>CM072890.1:3306674-4051515 GCA_037013685.1 Acridotheres tristis | reverse complement strand
TGAACCGAACCGGGAGCCGAGCGGTACCGGACTCCGCCGAACCCGGGGCCGAGCTTTTCCGAGCCGGGCCGAACCTGGGGCAGAGCGGTGCCGGGCGGTACCGGACTCAGCCGAGCATTTTGCCGAGGCCGGTCGAACCCGGGACCGAGCGCAGCCGAGCGGTACCAGACCGAACCGAACCCTGAGCCGAACGGTACCGGACTCAGCCGGGGCCGGAGCGGCTCCGAGACGGTCCAAACCCGGATCGAGCGGTACCGGGCTGAGCTCAGTGCACCCCGAGCGCTTCTGAAGGGGTGCCGAACCGGCCTGAGCTGTCCCGAAGCCAGCCCGGTCCGGTGTAACGGAAGCCCCCTCAGGAGCTGTCCCCCCTGGCCCCCGCCGCCGCCATGCTGATCAAGGAGTACCACATCCTGCTGCCCATGAGCCTGGAGGAGTACCAGGTGGCCCAGCTGTACATGATCCAGGTGGGGATGCAGGGCTGAGTGGGGGGAGCTTGGGGCTTGTAGGGGTCTGGAGGATGAGCCTGGGGTCTGCGCAAGTCTGGGGTTTATGGGCTGAGCCTGAGGGATGTGGGGCACTGAGGGAGTGCACAGGGCTGTGGGGCTGGGTATGGGGGGCTGGAGGGGTGCAGGGATCCGGGGACCATCACTGAGGGGGTGCAGGGGGCTGAGAGAAGCTGAGGTTGTAGCCTGGGGAGCGTAGAAGGCTATGGGGAAGCATGAAGGGTGCAGGGGCTGAGCCTGGGGGTGCACAGGGGGCTTTGAGGTTAATCATGGGGTGCTGGAGGGTGTAAGAGGCTGTGGGGCTGAGTGTGGGGAACTGGGGAGCTATAGGGCTGAGCATGGAGCCTGGAAGGGCACAGGGGGGATCCCAAGGGAGGCTGATTCCAAGGGATTGGCAGGTTGCCAGGGGTGTCATTGAGGCTTCAGGTGGGTTTGGGACTACCGAGCCAAGCAGGGGGTCCTGTGAGCAGGTGTGGGGCGGGGGGATACCAGCACATGGGGACGGGAGTGTATGGGGATCCTGGGTGCCCGTGGGGGTCTTGGGGCTTAGAGGGGCCACACTGAACCATCTTCTCTGTGCAGAAGAAGAGCCGGGAGGAGTCGAGTGGCGAGGGAAGTGGCGTGGAGATCCTGGCCAACCGTCCCTACAGCGATGGCCCCGGCGGCAGTGGCCAATACACCCACAAGATCTATCACGTCGGCTCCCACATCCCCAGCTGGTTCAGGGCGCTGCTCCCCAAAGCTGCGCTCCAGGTGGAGGAGGAGTCCTGGAATGCTTATCCCTACACACGCACCAGGTGGGAGCTGGGAGGCAGCGGGGTGGGCTGCAGGACTGGCCATGCCCGGCTCAGTCCTGTGCCCCTCCAGGTACACGTGTCCCTTTGTGGAGAAGTTTTCCATTGAGATCGAGACGTACTACCGCCCGGATGCGGGGCAGCAGACCAACATCTTCAACCTGAGCGCAGTGGAGAAGAGGCAGAGGATTTTGGGTGGGTATGGCTGGCTTGGGGAGCTGGGCAGGATGCTGTGGCTGTTGGGATTCCCATGTAGTGCTTCAGGATGGGTGTGTGGTTGTGATGGGGCCTTAGGGGTCAACTTCACTCTCCTTGTTGGTCCTCATGTTTCAAGGATGCTGGAAGGGAATAGCTCCCTGGAGCCTGGGCTCCCTACCCCTGGCTCCCTGCTCCGAGCTGCCTGCTTGCTCCCTCTCAGCACTACTGAATTAAGTTCCACGTTAAAGATATTTTCAGGGGCAGTTTTGTCCTCTGTCTCTTCCCTTGCCTCTAGTTCTGTTTGCAGCTTCTCCTCCCTAGTGCCAGCCTGCTCCCCTCTCCTTCCATGTCCTAGCCTTGTTCTGGCATGGATTTGCCTTCTCTCCTGGTGTACATGGGGACCCCACACCTGGGTCCTGTGGGGTGTTTTGGATCAGCTGGAGCAGGGAGAGCTGGAAAAGCATGTCCCCATTTTCCTATTCTCTGCCCTGCTTCCCCTCTCCCCAGGGCTTTGCTCCAGATTGCTCTCTGGCTCATTTCTGGGGAAACTGGTGGGCAGAACTGGGAGCTCAGGGTGGGATTCTTCCCTCTCTGCTGAGTTCCCGTTCCTAGTGGTGTGGACATGGTCAGTTCAGGCGCCAGAGTGTGGAGTGTGACGTGCTGCCTCTTAAAATGGAGGCCTAAAATAGGCACTTGGAGGAAATGATTCATCTGACCTATTTCTCTCCCCGGCTCTTGCGGCACTGGGGATGTCCGGCTGGGATACCGATGGCTCAGACCTGGGGGCAGGAATTCTGCCCCTACTGCCCCCGGGAAGCAACCAGGGATAAGCAGACAGCATCAGGGCATGGCCCTGTCCCCACTGCCTGGTTTTCCACTCTAGTGCCTGTCCCGTGGGCATTCCACAGGGCACTCAGCATCTCCAGTGGCTGCTGCCTTCCACAGGGAGGATGGTTGAAGTGGGACCAGCCCCAGTGTAGATCCTGCTGGGATTTTCTCTGCCCTGGTGTCCTGTAGCACTGACAGATTTAAACCCCTCTCACGTTTCAAAGGGCGATGGAAAAACATGATCTGGGTGATCCGCAGGGATAACTGCTTCCTTGGCAGCTTTCCCCCAGTGGCAAAAGCAAAGGGAGTTGGACTGTGATGGAAATGACACTGCCAGGAGCTGCTTGGGGACAGCAGGTCCTATCCTTGCTCTTTGCTGCTGTTATCCAAGATGCTTGGCATCATGCTGTGTATTGCATCATTTTTGTGATTCAGGGCATCTCTAGTTTTTTTTCCCTCCTTTTTTCAGCCCAAGCTTGAGGAATAGAGGCTGACAGCACCTTGGGGACATTAAGGGGGGCAAATAAATGGAAGGCTTGGCACAGGCTGGGAATGGGGATAGTGCTGCAGGACTGTACTGGGAGCCAGTGGGGTGCCCTGGGATCTCTCAGAACATGACCTGGAGACAGGGCTGGAAAAGCCAAATTCTAGGAGATTTTATGCTGAATTGAGCCTGAACAACTGTTGGATAGTGTTTTTCTGGCTGTCATTCAGCAGCCTCTCTCTGGTCTTGGGAGGTCATCTTCATTTTGGGAGAGGTCGCCTTCGTTTGGGGATGGGGCTCACTGCCCTCCCCCCGGCTCTCCTGAGGCTCCTGTGCCATGTGGTGGTTTTGCTGTGCCCCCTTTTTGGGGGTCCCTTGTGCCTTTTGTGGGTGGAGCCGGGAGCTGTTCCGAGCTACCCCATGCACTTTCCCTGTCCTCAGCCCCCATGTCCCCCAGGGTGGCTGGGATCACTCTGCAGCTGCCAGATCTGTGTGCCAGCCCCAGCTCTCTGCAAGTTCCCAGCCCCTCCTTCCCTGTGCTGCTGCCTATGGTGCTGGATTGGGATCCCACGCGAGGATGGGGATGGCTTGGCTGCACCAAAGGTGTTTGTGATGTTCCTGCTGTGGGATTTTATATGTTCTATTAGGAAATTCTTCCCTGTGAGGGTGGTGAGGCCCTAACACAGATTGCCCAGAAAAGTTGTGAAGCCTTCATCCCCAGAAGTGTCCAAGGCCAGGTTAGATGGGCTTGGAGCAATGTGGGATAGTGGAAGTTGTCAGGGCCCATGGCAGGGGTGGAATGAGATGATCCATAAGGTCCCTTCCAACCAAAACCCTTCCAAGATTCTATGATTCCAGAACTCCAAGATTTTAGAATTCTAGGACAGAGAGTGTTTGCTGCCAGCTGTGTTGGCTCATGGGAATAATTTGACCTGATTTTTGTCCCTTTTTCCTTGTTTTCCTACCTGTCCCCCCTTGCCAAGCGCTGCGGGGTGACAAGCGCCGTTCCCCCCTACAGACACCATTGACATTGTGCGTGATCCCATCTCCCCCGGGGAATACAAGCCCGAGGAGGATCCCAAACTCTACCACTCATCCAAGACGGGCCGGGGGCCGCTGGGGGATGACTGGCTGGAGGCAGCAGCGGCCGGCGGGCCCCTCATGTGCGCCTACAAGCTCTGCAAGGTGGAGTTCCGATACTGGGGGATGCAGTCCAAGATCGAGCAGTTCATCCACGATGTGGGTGAGTTCGGGCCCGTGGGTTGCTGAAGGGTCATTTGGGCAGCTGTGGGATCACACTGGGCTCACTTCCCCCCCTTCTCCCCCCAGGTTTGAGGAAGGTGATGCTGCGTGCCCACCGCCAAGCCTGGTGCTGGCAGGATGAGTGGACGGACCTGACAATGGAGGATATCCGGCAGCTGGAGGAGGAGACGGCGAGAATGCTGGCACAGAAGATGGCCAAGTGTGGCGAGGGCGAGGAGCCACCCCCGGCCGGGATCAGCTCTGAGGGGCAGCCAGAGCCAGATGGTCCTGGCGGGCAGGAGGAGGCCGAGCTGCAGGCAGGGACTGATACCCCCTCCGATGATACCTTTGCCAAGCAGTGGTCCACCTCTTCCCGGTCTTCCTACTCTTCCCAGCATGGAGGTGAGAGACCAGGTCCGCTGTGGTTATGCCCTGGATGCTGAGGCTTTCCGTAGGAGATGTGTCAGGGGACTGTTTTGCCTGGCTTGGGTCTTCTGGGCTGGGGATGTGGGTGTTCCAGGTTTCTTGAAGGGGCCCTGGGCGGCCCAGGGATGTTCACGGATCTCCCAAGGAGGGATTCTGGGTGACATAGGAATGGCCCCAGATCTGCCTCTGGTCTGAGTCCAGGGCCAAGGGGGAGCAGGAGCGGGGAAAGTCTCTCTACAGGGAGCTGTGAATGCTGACCCCACCGTGGGTGGCAGGGGGCGTGTCTCCTCAGAGCCTGTCGGAGTGGCGGATGCAGAACATTGCCCGGGACTCAGAGAACAGCTCTGAAGAGGAATTTTTCGATGCCCACGGTACTGGCACCATCTCAGAATAGGCTGGGTGGGGGCAAGGGCATCTGAGGATGGGCAGGCACAGGGATGTCCCCTAACCCCATGCTTCCCTCCTGCCTCTGCAGAGGATCTGTCTGACAGTGACGAGGTCTTCACCAAGGAGATGACCAAATGGAGCTCCAACGACTTCTTGGACACGCTTGAGCGGCCAGTGGAGCTGGACGAGGCACTGGGTGAGTGCTGGGGGAACTCTGGCCCCAAATCCTGGGGTGGGTGTCCTGGGAGGGGCCTGATTCCCACCTGGAGACCCCAGCTGCCTCACCAGGGCTGTGTGCTCACAGGGGATGGAGCCAGCGCCACCAAGGGGGATGGTGAAGGATTGGGAACATCCAGCTTCCCTGAGGTGCGTGTCCCCTTCCTCGGGCTGTGCCCTCCTGCCGTGTCCCCCAACTTGACTGCTGTCCTTCCTGCAGGGCAGCACGGCAGATAGCACGGAGCAGATGTGCCGGATCCACGCGCTCTTCCTCATCCTCCACAGTGGGAACATCCTGGATCAGGGAGCGGGCGAGCCGGGCTCCAAGCAGGCGGATGTGCAGACACTGGCAGCCACCTTTGATGCTGTCACCCGCGTCCACTTTCCCGAGGCACTGGGACATGTGGCCCTGCGCCTGGTGCCCTGCCCGCCCATCTGTGCTGCGGCCTACGCCCTTGTCTCCAAGTATGGATTCCCACTGGAAAAGCAGGGGACCAGGGAGCTGGTATCCTTGGAGAAGGGACTTCACTTCTGAACATTAAGGACTGGGGAGGGGATGGGGATTAACTCCTGGTACAGCATCTTGGGGCAAGCAAGTGTTGTGTGATGAGATAGGATGTGATAGATATAATTCCTGGTGTGGTATCCCAGGACATACAGCTGTTTTGTTGTGGAATGAGGACAGTGGGGTGAGATGGGAGGGATAGGATGGGGATAACTCTTCGTGCAGCATCCTGGGTTGAGGAAGCGTGGGGACATCAGGGAAGCATGGAATGGCATAGAATTGGATGGGATGGAGATAACTGTGGATACAGCATCCAGAGTGAGCAAATATCTTGTGGTGGGAGGAAACGGGATCGGGATTACTCCTGGTGTGGCATCCTGGGGTGACCCAGTACCATGCAGTGGGGTGAGGCCATCAGGACAGTCCCATTCATCCCTCACCGTGTCCTCCTCAGGCTCAGCCCCTACAGCCATGACAGGGACAGTCTGTCCAGCAGCCAGGACCACATCCCACTGGCAGCGCTCCCACTACTTGCCACCTCCTCAAGCACCTACCAGCACGCCCTGGGCACTGTCATCACCCGTGCCAACCAGGCCTACACAGCCTTCCTGCACTCTGGAGAGGGCACTGGCTTCTGCGGCCAGGTGAGGTGGAATTTGGGGGGAAGCTTGGCTCTGGGGTCCAGCTGTGACCCTGCATGGAGAGTTTGGGGGTGTCACCCTCCACATGGATCTGTGGTCTCTGCAGGTGGTGCTTCTGGGGGACTGCGTGGGCGGCATCCTAGGATTTGATGCGCTGTGCCAGAGCCGGGTGAGCTCAGGGGGAAGCCGGAGCAGCAGCCGCCGTGGCAGCCTGGTGAGTGCCTTGCATCCCAATACCACTTGGGGAGAGTTTGGGGCTGCACTGGGGGCTACATGGGGTCTGGGTGTCTGCTGCTTCTCCCTGCAGAGTACAGAGCCTATCTCCCCAGAGCAGTGTGGTGGCCCAGACCCGCTGGCTGATGGGACAGAGGGAGCACCAGTATTGGGCCAAGCCAGCCCTGAGCCCCCAGGGACACAGGGGGACAGCCAGCAGCAGAGCTCCATGTGCAGGTGAGCTCAAAGGGGATGGTTGGCTACCTTGTGCTTTATGGAAAAGGTGCAATTCCCATCTGCTCCAGGCTGGGAAGGAGCATTTCACAGAGGCTACCTGCCCCAGGGCAATCTTGCTGCAGCTCCTCTAGGATAACGGGGCCATGCCAGGCACAGCTTTGCCTTCAGGATGGTGGGAGTGTGGTGTTACCATCCCTCCTCATGCCCACTGTCTCTGCTGTCCCAGCCTGCAGGCCAGTGAGGCCCCACTGGAGACAGAGGGACCCCGGAGCAGCGCTGTGGCGCTGGATGGGGCGGAGGGTGCCAGCACCCGCCTCGAATTCAAGGTATCCGGCTTCTTCCTCTTCGGTTCCCCACTGGGGCTGGTGCTCGCGCTGCGTAAGACCGTCATGCCTGCTCTGGATGGTGAGGATCCCTGCCTGCTGCCATGCCAGCCCCTGACCCTACCTGCAGGGCTCAAGTCCCTGAGTCATGCTCACCCGACAAGCCTGAGCTCCTCAGGACCACCCCAGAGAGCTCTACTTGGGTTTGAGCCCCTCACATGCCCAGCCTTGGCTGTGTGGTTGTTGGTGGGTGGCTGAGTGCCCCTGCTCTGTGCCAGCCTCAGCCTATCCCTGGTGCCCGAAATTTCCCTCTCCAGCCTTTCCTCTTGCTGCTTTACCCCTCCTGGGTGTTTTGCTCCTGGTTCCCCCCAGCCCTCATGGGCGCTGCTGACCTTGCTCTGTGCTGCAGTGGCACAGCTGCGTCCTGCCTGTGAGCAGATCTACAACCTCTTCCACGCTGCTGATCCCTGCGCCTCCCGCCTGGAGCCCCTCCTGGCCAAGGCCTTCCACGCTGTGCCCCCGCTCAGCGTGCCCCGATACCAGAAGTACCCCTTGGGTGATGGCACCTCATCTTTGCTGGGTGAGCAGGTTCCCACCAGGCTGGTGCCAGGCACCCTGGGGCCACATCAGGGTACCCAGAACACCCACATCCTGGCTGGGTGGGGGGAAGGGATGTGCAAACCCTTCCCACTGCTCTGGGGCTCTAATGGAGGGGTGTCCTGGGGTGGTGGGTGTCCCTCGGTGCCCTGGGTATGCTCACCCAGCTCTCTCTTCAGCGGAGGCCCTGCAGACACACTCTGCCCTGTTCCTGCCCAAAGTGGATGTGGCTGCTCCCCCTACTCCCACTGGCAGCTTTGGGGGTTTCTGGAAGGGCAATGAGCCGGCAGAGCCCCCCACTCCCGCCAGCACCAGCGAGGTTGTCAAGAGTAAGTGTCCTCACCACCCACCCCATCCCATGCGGGCACCTTAGGCTGCACAACAGGGGATGGGGTCTGGAAAAGGCTTCATTCCAGCTCTCCCTGCAGTCCTGGAACGCTGGTGGGGCCCGAAGCGCATCGACTACTCTCTGTATTGCCCTGATGCCCTGACTGCTTTCCCCACCATCACCCTGCCCCACCTCTTCCACGCCAGCTACTGGGAATCCTCTGACGTGGTGGCCTTCATCCTGCGCCAGGTATGGTAGGCACGGTGGGGTGAGTGGCACGCCAGGGCTGGCGGAGACTGAACTGGCACCGTGCTGTTGGCAGGTGATGGAGAAAGAGGGGCCACAGCCTGCGGAGAGTGAGGAGAGCTCCATCTACAGCCCTGCCATCCCTCGGGAGAAGTGGCAGCGCAAGCGCACCCAAGTGAAGATCCGGGTATGTGGCCAATGGCAGCCACCCGGGGCATCCTGGGATGTGTGTCCCAGAACAATTCCACAACCCAGTGGTGTCCCGGTGGCACCTCAGGAGCTCCCCCAGGATCTGCTGAATGCCCTGTGTGCCCACAGAACGTGACAGCCAACCACCGCGCCTGCGATGTGATTGTGTGCGAGGGCAAAGCGCAGGTCCTCAGTGGGCGCTTCATGTACGGACCCCTGGATGTGGTGACACTGACTGGAGAGAAGGTATTGCTGGGCTCAGGGGGCCACCAAGACACCTCAAACAGGGTGGGGTGTCCAGGACCAGGCATGGGGCTGGTGCCACCCACACTAGGGGAAGGATGTGGTTAACAGGACCCTGTGTGGGATGGCAGGAGAAGGGTTAGGGTTAGGGTAAGGAATTGCAGGTGGGGACAGCCAGGTTCAGCAGCTGCCCAGCCCATTTCTCTCTCCCAGGTGGACATCTACATCATGACTCAGCCACTATCGGGGAAGTGGCTGTACTATGGCACCGAGGTGACGAGTGGCAGTGGGCGCCTGACCTTCACCATCCCTCCAGAGAAGGCTCTGGCCATTGGGATCTACCCTGTACGCATGGTGGTCAGGTGAGGTGTTGCCTCAGATTCTCCTCCAGCCTTTTTGGCAGAGCTACACCTGTTGCCCTGGCAGCAGAGCTGATGCTAAGCCACCACCTCTGCCTTTGCAGAGGGGACCACAGCTATGCTGAGGCATACCTGACCGTGGTTGCCCGTGGCACCGAGTCCGTTGTGTTCAGCATCGACGGCTCCTTCACTGCAAGCGTCTCCATCATGGGCAGTGACCCCAAAGTGCGGGCGGGGGCTGTGGACGTTGTAAGGTGAGTGCCCTTCAATCAGAGAGCCAGTCTCCCCATCTTTCATGGTGGACAACTCAGTTGAGGGGTGTCAGAGCAGGGACAAGGGGGAGGGTATTCCACCACTCCCTTGTCTCTAGCACATCATCTCTATGCTGGTGCCCTGTTGTGGAAAATAATCCTCTCCAAGTTTGGATGTTGTCCCCACAGCTCTGTGCCTTCTCCTTGGTAAAATCCCTAGGAGGTTTTGGAGGCAGCACCCACACACGCTCCATTGGGAAATCCCGGCTTCCTATAAGCAGGACTGTCGCCACCCATGTCCCCTCCTAGGCACTGGCAGGACTCGGGGTACATGATCATCTATGTGACGGGACGCCCTGACATGCAGAAGCACCGTGTGGTGGCCTGGCTCTCCCAGCATAACTTCCCCCACGGCGCCGTCTCCTTCTGTGATGGGCTCACCCACGACCCGCTGCGCCAGAAAGCCGCCTTCCTGCAGAGCCTGCGCACTGAGGTGGGGATGGGGACGCTACTAGGACACAGGGCCACCGGTGGGGTGATGTAGTGTGGGCTGTGCTGAATCCTGTGCACCTCTGCATCCCGGTGGACATGCTGGGGGATAGACTGCACTGCCATGGCAGAGCTGGAAGCTTCTCACGGCAGCTCCCAGCCATCTCTCTTAATATGAGGGTGTCCCAGCCCCTAGGGGTGGCTGTCCCTGTGGGAAGGGTTGTTCTCTGCCCTAATGCTCTTGTCTCTGAGCAGGCAGAGATCTCCATAGTCGCTGGCTACGGCTCCACCAAGGATGTCTCCGTCTACAGCTCACTGGGACTCGCGCCAGCACACATCTACATTGTGGGACGGGCCGTCAAGAAGTTCCAAAACCAGTGCCAGGTATGGTGGTGGCAGAGATGGGGACAGACTGGGGATGCAGGAGATGATGGCTGACCCCACCAGCCGGCTGTGGCCACGGGCTCAGACTGTCTGTGTGTCCTGCAGTTCCTCTCCGAGGGTTATGTTGCCCATCTGGCCCAGCTGGAAGCCGCAGCCCTGGCTCACTCCCCCAAGGGCCCTCCACGACCTGTGCTGGGCAAAGGCACCTATGGCTGCCCGGCACGTGTCGACTTCCTGCGGAAGCAGAGCCAGCTCCTGCGCTCCCGGGGCTCCAGCCAGGCAGAGCGAGATGGGGGGCCCCCCTCAGCACCCCCTGGCTTGTCCCGGAACAAGCCCCGCAGCGTCAGCCTCAAGCTGGAGGGTGAGGAGTGAGGATGGCACAGCCATGTCCCCCCTCTGCCACATCCCTGATTTCCCAGCAAGGAATACCTGGGGACAGAGCTGGTGCTGGGCCACGAGGCCATAGGAAGATGAGGGTGCTGGGTCCCCTGAGACCAGGGGGTGCTGGGAGATGGCTCAGAGCCTCCTAGAGGACCAGAGTGATCCCGTCAGGGCTAAGCCACCCTGAGTCCTCCCTGCTGCCCCCAGCCCCATCCCCTCTGGTCCTCTGGGGCCGTTAGGCAGTGCCCAGTGGGATCTGCACCCCAGGGTCATTATCCATGTGCAGAACTGGGGGGCTGTGGCTGTGCCCCAGAGCAAGTGACACCTCCCCACCTATTTATTTCCGTCTGGTGTCACAGGGCAGGGCTGGGTTGGGGTTTCAGAGTGGTTCCTCTGTTCCCCCCTTTCGTTTTGGTGTTGAATAAAGAGATGTTACGACAAGGCACCAGCACCCAGGAGTCTGCTCTGTGCCTGTGGCAGCCAGGGTTCCCACCCACTAGGAAAGCCCTGGGGAACTTCCAGGGACACCATGTCCCACAAGGAGATGGCTGTGGGGCACAGCAGTTGGGTCACAAGCAATTTAAGATAGGGAAAAGAGACTGGGGTGTGTGGGTTGTGCTGATGCTGATACCTTCCCCCTCTCCAACTCGGTTTCCCTTCATTTACCTCTAGCAGCAAATTTTTGTAGTGACCAGGGGTAATGACTGGTTTTACTTGAGTTTATCTCAGCATAGCATGATCAGAGGTTTACAGACATAGCAGGAACAAGCTGTTATTCTATATAAAATATTCCCGACACTGACATGACAAGAGGAGACACTGGTTTGGGATGATAGCAGCAGCCTGGAGAAGTGACCATGGCATGGCACGGAGGCCAACAGGCATGAATGGGTTGGAGCTGGGGCTGAAGCTCAGCGCCGCCCCTCCATGGCCACCATAAAGTATAAAAACATCAAATAAGTGATAAAAGTTGACAAGGAGCAGCGGGCTCTTGTCACTCACGTATCCCCGGCGTGACAATGACCAGAGTCTAGAGCCCAGCAAAGAGCTTCAGCCGTGTGCTGCAATGCTTTATGCTGCCACCTAAGTGCCTGGCTGTGTCCCCAGGCTGTGGCAAGCTCCGGGGCCATTTCCACTGACTTCAAATAAGTAAAATCTGTATTAAACATTAATAAACATCCATGACCATTCCACATGTGGAATATCTAAAAGAACCTGTCCTGAGAGCGCTGGGCTCTCCCTTGCTGCTGCAGACTCTACTGGGAGAAGATGCCCTTGAAGCGGATCTTGTCTTCGGCGTCCTTCTCCCGCAGCCGCGCTTCCAGGCTCCGCAGCTCCTTGGAGACCACGGGCCGCAGCGAGGGGTCGAGTGCCAGGACTTTGGCAAAGTCAGCCTGCGCCTCGGCCACGTTCCACACAGCTGCGTGGGCCTTGCCCCGCTTGAAGTAGGCCTTGACATTGTCTGTGGGGAGAGAGCCAGGGTCAGCAGAGCGCGGGGGTCTCCTGGTGCCCACCACAGCCACCTGGGATGGCTCGTGGCTCCTTACCCTCGTACTTGTTGAGGATGGAGGAGCAGTGATCCAGCACTTCGTAGTACTCCTCACACTGCAGCTTGCACTGGCAGTAGTTTAAGAGCAGGGGTGTGATCTTCTGGTCGAGCTCAATCCAGTCCGGAGAGCCTGGCTGCTCCTGTGGCAGACAGAGCAGGGAGAATAAGGGGCAGCTCTCAAGCCCTGCATTCCTGGGAATGCCTGTGTTCATCTGGAGAGACCCACCTTCATCTGCAGGTTCTTGAGACAGGCAATGGCATCGTAGTATTTGGCAGCTGCCTCAGGCACTTTCCCCTGCCGGTACAGCTCGTTGCCTTCCTTGTGGATCTGGGGCACAGCCTGGAGCTTCTCCTCATCTGTCATGGCCCATGGGTCCTGCTGGTAGGAGCCGGGTGGCTCCACCTGCCAGCACCCCATCATGGAATCAGAGAACAGGATCATGGAATTGTTTAGGTTGGAGAAGAGCTCTAGGACTGAGGCCTGCACTGCCAAGGCCACTACTAAACCACATCCCACATCTGTGTGTTTTTTGGACCATGTGTCCATGCCTGAGCTCCCCATGCTGGCACCTCACCTTCAGCACTTCGATGTCGAAGATGAGGGGCTGGGGGTTCTTCTGGAGCTCGTCGAGGTCGGGGTACCCCAGGGAGTAGTGCTCGTGCATCTGGGCGATGCTGCAGCAGTGCCGCTGCCCTTCCAGCGGGTCCTTCCCTGCTGCGATGTTCCGCAGGCTCTTGGACACTAGCGGGTAAAGCACCACGTGCTGCGGGAGAGAAGGGAGCGAGAATTTGGGGAGATGAGGGGAAGATCAGGATGCCCCACGCTCGCACACCGCGGCTAGAGCGCACCGGGCCGCCCGCGACCCGCGCCCACAACATGAAGTCACCGCCCACCCGCACAGGCCACGCCCCCGGTAGGTCCCGGTCCCGCCCACCTTGGCGTCGCAGCGGAAGCGCGCACGCTCGCCGGGCCGCATGGTTCGCAGTGCTGCTTCCCACACCGGCAGCTTGAACTTTTTCCCGGCGATGAGCTCCATGGGTTTCCCCCGCGCTCTGCTATCGTCCACTGGCGTCTCCTCATCGCCGCACCGCAACGTCCGGTAGTGGAAAGTGGCCTGAACGGGCAGGAAGAGCCCACGGCATCACCATGGCGACACACAAGGGGGGAGGGGGAGCAGGGGCGCGCATGCGCGCCTCCCTCGCTCCGTTCTGCTTCCCACATCCCCCCACCCCGCCTGTCCCCCCGCAGACCTGACCTTGGTGCCGTCGCGGAAGTCTGGCAGCGGCCCGGTGCCCTCCCGCAGCACTTCCTTGTCCACGCCGTCCGCCCGCAGCTGCTCGACTTGCTGCGCCATCGCGTCCGCTCCGCCCGCACCGCCAGCCCTGGCTCGGCCGCCTCCGCCGCCGCTCGGCGCTTTCCGAATAGAGACAACTGCGCGGGGCGCCCCCTGCCGGTCCGGAGGTGGCTCTGCGGGGCGGGGGCTCCGGGGAAGAGGCGTGGTCCTGGGAGGGGGCGTGGCCAGGGAGGCAGCCGCGCACCCGGTTCCTCCGTGGTTCTCCTGGTTTCCCGTATC
Source organism: Acridotheres tristis (assembly GCA_037013685.1). Classification (NCBI taxonomy): domain Eukaryota; kingdom Metazoa; phylum Chordata; class Aves; order Passeriformes; family Sturnidae; genus Acridotheres; species Acridotheres tristis. The sequence continues at coordinate 4,037,928 of CM072890.1, read as the reverse complement.
CCCCCACTCTTCTCGGGTGTTATTCCAGGAGACACGGGAGGCATTCCGGAATGACAACCTTCTGTGATACTCTACCACCTACATGGAAAGGCCGCGGTGTAGGATGAGAGGTTGATAATGTCTCCGAGACCCACTGTGAGCGTGTCCGCCCGCCATGGAGAGAACGCAGCCGGGTCGTCTCATCCCACTAGCCCCGGCCGGGTCTCCGTGCTGGAAGGAAGGATAGGCAGCCTCGGCAGGGCCGTGCAACACAGTTGAGGGGAGCACCTCAGGGTTTACCAGGGTTCAGCCCAGTCCACAAGCCATCCTGATGTGATACAAGGACACTGGCAGGTGGCAAGTTCGCAGTCCCACAGAAAGGTTGGTACCACAATGGAGGTAACTGCGATACTGCAGGAGTGACCTCGTACAGAACACGTTGTTCTGCAAGCACATTCACTGCTCAACACTGCTGCGGCGTTGCTCAGCAGAGTCCTCACCCCCCCCACACAGCAGAGATTTCAAAGGAGTTCCTGCCCCCCCTGTCGTACAAGCTTTGGTGGTGTTTGGTCCCAGTTTACACAGGTGCGTCCCCCAAAAATCAAATAGGCTCTGTGCAGCCCCACTGTGGCTTCACCGCGGGGCAGGGGCGGCGCGGAGGCGCGGCGTTGTCGGCGGCAGCGCAGGTGGCGGGAGGTGCGTGCGGTCGCCGGCGAGGCCGGGAGCCGCCGGGGGGTAACCGCCTCCTTCCTGCCCTGGCGGCGAGGCGAGCGCGGGGCCAGAGCTGCGGCAGCAGCGCCATGTGCCAGCGCCGCCGCGAGGGCCCGGGGAGCCGGCACCTGCCAGCCCCGCGCGGAGCCGGGGGCTGCTGCCACCCCCCGCGGGGGCTGCGAGCACCCCGGGAGGGGAGCGCCCCGAGCATGGGGGCTGGCAGCTGTGCAGGTGCATGAGCTACAGGTGGTGCCACGGATGCTCTATCTAGATCTGTGGGGTGAAGCCTGTCCCCATCAGGGTGGCTCTTGGCAGGCTGCAGCAGCAGCAGAGCTGGTGGAAGCGGGGTTACAGGAAGGGCCCCCCCAAGCACAGGTGTCGTGGGGGTGCTGCCTCCCCCCAGCACATCCTGGTGGCAGCCCACTGTGAGGAGGTGTGTGACGCCAGAAGCGGAGCCGAGGCTCATATTTGGGCACGGAGCAGGTTATTGGAGGCCGCGGCCCCTGAGCCCGCAGATGAGGCACCTGATAAAGGCTGCCCGGCTGCTGCTGCTGCCTGCATTGGCTCGGGCGCTGGCGAGACGTGCCCTGGCTGCGCTGGCTCGGGGTCGCTGGCATGGGGCCGCTGGTGGCGCTGGGGCTGCTGGTGTGCGTGCAGCTGTGTGCGGGTGAGTGGCGGGCGCTGGGAGCGGGGCCCGCGGCGGTGCCGGGCCCGGCTCAGCAGCCTCCGTGCCGCAGGCTCCGGGGAGCTGCGTCTGGTGGACGGCGGCGATCGCTGTGATGGCCGCGTGGAGGTGAAGCACGACGGTGAGTGGGGCTCCGTGTGCGTCTTCGAATACCTGTTGGAATCCTTATGGGCCACCGTGGTGTGCCGGCGGCTGGGCTGTGGCCGGGTGGCCAGGGCTTCTCCGTACACCCGATACGGTCAGGGTACCGGGCGGATCTGGCTGCAGCTCGGTATCTGCAACGGCACCGAGAAGGGACTGGAGGACTGTCCGCACTTCGGATGGGGATGGCACATCTGCGGCCACGAGTGGGATGTGGGGGTGACCTGCACAGGTGAGGGGACACGCTAGCCCTGCTGGGACAGCCACTTTGTGCTGGAGCATCCCGGGCAGGGCTGAGCCTTGCCCCTGGCCTGGTGCAGATGCCGTGGAGCTGAGACTGGCGGGCGGCGGCAGTCCATGTGCTGGAAGGGTGGAGGTGAAGCTACAGGGACAGTGGGGCTCGGTGGCCGACCCCAACTGGGACATGGATGACGCCGAGGTGGTTTGCCAGCATCTGGGCTGTGGCTCGGCTGCCGGTGCCTTCTACGCCAGCGAGCGCTTCAGCGTAGCGGACAGTCCCGTCAGTGTGGTCAAGGTGGACTGCAAAGGGAACGAGGCCACTCTCTGGGAATGCGAGATCCGCGGCTGGGGACCTTATAAGGGTAACATCCATAACTATGACACTGCCGTTGTGTGCCAAGGTAGGAACCGGGCTTGGGGGGGATGTGGCATTTCATGCACTTCATCCCTTGACCCTGAGTCTGCGCTTCTCCTGCAGGATTTTCCCGGCTGGTCGGAGGTGACAGAGAATGTGCCGGGCAGTTGGAGGTGCGTCAGGGCCGGGCCTGGGTTGGCGTGTGTGAGGATCAGGTGGACATGAAGGTGGCCCAGGTGGTGTGCAGGGAGCTGGGCTGCGGTGAGGCGCTCGCCATGGGCGGCAGTGGCCGGTTTGGGGCGGCATCGGGTTGGCTCTGGGACGGGGGCTTCCAGTGCAATGGCAGCGAGCCCCTGCTCAGTGCCTGTGCCCGGCGTCCGGCCCAGAGCCAGGGCTGCAGCGGCCGTGCCAGCATCATCTGCTCCCGTAAGTGCCGGGGACAGCGGGGGCTCTTGGGCTCCGTGCAGCATCCCCGGCCTCACCGCCCTTCCTGCCACAGCCTACACGGGCTTCCGCCTGGAGAACAGCAGCTCGAGATGCTCCGGGCGAGTGGAGGTGGCAGTGAGGGGGACGTGGGGGTCCGTGTGCGCCGCCGAGTGGGACCTGCCCGATGCGCACGTGCTGTGCCGCCACCTGGGCTGCGGCCGCGCCCTGGCCGTGCTCCCGGGAGGCTCCTTCGGCAGCGGGGAGGGGCCGCTGCGGCCGGACACCTTCGGCTGCACCGGCAGCGAGCGGCACCCGGGCGAGTGTCCCGTGGCCGTGCTCGGAAAGCCTCCCTGTGCCCCTGGAAACGCCGCTGCTGTCAACTGCTCAGGTGTGTAGGGCACCTGCAGGAGGAGCCTTCAGGGCTTTTGGGACCCACAAAGGATTGGGTTCAAAAGAGACGGGGTTATTTTGGAGTGAATTGCGGTGCGTGCTGCAGCCCCACGGCTCTGCTGGTGGTTTTGCAGGTTTTGATTTCATCCCTTCCCTGCGGCTGGTGGACGGTCAGAGCTTGTGCGATGGGCGGCTGGAGGAAACCATCACCAGCCCGGCCTGGCGCCGAGTGCCTCTGGAGCAGTGGGAGAAATGGGATGTGCACATGGTATGCGGGGTGCTGGGCTGTGGCACTCCCAAGGAAGTTTACACCGCCTCGGGAACGGCCGCTGTGTTGAGCAGCAGCTCCAGCGAGGCGGACATCATGACTGAAGAGATGGACAACATTTCGGGCGCGGGCTCTGTGCTGATCAGCAGCACTGAGGAGATGGATGACAAGCTGGCGGAGGTGGAGGATGTCTCAGGGATGGGCCCGGCACCAAACAGCAGCCTTGAGGAGATGGTTGTCGTCTGCTCAAGTGGGTGCCCGAGAAGTGCGGGAGATGCCCATGCCCGGAGCAGCTACTGCAGCCCGGTCCTTCTGTGCTCGCAGGCAGCCGGCGGGTGAGGCTGGTGGGGAGCTCAGGGCGCTGTGCCGGGCGAGTGGAGGTCTATTCCGGTGGCAGCTGGAGCAGCGTGTGCCAGGAAGGCTGGGACCTGCAGGACGCTGCCGTTGTGTGCCGTGAGCTGGGCTGTGGCACGGCCCTGGAGGCGCCGAGCTCGGCGCTCTTCGGGCCCGGCACGGGGCCGCTGTGGCCGTACATGGCCGAGTGCTCCGGGACCGAGGAGTCTCTCTGGGAATGCGGGCGCTCGGAAGGGCGCGAGTGCGGGCTCGGCCTTGGGGCCGGGGCCGTGTGCTCAGGTCAGTGGCGGGCAGCCCCAGATCAGGGTCCAGCAGAGGCCCCGGCGGGTTCGTGGCCGTGCCCTGACGCCCGTGTCCCCCTTGCAGAGCAGATCTCCGTGCGGCTGGCAGGCGGCCGTGGGCGCTGCCGTGGGTACCTGGAGGTGTCCTATAACGGCACGTGGGGCCGCGTGTGCTCCAACGGCACCAGCACCGGCACGGCCGCCGCCGTGTGCCGCCAGCTGGGCTGCGGGGAGCGGGGCTGGCTGTCGGCCGTCCCCGCCCAGCAGCCGTCCCGGGCCTGGCTGGCGTGGGTGGGCTGCGAGGACGGGGCCCGCTCACTCTCGGGGTGCCCCTCGGCACCCTGGCACCTGCAGAGCTGCGGCAATGACGAGCACGCCCACGTGGAGTGTGAGGAGGACACCGCTGGCACCACTGAGACAAACACTACCCCATATCTGGACAGTGCCACCAGCATAGGTAGCTCTGATCGTGCCTGCATCAACTACCCTGAACTGGCTGAGATTCCCCTCGCGTCACTGCCTGGCTGTGTCCCCACAGATGTCCCCAGCAGAATTACCCCGGCAGTGGCGGTGGGGACGGTGTCAGTGCCAACTGTGCTGTGCGTGGTGCTGGGGACGCTGCTGTTCCTGGCCCTGGGTGTCCTGGCTGTGCTGCTGTGCCGTGCCCGTGTCTGGCACCGAGGTGGGTCCTGGTGGGTGGGGATGGGCCAGACCCGTTTTTAGGGATCGAGAGGCTCCTGCTGTGTGGAACAGCTCAGAAGATGGGCAGGGTGATCTTGGTGCCACTGACAGTGCCCCTGGCCCGAGGTAGGTATTTGTGTGTGGTTCCAGGCCGTGGCAGAGCTGCAGATGCCATCTCCAACGCTGTCTACGAGGAGCTGGACTACATGGCCATGCCGGAGTACCAGAAGGTGCCCAGTGGCCCAGGTGGGTGCAGCTGATGCGCCCCAACTCTGTGAACAGTGAAGGCTCTGCCTGACGGCCCCACAGCAGCATTGGTTCTTGGTTTTTCGGCACTAGCTCCCAGCCATGGGCCCGGGTGGTTCCTCAGTCCCACGGCTGCCAAGCTGTGTGGTGTGAAGTTCTGTCACCTGTTGTGCCACTGGAGGCCACCCCTATGTCCCTGTTTGTCCCCTGCAGGTTCCCTGTCAGAGGGATCAGTCAAGAAGCTGCCGTATTCCAGTGGGGACAGCGTGGAGGGGAGTGACACCGAGGCAGCCCCAGGTAGGGCCACAGGGCAGGAACCCAGCGGGGAGAGCACAGGAGAGGGGACACAGCTGGGATGGGGAGCTGAGGGGACAAGTCCACCCTGGGTTAGTGTGCAGCGAAGCATTGCCTTTCCCTGCTGGAACCAAGGGTCATCAGCACATCCACGGTGGGAAGGCCAGAGGTGATGGCACGGCCAGAGCCCTGCCAGGGCTGCTGGTCACTGCCATGGACTCCTCTGCCTTTCTCAGACCCCCCTGCCTGGCCTGAGCAAGGAATCCCGGATGGCTACGATGATGTCGTGGCTGTGTCACAGGAACCTCCTTCTCCCAGCCCTGGGGACATGTCCAAACCCAGAGCACAACAGAGGTGGATTTGTGTCCTCCCCACAGGTAAGAGGCCTCACAGCTGCCCTGTGCCCTCTGCAGAGCCACTCCACGGAAGGGTTTGGCTGTGGGGGCGGGCAGGGATCCAGCAGCAGATCCATGGGTGCTGTGGCCAGAGCCCAGGTGGGGTCTGACCGTGGGGACACGGAGCTGACTGTCCCTTAAGGCACCTTTCTGTGTTGTCCCCAAGGTGGGATCTCCTCCCCTCCAAGAGCCCCAGGAGCCACCATGGAACTCTCGGAACAATCTCCGGGGCACACGGACTATGATGATGTCGGCAGCAGCGTCCTGGAGACCCCGCCATGAGGATTCCCTGGTCCTGCCCCAGCCCTGGGGACATGTGTGTGGCAGTGTGGCAGGGCCATGTCCCCAGGGTGGGGTGACGCTTCCCACAGAGTTCACCACTCCCTCTCCAATGCTGCAGGAAAACAGCTCCTGTGTAGGGATTTTCTTTGATTACTGTGTGAATTTCCCTTTTTCCCTATTAAAACGCAAACTGTTCAGTGACTCACTCCTATGGTTGGGACCTCACTCTGGCACAGGCACTTCCCTCATGGGTACATCAGCCATTGCTTTGGGAATGCGGGGCAGGAACTGGAACTAGAAACCCAACCCTGGGATTGGTGGGATCAGGGAAGAGCACTGCGGGATTTCTGAGATTGTCTGTGGGGTGTTCCTTTGGTACTGCCAAACGCACGCAACTGTACCCAGCAAAGACCAGGGGAAAAGGGAGATGGCAGGACCTGGAACAGCACTCCCCCGCAAATGCAGCAGGGATCTCCTCCCTGTGTCCAACGGGTGGAGCAGGCTCAGATTCACTCGCAGGTCTGAGTCCTGGCCTGGGAAAGACTGTGGTATTTGGAAGGGCTTTTCCTAACTGAGGGGAGGATTTCTGAAGGAAAGGAGCGCCTTCGTGTCCCCCGGCAGGAGCCCGCGGTGGCAGGGCAGCCGGGCCATGGCCCCTGCCTGCGGCACGTCATGCTCCAGGAGGTTGCCGATCTTCAGGGCGGGCTGCAGTGCCCGGAGGGCGTCCAGTTCCTGCACCAGGGCGTAGTTGCAGTCGTCCGTGCTCAGCCTGGGCATGGAGGAATCAAGGAAAAGAGGAGAAGGTGTTAGATCTTGTGTGGAGGGATGTGCAGACCCAGCCGGGATGCCGGTGCTGCCCTGCCTGTGCCGCAGCATCCTCTCCCCAGCTCGGGAATGCCGGGCGTGGAAGGGGCCGTGGCAGGGCTCTCAGCCCAGGCTCTGCAGCGGGCAGGCGGGATGCCGGAGCTGCTGGCAGAGCTGCAGGACGCCGTGGGCTGCCAGCTCGTTGTCACTCAGGTGCAGGCAGGTGAGATGGAGTCCCTGCAGCAGGCGGCAGCTGCCCAGCGTGTGGGAGCGAGGGAAACAGGGCAGGAAGGCTTTGGCCTTTGCTCGCTCGGGGAGCTGCTGCAGGTGGGAAGGGCGGAGCAGTGTGGGAGGTGCTGGCAGCAGCAGGGGCTGGTGAGGCGGCAATAGCGCAGCCCGAGGAGAACCGGCGGGAAAGAGGCTCAGAGCTGAGCGAGGGTTCCCCGAGGGATAGATCCGTGGACTCGGAGAGCTCCTGTGACCGGGGCAGCAGCCACGTAGCCACCAAGGCCGCTGCAGTTCTGGTGTCCCCGGCTGAGCCGCTTTGGGCTCAGTGCCGTGTGTGCGTGTGTCGCAGGGACAGCTCCGGGACGCTGCCCGGTGCCGCAGTGCCCGGCAGAGCTGCGCGATGGGGCAGGGCAGCTCCTCCCGCCGCCGCACAGCGAGGGAGCGGCACGTTATGGCCGTGAGGAATTGCTGCGGTGCAGGTGGATGGGAAGCAGCTGCAGTTCCAGCTACTCCGTTTGCTCCGGGATGGAGCCCGAGAAAAGGGGCCAGAAAAGTGCTGAGCTTTTGCATAAAAAAGCTCCGGGGAACACAGTGATCCCGGTCAGGTGAGGAACGCTGGGAGAGACAGTAGGAGACGTTGATCAGGAGGAAGAGTGACTTACGCGTGGAGTTTTTGTGCTTGGAATATGAGGGGGTGAAAGCCCAGTTCCTTTGCCTGGGACCATCCAGGGAGGCACTACCTGCGGCTATTTGCTTGTTCCTGTGGCAGCAGAAAATGGATTTACGGAGGGCGACACCTGCGACTTTCCTGGGGAAAACGTGGGGTGGAAGGGGTGAGGAAACGTGAGGTCTGGATGTGGGAGTGTGTGTTTGGGGAAGCTCCGGGGCCAGCGTGGGTCAGTGGAGCCGCAGCTGTGAAGGTGCCAGCAGGGAAAGTGGATTCCTGCGTTGAGATTGTGCCGCCCGAGAGTCTGGTGAAGGGTGAGGCCGGGAGGTTTCCTTTAGAGCGCGGCTGTTGAGCCGCAGGGGCTCGGAGCGGCGGGGCAGGGGCGGCGCGGAGGCGCGGCGTTGTCGGCGGCAGCGCAGGTGGCGGGAGGTGCGTGCGGTCGCCGGCGAGGCCGGGAGCCGCCGGGGGGTAACCGCCTCCTTCCTGCCCTGGCGGCGAGGCGAGCGCGGGGCCAGAGCTGCGGCAGCAGCGCCATGTGCCAGCGCCGCCGCGAGGGCCCGGGGAGCCGGCACCTGCCAGCCCCGCGCGGAGCCGGGGGCTGCTGCCACCCCCCGCGGGGGCTGCGAGCACCCCGGGAGGGGAGCGCCCCGAGCATGGGGGCTGGCAGCTGTGCAGGTGCATGAGCTACAGGTGGTGCCACGGATGCTCTATCTAGATCTGTGGGGTGAAGCCTGTCCCCATCAGGGTGGCTCTTGGCAGGCTGCAGCAGCAGCAGAGCTGGTGGAAGCGGGGTTACAGGAAGGGCCCCCCCAAGCACAGGTGTCGTGGGGGTGCTGCCTCCCCCCAGCACATCCTGGTGGCAGCCCACTGTGAGGAGGTGTGTGACGCCAGAAGCGGAGCCGAGGCTCATATTTGGGCACGGAGCAGGTTATTGGAGGCCGCGGCCCCTGAGCCCGCAGATGAGGCACCTGATAAAGGCTGCCCGGCTGCTGCTGCTGCCTGCATTGGCTCGGGCGCTGGCGAGACGTGCCCTGGCTGCGCTGGCTCGGGGTCGCTCGCATGGGGCTTCTGGTGGCGCTGGGGCTGCTGGTGTGCGTGCAGCTGTGTGCGGGTGAGTGGCGGGCGCTGGGAGCGGGGCCCGCGGCGGTGCCGGGCCCGGCTCAGCAGCCTCCGTGCCGCAGGCTCCGGGGAGCTGCGTCTGGTGGACGGCGGCGATCGCTGTGCCGGCCGCGTGGAGGTGAAGCACGGTGGTGAGTGGGGCTCCGTGTGCATCTTCGAATACCTGTTGGAATCCTTATGGGCCACGGTGGTGTGCCGGCAACTGGGCTGTGGCCGGGTGGCCAGGGCTTCTCCGTACACCCGATACGGTCAGGGTACCGGGCGGATCTGGCTGCAGCTCGGTATCTGCAACGGCACCGAGAAGGGACTGGAGGACTGTCCGCACTTCGGATGGGGATGGCACATCTGCGGCCACGAGCGGGATGTGGGGGTGACCTGCACAGGTGAGGGGACACGCTAGCCCTGCTGGGACAGCCACTTTGTGCTGGAGCATCCCGGGCAGGACTGAGCCCTGCCCCTGGCCTGGTGCAGATGCCCTGGGGCTGAGGCTGGCGGGCGGCGGCAGTCCATGTGCTGGAAGGGTGGAGGTGAAGCTACAGGGACAGTGGGGCTCGGTGGTAGACGACCCGTGGGACATGGATGACGCCGAGGTGGTTTGCCAGCATCTGGGCTGTGGCTCGGCTGCCGGTGCCTTCTACGCCAGCGAGCGCTTCAGCGTAGCGGACAGTCCCGTCAGTGTGTCCATGGTGGACTGCAAAGGGAACGAGGCCACTCTCTGGGAATGCGAGATCCGTGGCTGGGGACCTTATAAGGGTAACATCCATAACTATGACACTGCCGTTGTGTGCCAAGGTAGGAGCCGGGCTTGGAGGGGATGTGGCATTTCATGCACTTCATCCCTTGACCCTGAGTCTGCGCTTCTCCTGCAGGATTTTCCCGGCTGGTCGGAGGTGACAGAGAATGTGCCGGGCAGTTGGAGGTGCGGCAGGGCCGGGCCTGGGTTGGCGTGTGTGAGGATCAGGTGGACATGAAGGTGGCCCAGGTGGTGTGCAGGGAGCTGGGCTGCGGTGAGGCGTTCGCCATGGGCGGCAGTGGCCGGTTTGGGGCGGCATTCGGATCATTCTGGGACGGGGGCTTCCAGTGCAATGGCAGCGAGCCCCTGCTCAGTGCCTGTGCCCGGCGTCCGGCCCAGAGCCAGGGCTGCAGCGGCCGTGCCAGCATCATCTGCTCCCGTAAGTGCCGGGGACAGCGGGGGCTCTTGGGCTCCGTGCAGCATCCCCGGCCTCACCGCCCTTCCTGCCACAGCCTACACGGGCTTCCGCCTGGAGAACAGCAGCTCGAGATGCTCCGGGCGAGTGGAGGTGGCAGTGAGGGGGACGTGGGGGTCCGTGTGCGCCGCCGAGTGGGACCTGCCCGATGCGCACGTGCTGTGCCGCCACCTGGGCTGCGGCCGCGCCCTGGCCGTGCTCCCGGGAGGCTCCTTCGGCAGCGGGGAGGGGCCGCTGCGGCCGGACACCTTCGGCTGCACCGGCAGCGAGCGGCACCCGGGCGAGTGTCCCGTGGCCGTGCTGGGAAAGCCTCCCTGTGCCCCCGGAAACGCCGCTGCTGTCAACTGCTCAGGTGTGTAGGGCACCTGCAGGAGGAGCCTTCAGGGCTTTTGGGACCCCCAAAGGATTGGGTTCAAAAGAGACGGGGTTATTTTGGAGTGAATTGCGGTGCGTGCTGCAGCCCCACGGCTCTGCTGGTGGTTTTGCAGGTTTTGATTTCATCCCTTCCCTGCGGCTGGTGGACGGTCAGAGCTTGTGCGATGGGCGGCTGGAGGAAACCATCACCAGCCCGGCCTGGCGCCGAGTGCCTCTGGAGCAGTGGGAGAAATGGGATGTGCACATGGTATGCGGGGTGCTGGGCTGTGGCACTCCCAAGGAAGTTTACACCGCCTCGGCAACGGCCGCTGTGTTGAGCAGCAGCTCCAGCGAGGCGGACATCATGACTGAAGAGATGGACAACATTTCGGGCGCGGGCTCTGTGCTGATCAGCAGCACTGAGGAGATGGATGACAAGCTGGCGGAGGTGGAGGATGTCTCAGGGATGGGCCCTGCATCAAACAGCAGCCTTGAGGAGATGGTTGTCGTCTGCTCAAGTGGGTGTCCCGAGAAGTGCGGGAGGTGCCCATGCTCGGAGCAGCTACTGCAGCCCGGTCCTTCTGTGCCCGCAGGCAGCCGGCGGGTGAGGCTGGTGGGGAGCTCAGGGCGCTGTGCCGGGCGAGTGGAGGTCTATTCCGGTGGCAGCTGGAGCAGCGTGTGCCAGGAAGGCTGGGACCTGCAGGACGCTGCCGTTGTGTGCAGTGAGCTGGGCTGTGGCACGGCCCTGGAGGCGCCGAGCTCGGCGCTCTTCGGGCCCGGCACGGGGCCGCTGTGGCCGTACATGGCCGAGTGCTCCGGGACCGAGGAGTCTCTCTGGGAATGCGGGCGCTCGGAAGGGCGCGAGTGCGGGCTCGGCCTTGGGGCCGGGGCCGTGTGCTCAGGTCAGTGGCGGGCAGCCCCAGATCAGGGTCCAGCAGAGGCCCCGGCGGGTTCGTGGCCGTGCCGTGACGCCCGTGTCCCCCTTGCAGAGCAGATCTCCGTGCGGCTGGCAGGCGGCCGTGGGCGCTGCCGTGGGTACCTGGAGGTGTCCTATAACGGCACGTGGGGCCGCGTGTGCTCCAACGGCACCAGCACCGGCACGGCCGCCGCCGTGTGCCGCCAGCTGGGCTGCGGGGAGCGGGGCTGGCTGTCGGCCGTCCCCGCCCAGCAGCCGTCCCGGGCCTGGCTGGCGTGGGTGGGCTGCGAGGACGGGGCCCGCTCACTCTCGGGGTGCCCCTCGGCACCCTGGCACCTGCAGAGCTGCGGCAATGGCGCGCACGCCCACGTGGAGTGTGAGGAGGACACCGCTGGCACCACTGAGACAAACACTACTCCATATCCGGACGGTGCCACCCGCTCAGGTAGGTCTGGCCGTGTTTGCATCCCGCACTCCGGGCTGGGTGAGATTCCCCACTCCTCAGTACCTGGCTGTGTCCCCACAGATGTCGCAGGCAGAATCACCCCGGCAGTGGCGGTGGGGCGGCAGGGGACGGTGTCAGTGCCAACTGTGCTGTGCGTGGTGCTGGGGACGCTGCTGTGCCTGGCCCTGGGTGCCCTGGCCGTGCTGCTGTGCCGTGCCCGTGTCTGGTGCCGAGGTGGGTCCTGGTGGGTGGGGGTCGGGACAGAGACTTTTGGAAATCCAGGGTATCCTGTCCTGTGGAACAGCTCAGGAGGTGGGCAGGATGATCTTGGTGCCACTGACATTGCCCTGGGCCCCAGGTAAATTCTGTCTCTGGTGCCAGGCTGTGGTCGAGCTGCAGATGCCATCTCCAATGCTGTCTACGAGGAGCTGGACTACAGGTCCAGGCCGGAGTATCAGGAGGTGCCTGGTGGCCCAGGTGGGTGCAGCTGATGTGCCCCAACTCTGTGAATAGTGAAGGCTCTGCCTGACGGCCCCACTGCAGCTTCGGGTCCTGGTTGTCTGGCAGTGGCTCCTGGGCATGAGCTGGTGTGACCCCTTGGTCCCAGAGTAGCCACGCTGTGTGGTGTGAAGTTCTGTCACCTGCAGTGCCACTTGAGGCCACCCCCATGCCCCTGTTTGTCTCCTGCAGGTTCCCTGTCAGAGGGATCAGTCAAGAAGCTGCCGTATTCCAGTGGGGACAGCGTGGACGGGAGTGACACCGAGGCAGCCCCAGGTAGGGCCACAGGGCAGGAACCCAGCGGGGAGAGCACAGGAGAGGGGACACAGCCGGGATGGGGAGCTGAGGGGACGAGTCCTCCCTGGGTTAGTGTGCAGCGAAGCATTGCCTTTCCCTGCTGGAACCAAGGGTCATCAGCACATTGCTGTTGAGAAGGCCAGAGGGGATGGTAGAGCCAGAGCCCTGCCAGGGCTGCTGGTCACTGCCATGGACCCCTCTGCATTTTCCAGATCCCCCTGCCCGGCCTGAGCAAGGAATCCCGGATGGCTACGATGATGTCGTGGCTGTGTCACAGGAACCTCCTTCTCCCAGCCCTGGGGACATGTCCAAACCCAGAGCACAACAGAGGTGGATTTGTGTCCTCCCCACAGGTAAGAGGCCTCACAGCTGCCCTGTGCCCTCTGCAGAGCCACTCCATGGAAGGGTTTGGCTGTGGGGGCGGGCAGGGATCCAGCAGCAGATCCATGGGTGCTGTGGCCAGAGCCCAGGTGGGGTCTGACCGTGGGGACACGGAGCTGACTGTTCCCTCAGGCACCTTTCTGTGTTGTCCCCAAGGTGGGATCTCCTCCCCTCCAAGAGCCCCAGGAGCCACCATGGACCCCTCGGAACAGTCCCCGGGGCACACGGACTATGATGATGTCGGCAACAGAGTCCTGGAGACGGCGCCATGAGGATTCCCTGGCCATGCCCCAGCCCTGGGGACATGTGTGTGGCAGTGTGGCCCCGCCATGTCCCCAAGGAGGGGTGGCCCTGTCCATAGACGTCACCACTCCCAGTCCAATGCTGCAGGAAAAGAGCTTCTGTGTAGGGATTTTCTTTGATTTCGATGTGAATTTCCCTTTTTCCCTATTAAAACCCAAACTGATCAGAGACTCACTCCCAAGGCTGAGACCTCAATCTAGAACAGGCACTTCCATCATGGGTACATCAGCCATTGCTTTGGGATGCGGGGCAGGAACTGGAAGCACAGACACATGCCTGGGATTGGTGGAATCGGTGGAAAGAGCTCTGGGAGATTGCTGGCATTGTCTGTGGGGTGTTTATTTGTTACTGGAAAATGCACACAACTGTTGCCAGCAATACCGAGGGGAAAAGGGAGAGGGCAGGACCCGGACCCCCCACCTTGCAGAGATGCAGCAGGGATCTCCTCCCTGTGCCCCACGGGTGGAGCAGGCTCAGAACCACTGGCAGCAGAGAGAACTAGGCTGGGAAAGGCTCTGGTTTTTGGAAGGGCTCTTCCTAAAGGAGGGGAGGTTTTCTGAAGGAAAGGAGCGCCTTCCTCCCCCCCAGCAGGAGCCCGCGGTGGCAGGGCAGACGGGCCATGGCCCCTGCCTGCGGCACGTCATGCTCCAGGAGGTTGCCGATCTTCAGGGCGGGCTGCAGTGCCCGGAGGGCGTCCAGTTCCTGCACCAGGGAGTAGTTGCAGTCGTCCGTGCTCAGCCTGGGCATGGAGGAATCAAGGAAAAGAGGAGAAGGTGTTAGATCTTGTGTGGAGGGATGTGCTGACCCAGCCGGGATGCCGGTGCTGCCCTGCCTGTGCCGCAGCATCCTCTCCCCAGCTCGGGAATGCCGGGCGTGGAAGGGGCCGTGGCAGGGCTCTCAGCCCAGGCTCTGCAGCGGGCAGGCGGGATGCCGGAGCTGCTGGCAGAGCTGCAGGACGCCGTGGGCTGCCAGCTCGTTGTCACTTAGGTGCAGGCAGGTGAGACGGGGTCCCTGCAGCAGGCGGCAGCTGCCCAGCGTGTGGGAGCGAGGGAAACAGGGCAGGAAGGCTTTGGCCACTGCTCGCTCGGGGAGCTGCTGCAGGTGGGAAGGGCGGAGCAGTGTGGGAGGTGCTGGCAGCAGCAGGGGCTGGTGAGGCGGCAATAGCGCAGCCCGAGGAGAACCGGCGGGAAAGAGGCTCAGAGCTGAGTGAGGGTGCCCCGAGGGATAGATCCGTGGACTCGGAGAGCTCCTGTGACCGGGGCAGCAGCCACGTAGCCACCAAGACCGCTGCCGTTCTGGTGTCCCCAGCTGAGCCGCTTTGGGCTCAGTGCCGTGCGTGCGTGTGTCGCAGGGACAGCTCCGGGACGCTGCCCGGTGCCGCAGTGCCCGGCAGAGCTGCGCGATGGGGCAGGGCAGCTCCTCCCGCCGCCGCACAGCGAGGGAGCGGCACGTTATGGCCGTGAGGAATTGCCGCGGTGCAGGAGGATGGGGAGCAGTTCCAGCTGCTCCGTTTGCCCTGGGATGGAGCCCGAGAAAAGGGGCCAGAAAATTGCTGAGCGTTTGCAAAAAAAATCCTCCGAGGAGCACAATGTTACAGGTCAGGTGAAGAACACTGAGGAAGACAGGACGAGAGGGGATCAGGAGGAAGAGAGAATTAAGTGTAGACGTCTTGTGTTTGGAATGTGAGGGGGTCAAAGCCCAGTTAATTTGCCGGGGACTCCCCAGGGAGGCACTGCCTGCGGCTATTTGCTTGTTCCTGTGGCAGCAGAAAATGGATTTACGGAGAGCGACACCTTTCCTGGGGAAAACGTGGGGTGGAACGGGGGAGGAAACGTGAGGTCTGGATGTGGGAGTGGGTGTTTGGGGAAGCTCCGGGGCCAGCGTGGGTCAGTGGAGCCGCAGCTGTGAAGGTGCCAGCAGGGAAAGTGGATTCCTGCTTTGGGGATGATCCGCCCGAGAGTCTGGTGAAGGGTGAGGCCGGGAGGTTTCCTTTAGAGCGCGGCTGTTGAGCCGCAGGGGCTCGGAGCGGCGGGGCAGGGGCGGCGCGGAGGCGCGGCGTTGTCGGCGGCAGCGCAGGTGGCGGGAGGTGCGTGCGGTCGCCGGCGAGGCCGGGAGCCGCCGGGGGGTAACCGCCTCCTTCCTGCCCTGGCGGCGAGGCGAGCGCGGGGCCAGAGCTGCGGCAGCAGCGCCATGTGCCAGCGCCGCCGCGAGGGCCCGGGGAGCCGGCACCTGCCAGCCCCGCGCGGAGCCGGGGGCTGCTGCCACCCCCCGCGGGGGCTGCGAGCACCCCGGGAGGGGAGCGCCCCGAGCATGGGGGCTGGCAGCTGTGCAGGTGCATGAGCTACAGGTGGTGCCACGGATGCTCTATCTAGATCTGTGGGGTGAAGCCTGTCCCCATCAGGGTGGCTCTTGGCAGGCTGCAGCAGCAGCAGAGCTGGTGGAAGCGGGGTTACAGGAAGGGCCCCCCCAAGCACAGGTGTCGTGGGGGTGCTGCCTCCCCCCAGCACATCCTGGTGGCAGCCCACTGTGAGGAGGTGTGTGACGCCAGAAGCGGAGCCGAGGCTCATATTTGGGCACGGAGCAGGTTATTGGAGGCCGCGGCCCCTGAGCCCGCAGATGAGGCACCTGATAAAGGCTGCCCGGCTGCTGCTGCTGCCTGCATTGGCTCGGGCGCTGGCGAGACGTGCCCTGGCTGCGCTGGCTCGGGGTCGCTCGCATGGGGCCGCTGGTGGCGCTGGGGCTGCTGGTGTGCGTGCAGCTGTGTGCGGGTGAGTGGCGGGCGCTGGGAGCGGGGCCCGCGGCGGTGCCGGGCCCGGCTCAGCAGCCTCCGTGCCGCAGGCTCCGGGGAGCTGCGTCTGGTGGACGGCGGCGATCGCTGTGCCGGCCGAGTGGAGGTGAAGCACGACGGTGAGTGGGGCTCCGTGTGCATCTTCGACTTCGACTGGGAAGCCCTTTGGGCCACCGTGGTGTGCCGGCAACTGGGCTGTGGCCGTGTGGCCAGGGCATCCCCGCGAATCCGGTTCGGGCAGGGCACCGGGCGGATCTGGCTGCAGCCCTTCTTCTGCATTGGCATCGAGAATGCACTGGAGGATTGTCCGCACTTCGGATGGGGTGTGCACTTCTGTGGCCACGAGTGGGATGTGGGGGTGACCTGCACAGGTGAGGGGACACGCTCGCCCTGCTGGGACAGCCACTTTGTGCTGGAGCATCCCGGGCAGGGCTGAGCCGTGCCCCTGGCCTGGTGCAGATGCCGTGGAGCTGAGGCTGGCGGGAAGCGGCAATCCGTGTGCCGGGAGGGTGGAGGTGAAGCTGCAGGGACATTGGGGCTCGGTGGGGGACGACAGGTGGGACATGGATGACGCCGAGGTGGTTTGCCAGCATCTGGGCTGTGGCTCGGCTGCCGGTGCCTACTCCGCCCGCGAGCGCTTCGGCGTCGGCGACGGTCCCGTCAATGTGGCCCTGGTGGACTGCAGTGGGAACGAGACCGCTCTCTGGGACTGTGAAATCCGAGGCTGGGGTCCTTATAAAGCCAACATCCATTACTGGGATACTAGCGCTGTGTGCCAAGGTAGGAGCTGCTCTTTGGGGGATGTGGTATTTCACGCACTTCATCCCTTGACCCTGAGACTGTGCTGCTCCTGCAGGATTTTCCCGGCTGGTCGGAGGTGATGGAGTCTGTGCCGGGCAGTTGGAGGTGCAAGACGGCCGAGCCTGGGTTGGCGTGTGTGAGGATCAGGTGGACATGAAGGTGGCCCAGGTGGTGTGCAGGGAGCTGGGCTGCGGTGAGGTGCTCGCCATGGGCGGCAGTGGCCGATTTGGGGCGGCATCGGATTGGCTCTGGGACGGGGGCTTCCAGTGCAATGGCAGCGAGCCCCTGCTCAGTGCCTGTGCCCGGCGTCCGGCCCAGAGCCAGGGCTGCAGCGGCCGTGCCAGCATCATCTGCTCCCGTAAGTGCCGGGGACAGCGGGGGCTCTTGGGCTCCGTGCAGCATCCACGGCCTCACCGCCCTTCCTGCCACAGCCTACACGGGCTTCCGCCTGGAGAACAGCAGCTCGAATTGCTCCGGGCGAGTGGAGGTGGCAGTGAGGGGGACGTGGGGGTCCGTGTGCGCCGCCGAGTGGGACCTGCCCGATGCGCACGTGCTGTGCCGCCACCTGGGCTGCGGCCGCGCCCTGGCCGTGCTCCCGGGAGGCTCCTTCGGCAGCGGGGAGGGGCCGCTGCGGCCGGACACCTTCGGCTGCACCGGCAGCGAGCGGCACCCGGGCGAGTGTCCCGTGGCCGTGCTGGGAAAGCCTCCCTGTGCCCCTGGAAACGCCGCTGCTGTCAACTGCTCAGGTGTGTAGGGCACCTGCAGGAGGAGCCTTCAGGGCTTTTGGGTATCCCTAGGATTTGGGATAGGGAGAAACGGAGTTATTTTGGGATGAAGGGCTGATTCTGGGCATTTTACAGGCATTTTGGAGTCCCTGAGGCTGGTGGAGGGTGAGACCCGCTGCGATGGGTGGCTGGAGTTGGCCATAAGCACCGGGGCGTGGCGCCGTGTACCAGGAGAGCTTTTGCTCCTACGGAATTTCAGCAAGGTGTGCTGGGAGCTGGGCTGTGCAGGACTGGACAAGAGTAACAGTGTCTCTGGTACGGTTACCCTTTGGGACATCAATAAGACGGAGAGGGCCATCATGGAAAGTGTGATTCAAACCATCCAGGGGATGACCACTGTGCTGACCAAGAGGCCCGAAGAGCTGTCTGAGTTCCTTTTTCAGGACCAGGTAGATGTTTCATCTTTTCTGTGGATGACCACTGCCCCAGCTGGCATCCCTCACGGGGCGGCCATCGTCTGTTCAGGTGGGTGTCCTGAGATGTGCCGGAGCTGCCAGTGCTCCAGGCAGGCGCCCCAGCTCCGTCTTTCCGTGTCCGCAGGCAGCCGGCGGGTGAGGCTGGTGGGGAGCTCAGGGCGCTGTGCCGGGCGAGTGGAGGTCTATTCCGGTGGCAGCTGGAGCAGCGTGTGCCAGGAAGGCTGGGACCTGCAGGACGCTGCCGTTGTGTGCCGTGAGCTGGGCTGTGGCACGGCCCTGGAGGCGCCGAGCTCGGCGCTCTTCGGGCCCGGCACGGGGCCGCTGTGGCCGTACGTGGCCGAGTGCTCCGGGACCGAGGAGTCTCTCTGGGAATGCGGGCGCTCGGAAGGGCGCGAGTGCGGGCTCGGCCTTGGGGCCGGGGCCGTGTGCTCAGGTCAGTGGCGGGCAGCCCCACATCAGGGTCCAGCAGAGGCCCCGGCGGGTTCGTGGCCGTGCCGTGACGCCCGTGTCCCCCTTGCAGAGCAGATCTCCGTGCGGCTGGCAGGCGGCCGTGGGCGCTGCCGTGGGTACCTGGAGGTGTCCTATAACGGCACGTGGGGCCGCGTGTGCTCCAACGGCACCAGCACCGGCACGGCCGCCGCCGTGTGCCGCCAGCTGGGCTGCGGGGAGCGGGGCTGGCTGTCGGCCGTCCCCGCCCAGCAGCCGTCCCGGGCCTGGCTGGCGTGGGTGGGCTGCGAGGACGGGGCCCGCTCACTCTCGGGGTGCCCCTCGGCACCCTGGCACCTGCAGAGCTGCGGCAATGGCGCGCACGCCCACGTGGAGTGTGAGGAGGACACCGCTGGCACCACTGAGACAAACACTAACCTATATCTGGAGGGTGCCACCAGCACAGGTAGTTCTGGCCATGTTTGCATCCTGAACCCCGGGCTGGCCGAGATTCCTCTCTCCTCACTGCCTGGCTTGTCCCCGTAGGTGTCCCCAGCAGAATCACCCCGGCAGTGGCCGTGGGGACGGTGTCAGTGCCAACTGTGCTGTGCGTGGTGCTGGGGACGCTGCTGTTCCTGGCCCTGGGTGTCCTGGCCGTGCTGCTGTGCCGTGCCCGTGTCTGGCACCGAGGTGGGTCCTGGTGGGTGGGGGCCGGGCCAGACCCGTTAGGGGGTCCAGGGGCTCCTGACTTGGGGAACAGCTCAGAAGATGGGCAGGGTGATCTTGCTGTCCCTGACAGTGCCCAGGGCCCCAGGTAAATGATGCCTGTGGTTCCAGGCCGTGGCAGAGCTGCAGATGCCATCTCCAACGCTGTCTACGAGGAGCTGGACTACACGGCCATGCCAGAGTACCAGAAGGTGCCCAGTGGCCCAGGTCAGCTCTGTGCAGAGTGAAGGCTCTGCCTGACAGCCCTATGGCAGCTCTGGGTCCTGGTCGCCCTGCAGTGGCTCCTGGCCATGGGCTGGGGTGGCCCCTCGGTACCAGAGCAGCTGTGCTGTGTGGTGTGAGGTTCTGTGGCCCCTGCAGCAGGGATGCAGTTAGGGCTTGGCAGCAGGTGCCCGACAGCTGGCAGCTCCCGAGCCTGTGGGACGGAGAGAAACAGGGAAGGAGGGCTTTGGCTTCTGCTGGGTGAGCTGGTCCAGTTGGGAAGGAGAATGCTCTGGATAGGAAGGAGGGAGAAGTTTTCCACCCCTCAGCCCCTTTACCGCAGTGTCTGTAGTGGGCAGGCACAGTTCTGCAGCCCCTCACACAGCAGCTCCACGCCGGCATCGCGCAGCCCCTCACTGAAGGACAAATCCAGCTCCTCCAGGCACGTGTTGGTGCTCAGCACAGCGGCGATGTCCTCGCAGCAGGCGCTGGTGATGCGGGAATACCGCAGCCTGATGGGAACCCCCAGGAAAGACCCTCAGGGCCTCCTGAATGCCCTCAATGCCAGCCCACCATGGTGGCGGTCCCCACCCTGTGCCACAACTTTGGAGCTCCTTGCCCTTGAAGCGTGGGACAGAGGCACGACGCCACCCCAGGGGGACCCTTTGGGTTGCCTCCCCAGCTCTCAGGTCTGAGATGCCCGAGGGATGCTGGGGTTGCTCACCGCAGGATGCGCAGGCGGCAGCCCGGAGTCCTCAGCCCCTCACAGAGGAGGTGCACGCCACTGTCACCCAGCGAGCTGTCAGCCAGCTCCAGACGGGCCAGGCCAGGGTGCTCCGCCAGCAGCGCTGCCAGCTCTGCGCAGCAGCTCTCGGACAGCTGGCACCACTGCAGCCTGCAGGAGAGCATGGAGAATGGGGGCTCAGCACAGCCCACCTGTCCACCAAACCCGAGGGACAACACCCACTTTCAGGTAAATAGGGCCTGGCCTCCCCCTGGCTGCTTGCCAGTGTCCCCAGGGAGCAGCAGGGCAGGACCAACTCCCTCCCCTACCGCACTGTGGTTGGGATGCCCTCACCCACATCCCAGATCCCAGCCTTGACTGGGGCTCCAAGTGTGTCTCTCACCGGAGCACCTGCAGGGCACTGTCCCGGTGTCGCAGAGCCCGGCAGAGCAGGTGGATGGGGCACGGCAGCTCCTCCCGCCGCCACACAACGTGGGCACCAGGACGTCCTCCGGCTCCCGAGATTCCAGAGCTGCAGGGGAACAGAGCCGCGGGGCACGTACAGCCCTCAGCAGTGCTGGTACCTCCCGGCTCCGACACCGGCACACAACACCCCACCCACCCCGAGCAGAGCCTCCTGCGCACGGGAGGGCTCCTCCAGAGGGACCTCTGTGGCTTTGGAGGTGTGAAGGACCTCAAGCACTGCTGCTAGAGCCACCCGGGAAGATGTCAGGTGAGTCACAGGCTGCACTTAAAATTCCAGCACCAGGGATCTCCATTTTCGAGAGATAAGGAGGACAGGAAGCCAGAGTGACAGCTGGGCACAGAAGCTCCATCACCCTCAATCCCACAGTGAGAAGTGGATGGAGGAGCCCATGTGTTCCTTATTCTTGCCAAGAATAAGTAAATCCTCTGTAGAGGATTTGGGGCAGAGAAAGAGAAATCTTTGCAGTTTTGGGTCATCAAAATAAGGAGGAGCAGGACTTACCAAGGCACTGACGCATCCGGCTCTGCCTCAGGATCCTGCCATTGGAATGAGCATCCCTTGAGGGTGATACAGCCCAGTCCAGCCCAGTGCTGGATGCAGAAAGAAAGAGCCATCTGGTCATACAGGGTCAGCTTGGTCTCCTGCAAGTCCAGGTCAGTGAAATGACCCAATGCACTTTCTGTGAAGCCCTTCTCATTCATCTCGAACAAGAAGTGGAAAGTGTCCATCTCTGAAACCTTCAGTGCTTGGCCAGGGTGGGAGAGGCCTCTGTGCCTCCCCTGAAGCCACTCCAGCAGCTCTTTCCTGGCTCGTGGTGAAATTCTGCACCCAATGGTTTTGTCCATGTACTCTATGGATTTCTGGCTGACCAGACCAAAGAGGAATCTCACTGTTACGTTCAAATCCTTCCTGGACTTGTTGTAGCTTTCCAATAATTTATTTACATCCTTCTCAAGCTTCCCAAAACTGCTGTCCATTTCCCCATCATCCTCCAGAATGTAAAACATTGCTGCAAAAAACTCCTGGAGGTGCAGGTGGGTAAAGGCATAGACACTCTCATGGTCTTCTCCTTCCCTTGGGATCCTTTCATTGAGGAAGAAGGGGAGAAGACCTGGCTGGTCCAAGCCACAGTCCTTGATTTCCTTCTCTTCAAAGAGGACCTTGTGCTTCCAGATACCCTCAGCAGCCAAGGAGCAGAGCTGGAGTAGGAACTGCTGGAGGACCTGTGGGTTGTCCCTGTCCCTGTGCTTCAGTAACTGGGAGAGGTAGAACATTATCATCCCTGTGGTGGTTTTGGAGCATTCAAGGAGGTTTTTCTTCCCACAAAGTTCTTGTTCAAGGACAGTGCAGGTGGTCCAGCTCATGGCAGGGATGACACACAAGCTATAGAGGATTTCGTTGCCTTTGGCAAACCTGAAGGCCATGTCTGCTTTGTTGGGGTTCTCAAAATACCTGTGGAAATACTCCTTCCTCCTGGCTGCTGAAAATCCCAGTATCTCCATGTAATACTCACCCTTCAGGCACTGCCTCAGGCTTCCAAGAGCCACTGGCCTCATGGTGATGAGCAAAGAGGCTTTGGGGAGCAGAGTCTTCTTCAACAAGCTCATCAGGGTGAGCTCCAGTGGCTTCACCTCCCTGGGGTCAGAGCTCAGCTCAGCTTTGGGCTGAACCAAGGAAAACCCCAGGGCCTCAAAGCCATCAAAAATGAACAGGATCTTCTTCTGGTCATCCAGGATCTTCCCAGCTGGCACTTGCAGGCCAGGACAGCATTGTGAAACCAGGTCTGCCACGCTGGCTTCCATGGGAAGGTCTATGGCTTTGCAGTCAATGCAGAAAACAAAGTCAAACTGTGTGTGGAGTGTCCCTTCTCCCCACTCCACCATCACCTTCCTGACCATTGTTGTCTTCCCCATCCCTGGGGCTCCCACCAGCACCACGACCTGCGGGGTTTGCCCATCTCTGTCGGGTTCAAACAGCATGGTGGTGACAGTGGTGGTGGCACATCCCTGGCTGGTTCCCACAGCTCCATCCTTGGCTCTGTGCTTGCTCCGAGGCTCCCTGGTGATGGTCAGGGTGGTGAAGTGGCTGTGGAAGGACGGGATCTCCCTGGGACAGGTGCCCAGCTCCCTGTCCTGGTCGGACTCCCGGACCATGTGCTCTCTGCTGTCCCGTCTGTGCCCTGTGCCAATGAGAAGCAGGGTCAGCCCCCAGCCCAGACAAATTCCCCACCCGCCCACCTGTGCTCCCAACACACCAGCAGCCACTTATTTCACTGCTCAGTGCTTTCCTCAGTCTGGCTGGAGGGATACTGGAAAAGGGGGAAAGGATGTTTTAAGGCACATTGGGAGTTAAGGACTCCTTATGGACTCCTTATTTCCCTGCTCAAAGCCGGACATCACATTGTCCCTCCTGCTTGCAGGATGTCAAACAATTCTCTCTAAAGGAAACAGCCTCAAGTTGTGCCAGGGGAGATTTAGACTGAATACTGGGGAAAATTCCTTCACTGAAAGGGTTGTCCAGTCCTGGCACAGCTGCCCAGGGCAGTAGTGGAGTCCCCATCCCTGGAGGGATGTAAAAGCCAAGTGGATGTGGCACTAGGGGACATGGGATGGCGATGGCCTTGGGCAGTGCTGGGGAATGCCTGGTCTTGATAATCTCAGAGGGCTTTCCCAACCTGAACAATTCCATGATTCTATGTTCCTTCCCGAGGATGCTGCTGCCACCAACATTCCCCTGTGGGTTTTACAGGGGAGGGTTCCCCAGGAGCCAGGGCTGTCTTTATCCCTGCTAACTCCTCCTGGGAGGTGCTGTGAGCTGAGAGGGAGGGGGAAAATCCAGAAGCACCGTTTCTAAAGGTTTCCCACTCCCTCTGACCTTGAAAAAGCCATTTTCACCTTGCTGTGTCTCAGCCAGGGTTGCTGCTTGCTATGCCAGCACTGCCTTAGGGGGGATGTGACTTTGCCACGGGGAGATAGGGGAAGTTTATTGTTTTTACAGCTTTTTCCCTCCTTCCTACCTCAGTTAAAAAAAGAAAAAGTAAGTTATATTCAGAATTTAAATATAATGTGAATTCCGGTCCGAGGCGTGTGAGAGCGTCACGTGGGGCTGTTTATCTCCCAAGGCAGAGGCAGAGTGTGTGAACACAAGGAAACCACTACCAGAACCCCTGGTCTCAGCTCATCTAGGGGACAAAACCCAGCAATTCCCACTTGCAGGAGGCTGCCTCCCTCCTCCTGCCACCTTGAGGATATTCCTGTCTGACAGAGAAGTAGCAAAGGGATTTCGCTAGGGAAGTAGCAGTTTGGGGGTGTCACCTGTGTTAAACTGTGGATTTCCACCAGTTTTGCAGGAGTTCAGCCCCTCTGCTGCTGTCAGTAGATCAGCAGATTTGGGAGGCATTAGGAAAGGGAAGCAGCTGTTTGGAGCCCTGGAAAGGTCCTGGCTGTGCCTGGCACAGGTCTCTGAAAGAGCAGGGAATGCTGGCACTGCCGGGTGCAGGAGCAGACAGGGAACAGAGGGAGCATCAGCATCAGCCACAGCTAATCCTGTCCGTGCCAGCCTGTCTGAGCCAAGCTGGCTCTGGAGCCAAGGACTATGGAAGGAATAACCTTGCTCATCCCTGCCCTGAGGGAGTGTGGGTAGCTGCATCCCAAAGCAGCCCTTGGAAGCACAGCCTGTCCTGGGAGATTTGGGTTCTTGCATCCAGCCCCTCATTCAGCAGCTCTCTTCAAACATAGGCAGGATTTTAATTTGAAGTGAGATTTAAGCAACCTGAGTATTTTTTAGACATGACACGCACCTGGCTGGGCACTGGTGGGTGGTTGGTGGGTCCCAAGTAACTGATGGAGGCAGATGGACAAGTAGCACACAGCCTGACTTGCTCTGAAATAAGGGTTGAAAGAGCTCCAGACAATGCCAGAACCTGAGGTTTGGGATACAATCAGGAAGTGGCACAGGGATGGGAATTTGAGCCCTGTACCTGGTTGGAGGGGTGAGGCTGTAACAGAGAGGGCTCTTTGCTTTTAGCTGGTGATGATGAGGAGGACGTGGCTGTGTCTGACAGTGCCTGGCTGGCTGACAGCACTCTGCAGTGGGACCGGGCTGCGTGCCCGGTTCTGGTCTGGGAAGAGGTGTCAAACCCCAGTCTGCTGGGACAAGGAGCACTCCGGGGAGAAGGGAAGCAGAGCTGGCACAGAACTACCTCAAGGTGCAGCATTTCAGTGTCCTCCCTGCAGTGTGCAGAGCTTCTCCTTGGCAAGTCAGTTTGACATTCCTTAACTCACTGCCAGGTATCATCTCAGTTGGAAATCCCTTATTCTGGTGGGGGAAGATTTACACTCCTTTTTCCTGTGATTTACACAGAGGCATCCCAATTTGTCAGGCTGGCCTGCTCCCAGCTATTTTTTCCCAGAGTGTGCCCTATACT
The DNA here is from genome assembly GCA_037013685.1 of Acridotheres tristis. Classification (NCBI taxonomy): domain Eukaryota; kingdom Metazoa; phylum Chordata; class Aves; order Passeriformes; family Sturnidae; genus Acridotheres; species Acridotheres tristis. The sequence goes on along the minus strand of CM072890.1, from coordinate 4,013,200 downwards.
TGGTTGCTGTGTTTCATGTAATTGCTGCAAATCCAGGCAGGATTTGGAGGAGAAACAAATGGAGCAGCAGAGGGGTCAGTGCCGCAGGGACAGCCCTGAACTGCTGAGCCAGCTCAGCCCCAAATGACAGAGGATGCAGAGATGCAGCTGGGCTGCCTTTACCACCCTGCAACCCCCCCTTGGTATCCCGCCCCTCCAGATCCCAGCCCTTCCCTCTGGATTGGAGCGCCCTCTCCCCCCCTCCCTGCTCTCCATCTTCATGCAGTCTGCAGAGGTGCATTGTGGGAAACTCCCAAGTTTTCCCCCCCACCTCTGCCTGCCTCCCTCCCTCCTCTCTGCGCAAGAGCCAGCTCCCAAGGTGTGACTCGTCCGGCCGGAGGACAGAGGTAAGGGATGCTGCTGGGATGGGGGGCCGGGGCTGGAAGGGCCGGAGCTCCCGACTCCGGGACGTGCAGATGTCCCGCACATGGTGACAAAGCGAAATGGAGACACGGAGCTACCTGCTCAAGGTGAGTGTCCACCTCCCCCACCCGTCTGGGATGGAGGCCGGGGGCTGCCATGCCGGCTGCCTCTGGAGCCAGCACCCCACAGCTTTCTCCGTGGAAAAGAGGCAAAAAGTGATTTTTTGACCCCAAACAAGGAACACGGTGAGGATGGCCGGCCCCTTCCCGTCGCAGCTGCCGTGTTTCGCTCCCTGAAGGTCAGGCAGCCACAGAGGGTGTTTGTGCAGACGCACGGGTGTCTCCTGCCCGCGGCTTCCTGCCGCCCGCACGTACCTGCAGCCTCCGCCGCCTCCGCGGGCTGTGCCGTCCGGCCCGAGCCGAGCCTTCCGCCCGATCCCAGCCGGGCCAGCAAGGGCAGGACAGGCCCTGGGTGCCGCAGCAGCGCTCCGGAGGCAGGAGGGCGCCAGGCACGGGGAAGAGGAGCCGGCCATGTGCCGGAAACAGGGCTGCTGGGAGGGAGGAGGGGAAGCAGCATCCCGGGCTGAGCCCCTCCAGCCTTGGCAGGGGATCTGGTGCACCTCCCTGAAGAGGTTTTGAGCAGTTTTCCAGCTGCTTTCCCCCTCCCGTCTGCATGGACAGTGGGATTTGTTTGCCTTTTGGTCTGCATGGGTGGATTTAATGACTCTGTTTCATTCTGTCAGTCCCGAGGCAGGAGGGAAGCAGGAAGAGCCGGCAGCTTGGTTCAGCCTTCACCTTTTCCGAGGAAAGGGGGTTGTTTTGTTGGGCAGGCAGAATTTGATATCAATTTGTATCCTTTGATTTAACCCTGGACTTGTGCTGGAAAGTAGCTCACAAAGGGAAATCTGCTCCAAAAACCCAAAAAGGGAGAAAGATGTCAGAGGCAGTAGTGCCTATTTTAAGGGAGAATATTGCACTGAAGGAGAGGGAGAGGGGTGAATACCAAACCAGGCCTCCTGAGTCACGGTGGGTGCTTCCAGGGAGGGAATGCTTTGGGAACATCTTAGGCTTTTCAGTCTGATGTCCCTGCTCTCTGCACATCATCCATGTGCGTCCCTGTGATGTGTGCTTGCAGGAACCTGTTGATTTGCTCCTGTTTACTTCTATGTCCCTCTGGTGGCTTCTGGGGAGGTGCAAAGGGGGAAAGAAGGGGATTTTAAAAATTGAATCGAGGTCAGGCTGGCAGAACTTGGGCATTGGGACAAGAAGAGGAAGCCTCGCCGCCGCAGCCCCGTTTTCCTGGGTGGGGCTTGGGCAGGATGCTGTCAGGAGAGGGAGGATGGACTATGTTGGATTTAGCTCCCTGCTCCATCTCAGTGACCTCCAAAAGTCTGACCTTCAGAGGTTTGACCTTCAGTGTTTTCCATCTGTCCTTTCTCAGCCGTGGTGCCCAACACCAACATCTAACCCTGTGATATTGTGGTAGGGTGGGGGGAAAAAAATCCCAATTCTCCCCTAAAAGTGCATTTTCATCCCGCTGCATCTGTGCCCTCCCCTGGCAGGCTGCTGGGATGTGGGGCTGGAGAACACCCTGGCACATTGTCCCCATCCTGGATCAGGTGTCGGGGCTGGCAGAGGGCGGAGGGAGGGATGGAGCTCCCTGAGCAGGGATTTCCATGCTGGAGGAGCTTTAGCCATCCTTCCCCAGATGCTTTCCAGCTTTCTGCCAGGAAGGAGAGTGCCCTGGTGTTGCTGCACAAGGTAAGGGATGGGTTTTATTCAGAGAGTGTGGGGTGCCTGCCTGGAAGGTCACTGCCTCATATGAAATTTGCCCCTTGTCTGCCTGCAGTGGCTTCTTAGATTTCAGCTGCAGAGCAACAGTTTTCAGGCTGATGCCTGCAGATCCAGGGGCTGCCAGATTCCAGACCCAGCTCTGCATGTGAGGAATTGCCTCCAGAATCTTTTTGCTGGCCCCAGCTGAGCCACAAAGGGGGTGATGCCGCATCAGACAGAAGGGATGGATTTAGGATGCCCATAAACTGGGGAGAGATGTTGAATTTGCTGCTGCTTCCTGCAGTGGTTGGGGCTTTTTCACTGTGTCACATATATCACTCATCCTTTTTTGCTTGTGGATATTGAGTCTGGGATACAGGACTGGGAGGAAGATGCCTTAAAAGCAAGATCTGTCAAAAAGGGAATCAACCTCCTAAAGTTGGGACTGGCTCGTGGATGCTTGGGGAGCAGCACCCCCAATTTGGAAGCATCTGCCCTCTTCCCAAAGGCTTTTCCCAAGTGCTGGCAGGCCTAGGCTAAGGAGCAGGGCTTTGTGGTAGGAAGGAGTGAGTGTTCACCATTTTCCAAGAGGCCAGGAATGTTTGCTGACCCTGTCACGTTATCCCTGAGCTGGCACCACAGACCCAGAGCTGAGCAGAGAACCAAGACAAGCCCCATAGGCCCAGCCAGGGTGTTGCTGGAATTGAATTTTTGGCTCTGGGAGGGCTGGAAAAACATTATAAAGAAATGAACTGAATGTGTTTGCAAAGTCAAAACATGAGGAGCTGCCCAGTATAGGGTTCAGGATGTACCCAGATCCCTGTGAGGAGTCACACTCAGGGGTTAAGGATTCCTGTTGCTGCAGTGTCTCACAAAGTCTTCCCCATTATTGCTCCAATGCTTCAGTCCAGTGTCCTGACAAATAGCTGCTGTAGGAAAAAAGTCATCCTGGCTGAGAAACCTTTCCTTTGTGCCCTGAATTTCTGTCTTGAGGTGAGGGATGCTCAGCCCTGCCAGGGAGAGGCTCAAGATCTAACACCTCATGATTTTTGAAGGATAAAACTACAATTTTGCTCTGCTACAAAAAAGTTGGAACTATACAGGAAAAGATAATTTGATTTTGTGTCTGAGGGGGATTCATACCCAAGACTAAAGCAGGGTTAAGCACAGCAAATTGAAGTGCTCTGAACTCTGTTTTAGGGGCTTGGGGACTGAGTTGGGACCCTGAGGAGCCAGGCTTTGCAGCAGGGTATTTCCAACCCAGCCTCAGCAAAGTATTTCCAGATTCCGTTGAATTCTAGAAATTATTTTGCTATAAGGTGTGTCTGAGAGTGCAGCTGTATGGGGGAGGCTTGTGGCACTTGAGGGGCCTTCCCAGACGTGACTTCTCTTGTGGGCAGCAGGCCAGGGCCATGCCAGGTGTGACTCAGTGCCCACCCCTACGGAGTCAGTCGGAACACGTGGCTGGAGACAAAATTTTCTCTCTCCCACGGCTGCTTGGCAGTGCCTGGTTTTTACTGTGCACGTGGCTGTGTACAGACAGGGTGTTTTACCAGGGTAGGTTGGAGCTGTGTTTGGGGTTAAACTCCCCCAAAAGAACACAAGTTGAGCCCCTGGCAGGAGCTGTGGTGTGTCTGCAATGCCGCCTTCATCTCTCAGAGAATAAAATGTCTGCCACGTCCATCCCAGGAGCTCTTTGGGGACAGGATGTGTGTGGTTTGCAGAGGTGACGCTCAGCTCAGAGCTTGTCATCTGCAAAGGTTGTGGTGCAGATAAAGACCATATATGTCCTGTTCCTGGGCTCTTTCTGGTGGGGAGACTGAAGTGCTGTGTCACCTATGTGGGCAGCATGGCTGGGCATCCTCCAGAGAGGACGCTGGCAATGGTGTCACACCTCTGTGCAGCTGGTGGCCCAGGGTCTGCATCCCAGACCCTTTCCCTCTGCAAATGGAGGGCAAAGCCACTTTTGCTGGGCTACAGGAACTCGTCCTGTTCCCACACCTCAGCTTGGTGCCAGGTACAACCCAGTGTCTGAGTGTGGATGCATTGCCCAGCCTGGAGAGAGGGGACGTGGCTTGGTGGCACTGGGAATGAGAAGGGAGATCCTGGCCACGCTCTGGGGTGGTGGGTGCAGATTTTTGGTCACTGCCAGCACCAGCTGGACCAGTGAGGAGCATGCTGGGGCTCAGAGCAGCTGCAGGAATTGCCACAGCCGTGGAGCAGAGGCTTGGCTGGCAGATCTCCCCCCGTGACAGCGATTTGAGGCTGCTGCCACTGCTAAAATACTTCCAGCATCTGACACTCTCCACAACAAGATTCAAAGAGATTGTTTGAGAGGGAAATGTTTAATCCAGGGACGGGGGGAGGGATGTGGGGAGTAACAAACAACAGATTGGGAAAAGGATTCATAAATATCTCATCAGAATGAAGTGGGTCACCAGTGTTTGCTGGGACCTGGTGCTGCTGTCTCTGAGGGTTGTATTTGGAAGGGCTGGGAAGCACAGCAGGCTCCTGTACAGTCTGTCCCTGGCTGTGCAGCACTGAGGCCATTTAGAAGTGTCTGTGACAAGTGACTCTGCTGGTGTGAGGTTTGCATTGCGTCGTATCACGTTTGCCATGCGTTGCGTCAGGAGCTGGGGGCTGAAATAGCCTGGAAGGGAGCTAAAATCCTCCTTGGGGAGCTGCTCACGGCAGCTGAGAGAACACAAGCTCCTTATGTAAAGCTGCTTTAATATTTATGGTAATATCAGAGGCAGTGCATTACCTCATCCATCTTCGTTGCACTTCTTGGGCATGGGGAAAAGCTTAGTCACTACTCTGCCGTCCTTCTCCTGGGTGCTTGTTTGGCATCTCCCTGCCTTTATCACGTTTGCTCCCCCAGCAGCTCAGAAAAAAGGGGAAATGCTGGTTTTCCCCATTGGAAATGGGGAGTTGAAGCACCAGGAAGGCTGCTCAAATGCAGAAGGGGACTGGGCACAAATCCTTCCAGCCCTGACAGATCACTCCACATGTGGCAGTGGGGACAGACCCCTGGGGACACTTCCTAAAGGACAGAGTGGTCCAAGCTGCATTCCTTAGGGGACAGATGAGAAGGTGGAGGAGAGTGGGATGGTGAGAGTGCTGGGAAAGGAGCTCCCTCTGCTGTGCCAGAGCCACCTTTGGTGTCAGCTGCTGTTTCGTTAGGGATAGCAAGGGTCTGTCTGTCCTATGCACAGGGGGATGAGTGCCTTTCTTCCAGACAGGCAGGAATGACAAAGAAAGGAAGAGGATATTAGGGGAGGAAGGGGAGGATTTGAAGATAAGGTGTTTTCTGCCATCTCTGGCTCTCTCTGCACAGCATTGCTCCAGATCAGTATCTATTTCCAAGATGGATATTTCCAACTGGAGGACACCTGGATTGTAGGGATGGACCTTTGTTGCAGGATAAATCCTGATACATAACCCCACTGTGTTGTTAAATCCTTCCTTGCTGCCAGTCTCAGCATGGCAGTCAAGGACCTGATGGAAATGCTCTGCTTTCGTAGCAGAGGGAAAAATTCTATGGATGAGCTTCCCACTGCACCCCAGACCCACACCCTGGAGCAGTTCCTCAGCCTTGCAAAGTGACTGCCTTTTCCTTCCAAAGGGAAGCAGTAGGGGAGGATTTGGAGATGGGATGGGGCTGCTCCCTGCAGAGGGAAGGGGCCATCCTGATGGAGCTGTGCTGTGGCACAGCTTAGCAATGACTCATCTGCTGCGTTCCGTGCAGGATTGATGCAGCTTTCATCTGTGCACGCAGGAGACAGATGAATAGATGTGTTTGGTGATTTTCTGGGATTTGAGGCAGGAAAAGTGCCCTTCAGGGAGCCAAGGGAAGCTGTTCCTGTTGCTCTGGCAGAGAGCAGCTTGTTGCACTGGGTGAGTCCGACTGCACTGACCTTGAGAGCATCCCAGGGGAGCTGTGGCGTTTGTGTGCCAATCTTTGCAGCAGCAGCAATTTGGAAGGCTTTCCTTTTCCTTTTTTTCCATTATCATCCCTGGTTTTATTATGCCAGCTCCCACTTCCCAGCCTGGGAAAGAGCTGGTTAGCTGCTGGCAATGAGAACCTTCCTGAAAGGGCACTGATTGTTAAACAGAAATAGCATGGAGCAGGGAAATGGGAGGGAATGAAACCTGTCTCTTACAAAATCTTATTCCCAAATGCTGCTGCCTGTGTAGGAGGTAGAGAGGGAGCTGGAAGGGGGGAGGAATGGGTAGACAGGCAGAGACAGCAGCTGACAAGAGAGAATGGAGGAATAAAAAGATGTGAGGAGCTATAAAGAAGAAAGCAAAGGTAGGAAAATCTGTCATTAGAGAAAAACTTGGTTTTTCTAATGGCATGAGGGAAGAGGAGGAGACAAAGGAGTGGGGGGAACCCTCTTATGCAGGCTTAGTTTTTGGAAATGAGGAAAGCACCTCTTTCTTCAGCCTGGTGGAGACAGAAGTGCTTAAAGATGAGCCCATGATGATGCCCTTGGAAGTACAGGATGGAGAGGAGAGATGATTCCCAAGGTAGGGAGCTAAGTGCCAGAAAAGAGGGTTAAGTACTGGGATGGAAGAGGATATGCTGCTAAGGGTACACAGGAACCAGAGGTGGAGCCAGGCCAGAGGGTCTGGAGAGGTGCTGGGTGATCTTGTGGCTACTTGCAGTGATGGAAAACCACAGACAAAAGCCCTTTTATGCGGGCACTTAAGAACTGCCGAATTGATTTTTGGCTTAGTTTGGTTTCTACATCTTTTAAAACCTTTTCTAAGCTGCATGAGGGGTTTGTGTTGCTTTTAGTGGAAATGCACTTAGAATCAGGAAGTTCTGTTTGTGGCAATGCAGGGCATGGTGGCAGGACAAAGCTCCATGGCCCAGCATGGGCTCCAAGCAAAACCAGCTCTCCTGCCCCCAGGAATCTGGATCAGTGAGGGGTGTGGATAAACACTGAGGTGCCTGGGCTGTGCAGGGTCTCCATTTCTCAGCAGAAAGGTGAGTTCCTCCTCTCTGATTTACCTCACTATCTCCAAAGGCTGCACATTACTTTCATGGGGAAAGAGCAGATGTTTAATGCTTGGTCTATGTGCTGTAACCACACAAATACCAGAGTGTGTGAGTGGTCCAGTTAATTGATATCAAAGCGACAAGGAAGGTAAATTAATATTTATGCCATGATTAATCTGGTTCTCCCTGCTTTAACTTCTGAGCCCACTTTAGTTGTGGCCTCCACTTACTATTTCTTTGTGTCTCATTGTACCAGATTGAAAAAAAAAAAAGAATAAATTGGTCCCAAACCAGAGGAGCAGAGTCCTGGAAGTGACTGTGTGCAGCCTCAGCCCTGGATTTATGTAGGACTTGTGCTGACAGAGCGGTATGGATGCTCTCTGGAGGCATAGGAAAAGGCGAGGCAGGTGATATCTACAGAAATATTACAGAATGAGCACTGAGAGGAAAATATTCTTGCACTTGGTGAGGCCCTTGTTTCCCTCCCAAACCACAGTGAGGTCTGAAGCTGGGTGAGCATCCGGGGTGGTGTTTGTGCGGTACAGGATGCCCAAGTGTCTAATACACACTCAGCAAACGGTGAGAAAGGCACAGTCTGGGCCTTCCAAAAGGGTTTAGTATCCCAAACTAGGGAATGCAAGCACTGTCCAGCTGCAGTCAATGAGAAATATGGGGGTTTATGGTCACCAGGCCTAGTGCAGCATGAAGAGCTGGACTGGAAGATCCTTGTGGGTCCCAGCTTAGGATATTCTTTGAGACCTATGGAATTCCATGATTTTGGTGCTGCTGTTCCCTCAGTCTGCTCCAGCTGGCTGGCACTGGAGCAGCTGGTGGCCACCAAGAAATGGCTTGCAAGGGAGAGCAGCAGAGGGAGGCATTTCCATCTTATATTTAGGAGCCATAAGGTGTTGCTCAACTTTGCTCTAGTCCCAAACCTGTAATTTCTGTGGGATTTCCTCTATTCCTGCCTAAACAGAGATGAAAGCCCCACATCTGTCAGCCTCTTTTCCAGCAGAGTCAGCAGCACAGATCGTTGCTGCAGTCCTGGGACTTTGTTCCTGTCATTAGAGGAGTGATCTGCCCTCTGAGCTGCTGTGGAAGGAACCTTTGCTGGCTGAGGTTTTTGAGGAGCCTCTTCAGCTCTGGATCCAGACAATGAGCTCTGATTTCACTTAGCAGGCAGAAAGTTCCCGGCAGGCTCCTGGCAGCCCTGAAGGTCAGCAGGGAGCCGGCAGAGCCTCCTGGTTCCTCTTTATTTCCTGAGCTCGGGGCTGATGTGGTGCTGAACTGCCAGAGCCTGGTGGCAAAATGCCCAGTGCATTGTCCTCTCCTCCCATCACATGGAAGTGCAGCTACAGGAGCTCCATCCTCACCTCACCCTGCCCTGCCAGGTTTGTGGGGTGAGGTTGTTGCAGTAGTTTTACATCCCCTCAAAGCCCACTTTGTCCCTTTGCTGAATTCCTGTGGTGCAGCCATGCTGTTCACCACTTCCACCAGTTCCCTGGGGAAGATAGCCCCAGCTGATCACCAGTTTGGCTCCATGTTTGGCTCCATGGACAAGTCTAGCAACCCTGAAAGGAGATGACAAGAGTGAGATGTCTCTGTCACCAAGAGATCCAGCTCTGCAGTAAATCCGTGCAGTCAATCTTCTGTTTTGCACCAGCTGAGGATCTGGCACTTTGTTTTGCTGTTGTTCCACCAAAATGCTGCCAGGAATAATCCTTTTATCTCTGATGCCTGTGAAAATTGAAGAACTAATCCTGGTTTTCCTGCAGTACCCATCTGGAGGGAGAGTATCACACAAGATCACATATTAACCACTTCCTAAATGGACCTTGGGATAGTGCTGTGAAAGGAAGGATGGAGGGTGAGGCAGGCAGGGAGGATCTATCCATCTCCTTTCCCATGGAACAAAGTGTTCTCTCCTTACCCAGAAGGAATTGAAAAGGTAAGCAAAGGCAAAGTAAGGTTTATTTGGTTGGATGGTTGGATGTGAGTTTGTCATTGCTGACAAATGGCCTGACACACACAACCAGGATGGACTTGGACTGTGGATGCCCAGATGTGGCAACCACAGATGACAGTCAGTCCAACTTGTTTGATGTTCCTGTTCGATATTAGGAAAACATCCTTCCCTGTGAGGGTGCCGAGGTCCTGGTACATATTGACCAGAGAAGCTGGGGCTGCCCCATCCCTGGAAGTGTCCAAGGCCAGGCTCTACAGGGCTTGGAGCCCTCTGATCCAGTGGAAGGTATCCCTGCCCATGGCATGATCAAGGTGAGTTTTAAGGTCCTTTCCAACTCAGGCTATTCTCTGGTTCTGAGATTGTTACAAGAACAGAGCCTGTAGTAAATGCTTTGAATGGAATTCACAGTTCTGAAAGAAGGAGCCAACAGTTTTCCAGTCTTCCTTTCTGTTCTCCTCCATCACCTCCAGGCAGAGCAATGCTGGCTTGCTCTGCCATGTCACTCACCTCTCCTTGCTCTGCTTCCCCCTCCAGGTGCTGTACCATGTCCAGGTAGGACACTGCCAGCATAACAAGCATCCCAAGACCACCACTCCCAGGCCTTGAGCTCGGGTGGCTCCTCTGCTTCCTGCAGCAGCCAGACAAGGGAGAAGAGCTGGGATAGCCCCACGTATCCAGTCACTGCCCACAGCACCCCAGGATGGATTCCAAAGGCAACGTCCGAAGCGGAAACAAACCCGATGCCAAGGCCGCCAGCTCTGGGAAGCCGGAAAAACCCAACCCTGGGCCTGCCACGAATGCAGACAAGAAGGAGACCCCCAAAGAGCAGCCTGCTCCTGCCACGGCCACCAAGAAGGCGGGGGGTGACGCTGCCATCGCCAACAACCACAGCAACCTGAAACCCAGCCCCGCCGCCACGGAGACGCAGGAGGCCAGCGGCCAGTCCCCTGACTCTGACCACAAGGGAAACAGCTCCGAGGAGTCACCCGGCAGCTTCTTCGACAACATGAAGCCCTTGATCATCGTCGGAGGAGTGGCGGTGGCTGCGCTGGCTGTGATTGTGGGAGTGGCATTCCTAGCCCGGAAAAAATGAAGACCGAGACGGGGTGGGGATGAGAAACCCAGTCCAGCTGTACAGCTCCTTTTGAGACAAATGCATGCAGAGAAATTCTATACATAGCTATATATATAGAGAGAGTGAGCTAGATAGGTCAACAACAAACACCAACTGCAACTCCAGGGTCTTGTTCAAGACAACTGTGCCAGTCTGACCCGCTGTGGGTAACTCCATACACTCAGTGTGTTCTTTCATGTAATATATCTTGGCTTATACCGCTGTGTATAGATTACAGCTTCTCCTGATCGGTGTAAATGACGGTGTCCCCTCCCCTCCCCTGCTGTCCTCCCTGGGAGACGCCCCCCCTTCCCCTTTGCAGTCCCGTTTTCAAGTCCAAAGTGTTCTACGTCCCATTCGGAGTCCCAGTTTGTGTTTTGGTTTCTGTTTGGTTCTGTTTTAACTTGGGCTGTGGTAAAGAAGATGGAAGGGGAGTGCTAAGGCCCAGCTCGCCTGTCTCGCTGGGCTGGAGGTGTTTTTCCAGCCCCCCTGGGACAAGGGAAGCGCAGGGGCAGTGGCAGGGAAGAGGCAGCTCCCTGACCCAGCAGCCACTGGTGATCCCTAATCGGTGTCTGTGTATCTGGCACTCATCATCCCACCTTGGAACACCTGCCTGGGAAGTGCTCTGGAGGAACCAGGGCGGCTGCAGGGTGGCAGAGACCAGTGTGAGCCTGGGATGTCACAATCAGGTCACCCTTCTGGCTGAGCTGCCAGTGGGACAGTGACCAGAGGGGCTGTGCTGTGGCCCAGAGAAGTCCCATTGCAGCCTTCAGGATCCCCAGGCTCGCCAGGGTCACACGGGTGGTGTTTGGGATAGAGAGACTTTGTTTTGGATCTAGTATTTCCTAAAGTTAGGCTGGGCTTTGCAGGGTGCTGTGGCCTCAGTCTAAGCTCGAGGTTGGCTGGACTATTTGTGTTCATTTTTTTGGCCTTTGGATAAGGCCTTTCACTGGATTTTTTTCCCCCACTGAAGGCTGTGGTCTCAGCAGATGGGAAGACAGGAAAAGGGGGGAGACATGAGCTGGTGTTAGGGGCAGAGAGGACCTAGGACCCCATGAGAGTAACACTGACCTACCTGCTTTATACCAGGGAAACCCCTTTCAAAGGCACTGGAGTCTGTCCTGGGTGGATTTCTTACCTCCCTCTTGTGACAGTAGTAGCAGGAATTTGTAACTCGTCCACACTTTGGAAATGGAAACAAATTCCCAGCCCTTGGGAGCAGCCTGATTTCATGGGTGAGTATCTTGGCTCTAAAGCCAGACCTTGTGAGGGGAGGAGAGAGGGTGTTTAGTGCTTTGGCCGATGCTCAGCACTAAACAGCAAGAGGTGAGGAGATATGCCTCTGAAAACTTCCATTAGGCTTGTCTTGGCTGCTGAAAAACAGAGTGTTGTAAAAACCCCTTGCATTTTGAGTTTAAACTGGGTCAGAGATTAGATGAGGTCCAATGGGAGTTCAGCAGCAGCCACAGCCCATGGGCAGGGGCAGGAATGATGATTAGAAAGAGGCTGTGACACAGTGGGGTTAGTTCTGTTACAGAGCCCGTTGTGCACCTTTAACTGAGATGGATGGATGGATGAATTCAGGGGCTGCAGGGATAGAGGGAGGTGTGCATTCCTCAGGTGCTGCCTATGCAGTGTCTGCCTCTGGCACAGTCCCTGAATGGGATAGTGGAGGGATATAACCTGACTTGGCAATTCTTCTCTTGGCTCATGTCTGTCTTATTTACTTCCAAATCTGACCTGCTGAATGCACATGGGCTTGGAATGCATGGCTACTCCTATTGTGAGCTCAAAAAATATTCCCAAAGGTGTATGGCCTCTGGGAATATCAGACACTGTGTCGTGATGCAGCTGCAGGTTGATGCCTCCACCTTTGCCAGCAGAGAGACTGGAGCAGGTGTGTTGGGCTCACAGGAATTTTGGGGAGCAGGGCTACAGCTCCAGGTGAGATCCTGGTAGCCTAAAGCACTCTTGGCATGAGCTGTGGATGTGTCTCCCAGCAGCAGTATGTCACTTGCAGCCTGGGGAAGGGTTAGAAGCAGAAGGATCCTCCTCCCTTCAGATTTCTGCAGCACAACTTTGCTGGGAAATTTTCACAGGGAGTTTTGCTTATGTTGCTCAGGTTCATGTTTTGCCAAGTAGGGTAGTGATTTTCAGACAGTGACTTCTGTTTTCAAGAGATGTTTCTACCTTTCCTGTCCCCTCCCTCTCAGCTCTGCTCTAGGATTGTTTTTAGCAGTGTGTGACATTAGGCACAGCATCTATCTATTCTGCCCTGACCACAGATCAGAGCATAGATAGATTGGGGGAGGAAGGTGAAGCACCTGCTTCGCTTGAGTCTCCAGTTTAACTTTCTAAAATGTTTTTATTTCCTTGTCTTCACCTTTGGCAACAGAAGAGGGGGAAAAACAGTTCTCAGCCAATGGTCTTAACCTTTTCTCCATCTCCAAGTCCTGCCTGCCCTTAGAGCACTTGGATGCAAGGCCACCAATTTCATCCAGAAACACCACAGAGGTGGTGATGGAGCTGTAGCTCCTCATCGGGGCACGTCGCTCATTTGAGCCCTCCCTGCATGGCAAACCTGGTATGTCCTATCCGTAAGGGAATTTTGAACATGGTCTGTCCTGTCCCAAGGGATTTTCCACTTTCTGTGGTCACTTAACAGTCTGCTGTCCAGGTTCAGCACCTGGAACCCACCTCTTTGGCAGTTTGGTTTGGAAAACACCTGTCTGTGTCTGTGTGTGTGTGTGCCTTGAAGCACATCCTGCGTGTGTGTGTGTGTCTACAAACCTTTGTGTTGTATTGCTGCAGTCTGGGAGGGGGAGAGAATCCAAGCTGGAGATGCCCCTTCATTCGTTCCCTGCATTCACACCAAGTGTCTGTGATGTCTTTTCTGTGCCATTCCCACCACGCCATGCGTGAATTCCTGAATTCCTTTCTGGTCCTGGTTTCTCCTCAGTGCAAGGCTGATGAAGTGCTGAGTGTGTGGTGTGCTCGGAGCCCCAAGCCCCTGCTCCCTCCCTGGGTAGTCGTGTGGGCTCTTTGCTTTAAAATGAGGCACTTTTAGACTATCCTGGACTGTGCTGTAGCGCTTTTCCAAGTGTGGGTCTAGTGTTGAGCCGGGCAGATCCAGCGTAGACGCCACAGCGCCGCAGCCCTGACTTGCAAACACCTCCTGTCCTGCCTTACTGTGCCAGGCTGTGCAGTGCTTTTGTTCTGAGCCAAAAAATGTCCAGCGAGCACCAGGCTGAGGGAGCAAATCCCCCTCTCTCAGCCCCAAATCTATCAAAGCAGAAGGCTTAAATGACTGACCTCGCTGTGCTAAATAAATAGTTGTCTTTTCTCGTACTGAGCACACGCCGTTATTTGCTTGATGTCCTTCTTTGTGTGGTTTTTGTGGTATGAAGTCCTTCCAGTGACATCTCCGTGGGGAGAGTGAATTAACACTTAAAACCAATCAGAGTCTGTGCTTGGGGTTTGAAGAGATCTAGATTGCTAGTTTACTCTTTTGATCAAGTCGATAAATTAAATATTGGCAAAATTGGTTTCGGACCTTTCAGCTTATCACCAAAACTCTCTATTGAATCACTGCACCCAATCTCAAACTCCTTTTAGGGAACCATAAATTTTAGTTGAATATACAAATGTCATTTTGCTGTCTTGGACAACTCAGTAGAAGGTTTTTGCTGCTTCTATTTTAAGAGAGATGAAATGGATTATGCTTCTGCTTGCTCTTCCTACTGATTTAATACCCTGTAGATAAGTCCTGTTATTCCTAACAGTGCTGCAGCAGGATGAAAACAAATCTGGCAGCCAGGGGATAATGCAGCAGCATTTTTGGGAGGGTAAGAACACATTTCTGCAGGTGCTGTTTGCCTGGGACTCACAGTGCTCAACAATCACTTGCCCTGAAGCATTTCTTAGTTCCCTCGGGCTGAGTGATTAATTAAACATCCATTTGTGTCTCTGATGGACTAAAGTTTGAAGGTTGATCCTTAGAATACTGAAAACAAGGGGAATTTTTCCGTTGGCATCACCATGCTCTGGCCTTTGAGTTCTTGTTGGCACCAGGGATATGATCACAGGTCATCATAAAATCATCTCAATTACACATTTATTTTTAAATTGACACAAACGTTCCTTAGGCTGAGCGTAAGGGAAGTCTCTTCTCGAGGCAGCCCTGCTTATACTGGCATCAAGATTTGTGTATGAACAACAGCAGTGCAACCAAAAACCCCTGGAGCTGGTGAGAGATGATTTATGCCTTAAAATATTTCCTACTTTTCCTGGAAATGCTACTGGGGTTTAGAATTCAGCAGCCTTCTAACTATTCTTAGAATTGGTTGAAAATAACAGTGCTGAAGATTGGAGAGAAAAATGATTCTTCAAGAAGTAAGCCAAAAAAGGAAGGCAATGAAAAAATATGTTTGAAAGGTGAAATTCTTGGAATTTCAATCAGCTCCATGGAAAGCTTCAAGTCAGTGACGATTCTGAGAGGGTGCAAGGAACAGAGCAGAGAAGTGGAGAGAAAAAGCACTATTTAATTATCTTAGCTTTGGTAAGGACATGCTAACTTTTATACCCTCTTTCCCCTTTTTTTTTTCCTGAGAAAAGGGCAAAAATGACAAGCTCTGGTGCCATGCAAATTAACCTCTGCTAATTGCCTTTTCCAGATGAATTCCTGCTGGCTCTGTGCAATGTTAAAGGGTTAGAAAAATACCTGAAGTTTTCTACAACCAATTTTGCATGATTAAGGGGAATTGCCAGGACTTTCGGAGGGGCTGTGCTCTCTTTCCAAGTGCTTTGCTATGACAAGGACTGCAAATGCATCACATCATGTTCATGAGCTGGCTGCAGTTCTGCTGCACAGGTTGGGCACTTCCCACCATGAAGAGGAATAATTGGCTTTGATCTGGAGCATAACAGTCCTGTATTCCAGTAAATTCTCGCTGCGGGATGTTGGAATTGGGAATATTTCCTGCTATTTACACTGGAGGTATTTGGTCCTTTACTCTTTTGGGGAGAAATCTGCAGATGCTGAGGATCTGTTACGGGTGGCACTCGACTGACAGCCCCAAAATGCCTTGGAGCCTGCACCCCCATCCAGCAACCCTCGGGGGGTTTAATCTACTGAATAAAGTGGGTTTATGATGACTTTTTCCTCATCTTTTTGAGACCATGAGTCCAGCCCTGTAACCTGCTTTACTTTCAAATTCCATACTTCCTGGGATGTCTGTTCACACCAGATCTTCAGCTGCTACAAACTACAGGGTTCCATTGGTTTCTGATCTGATTCATTGCTCGTTCTTTCCTCCTTTTTTTGGCCACTGCATTGTATTCCCTTTCCTTTCCCTACTTTCTTCCTGGGCAGCTCTGCAGATGTGGCCTCTCCATAGCTGGGGCAGATTTTGGGTAGGATAAGGCAGGTTTTGGGTCCTCCCCCCAAAATACAGACAGCACTGGGCCCCCAGACTGTGTGTCACAGCAGGGAATATGTGAAGCTTTGCTCTGCCCTCACATTTGAGGGTCTAAGTCTCCAAGAGGCTGAGTGCCCATCTGCCACAGGATTTGCCATGGATGACAAATCCCCAGGAAGGTCCTGTTCTTGTCCTCCCCTGTCAGTGAGGTGTTCTGGCTGCTTGAGAGAGGCTGACATGGTGTGAGCACACACTGTGCTTGGCTGCAGCCAGGGCTCCCTCAGCCCTCTGGAACACCAAAAACAAGAGGGAAAAGAGAAGTTTTGAAGTCGAGGACATGTACTTCTACTGGCCTGGAAGGATCAGCTGTTATGCCAGGGATGAGGGTGCAGGAAGTGCAAGGATTATCTCATCTGAATGAGCTGATCTGGTGTCATTGGGTGATCGAGAACTGTGGGACTTCTAGGCCTCTAAAATTCACATTTCATTCAATTGACCATAATAGGCCTCAGAATCCTGTGAGAGATCACAGCCTTTGGCTTTCCAAATTCATGAGTTTGGATCTACCTTGTGTTACAGCTCTGCTCTCTCCTCTGGACAGTGTGTGCTTGGATATGCAGTACTCTGGGACTCGTGCCCTCTACTCTTTGATGCTCTTCAAATTAAATAGATTTTTTTCTGCTGAAAAGCATAACTTGGGTTAAATAGGCTTTGGACTGGCTGTTCCCTTTTCTCTTTTGGTTGTTCCCAGCTTGTGATTCTCAAACAGTTCCATCACTTTTCCATTTCTCAGCCCCAGCAGAGCACCCCAAACATGAACATCCAGGTTCTTTCTGTGATGATGCTGCAGCACCAAAGCTCCCACCAGGACAAGAGGAATCTTTAACCACCTTTCCAACAGTCAAGTCCTGCATCGTATCCCTGGTTTTGCCACGGCAGCTTCAAGCAGCCAAGCTTCTGGGGCAAGCTGATGAGAACAAGGGTGCAACACGATTTTGCTTGGTTAAAAACCAACCAACCAACCAACACAGGAATAATTTGGCTTTACTGAGTTTTGAGCAGCCCTTCATAACCCTGGTGCCTTTTCCCAGGACTGTTTCAACTGAAGCCTTTAAAAGTTGCAATTTCACTTTCCCAGGAAACCAACTCTCTTCCAGTCATAGGTGCAAGTTGGCTATAAGTTTGTGGAGGAGCTAAAATTGTAGGAAGGGAACTCGAAGGTCAGATTACAGGGGATTTTTATTTTGTTTTTGGTTTGTTTGGATTCTGTTACTTCTCCAGGGACTGATCCAAAGCCCTTGGAGGTCAGACTGAAATGCCTGCTGCTCCTCTGGAAGCCTCAGGCACCTTTCCAACGATGTCAGTGGGTTTTGAGTCAGCTCCTGAGTGTGCTTTCCAAATAATAGGAATTTTCCAAGTGACACCTTGATTTCTTCCCTGTACAACCAGACCTGCTTGTCACTTACACATCTTTACCTGTGTTCAACATACAGGTTTGGGTTTGTTTTTTTTTTTCTCTCAGAAATAATATGCTGCTAGACACATTTCCTGGAGGGAAATGGACACCTACCTACACACAAAGCTATTCAGCTAATTTATACCTTGTTGAATTTATAATCTTGTCTATGCTTCTATGGACACTTTGTATGGGCTGCAGCTCAAATCCTAAAATAGTCAAGAAGTTTTTCCTTTCCCATATAGTATTCTATTTACTTTGACTTTGAAAACAAAAAAAGCGTATAAATGCAATAATGCAGGTAGACTAGAAATACTAGATTGAAAATTTAAAGTAGTTTAGCTTGTCCCATTGTGACTGACAGTGTTGTATGACACCCAACGCTGTACCCTGACATTTTCCAGGCTTTCTCCGTAGCTGAATCTAGTATTAGCTTTGGAAACCCATTGTGTGAGTGGTGGGTGGATGGGTCGGAATCGTGTGCTCTCTACACACTGTATGTTACTCACATCACAAGCTGTATGGCCACTCCATATGCTGTGAAACTGTAAATGATTCCCAAATACACCTGTAACTCTTACCAGGATTGTGAGAAATAAACTATATATAGATATATATACACACACATAGAGAGATTGTATAATTCCTCCCGTGAGCATCTTCGTGTACCTGGGGGTGCGAGTGGAACCTGCTGTGCTCTCTCTTGAGGTTGTCCCCAGAAAGCTGTGTCTGCCCCATCCCTGGATACATCCAAGGCCAGGGTAGATGGGGCTTGGAACAACCTGGGATAGTGGAAGGTGTCCCTGCCCATGGCAAGGGGTGGAACAAGGTGAGCTTTAAGTCCCCTTTCCAACCCAAACCATTTTGTGATTCCTGGATTCTGTGTCTGTGTTTCCTGAAGGCTCAATGTTTTCTAGGATTAGTGATCCCACTGAGAACTGTGAGAAAAGGCAGTTCCTGCTCCAAATAAACTCCAGCCTGCCCAGGGAAAGCAGGCAGAGGATGATTATTGTTATTCACAGATAGGAATTAAATTGAGTTGTAGATTTACCCAGAGACACATTTCTGATCCAAGAGATTCCCTATCCCACAGGCTGGTCTCCAGCCTTCACCCCCAGCTCTTTGCTGTGACCTTTCTCCTGCCAAATTTCTCCTGCTGATTTTCTGGTTTTGTTTCCAAGATGGCCTGGGAACACCTGCCAAACAAACCATCCCCTGAGCGCTGGGCAATGTCTGTGGGGTCCCTGTGCATGGATTCCCTCCAGGCTCTTGGAGGGGAGGAGGCTTTTGGCAGCACATGTCACCACACAGGGTTGATGTCGTATTACACCAGCTCCAATCAGGGTCCCCACAGAAACCTGCAGGCTTTTGGAAATTAATTTCTTAAGAACTGGGAAGAAAAATCCTGTAAATTCCACAGGGTCAGAAAAAAGGGCACAAAAAAGGGTTCAGCTGCAAAAGTGTAATCATCTGAGGGTTTTGCTGCAGAGACACAGCTGGGGACAGGAATTTTCGTTTGTCTTGACAGGAGCAGGAGATCATGTAAGTTCCTATTTTCTCAGTGGGAATGCTGGAGCTGAGAGGCTGGGATGGATGGGGGCCTGACTCTCCCACTGGCCCCAGTCACACATTCCCAATGTGTGGAATTGCACATACCTGGGGCAGTGTAGGGAGGATGGGAGGAGCAGGGGTGGGACAGCGCTGTCCTTTGTGTTTGTTTAAAAGCACTGGGGTCACAAGCAGGGAATAAGGACACAAATGTGGTGCTCTGTGATATAACTGTTTAAGCTGCTGGATTGGCACTAAGTCCTGAAGTACCCCATGCAACAGTGAAACTGAATGATGAATGAGATGCTTTTTTTCCCCCTTTTTAAAAATAATTTTCTGGTATCTAAGCTGGAGCAGCGAGGAATATCCAGATTAACCATCCTATGGATTCAGAACAGAGAGAAAAGCAGAGAGACAGATGATTGAAGAGACAGACAAGGTAGCATAGGCTGCATTTCCTTTAGGAAACCAGGCTAGAAATTAAGTCTTTTCAAATAAAAAAATAAAGCAAATAGCAGTATTGTGCTATCTTTATTTTGTATCTTCCGTTTTATAACGGCAACACACCAGCAGCCAGCAAGAGATAAACCTACTAAATTCACACAAGGGATGACAGATGCAAACCCAGAAACTGAACACTGAGGTTGACAAAAGTGGGGAAATAAGGAAACAATGACAACAAGCTGCCGCTGGGATCCCCGGGACACCCGATGCCTTCCAAAGGCCGCAGCGCCCCCTCAGCGCTTCCCGCGCTTTTCAGCGCCTCCCTCAGGATTGCGCGCGCTCTCCCCCGCCCCGCCGCGCACTGCGCACGCGCGGCCGCACGAGGCGCCGCCGCCGCCGCCGCTCCCCTCAGGCCCCGGCCCCGGCCCCGCCATGTCGGACCGGCTGGCTAAGCCCTCCTGCCTCATCGTCGCCAGCGCCGCCACCGCGGGTGAGACGCTCTCGTGGGGGAGGCCCCACCGGTTCGCGGGGAGCTGCCGCTCCCACCTCTGCGGGTATCCCGCGCTCCCCGTCCCTTCCGAGCGGCGGGGCGGTGCCGTGCGGGGGTTGTCCCCTGTGTGGCTGTGGCGGCGTGTGCCCGCCCCACAGGCCTAGCCGTGTCCTCTGTGTGTGTGTATGTGTGTGTGTGTGTATGTGTGTGTGTGTCTGTCAGTCACACCGCAGCCGAGCCGTGCGGCCCCACGTGTGCCCTCCCTGCACAGCTGTGCTGGTTTCCCATCCGCAGTGCAGGTGTGGCCGCCGTGTGCAGCTGTGCTGCGTGTGGCTTTCGTGGCTTTGAGGGGAAGGAGGGTCGGCTCAGGTCGGAAGTTATCAGGAGGAATCTTTGCCTGTGAAGGTGCTGAGGCCCTGGCACAGATTGCCCAGAGAAGCTGTGGCTGCCCCATTCCTGAAAGTGTTCAAGGCCAGTTTGGACAGGTGCAACCTGGGATAGTGGAAGGTGTCCCTGCCCATGGGCTTTAAGGTCCCTCCCAACCCATGTCCTTCCAGGATTCTGTTCCTCAGCACAAGCCTCACCTGTAATGAAGGCTCTACGTTTCTGATGTCTTAAAATCATTAAATCATAAAAAAATAATCCTCTGAAATTATCTAGAGCTTTCAAACACCCAAGCTTGTGTACTTTGCTGGATAAAGTGTGGCCTACATTAAACTATCACTGTTGTTTCCCTAATGTGTTGGAATCTTTTCCAGGTGTTTCAGCCCAGTCGTTCCTTCACTGCTTTACTCTGGCCAGCTCTGCCTTTAACCTGCAAGTGGCGACTCCTGGGGTGAGTGAAAATGGACAAATACTGTGATTTCAGCCTGAATCCAATTGATCTCTCAGTTTTCAAGAGGTACTTGTACTATAAATATATTGAGAGATCTTTAAGACATTAAGGGACCTCTTTAATTCTGTTTTTTATTACTGAAGTGACTGCGGCCTTTCTATAGTGTGGATTTGGACTTCTATGTCCAGTATCTGTCCCCACAAAGAGTGGAAGGAAAGCTATTAGCACTATTTCAGTGGGAAAAATGGAAAATTTCAGTTTTTTGAGAGCTGAAAGCATCTCAAAATCCCACATGGATTCTTCAGGACACTTCAGGAAATGTCATGGGTGCTTGTGCAGTGATCCTGACCATGGTATGTGAACCATGTTATTCCCAGGGGAAGCCCATTGATTTTGTGGATGTGAATGAAGGCAACACACGCTGGATCCAGGACTTCCGCATGAAATCCTACGCCAGCCCCGCCAAGCTGGAGTCCATTGATGGTAAGGGTGTCACCATAGGCCACTGTCACCTCCACTGTCAAGGAAACAGTGAAAGACTCACTGTAGGGGCTTTCCCCTCCTTGCTTAGGGCCAGGATTTTGGGGAAGAACGGCACAGGAAAGGTAGGAAAGTTGTGTTTCTAGAGAAAAGTCTGGCAGCTGGAGTTGTTGGTTTGCTTTTTATTTGAGAGGAAGTCCTGGCAACTGCTTTGCAATTTTGTTATATATCTTGGAATGATCATTCTCTTTTAATATATATGCAACATATACATATGTCTGTGTTGTACGTAAGCACACGCTACACTGTTACTTGTTAAAAATAAATATTTTGCTGGAGTAGAGGCCAGCAGACAGAACAATTGTTTTTCCTGGGTCATCAGGGCTCATTAAGAATGTGTGTGCCTGGTCCTAAGAAGGACCTTTTTCTCTCTTCTGTGTAGCTCTGTTAGCTTCTTTAAGTCATTTTTAACTGATTTATGTGTGTTTGTCCTTTTTTTTTTCCAAATATGTGGTGGGTTTATGGTCAGGCTTTTTGTTTTTTTTTTTTTACCTGTCCTACAATCAGTTGCTGTTTTCCTCCCCACCAGGGGCTCGGTACCACGCCCTGCTGATCCCAAACTGCCCCGGGGCTGTGACTGACCTGGCCAACAGCGGGTACCTAGCCAAGATCCTGCAGCACTTCAGCACTGAGAGCAGTAGGTGAACATCCTCGGGGGATTGGGTGGATGGAACAGGGCTCCTGTGCTGCCTCTGCAGAATGGCTGCCTTCCAGAGACTTCAGAGTCTTTGAAAGAGACTGATGGCTAAAGAGCATTCAGAACTGGGAAGGAAAAGGGTGTCTTCAAGGGGAGAAACAAGTGTCTTAATGGACAAAAAAAAGGAGAGGGAGACTTAGAAGAAAAAAAGTATCCAAAATTGTCTCTAAAAGGAAAAAGGGAGTCTTAAAAGGAAAGAAAAATGTCCTAACATGTCTTAAATAGGAAAAAGGGAGCCTTGGAAAGGAAGAAGAGGTCTTAAAGTATCTTAAAGTATCAAGCTTTCCAGAGCTTGTCTCAAAAGAAGGATTTGCTGCCTTACAGTGGTACAGAAACAGCTCTGTCCAAATCAGCAACATTCAAGGCTCAGAGCCAAGTGTGGAATGTCCCAGGATCATCCTTAAGGCTGCAGTTAACCAAGACTTGGGGTGTGCTCCACATTTGAGCATTTGTGGAGCCGTCTCTGGACCTGGAGTTAAAAGCTGCAATTCTTGTTCTCCCTCTTACTGTAATAATAATAAAATTATTGTAGTGATTCTTATTGTAGACAGTAATTGGTACTGCAGTGTGCAGGAAAACCCCTCCAACCTAAAAGAACATTATCAGTGCAGTAGAACTTCACTGCAGGAGGGCAGCATGAGGCTCACCACACTCACCTGTGTTTTAAGTATTTGGAGATGTTCACAAATGTGCTTTACTTCTTCTCTAGAGCCCATCTGTGCTGTGGGACAGGGAGTGGCAGCTTTGTGTTGTGCCACCAATGAGGATAAATCCTGGGTTTTCCAGGGATACAGCATGACAGGGGTAAGTCAAGCTTTTACCTGATTTTTGCTGTTTGGGGGCTTTTTTTGCTGTGTGATTTCTGGTGGTTTTGGTCTTACCCAGGAACTTCCTATGAATACAAATGATCAGCTGGGTACCCTTGGCTTTTGCAAGATGTGCAGTGTTGTCTTTGACAAGGGGCCCAGCACTGAATGCATGAAGAGTTTGTCCCACTTATATGGCATGTGGGGAATGCTTTCCCTCTGATAGTTCAATAAACTTTAAACTGAAGCAAAAAAAAAAAAATCCTGGAAATTCCTGCTGCAACTCCTTGCATTTGTTTTTGAGAACTTATAAAAATTTTTGTTTGTTTGATGAATGCTGGAGATAAGTTATATTTCTCTGTTTTCTTTTAAAAGGTAGAGGGAGTCTTAGGAAAAGAGTTAAGAAAAAGTTTTAGGAGAAAAGGCTGTTTATACAAACTGGCTTGCAATTAAAGCAGCCAGTTACTGCTCCTGGTTTATCTTGTGTGCTCTGACCTCAGAGCCCATTTTATAGTGTCAAAGTCATGCAAGTTGCC
The DNA here is from genome assembly GCA_037013685.1 of Acridotheres tristis. Taxonomy (NCBI): domain Eukaryota; kingdom Metazoa; phylum Chordata; class Aves; order Passeriformes; family Sturnidae; genus Acridotheres; species Acridotheres tristis. The sequence goes on along the minus strand of CM072890.1, from coordinate 3,990,172 downwards.
CTAATGCCGCTTTCTAGCTTGGAAAATTTACATGGAACGTTAAGAAATTAAGATTTGGTGACTCACAAAAGGTATTAGTGTTGTCATGTGCTTCTGTTTGAGTTAAGGATTATTTATGGCTCTGTATGGATTGTTACAGTCCATGATGAAATACTTTAAATCGTGTTGTGGCCTAGCTGTGGTTGCTGTGGAAGCCATAAAATTAAATTCCTTCCTTTTGCATATAAAAACTCTTAAGTGCTCCTAAATTTTCTGTCTGTAAGCTGCTTCCCATATTCATTCCAACATAGATTACTGGTTTTGGACTCTGCAGGTGGCACAGCATCTGTGTCCAAATATTTGTGTGCCACGGACAGACAGGTCCGTGAAGTTAATCACACCTGCAGAAATTGTTTGGTGGTGTTTTTTCCTCTTTACTTAACTCACTTAAGAGTGAGTTTTTGCTCCCTACACAAAATCCATCAAAGCTGCTTGTGGTCATTTGGTCGAGACAATAGTGGAGGGAACAGAAATATAAATTTCAGGGAAATATCTGCTGGTTTTGCTTGACTTTTTCCTGTAAAAATCCAGCCAAACTAATTTCCTTTGGATCTATTTCAGCCCTCTGTGTACGAGCTGGTGAGGCAGCCAAATTTTGCCAGTTTGTCCATTATTGTGGAGGATTTTGTGAAGGATTCTGGAGCTACATTCAGCGGTGAGTCATGCCTGGTGTCCGGGATGGGCACTTTGTGTCTCCTTTGGGAAGTGAGTGTTTGTGTGTTGGTTGTGTTCAGCTGAGCAGGACTCTGGGGGCATCTCTCATCTGGTATTCCCATTCCCTCATTTCCCAGTATGTCACTAGGGATGGGACTGGATGAGATTTAGGATCTCTTCCAACCCAAACCAGTCTGGGAGTCTGTCTGGAATGAGGTAACTTAAACATTCTGTTTGGGGTGCTGAGCAGTTGCTAGTAGATCTGAGCATGCTGGGGTGTTGTAATTGGCCAGAAAATGAATATTTAATTTTTATAGCATGCTGATCACAGCTCGTGTCTGACTTAAAAAGAGTTTATTTTGTATTGTGAGGTAATTTTCAAATACATACTTTGAGTTTTTTATTATGAAAATCTCTTGGTATGTGTGTTTTACCCACCTGGCATTAATTGAATCAGGGACCTAGTCCTGTCCTTTCAGAAAAGGATTTTTAGGGAAATTATTTCAGGATTAAGAACTTGAGACTGCCCCTCTCTGCTGGGGTAATAGATCAGCACCCAGCAAATCTGTGTGCCCAGAATAGTTACGTGTGTGTTGGATTTATCCGTGGTGTGATTCTGGCACTGAACTCATGTCCTCTGATGCAATTCCCTGTGTTTTTCCTCCTGTGTTCAGCCAGCAGCCCAGATGCTGTCCATGTGGTGCTGGACAGGCACTTGGTGACAGGACAGAATGAGAATTCCACCCTTCCTGCTGTCCAGAACCTTCTGATTCTTTGCAATGTCAGGTGAGACAAGATGGGGCTTAAGAACTGGGAATAGCCAGTGGGTGAGCATCTTTTAGTTTCAGGAGTACTGTCCCTCAGAAGGGGGGTTTTTCCCTTGGTTTTCTGCTGAAGTGTGTGTCACTTCTCTTTGATCAAGCCAGCCAGGCAGTTGTGTCTTTTGACAAACAGCATTTAATTATTTCAAAGAAGAAAATGAAAATGTGGGGGGAAATGCACAGCTGTAGTGGAACTGGCCAAGTAAAATGCTGAATAGGTTTCAGTAAACATTTCTGTTCAGGGAAACATCTCAGTGTTTCTTGAGCTTTGGCAGGCTGGCTTTGAGTCAGCTCTGATTCAGGATTCTGGGAATGAATAAATTTAATTTCTTTGGAAATGGCTTGGCTTGTTTGAGTGTCATCTTGTCAGATAGAAGAGCACATATGAATAACCACAAGCCTCTTTTGTTCAGTGTGGTACCAGTCCTGTCCTGGCTGTGCACTAACAGGTCCTGTCATGTCTGGGTGTGTTTCCTTCAGCAGGAAATGAAGGAGAAGCTCTGTTTGCAAAGAGGATGGATGAAGAGCCAGCAGGCTGAGGATTTCCATGGCTGTGACCTGGATAAAACATTCCTCTGAACCCCTGGCCTGGACTCTGAAGTGACTCTGGCAGGGAAGTGGCAGTCCCGGGTTCTGTGTGGATGGAATGGATGAAGGTTGTCAGAAGAACCTGGGACACCCCATTACATTCTTGCTGCTCCATTTTCTCACTAGACCCTCAGTTTACAGATGTGGGAACTGTCTTCTCAAAACCCCCCAAAAGTTGGTGCTGTGAATACAAATTGCTGAAGCCCTTGTTCTGGGCTGGCATTGTACTGGTGTACAGCATGCCCTTTCTTCCTGCTCACATCACTGGAATTGTGTTCAAAAAGTTTGCTCAGCTTTTTTTTTTTTTTTTTTTTTAACGTGGCCCTACAATTGTTTATTTGTTCTCCTTTGTGCTGCTTACGCTGTGGGTATTGTTCTCTTGGAAATACTCCTCTCTGGAAGTACACTGCTGCTGTCTCTTGCTGGAATTTTGTGGACTAGGGCACTGAAAAATGCAGGTGGCTAATGTGGGTCCCATCGGAGGAACCAGCTGAAGGGTGGAGTCTGGACTCCTTCCTTCTGAGCTGCAGGTGTGGCTTGAAGCTGAGCACGGAAAGGAATAATGAGTCAGACTGAGATTATTTTATTTTTAATTGTTGCAGGCTCAAACATACCAAATATATTGGAAAGTAGATAAATGAACTTTCAGATAACTGATTTTGCTTCCCTCTTGGAATTGTGGGCAACATTTCTCCAGTGCCCTAAAGAACTGGGGTTGCATTTTTGTTGACTTACCAGGATATTACAATATTTTGGTTCTGACAAGTAATCAAGTAGGGAAATTCTGTCTTTTCTGTGGAAATCCATTTTTTAGCTCTGTCTCAAGAATTCAGTGTAATTTTAAAAGGCAGACTCCTGTGCATTTCACTGGGTCTTCTGATGTTGCATTCTGGAGCCCATCTTAGAGATCTTTGGCACTGATGAAAATTAAAAACAGAATTTGAAATTAAAATTGGGCTTTGATAGAAATTAAATTATCAATTAGCTTTGATAATTTAAATCTTCATTCCTGACAAGCCATCTAGGGGACTTGATGTTGACACCATCAGGGAATACTTTCAGTCTGGAAAGCCACAGCTTGTTTGTGAAGTGGGAGACTGTATTTCCTTATGGATTTTGTTTCTGTGAGATTTTGCCAAAATCGCTACATCTTTCACTGCTTACCTGTAAAAATAGAATATTGGTGTCTACCCTGTGTCCTGTTTTCATTCCTTAAATTAGGCTCTGTCCAGGCTCATTCATCTGCTGCCAGGTGAGCAAACAGCATTCAGACCATTACAGGCTTTGATCAGTGCCCTGTTGTACAATTTTTCCTTTTTTTTGGCATCCAGGACCTGCTGGAATTGCTCTGCTTGTGCCTCTGTTGGGAGGCAAACAGTTGGACAAAGTACCCTGCCTGGGGACTTGATGGTGCTTTGTTTTTCCTCCCATATGAGAGCAGAAAAAAGATGAGTTCCTGTGTGTATTTCCACTCTTCCATCACACATCCACTTTCATCTCCTCAGCCATGGAGTTGGGAATTTTGGGGGATAAAGTGGCTGAAGAGGTGACGTGTGCAGGTGTGGGCTGACAGCTTTGTGAGGTGGCTCTGGATGTGGTAGGCTGGATTGTGTCACCTTCACAAGTCATGCTGACAAACTGGGAGCCACCTGAGTCACAGAATCCTGGAATTTAGGTTGGAAAAGAGCTTTTAAGATCGAGTCCAAGCATCAGTGCAGCACCACCACCATGTTCACCACTCAACCCCAGGTATCACATCCACGTGTTTTCTGAACCCTTCCAGGGATGGTGACCCCACCACTGCCCTGTTCCAGTGCTTGATGTCCCTTTCCATGAAGAAATTTTCCCTAATATCCAACCTAAACTTCTGGCACAACTTGAGGCCATTAGTGACAATAGCTCTTGTACAGTATTACCAATTTAAGCCAGGGATTGGAAAAAATTGTTAAAAAACTGTGGGAAAAGAAGATCAAATGAACACAGAAGACACAAAGTTGTTGAATGTCGTCCAGGTATGTTCAAGAAAGTTTTATTCTCTTTGTTTTCTGTGTTAATTTTGTTCTACAAACTTAAAACTTGATAGTTTGTTATTTTCTTTTATGTAAAAATTATTTACATCAACTAAAATAATGAAGTGGCATTACACAAAGAGCAAGGATTTTTGGATAATTCTTGACTTTTAAACTACTTATGGGAAGAATTTAGATACCTCAGTTTGTATCTTCTATACCTTGTGCCTGATCCAGCTGAGTAGCCCTATGAACAATCCCATCCCAGGCATGCAAGCAGTGGTGTTTGTACTGAGGGGTTTTTGTCTCCAGGGCAGAAACTGCTTCCCAAAGAATTGAAAACCTTCAAATTTGGTAGATTTTCATCCCACACAAACCTTTATTGTTTCAGCATTCCACTGTGCAGTGCTTGATGCTTTGGTCCTAGGAATATTACCAGCCAGGCTTGTTTCCTTGGAAATCTGTTCCTGGTAACATCCAGCTGGTGGGTTTTATTGTTTTATTTATTTGAGTGGGTTTTTTTTCTTTTCTAGGGTTGTACTGATTTATTTTTTGGGACTCACAGTGCTACATCTTTTCTGGGCTTAATAGCTGTGACCATATCCTCTGTTTTCTTCTGATATGTTCACAGCAGATATGGAGGTACCTGCTAGAAGCATCAGAGTGCCTCTGCAGCACATGGAGCAGGATAAATCCAAAGGGATGAGGAGTTTTCTTGGATGTTAGCTCACAGCTGTAAAGGAGCACTTCTGTCCTGCACCCCACAAAGGATTTCTTCACCAAAAAGAGGACAGCTCGCCATCTCCAAGATATGGGAGCCTTTCCTGGCAGGTTTACACCTAGACTAGAAGAGGGGTGCTGGTGCAGCTGTTGGGAAACTGCTTAACTCTGGAAAACAGAGCCTCCTGTCTGTGGGTATGATCTCAGTTTTCAAGTTTTTGGGGATCCAGACAAGATGTTTGAGCTCTGGCCCTGTCTGCAGCTCATGGTTGTTGGTCATACCAGCATTCTATTTGTGTATTAACATATTTAATTAAGATTCTTTCCTTGGAGCCTTCATAGTATAATCTTGTAAAAAATAAACTTAATTTTTTTTTTTTAATGGAACCTGCTGCTTTATCCATCTTGTGTGCATTCAAACAAGGGCCAGAAGAGATGGAAGTGGCTCTTTGGTCCTGATTTACCTTAAAATTTCAAATGGAACTGTCTGGGTTTGATGCCATCCATACTGGCCTGTGATGGCTGTGTTGAATAGACATAACCAGTGAATCTAAGGGCTAATTTTAAATTAAATTCCATGTTGGGAGGATGAATGTGTTATTGTGTCTGTTCTTCCAACAGCTCTGCTTTCCTGTACCCTTTTTCAAGAATGGAGGACATGCTGGGAGCAGCAGTGTGTCTCCCTTAGCACAGTGTGTGATGGGATGCAAGGCACAGCTGGAGGAGGAAGGAAAAGCTTTTCCAACTCCCCTCCAGGCTTTGTGTGTTTACACAGAGCTGGATGTTGGAATCAGAGAGCAGCCACCACAAGGAAAGGTTGGGAAAGGTGCTGTCATTTTTAAATCAATGTGCTTTAAAGTTTATGTATTGAGTCTTTGGGATTTCTCCAAACCTCATATCTGCCCCTAATTCCTGAGTCCTGTCCTTGTGACTATGAGAGCCACAGATCTTTCTGGGAGACAAGAGACATCTCCTGATTTCTTAATCTGAGGAAGTATGGAGATCTGGGAAATCCCAGGAGTTTGTAAGTAGGGCACAAACAGGGCCCTGGGAGAGATCCCTCCATCTGCTGAAGAAAGGGGAAGTTGAGGAAGAGGTTAAGGAGTAAACACCCTTTGTGTGACTGATAAAGAGCTGTACAGGCTGAAGGTTTATGTGGTGCTTGTTTTTTCACCATTTCAGAAAGGATGTGGACTTTGTGGCTTAGCCACGGATGTCAGGCACCTCACAACATCCATCTGTGCTGCAAAGAACCCCAATGCTGAGGAGGAAACACCAGCTGCCACCACAGCAGGGAAGAGACCTCGTGACTGAACATTTTAAGCATAACTTGTTCACCTCTTGCCCCCTCTTGAGAGGTGTCTGTTGGTAAGTGGAGTAAAGCTTAACTGTTACTCAGGCACCTTTTCCTCCCTCTTTATCCTCTTTGACTGAAGTGTTTCATTCTCTTTTGAGAACCTTCTAAAATGCTTTAGTTTCATTTGAGCTCCACAGTGTTACTGCCCCAGTTGTGTCTCAGCTACGTGAGGGGACAGATTCCATGAAGGGTCTTGACTCACTCAGGCGTAAAAGGGGCATTTATTCCAGAGGCTCCAAGCCTCTGACCAGCCAATTTAATAGCATCAAGTCCTCAAATTCTGTGTGCCCAAATCCCTACACTGCCCTGGTGAATGCAGTGTATGGTGTTAGAGCACAGCAACCTGCTCATGGCAGAGGGGTGGAATGAGATGGTCTTCAAGGTCCCCTTCCAACCCAAACCATTCTAGGAATCTCTGATGGAATTCTCAGTTTAGTAAGAGTGAAAAATGCAAAATAGGTTAAATTGAGAAGCCGTAGGGAGGGGCAGGGTCAAGCTTTTAGTGCTGGCTTGACTTTGACAGGAAAAAAGGTCACCTCCCTTTGGGCAGCCTGCTTTCTGCCTGGTCTGCTTCCCCCCTCTCCAACAGCTGTAGGACAGAGGGTGTGGATGAGTCCCCTGTGGATTTCACCTCTCTGGTAGACTGGCATTATTCCCAGGGCAGGCTGGAAGTGCAGCACCAGCTGTTTGTGTGTGATTGTAGCTGGCTGTCCCTTTGGCTGGAACAGCAGCTCCCAGGTTGTTCTGGATGTGCTGACAGCAGAGCTGCTGTGTCACACTGGGGTGAGGGCTCAGTGCCTCCCTTGGTCTGGACACAGCATGTGTCTGTCAGGCTGGAGCCACACGGCTGCCTTTCCTCACTTTTTTAAAAGTTCAGGCAACTTTGTCAGGAAACAGCAAATTGCATCCATGTATAAGCAGGAGTGTCTTAGAATGAATCACTGGGGTTGCCATTCCCCCAGCACTGCCAAGGCCACCACTATTCCTGTCCCCAGGTGCCACATCCACGTGCCTTTTAAATCTCTCCAGGGACGGGGACTCAGCCACTGCCCTGGGCAGCTGTGCCAGCTTGGACAGCTTTCAGTGAAGAAATGTTCCCTGATATCCAGTCTAAATCTTCCCTGGCACAACCTGAAGCCATTTCCTTCTTGTCCTATCACTTGTTCTTGTCTACTCTTCATAGAACAGGATCTATATAAACTAGTAAGATACACATATATATATATTGACATATATACGTCTCACAGGAGTATTTGTGGGTTTTGTACCAAGAGGGGCTTGTGAAACCTGTGTTTGCCCTTTAAAACCTGAAATTAAAAACTGTTTTCTTCAATGTGTTAGGACTTTAGACTTAATTAGGAATTTGAAAATTAAAATCCTATCAGGTGTCTCCTGCAACAATGAATTGACTGTGTTACAAGGCAAGTCGGTTTTAATTTGCATGTATTGACAAAAGTGCCACAAAAATTTGAAATTCCATTTGTCCCTTTGCAAATTGATAAAAAAAAAAGCATGATACAGAAATCTATCCATACACAGCATGATACTTGTACAGGTAAGACATTTGTACATCCACTGAACCTCAGGTGATCCACCTCAGCTTAGAGCACTCAGGGAAATGCTGATTATTATTTTTTCTTCTTTTATTTTCCATTTTCAGTGCTGAACATTCGCTCCTAGAAAAGAAATAAAGCACAGCTGAGTAAGAGTCTGGGAATGCTGCAAGGAGTTGCCAGTCACCAAGTGCCTAGATCAGGTATACTTATAATCTTATAATTTCTTCCCCAAAAACCACGGTTTGATGGATCCTGTTTGAAAGCCTCTCCACAATCTGACATACAACTTTGACAGCAGATCTGCTCTTTCTTAATGCCTCCAAGTACAAACATGATTTATTTCCAGCTCACTACCTGAAGATTATTTGTGTCCTGTACTGCTGACAGCTCAGAATCAGATTTAAGGGACTTCTCACTTTGACAGTTATCCTGATGAGCTGCCAGTCCTATGGCCTCAAACTGCAGGTGTGATCCACACCTGGCACGAATTCTTTCTTGGCATGCAGTGAAGCTTACCAAGTTCACTGAATTCAAGTGGCCTGACCAGACTAGTTTAATCCTCAGTCACACCAGGCTGGCTGCAGTACACGGGAGGAACGTGATATCTACCTTTAACATCCTTTCCAGCTTAACTGCATCTGCAGCAAATCTCCTGATCCCATCGGAGAGCTTTTCCACAGCCATTTGGTCTTCGTTGTGGTGCCAGCGAAATGCCTTCTCATCCAGGTGGATCTTCTCAAGATCACAGGCCTGAGCTGTGCAGGAGAAGTAGAAAAAGAAACAGACCAGGTGATTAGATTCTTATCAAATTCAGACTTCTTAAAATTGTCTTGAGTTCTGACCATTTCTAGGTGTTGGAAAAATTTTAAATACTTTCAGTATGACTTGCTGCAGGAACACAGTCTGGGATGTGAGATTGAAAGTGCTCCTGATATGGCTGGAGGGGAACAAAGAGGAAAAAGGTAGCCTAATAAATCAGTGTATCTTAACAGTGTTTGTGTGTGTCATTATCTTGTACCTGCTGCTGAATGGCACAGCATTTCCAGGCCTATTCTAAGGAATTGTGCAACTGCCCCGCAGCAGTGAGACATTCTAAGCAAATATTCTGAACAATAAGGGCTTTGATTATTTGGCAAGAACTAACAAAAGCTCGCTTGATAACAGGCTCCCAGGCCAGCAGCAGCCTGTGGGCAGCAACCCATGGCTACAGCTGTGCACAGAGCTGCTTTCTGAGATGTAAACCAGCACTTTAATGAGGCTGCAGAAAAGGGAGAGTATCACAGAATCCTGGAATGATTTGGGTGCAAAGGAACCTTAAAGCCCATTCAGTTCCACTCCCTGGCCACAAGCAGGGACACCGTCCACTATCCCAGACTGCTCCAAGCCCCATCCAGCCGGGGCCTGAAGTAGTGTAATGGGAACAAAGATTGCAAGCTATCGTGGCAGTGTCACCAGATCAAATCACTCAGTCTTGTGTATGATTCCTTTCTAATTTCTGGAGGGAAAACACCTCTTGGCAATGTCTACAGCTTAAGATAAAACCAAGTTGGGCATCTTTGCTACTGTTCAGTAAAATTTCATCCCGAGCATGTGTGGATTAATTTTCCTCTTCTCGCCCTTCTCTCCCATGGGGAGAGTTGCAGAGTATGGAAACACTCCAAACCATTGTAATCCGTATTAGTGCTCATTGTAGCAGTGATATTGTAAAGAGGCTACAGTATTTCCTTCTGATGCTACAATATTTCCTCTCGGAAATTGGATATATCCCTAAAGCAAGATGGCAGCAAGTACCACAGCACTGACTGGAACCCTAGACCCTCAACACTGCAGAAGAAAGGAAGACAGAACAAGCCTCTAGGACTGGACTCACCCTCTTTGACACTGAGTGTGGGAGTTAACTTGACATGCTCTTTGCTGAGCTCTGCCAGGAGCTTGGGTGAGATGGTGAGATAGTCACAGCCCGTGAGCGCTTTGATCTGGCCAGTGTTGCGAAATGAGGCGCCCATCACGATGGTTTTATAGCCAAACTTTTTGTAGTAGTTATAGATCTTGGTGACACTCTTCACTCCTACAAGTAGAAACCAGCAACTTTATTGTAAGTGATTATTTAGAACATGCTCAAACCCAGCATTTTGCCATGAGAGGATTTTTACGAGTAAACTGTTTGAATGAGCAGCTGTTGTTTTCTCAGCAGTGTTAAATCCGTGCTCACCTGGATCCTCCGAAGGCTCGTAGGTTTTCTTGTCTCCGTTTGCAACGTACCAGTCCAGGATCCGTCCCACGAATGGGGAAATCAGAGTAACTCCAGCTTCAGCACAGGCAACAGCCTGAGCAAAGGAGAACAGCAAGGTCATGTTGCAGTGAATCCCATACTCGGCCTCCAGAACCCTGCAGACACAGGCTGGCTTAGAACAGCACTTTGCTCACCTACAGGGTTCATATTCAGGAACAAGCTAAGTTCAAACTACTGAATTCCTTGAGTTCATTTACGAATGGGGCGCACTCAGTAAGCTTTAAACTCGTCAGCTAACAGCAAATGTTTTGTGCTGCCAGACTCTGCTTTGTTAATGCTGTTCTCTAGCCAAATGCAGCCAGCTTAGCAGGGTATTTCAGGAAACTGTGGCCTGGCCCATGTATGAAGAAACTTTCCCTATTTCAGCAGCAAGCTGTGGCAGAGCACCTTCGGTGCTCATGACAGACTTCCTCATACCATGCTTTCAGCACTGCTGTTTATTCAAGTGCAGAATGCAATGTCAGTGCCTGTGGGCAGGCAGGAGCATGCCATGAATCAGCACAGCAGGCACACACAGCCTTACCTGCCAGCCTGGATTCCTTCCCAGGTCGAAGAGAGCTTGATCAGAATCCGATCTTTACCAACTCCTACTTCCTTGTAGAGGTCGATGAGGCGCCTGGCCCTTTGAATCATTCCTTCCTTATCAAAGGACAACCTTTGAGGCAAGAGCAGCACTGTTTAAAATGAATTTTTTTTTTAATTCTCTCCCCCAGGGCCCCATGGAAAAACACTGTCCTGTTTTATCAGCATTTACATGCCAACGGCAGGTTTGTGTTCTCAGATTCCTCCTGGACTGTCAGCCCTTGGAGAAGGAAGTGTCTCATAATGAATTCAGAAGCTGAGCATTAACAAAAATTGGCACAGAGCAAGTCAACAGCCAAGTCCTGTGCAAGTCTTGAAAAAAACTGTTCAAACAGATCTCTTGTGAAATTGAGGAGCTATTATCACATAGAAGAGAATGAACAAAACTACAGCTGGAAGTGTGAAGTTTCCCTTGCTTAAGCAGGTAGATTATGAAAATCCAAGGTCAGTGCTATTTGTTTTTGTTACAGAGTTCTAGTCAAACTAAGGGAAATCCACACTCTTAAATATTAATATAAGTCCTGCTGGTCTTCTAGGCAAAAAAAAAGAAATCTTTCTCTAACTCGCATCAGGTCACTTTTTGTATTTTCAAATACCCAGGGTAACCCAGAGGGAAAGGAGCCAACCTTGCATCTACTTCTGTGGACACACGGCCAGGTATCCTCTTCAGGATTTCAGCTCCAAATAATACAAAAAGTTTGTCAGAAGCATTTTTGATCTGCTCCTCTTCTGACCTGAAAATCACAAAGAGCAAAAGCATTTATGGAGGTAAAAAAAAGTGAGTTTACACTTTGCTGTGAATTTGAAGATCAAATTTCACAGCCCGTTTAACATTAAATTCCAGAGTTCAAATGAGCCACTTCTGTCCTGTTGGCAGGATTAGCCTTTGGACACTCTTTCCTATAGTGCTGTTGTTTTCCTGAGCAAGAAGGGCCAGGTATGAACTGGGAAATGGGGATGCACTTCTTAAAAGCACATCTGGAATGGGCATAAGGAATTTTTTCAAAGTGTTGAGGCCTTTTGGGGCAGGAGACAAACCTGTAAGTACATGAGGGGGAAACCCCAGCACGTTGCTTGTATATAAATAAGGCATTTTAAATATAGGTCTGCCGAGGTGAAACCCCTCTTTACTTACCCACCAAGCTTCTTCCCGTAGGCAACAGCATCATCCACAAGCTTCTGGTATGCCGGCATCTGAGCCGCAGCAAGGATCAGGGAGGGGTTTGTGGTGGCATCCAGGGGCTTGTACTCATCTATGGCTAAAGAAAGAAACCCAGCCTGTTTGAAACAGCCAGCCAGCCTGAGAAATCAGAAGGATTTTGCTCAACCAGGTGAGAATGTAAACACCTGTTAATGACAGCACATCAGCACCGAGTGGTGTTCAAACACTGCCTCAAGGCTGGCTTGTGCCAGAGTACAGAACAACTGGGCTGCAGTCACAGGATACAGCAAACTTTAAAGTTTATAAACTGCAGAAATTGCCCAAAAGTATAAACCTGTAGAAATGATGGATGGAGAGGAGTAGTACTAATTTCCAAACCATATCCCAACCAGCATAGCTGAGCTCTAGAAACCACAGAAGGGAATAAAGCACAGGGGACCTTCCCTTCAAGCAGTCAGAGATTCGGGGTTTTGTTTGTATCCAACTGATGGGGCCAGGACAGGTGAATTCACCTGTGAGGCTCCAGCACCTTTTCTAACTGCTTTTTAAACCTTTTCTGAACAGTTGCAGTTTCTCAGTATCTGCTCCTCTCATTTCCTTGTCCTACGAGGAAGACACTTGACCCTTGGTCTTACCCTAAGCCCTGGACTATGCCTGTTCCAGGTGATGCCAGGTTTTGTTCCAGTAGGCTGTGGCACACATTGTCTGGCTGTAATCACAGCCTGGCACCAGGGCAGACTGGGCAGAGCCTCTGCAGACCACTCAGCAGTTTCAACAATGCAGTTAAAATGTCAAAAAAATAACAAAATCTGTATTACCAGCCCCTTCTCCTCGGCATTTCTGACAGGGAATGAAACCAAAGTGAGAGAGTGCAACTGTACTAAAAATAAGCCTTGTTTTTCCATAGATCCCTCCCAGGCAGTGATCAGGATCCTGGAGACAGGTCTACTCCATACAAACAAGTCCTTCAGAACTTCAGTTCATGTGGGTACTGCTTAAAGCAGAGCAGCATATCAATGAAACTCCATTCTGTACTGACACCTACAATCACCACTGGGAACCAGCAGCAGCAACAACCACCTTCACCTCCAGCAGTGTTTAACCTGCCAGGAGTGAGCCAGGTAAGGCTCTTGCCTTGTTAGGAATCCAGTAATAACCCCCATGTGATAAGAGCAGCCCAGAGAACAACTTGGGGATGTCCTGAGCAGGGCCAGGAGCTGGACTCGATGATCCACATGGGATATTCTACAATCCTTACTGCTGCCTGCACACAAACACCCCCTTGGCCATCCTGGGGGTTTGTTTTTTTCCTATGTGCTGTCTTCACCTTAAGTTTAGTACTCTTAAGACATTTGACAGTGGCCATTTAGGATTGTTTACTGTTACACCAACAGGATTAGGCAAGCAGTGGAGGGATTACTGCAGGCCTGGGTGAGGGCAGGACAGGATTCGAGGGCTGCTCTGCACAACCCACAGACACCCAGGGAGGGAATTCTTGGCTCTGGTGGACTGAGCAGGTTCTGTGTCCGTGCTAGGCCAAGCAGTGACAGCTCGGGAACAAGTGGCTTTTTAATCGAAGGCCACCTCCCTTTCTCAGAAAGGAGTGTGCTGGCTCATTCTCAGGAGATAATGGAAACAAAAGCACTCTGGCATTATTTTTACAGAATCCTGTAATGATTGGGTTGGAAGCGACCTTAAAGATTGTCCAGTTCCACTCCCTGCTACGGGCAGCGACATCCTCCAGTGGACCGGGTTGCTGTGCCTTGAGTTCGGAAAAAACCCAAACAAGTTCCAGATCTAGAGAAAACCTGAATTCATTAGCACAGCAGAGCCCGGCTTGAGTCTGGCACTTCCTCCTGACAGCACGCAGAGCTGAACGTGGTGCCCAGGGCACACTCGAGGGCAGACTGGGAGAAGATCACGGGAGGATCTGGAAAACGTCCTGGCTGGGCGGGATCTGCCCTGGAACGGGGACCAAGACGCTGCCACCGAGCGCCTTCCCCCCCGTCCCCCCCTCCGGCCGCAGGGTGGTTCGCTCCCCCCAGCGCGCGTCCCTTCGGCCGGGCGCGCCCACTCTCCGTGAAGGGGGCGAGAGAGGGGGCTAAGGAGAAGACGCGGTGACAGGATCGCCTCGCGCCGCCTCTCACCGTTGAAATCCCCGGTGTCGGCCACCACCGTGGTGTGGTGCTTGAGCTGGTCCAGCGCCGACTCCATCTTCTGCCTCTTCACAGGGGACACCGACATGTCCGCGGCTGTGGCGGCTCGCGCGCCTCTAAAGGACGGTGCGTGCCCGGAGGGGACCGGCCTGCGCGCGCACCCGCGACCCGCGCGTTCCCGCCGCCAATCCCAGCTCGACTGAGCGGCAGCCACCAATCAGGAGCGCGGACACGGGACGGAGGCGGCCGGGAGGGGCCGAGGTGGGGCAGCGGCAGAGAGAACGATTCTGATTGGCTGCTGCGTGGCCCTGGGGGTCGGGGCGGGTGGTCGCCTTGGCGACCCTGACGCCGCCATTGTCCCCAGCAGAGCGCGTCCGGGGGCTCTCGGCTCCGGGATCTCCCGGCCCCGGGATCTCCGGTCCGCAGAACCACCCGGCGATCTTCCCCTCGGCCGGCACGGCGTCCGACCCGTCCCCGAGCCACCCGTCCCTCACGGCCGCAGGGCCCGGGCGCCGCCGGTGCCGCAGGACGGCGGCAGGCAGGGCCTGAGGGAAGGCGGCCGTGAGGGGAGGCTCGGAGCCACGCCGGTCCTGCCCCGCGGCAGGAGCTCAGCGCTCTGTGCTCCCTCCCCTACTGTCACGGCAAGAGTCGGAATGGCTTGTGGGGTACAGCTCCAGCCTCTGAGAGAGCCCCCGACCCTGCAGGGCAGGTGCTTTGGGCTCTTGGTTCGCCTAAACTTTATTTGGGCTGTAGAGGAAGTGATCTTGTTACTGTGGTTGTTCACCTGAGACACAGGATGGTCAGCCCTTGGCTGGAAATGTTGGAGAATCTGTCGCTTGGCTGTGTCATGGGGTTATGCTGTTTCTTCTTTCTATATTGTTCCACTTGGGACAACTGCCACAGAAGTTCCCCTTCCTGACAGGCAAGAACGTGCTTTTGTACAGCCTTTTCATGCTTTGCCCGACCCAGGAAAAGATAATGCAAAGAAGCTTTAGGTTTAAGTCCTGTTTGAATTCTGTGACTGTGTAGGAAACAGGTTTGTAGTTACTGGTTTCGTTGCCAAGGAAGAGGAGAGCCTCACTTGTGAGTCATGGAATCATAGTCCCGGACTGGTTTGGGGTGGAAGGGACTTTAAAGATTATCGAGTTCCACCCCCTGCCATGGGTAGGGATACCTTCCACTAGACCAGACCAGAAAAGGAGTTCAGCTTGCAGGTTTTCTGGTACTTAATTCTTATGATGCATGAGATTTTCACCTCTGTTTTTAAAACACAGCTATCCAGGCCATACCGCCCTTCCTGTTCAATGTCACTCCCCAAAACCAAAAGGAAACCTGTGGTTTCAGACATTTTCCTGAGTTTCTGAGACTCTCAGTGATAAACTACTGTGAAAACCCAGTGAGAGATGGAGATGGATTTATAACTTATTTTAATAACTCTTGTACAGTGCATGGTTATATCATTGTCTCCTTCGCTCAGGTACATCAATGTACAGTACTTTATAGCAGTGTCTGCAGGCAGTACAAACAGAACAGATGCACAGCTCAGTCACGTGGAAATTTATAAAAGTGACTTCTGCAGTAAGGTCTGCTGAGATATTTGTTTTAGGAAGTGTTCCTGTGGCTCACAGCTTTACAGAGATGTTGTGTACACTCCTGTTAAAATCCCAGATAACTGTAATTCCCTGTGATTTGCTTTCTTCTACACCCCAGGACTAGAAGGTGGTGTGTTTCCTAACTCAACATTTGTTTTTATTTTCATTTTAGATATTTTTTCACCTTCTGTGCTTTCCATCCTGCTTCCCTTCTCCACCCTAATCCAGAGCCAGAGCTTCTCAGGAGGATTGTCCTCTTCATCCCTCCCTGACAAGGTGAGTGCCCTTCTCAGATCTCAGCAGGGCTGTGACTAAACCCAGGATCCTCCCCTGCCTGCACCCTAATTCTGCTGGTGCCAGCAGTGTCCTCTTCCAAGTGAAGAAAAGAGATTATCCATTGGAGACACGTAAGAATAAAGCCAAAACTGAGGTGCACTGGTGTTCTCAGATTTAAACACGAGTTCCCCAGGTGCTGTTTTAAAGCTTTTTCCATTAAATGTGCAAGACAGGCACAAATTTGGGCGAAGACTCAGCACGTGCTGAGAGAGAAAACCCAACTGTCCCTGGGCTGTGGGCAGCTCTGGAGCTGTGTTTGCTTCACTGCTTTGCAATCAGGTTGGTCTGTCAGTTAGAGATAGAAATGCAATGTGCTGGACTTGCTGTGGACAGGAACTATGCTGCTTGCTTGAGTTTGGAGATTGTGAGTAAATTTTGGAAGCATAATCACAAATTCTGCCTCTAGGGAGAGATTTTCCTCACCCCTGTTTACACATTGTTATATACAAATGCACATAACTTTATGAAGGAAAACAGGAAGTCAAGAGCAATGTCCTGTGCTAAATTAGATTATTTTTTCCTTATACCCATTTATTTGGAGTTAAACCTGCCTTTCCCAGTGTGCTTTGGGGTCTCAGCTATTTGGGAATCATTTGAGCTGACTTTTGCAGTGAAAACATGAAGGTGGGGGCGAGTGACCAACACTCTGGGAAGGGCTGTGGGTGTGCCTGGGTCGGGAGCAAATGTTCAGGGCTTATCTTCTCCTGGTTTGAGGCCAGGCTTGGAACACCACAACATTCCAGTGCAGGATCAGTGCCCCAGGGAAGGGCTGCACAGCTGCCCTGAGCCCCGGCCTCTGCAGGTGGAACTCACCTATTTCCACATTCAGATCCCTTTGTTTGTCACTCCTGCTCGTTTCTAGGCACTGAGAGCTCATTTCAGCTACTCAGAGACAGCACTAACTGGTCTGTGGATTTAAGGAAGCAGCCAGACTTTGGGAATGTGTGTTGCCATTCTAGCCTTGTCTAATGAGGGGGCACAGGGGGACAGGAGGGGGAAATTGTAATGAAAACAGGGGTGTGGCTCAGCATTTTTATTAACTCTGTAAATGGAGCTCAGAAAAGTGCTTAGGTTTGTATTTTAGTTCTAAAGAACAAGCTTAAGTGCTCTGTTGGAGCCATAGAGTGATGACATCTGGACCTTCAGAATACCATCAGGAACAAATGTGTACAGGGAGATCTCCGCAGTTTTGGAGACAGGAGGGCCCTGGAGGAGAGTGGGGGATCTCCTCTTTCCCCCTGAGCCAAGAGTCTCCCTTTAGCTTTTGAAATCTCACTTTCTCTTTGGGAGAAACTGAGATTTCTGCAGTTCTTCTGCAGGATGAATGAGAGGAGGGATCACAGAATCCCAGCCAAGGGATCTAAAAAGCTGCTTTGTGGTTTCTTGTAGTGCAACTGAGAACCTTGCTTTAACCTTTTTTGTGAACAAATTTACAACGGGACCAGTTGTTTGTCATGTTTCTAATTCACCCTGTTCCTCCTGCCCTAATCAAAGGACACAAAACCCCTCAACATCCCTCAGCTCCTGCTCCAGGTGTGCTCAGGGGTGTGAACTGATCTGGCAGAGTCCTTGCTCCCAGCAGTGCTCTCAAGTGGTGACAAGGGACAGGGTCCTGTTCCCTAAGGGCTGGTGCTGGGGTTTTGTCATCTTCCTGAGTTTGAGTAATTTAGTTCCCTTTGGGCTGGTGAAATAAGGGAACTTCCCTGCAGATTTCACAGCAAGAGGGGAAGATCCCAGGAGAGGTTGAGGGGATGGACTCTGTGTTTCTGAGAACCATGTTCCCATTTTCCTGTGTCCCTGTGTTGCCATTTATTTTCCTCCCATCACCCCTTGGCTGTTGCCTGATGTGGAAGGACAGATCTGTGCCTTGGAAGGTAATTTGAACAGACACATAAAACCTTGGCTTATTTTGAAAGTCCTAGTGAGGAAAGGCCAGGGTTGTGGTTGCTTCTGCCTATTGCAGCGTTGAGAATCCCACCAGTTCCATGATTAAAAACAGCAGGATAGGTGTTTTGAGAGTCCCTTGGCAATTGCTGACAAGGGAAAGTCTCCACCAAGGTCTTGTCTGTGGCACCCCGAGCTGCCCTGGCCACTGGAAGGCTCCAAATCCAGTGGTATTTGATGTGAACTGTGGCAGAATGGAAGAACAAAAGCTTCGGATTAATTTCCTGCAAGAATTGGGTTTCAGTGAGGGAAAAGCCATGTCCATGGACACGGAGGGAACCTTCCATCCAGAGTGGCTCCTGGCTATGGCTGAAAGGTCTAAACCTCCCCTGGGATCACATGAGGCCGTTTCCTTTTATCCATTTCAAATGGTTCCACTAATTCCATTCTCTTTTCATCACCACGGGTTGCATCTTTTCCGTCTGTTTTTATCTCTGCTGGGGGCGTGAGTTTTTCTTCCAGTCTTGGACCAAAGCTGCCGGCTAACTCCAGGTTTATCCCTTTCTTTAATCTGATTTTGCAGGAATGACATCTGGCAGTGACACCCTGGACAAGGTGGTCTCTGCTGGGGCTTTAACAGCAACCACCAGACCCAGCTGCTGTTCCAGGCCTCAGCCATGGCAGCTGAGTCAGGGAAAGATCCCGGCCCGTGCTTCCCTCCTGAGCCCTCAGTCTTCAGGGAAATCAATGTCTCAGGCAGTTTGTACAGCTCTGTTTACTCCTCTATGGATTAGGATGATTTTCTGGGAGCAGGCTGTGCATCCTGACCTGTTCCCTTCCCTCTCCCTGCCAGGCTGTACCTGCGGAAAGGCCGAGGTGAGACCAGGATCTGTAAAATCTATGACTCCCCGTGTCTGCCCGAGGCTGAAGCCATGTTTGCCATCAATGCCGACGGAGTGGGAGATGCTAAAGACTGAGAACTCCTTTTCTTCCCCTGAATCCCAAGACTCTGTGTAAGAGCTCCTTTCCTGGTGGCACCTTAGGGGCGTTTCCCAAGGCAGGGGGCAGAGGAAGCTGTGCTGTGTCAGCGTGGGAACGTCGGGACACACCGAGCGCAGCCAGAGCTGTTGGGAAGGGATCTCCCTCTGCTGCAGGCACAGATGAGCTCCCTGTGCTTCCTGGGCAGCGTTCCCATGGGACCAGACCCTGTGTGTTTCCTCATCCCACCGTGGACACGGGACAGCAGAACCTTGGTGGCCACAGTTGGGAACGTGGTGAAGTGGAAGCAAAGCTGAAGGGTTTGGTCACTAAGGGAAGTGGTGATTTATAAACCAGCGGACAAGGGCGGGATGTGGACCCGAAGGCCCGGCCCAAGTGCCGGGAGCAGCCCCGGTCCGGCCCAGGTGTGAAGGGGCGGGGCCGGGGAGCGATAGTCCCGCCCCCATCCCGGGCAGGGCGGGGCCGGGGGGCCATGGGCGGGGCCGGGGGCCATGGGCGGGGCCCAGTTCAGGGGCGCGGGGCCCCAGCGCGGCTGCGCGGGGCGGGGCCGAGGGCATTTACGGCCCGGAAATGAGCTCGCCCGCCATTTGCTCACTCAGAGCAGGGGGCAGGAGGGAGCTCTGTGCCCGCGCTCCCCCTTTGGGGTGCGGCGGCTTTGCCTTCCCCTTTTGTCCCCTCCTCTACCCCTCCTTCCTTCTCCTCGTGTTCCTCTGCTTCTTCCCCTTTACTCCCTTTTCTCTCTTTTCTCTCTTCTTCCAGCCTTCGCCCTAACCCGCCACACTCCTTCCTCTCCTGTCCTGATCCGGTTAATCCTTTCTATTCCCTTCTCCCCCTCCTCCATCCACGTTCCTTCTTCCCCCTTTGTGGGCTTTCTCTTCCCCGCCCGCTTCCCTCCGCACCCTGATCCCCCCTCTCTGCCCCTCTTCATTCCCCCCCCTGCCCCAGTCTCTCCTTTCTCCCCGTCCTCCCCTCTCCTTCATTCCCCGCAGCCGCGGGCACATTGATTTGGGGGGCTGTGACTGGGATTCCAGCAGAGAATTAATTGTTGCACAAATAAAAACTATTCCAGGGAGCAGCACTGACAAGGTTGGGAGCTGCTGCTTCACCACACGGTGTCAGCAACAGAGAGAAAACACAAAATGTGTATCCAGAAACAAGGATAAAATGATTCCTCCCGCTTTTAGTGGGACCAGGGTTAATCCTGCCGTGGAATGACAAAGAATTTCTCCCTCAGACCCCAGGATTCCAGGAAGGATTCCAGGAAGGATTGGGAAGGAAGGAAGGAAAGGGAAGGAAAGAAGGAAACCTCTGCCTCAGCTGCTGGGAACAGGACAGGTCCTGCTGCTCCTGGGGACCCCAAACAAACAAAATTTTAAACCCCACAAAACTCTCCCAAAAAACATAACTATAAGCAAAGAAACTAAATAAGGAAAGGTTAAATATCAAATACAAAAAAAAAAAAAAAAGGAAATTTATTGTGAATATCAAGTCTCCCAAGCAGAGGGAATTGTTTGAAATAGACTCATAATACATTCTCTCAATATCTGAGAATTTTATCCAGGTGCATCTCTACACTGCTGAGTTTCACAAATTCACCACCCCTTCAGAAATATGCTAGACTCACAAAAGTAAAAACTAACTCAACATGCCATCATTACTATCTTTAGCACTTTTTCTCCTTAAAAAATACACTTAGAACCATGAGGTTGAACAAACACCTTTTTAAAAAATAAACCAACAGGTACCAGGTTCATGCAGATAACACTTAAATTCCCACAGACCTAAGCTAAGAGTGACATCCAGTGGAAATACAGTCTACATCCTCTTGCTGGCTATAGCTCAGATGAAACCACATCTGTGTTATGCATATTCAGAAAGATATGCCTGTCTCATGTTATACATGTCACTGGGAAGGCAAAGGTGTACAAGAATGAAAAGTAGTATTGGATTTTCACATAGAAAGTTGTGCCACACCCTGATTCATTTGGTCAAATAGACAAAATTCTTATTCAAAGGTTCACCAAAAGAAATTCTCTGCTTTACAGTTCTCTGTTAAATCAGGTACATTTTGCACAAAAATATAACATGCTTCTGATGCTACATTTGCACAGGTACTTATTGTCATTGATAATTAAGCTCTCTTTGGTAACACACTGTCCAGCTTCCCAATGGCAATTAATATTATGAGTTAAGAGAGATGCTGATGGAAACTGCTATGTTTTGATCAAATGGAGCTGAACTGGGAAAAAGCTGATAAAGGCTGGCAAACTGATTTTTTCTTTTGTTTTTTAAACGAGAAGGAAAAAAATCCCTTGTATGTGAACAAGCCTGTTCCTCCAATTTATCTCTTTGGATATACACCCCTCTGGATTGAAGAAAAAAAACGCAAGGAATTACATTTTACAGAGTCACAGATACTTCCCTCTGAGGGAGATGCTAATATTTAAACAAGGGGAGATGTGTTCCATGTCACCAGCAACCTTTTCCCTACTTTCTTTCACACACGGGAAGGGAGATGAGCCATCCATGATGCTGAAGAGTTCCAACACACTGGAACTCACTCCATTATTCTCTGGCCACACTGGGAAAAAAGCTTCTCAGTGCTCTGGCTCCATTTTCACTGTTTCCCATGTTGCTTGATGAGTCCAAAGTCTGCAGTGGGCAAAAGAGGAAAGGTCACTGTTGGCTGCACCAAACCCCATCAGCCTGGGCTGAACTTTCACACACACAGTTTGTCAGTGAAAGCTGACAAAGAATTGAAAGAGAAACTACATGGGACAGAGGGCAGCAAGTTAGAAGTAAAGAAAGAGGTTTGTGACCAGATTTAAAGAATTTGGTTTTAAAAGATGACGGGAATTTAATTTCACTTAGGAAAGTGCATCACCTAGGGACAAACCAAAAGAAGGAACTGTATTTATTAAATGTGACAACTGTACTGCAAAGTTGGTGAAAAGAACAAATGAGGCTCCCTGAAGCCATTTCCATTAAGTTACCAGCACACACTGACAATATAAAAAGAACAAATGGATACAAAGATTCATTGCCCACAGAGAAAAAGAGTCACAAAATACAATGTAACTGTCAAGACAGGTTTCTGTTATTGCTAAAAGAAATCCTGGGAAGTACAATCTGTATATCCTTACTCATACTTCTGAAGCTTTGAGGGTCAAGCACTCACTGAGGTGAGAGCCCCAGGTTTTCACAGAACCTCATGTAGACAAATCTGAATAGGGATCCTATAACTACTCATCACAAAACAAAGAAGAAGGAGAATTTTAAAGTATCCATCCTTTCCCTCAATTATTTTCTCTGTGTCAAGGAATGTGGCCTGAAACATTATGAATAGCACTGTGCAGAAATTCGTTGTGTTTTACTTGTCAAAACAGCTTCAGAGGGAATGCAAGTCAGACTTGCTTTTTCACAGCAAGAATTCCACTGGAACTATAATTAAATATAGAAGAAGCAAGATAAATCTGCCACTGGCACCAGGAAAAACTCAAAAACCATCACAAAAATAACAACAAAATATAAAAGAGGACACGAGTCTTCTAACAATGGAAAGGTCTTTAAATGGACTGGGAAACAGGTTCAATTTGCTGACAGAACACTGCACATTAAGTAACAACATTGAGTGGTTGTTTTAAGGGGCATAAATTGTCCAGAAGTGCCCTGTCCTATTCCACTGCCAATCAAAGTGAGGGTCTCTGGAAAATCCCACTACAGGAACAGTCACTGCAGATTGCTTGTGCTGAAACAAAAGCAAAGTTATTTAAATAACAGTTACAGCCTTGATCTACTGCTTTAGCCTTACTGTTAACAGTGCAGGTTAATGAATTCTATGAAGAAAATAAGATTGTGACAACGTTTTGGGACATTGGTTTGGCTGTTTTGATTTGTGTTTTGGTGGTTTTATTTTTTTTTAATTATTCTCTTTTTTTTGTGGTGGTAGTGATAGACTTTTGTTTGTTCAGCTTTTTTAAAATTTTCTTTGTTCAGTTGTTTTTTTTTTTTTTTTTTGCTGGGTTTTTTTTATATATGTATTGCAGTAGCATCTAAAAGCATAATTAGAACTTAGAGCTCCATTTGACTTGCAAAGCAAAACATTGAAATAGAAATAGTTCCCTGCAGAGTTCATTTAAAAGGGGGCTGGGAAGCAGCTCCTGTGAAAAATGTCATAAAAGCAGTTCCAAAGACATAGTCATAATTTGTCTTCAAAATATTTCAGATCTTCATTTAAAAGTTCTGGATTTTACTTTTGGCCTAGACTTCTTCAGCAAAACATTCTAAGAATGCAAAAAATATTTGTTTATAAAAAGAAGTTCTATACTTATTCATTACTCAAAAATACATAAACTCATTAAACACAAGATATAATTAGAGGATGGAACAAACACTATGAGGCAGACAAAAATTGTTCACATAACTACTGAAGTTTGGTACTTAATCTTTTGAGGGATCTGTATTTTAATATTTGCCTTGTTGCAGCCTGGGTTTCACTTAAACTGCCAGGCTCTCAAAGGCCAGCTATTGCTAACCTAAAACCCAGTTCTCTTAGAGCAAGCTAACTAACCACATATAATAATAATTTGTACACATGAGCAGAACAGAGGCTGAACATCAAATCATGATCCAAAACTTTGTTTGAACATGAAGATTATAGAGAAAGCAACCAAAAGTCTAAATGTTAATGACTCTTCTCTTACATGCTCTTGAGAAATCTACATGGTAAGGAATTGAAATACTCTGTATGTTATTTTACCACTGAAATGTCCTAAATTTTTTAGAAGAATGTTCATGCTGCAATCAAAAGTTTTGTGATTCAAAAAATCCAAGACCAAAAGCCCCAAGGACTTAACAGTCTGCACAATTTTATCCTCTGACTGTATTAACATAGTGCTCTGGATAACAGAACAAAACCACATAATACTGAAGAATATTGATAGAGAGATTTAATTCCTTATATTCAGTCTATTAACTCAGCCATTATCCACAGTGAGAATATACACTATGTTGTAGCAGAAAATGGCAAAAATGTATTCTATTAATCTGCAAGTGGAAATAATTCTCTTAGGGAGAATTTAAACCATTTTAATTTATTCCAAATTGTGCCAGAGGCCAGCTGCACAAAAACTTGTATAAAAGTGCCAGCTCACCACTGATATCTATTCCTTACAAACCTTCCTTGGGTGCACCAACAGCCCTTAAATGCCCAAGCAGTCTGGTCTGGGAGCTGCAGCCCCAGGGCCTGGATGTGGGACTGCTCTGGGGACAACAAGGGCACTGTCCTGTCCTGCCTGGGCCATCCTCCCTCATGGGACACCACAGCTCTGTGCTGCCAGCTTCTCCAAATCATAACTTATCTCCTCAGGAAGGGTGAAGCCCCCATCTGTTTGATCTCAGTGGCCAAGATGTCAGTTAAAAGCTATAAACAGGATTCCACTTTACACAGCTACAGCAATTTCCTTTCTTTACCATTAAAACTTTGTCTGCCTTTTCACTCCAATTAACTTGCCAGTTCATCCCAGCCCTCCACTTGAAAACACCAAAGACAGCAAGTTGGGAATAACTGGAATAAAAGCAGAGGTTGCAGTCAGTGGCCAAGGCTTGCCAGAGGCCAGCCCTTGCTCAAGGAGGGAAGTGCTGCCCACCCCAGCAGGCATCAGCCAAAGAGCCTTTGATCACACCCACCATGGCAGCACCACGGCACAAATTCAATAACAGTCAAACATCTGGGAAAGGAGTTGATGCTTCAATGATTCCATGGCAAATGAGAATACTAAAATCCCAAATTATTAGTTGAATCTGGCCCAAGTGTCAGGTAGAATGTTCTTTATTTCACAACAAGGACTTGCAGCATTTTCTTTGGACTGAAACTCTTAGAAATGTTAATATATCACTGTGCTATTCTGTGAACATGCCAGTGAAAATGTTCCATTTTACAGACCCATTCAAATGTAACTCCAGAGTACAAAGCAGCTAAGTAGGCAGAATTGAAATATTTTAATAAACAAAATTAGGAGACAAATGAGAAAAAATTCAGTAAAGGATTAAACTCAGCAAGCTGGAACCCATTCTGTAACATTCAGCAGAAGCTGCACTATTGCAAAGAAAATAATTCAAGGCTTCTTGGGCCCAGTAGAAGGATTACATGTGACAGAGCAACCCAGCATCTCATTAATGATTCTTACACTTGTTATTGGTGATAGAAATTTTACTGGAAGCCAAAACAAAAACTCGAGGTATTCTTCATCTCAGACAGATGCTCTATTGAGTGGAATATAGAAATAGCACACATTTTCTTGATGGCATAAATAGAATTACATATGCCTTGAAACCTGCTTTCCACATATTTACTCAAAAGAATAACAAATCCATTAGTTTCTAGTGCTCGATTTGTCAAAACTGAGAGTGTTTTAATCATACTGGGGAACTTTCAACTACAAAACCAAGCCAAAAATGGCATTCCACATGCCAACAGAAAGCACTTGTATTTTCAGAACTGCAATTTAGACATGAAACTTTGAAAAAGATCATGTTTTTTAATACCTGATCTTTTGGGAGTATCAATAAAATTCAGGCTTTTACTCTAAAATACTGAAAATGTAAAAGCAGAAGACAGCCATGAAAAGACAAAAAGCATAAAATCCAAAATGTTTCAATATGCTACATTCTTCCACTATAATCTTCTGACAGTGGGTTGGTGTTTTTAAGGGATTGAAGGTCAAAAAAGGCCTGCAACGTTCAGCAGAAGCAAGGACAGGATGCCAGGAAATACATTACATGTGTGCTTCCTGTAGCCTTACTTCAATATTCAATGCTACTAGGAAACAGGCATGGCATTTTTTCATGTTTTTACCCATTAAACACAATCCTCCACTGTAAACTTACCAGAAAAAAAGGTGGTTCCAAACTGAGATCCTCATTAGATGCTGAAATGTCTCATTTCTCCCTCCCTAATACAGCTCCAGGTATGACATCATTCCACAGTATTTGTTATCTCCTGGATAATGGTGTTCTTTCTCTGCCTTAGTGGTGGAAAGTACTTCAAGGGTAACTTTTGGGAATATACAAATTAATATACAAATACTTTTGGGAATATACAAATTAATCTCACACCTGCCAACAGCTCTACATGAAGTGGAGACTGATCTGTTTTTTCTACCCCTCACAGTTGGCAGCTGCAACAAATTTTAACCACGTTTGTGAAGCATCTAGCAGAGAATTTTATGGCTTGCAAAAATAGCAGCATTTGACATGAGACCATGAACAGGCCTCCTAGAGAGGCAATGTGACAGGAAGTTAATTTAAAAACTTCCCCAATTAAGTGTTCTTTACTTCAGGTAATTAGATAATTGCCTGAGTAGTAAACATGTCCAAGAGAGTAATCAAACAATTGGAGTAACAAGGAGACAAATGCTGTCATTGTTAAATGGAAAGTTAATTTAAAATCAGCTGCTCTATCAGCAAGACCTGTTTTAAAATGGTGTGCTGATACTATTAAATGAAAGACAAATATTTGGCATTAAACATGCTCAAACTGTTCACACTGCACAATAACATTCTTAATAAATAACTGAATAAACCTGAGTCAAGCTCAGTCGGGTGCCTCTGAGAAACTGAGCCTCATTACCAATATCATTATCTAAAACTAATTAGTAGTTGGTGATTGTAGCCTGCTGGCACTAGGAAGCTGATTAACATTCTTCACAAACAAACAGGGCTGGGCTGGGGGAGGAGAGGGATATTTCCCTTTTGCTTCAGACTCAAAGAGCAGAAATGGAATTAAATATTTAATACCTGTGCACATTGCAGCTCAGTTTCTTTCATTAATCTGTATAATGGGCTGGTATTTGATGTGCTTGAGGCATTTTAATTGCTTGACATACCTTGAGTTCAGAATTTTTTGCCTGGTTGAATGACAGAAACAGAAATCTTAAAGTGCAATTAAATATTTTATTACCAATGTTTAATTAAATAAATACTGGATTAACTTGTCAAATCAGATTTCACTGCCATGCTAGAACATAATTTTCATTTTTCTTTATGAATGTTATCTATGTATAAATACTGTGATGATTAGTATAATTACTTTAAATAGTACTGGATGCAATCAAGAGAGAGGGATGGACCAATTACTGAGTATTCCACAGAAAACAGTTCTTTTAATTTCCCTAATAATTTGCTGTATTACTCTTTTCCTCATTTTTTAACTGAAGAATGAGTCCATTTAAAAATCCTAAACTGAAGTTTAGGTTAAAATTAAATTCCATACCAGAAGCAAGTCCTGCAGTGTGTCAAAAGTCCAAGTCTCTAATTTAGAGGACATAATAAGAACCAGATCTGCAAATAAACTTTCAACAACTGAGATATCTGTACTGGAAAATTTTCTTTCTGCTCCTGTGCAGCCACCTTGTAAACCTGTGTTGTTATAAATAGTAAATGTAAAGCCCTAACACAGTAAAAGCTCAGATGAGCAAGGGGTGAAGTTTCCCTTGTATCTGCTGGGTTCTCTATGGACAGGTAACACACCTGTACAGAGATAGGAACGTGCAGACACAGATCGAGTATGGAGAGAAGACAGACCTGGGAACTGTGCTGAAAACAAAGCAGGGTTATTTTTCTCTCCTTGTTTTGGTTAATATTCTGAAGCATTAGGCTGAGAGCTGAGACAAGTCCGTGCACTACTGACCTCCAGTGAACCAGGTGCTCAGCACCATGATCAAAATCTTCAAGGCCACTTCTCTAGTTTCAATATCTCCCTTTGTCTGGGTGGGAGATTATCCCCTCTAAATGAATGAACTGGCAGAAAACTGACATTCGTGCAGCCCTAAGCACACAAAAATACACATTAGCATCATAAAGCACACTAATTTTTGACAGAAGTTATTTAAAGCAACAAGTAATATGACACAAAGGAAAAGCAGGATGCTGTACCTAAAAGTCTTTATTTCTGTCATACCCTAAATAATAGACATTTTGTTTAAAGTAATTTATTCATAAGATTAATTACAACGCTCACGTAATGCATGTGACAAAATGTGCCCAGGTGCAAAAAATACACAACTAGCACAGAATGCTTCTACCAAGTGGTGAGCAGTACCAATAAAACTAAGCTGAACAAATTGCAAATGCTGAAGGAGTTTCTTAAGCTTTGGATTTTAATCATAAGTCTGTAATAACAATGCTCAGCCTCAGAAAAAATGTTCACTATTTATATATAGCAACTGAAACAAATTACAGACCAGGTATTTCTGATTAGAGTCATAGTATTACTTATATTAGTATCGTATTAGTATACAAGTAATAGTATTACTTATTAATATTATGAGAGTAATATTTTACTACAAGATGGAAACCTTTTATATAAATACATGTCTGAATGCTGAAGAATTGCACAGTTTGAGTGCCTGCATTCCATAATTCTAACCTGGCTTAGGAGGACATCATGTGGCAGAATAATATATGAACAGACACTGCAAGTTTCCCCCACAAAAACCCCTCCTTCTACAGCTGCTGCCCCTTGCAGCCAAAAATATTCAATATTGCCAAGAGACTCGGTGAATGTAGCACAGTCCAAAATCGGATATCAGGACACAATGATTATTATTAAGATGATTATTAGGAGGATCTGCAATTCTGATACAAAGGTGAGGGTGAATGACTGGACTCAGAGGTTTCCTCAGTTACCAAGCCCTAAGCAGCCATTTTAAAATTTTGGGAGCACACAGCCCCATTTATAGTATTAAATTTCCCCCTTCTATGCTCTTGGATCAAACTGCCTTTACCAGAGCCCTACCAAAAGCAGGAATTTGTGCAAATGTGACCTAAAAGCATCAATAAGGAACTCCAAGGAATATATGAAAGAGCCCCATGCTACTTCATCAGTAAAATCTCTCATGAACAACTCCATGATTACTAGCACTTGAATCAAATAATAGAGTTCCAGAGAGGTATTTCTGGAATTTGTGTTGCATTTTTCTAAAAATTCATTTGATCTCCCTTGCCAGAGGCTGATAGTAAATTCTTAGAATATTAGATGAAGGTGGAATCTACTTACAGAATAATTTTTAAATTTAAAAATAATCTGCTTTATTTATAATACCAGTCATAAATTATGGAATCAATTCAGAATGTTATGGTATCAGTCCAGGAAATAAGAACTGAAAGGAAAAAGAACAATTTAATGGCATGGCTAACACTGGGTACAGTTAGAAATTCACCACTGAAGACAACAGAATTTGTGAATGAGGGGAAAAAATCTGAAAAAGAGTATTTAAGGAGATTTTTGTCATTCCTGTTTCTGCCAGAAGACAGAGGCTTGGGCCATGCTATTTCCTTTCATAAAAGCCCTGAGATGAGCTCAGGTGGTCAGAGCATGGTGCTAACACCAAGATTGTGCCTTTGATCCTGGTGTGAACCATCCACCTAAGAGCTGGGCTCAGTGATCCTTCTGGGTCCCTTCCAACTCAATATTCTGTGATCATAGAAGCATTCTTAAAGGTTTCTTTTCACTGATTTAGAAAAACTATCATAGAGACAGTAACACTACTTTTCAATGCATTCTAAACTTAAATCCTCCCTGTGGACGAGAAGAATTCTGCAATGCTGACTCTAAACACACAGCTGAGATGTGCTGAAATATTTCTATTTACAAAGCCTTTGTAATCAGTCTCAGTCTGTTCATACTCAGGTAATCCAGCCATTTCTTCCCTTACTACAATATCATTCAGCAACCCTGGATATTCCACCCTATCCCTAGATTCTTCATGTAATATAAACGGACAAAATAAGTTTGTGCATTCCCATAACTCAACTCAGTGAGAAATCCTAGACTTATTTGAAACAAACCTCCCCAGAAGAGTTCTGACAACACAAGAAATTGCACCAGCAAATTTGCAAGCTGGGAGACACTTCCAAGCACAGATCAATTAGCCATGAAGGCTGAGCAAAATAATTGTGTTTCTAATCAGTGGGGTCCCAGAGCAGCATTCTGGCAAGAGCAACTGGAAAAAAACACCTCCACACCGTATTTTCTTGTGGATATCTTGGGAAAAAAAACTCACTTAGCAGCAGTGAGGAGAGCTGAGGCCTTTCAAGTTCATTAACAGCATTTTTTAAACAATGCAGGATATTTCAGAGCAGGTGAGATGCATGACAAGGCATTTTCAAGACCAAGCTTGGATGTTTTTAAAGGTACTTTATAAGACGTGATGAATTCTGCAGCAGAGAGGTGGATTCTGTGATCCAATGAGTCACTTCCAGTCTCACATTCCTGTTCTGCAGCAGAGATTGGGAAAGTATAGGGAAAATAACAGTAGCAACTTACAGCAACACCACAGCTGTTCACTGCCTTGGTCAGAATCAAACTTAAGTACAAAATAAAAGAAACTTGCTTTTTGGGTTGAAAAAGACAGAGAAAAAGGGAAAGCTGCATGGTTAAAATCACACCATATAAAGTGGGACATGGGATCACTAAGTCTGCTGGTGGCTACATTAAGTAAAACTCATTACTGAATAAAAAAATAAAATTGTCGTTATCTGCTCTCATCAAACCTGCTGTGGAGAAGTCAACAGTATAAAATGATTCTTCTGTCTTTCTTGTTTCTTTCCTGCTTTAACTGCTTTTGTTTTTTCCTAGGCAAATACATCAATAGGTAGAATACTTCTAAGGAAGAAAAAACCCAGTATCCATGCAAGCACATGGGTGTTGCAGAGAAGACCTCTATTTAAACAACAGATCCCTGCACATCTATTGAAGTGTAACAACAGAAGGACTACAGAGACTGTGCCACCAGAGCATTATTTTAACTCAGTGAAAGGGAAAAGGGAAATAGAAGAGTATTTACAAGTGAATATACTGTTCTTAGAACCCTGAAGGAACACTTCTCAAGGTCCAGCTAACAAATACTCCCTGTGAGGGACAGAAATCTCTGCACACCAGTGACGGAGATTGCACAGTGGGATTTCAGCCTCGCCTGCCCCCATCAGTCCTGTCTGGTACAGCCATTAGGATAAAATGCAAAAAGGAGGAATGTAAATTTCTTCAGTCTCAGTGCTCAGACAACAAGGAAAAGGTTCTTATCAGCCGGTATCCAAAATAAGGCGAGGTCAGGTTTCCGGGATCCCGGCTGCAGAGGGCACTTGAGCTCACAGCCCTGTGCCATTCTCACATCTCCCGGCTCCCTCCAGCCTCCTGATTTACATCTCCCACCTGCTGGGTAACCCAACACTCCCCAGCAGGAAGATTTGTCTCATGGATTGCTGTTTCCAACACCGGGATTGTTGAAGTTCCAAACCTCAGGTGGCTGTTCCAGCTGTCTGGGGCAGGACTGTGCAGTCTCTCTTGGCAGGTGTTTTGAAAGGATTTTTCGTCTCATCCTTTCGGCAGTTGGATGAAAAATTTCTCGAGCATCTGGGATGACATGTATTTGGGGTTTTACACTTAGTCAAAAAGATATTTATCCAACAGATGGAAACATGACAAACTAGTCTCTAAAGTAAGCATGTCTTGTGAAAATCTCACGCCTGAGTCAATATCCGTAGCTGGCAGGAGAGTGTTACGATTTTAAAAGTGTCATTGCACACAACTGAGAAAATGTCAGAATCAATCTTCCCTCTTCTTTAAATAAAAAATCTGTTGATAACCTAGGAAACATATGAGTAATCTGAGTAATTGAGAAAAATCTAATACATTAGAGAAGCTATTTATACACAGGATGAGTCAAAATTACATTTGTTTTATGTACTGTAATAAATTAATTTGAAAAATCTTCAGTAGGGCCTAATCTACAATTAAAATATTTTTCCATTCTAGAAAGATTGGCATGACAAAAATAATCACAGCCCTGCTCAGTAGTTTTATGCAGCAATTCACTCCTTAAAGACATAAAAGTATTTGAGGAAAGGAAATTGCTTTTGAATTTATTTTATTGAGCTGTAGAGGCAAAAGAATTATCTGTTTAAGTTTGTTTTTATATAAGATGGAATTGTCTATAGAAGCACTGAAAACTTCAGTAGGAAACTAACTGAACCCTGGGCCTAGTCTAAACAACACATTTAACACTGGTCATCTTTGATATTTACTTCCAGACCTGAACTGTGCAGACAGAGTATTTACATAACTAGTAAGAGGTGCTACAGCTGTGTTTGTATTAGCAGACACAAAGATTACCTTGATTTCCTTTACTTCCATCACATATTGTGCCATCAGAGTTATGGAGAAGTGAAAACATTTGGGCACGTAGACATAATAAACTCTTTCCTAGTAAAAAAAACTAGCGACCCTAGAATTTTGATTGCACAACTTATCACAAGCCATAGAAAAAAGAAGATGTGACATTTAGTCCTGAAGAGCCCTTTGTCAACAATTATTCATTGAGGCAAAGTTCAGGAAAAATTGCTTTTTACTTCCTCACTGATAACATTTATGAATATTATCAATAATATCTTAAGAATATCTTTAAAGCTTTTGTTCCCCTTCAAGGGACTTCACAGATTATCTGTACATAAAATATTAAGCAAATCAGAAAGAATGATCTGCAGGAATTACCAGAAATTACTTGTCTTTACTCTTTGCACTTGGGGTTTTTTTGTTGTTTTGGGGGAGTTTTAAATTTATTTAAATATGCAATGCTACCTTCTAGAATAGAAATTAATGAAAATGTTCTTGTCAATACTTCATAAGCATGACCATACAATTATTTCTGTGACACCTAGTTTTTGTAAAATAACCTTCACTCTTGTGCAAGACCTTCAACTTGACAGATGTCAAATATCAACTCAAAGGGAAAAAACCTAACTAAATAATCAAATCATAACCCTGTGAAACTCAAGAAGTTACACTCAAGCACTTACAGTTTTTTTTCCCAGGAAACACCATCTCTGAGTTCTACAGGTCTTCTTGGTGAATAATTTTTGTGCAGTTGAGTATTTTGAGGGTCAGACCTCAGTACATAATTTTACACTTTCTTCCTTGCTGCTTTCTCAAAAACGAGGTGCTTTTAACCTGCACAGTGCAATTACTCACTGCTCATAAATCGGCACATCACAGAGAATTGTTATTCTCCTCCTCCATTCGTATCCAAAATTTGAAAGTTACCTCTGATTCCCCATCAGACACACGGAGGTGTTCTCACAGGTGTCACGTCCTTCAGCAGAACTAATTCACCATCTTTACAGGGCTGCTGATAGATGTTTCAGCCTTAAAAGTGTATTGACAGCCACCATTTTTCAAAAGACTTCAGAAGAAACACACTTTTAAGCTTCATTTCAATCAATAATAATGACCAAAGATTACACTGGCAAAAATGCTATGTAGTTATTTGTTCTCCTAGGTCTCAAATCAGCTGGCATTAAAATTCCTGACCCTCTCTGTTGCAGGTATCTTCTGAAAGATTGGAGGAGAGAAATAGAGTTTTGGTATTTTTCAGTGACTTTTTTAAACCATAGTTGCTCAGCTGCTGAATATATATGAACAGGCAGAAAAATCCAGAAAATCAGACTGAGAGTTGAAGAGAATACAAAAACCTGCAGGGAATTAATTAATTCTTACATACACCATTGCCTTTCTTCAAAAAAAGGTCCTGAGAGACCAAGTAGCATTTACTATTCAAGCAATGGTTAGAATTACTCAGGCCCAAAATACAATGAAAATAAGATCAAATCTCAAATGCTAAGGGGTCAGAGAGTTTTTGAACGTGGTACACTACATTATATTCTTTTCTCTCAAAAAAAGATGCTGAGGATGCTCACAGACCCAGCAGAATTTAAAAAAATATCTCCAACTCAAAGAAATCAAATGCTGCTCACCACATGATCTTAAAATCAGCAATATGAGGAAAGGACTGCCCAGCTCCAGGGCTTCTGCTAAGTTCTGAGAAACATATTGGTTCTCTTAGCCAACTTTCTCAATGTTATGGCTCCTAACTCTGCTGCAAGCCTTCTATAATCTGCAATCACCATTTGCCAAAACCTGCTTTACACTGCACCCTGGCAAAACTCCCACTGACCACCACACATGCTGATGTAGTGCTAGAGGAAGTTCCACACATGTGGAACAACAATATAAAGTGGTTCAGAAAGGGGAGAGAGAGTTTGGGTTAAAAGAATGCTTATTTTACATGTATTTTTTTAAAGGACAGCTTTTTGGTTATAGATTGACTTCCTTTACAAAAGGCAAACAATATTCATGTGTAAAGTTACATAAATGCTGCAGCTCTCATGCTAAGGCTTGTAAAAGCTTTGGTACAAATTTGTACATGGCTCATTCCCCCTGCTCACCTGACCACTCACCTGTTTTAAGTAAAGTCTGTGTAAAAAGTGCCATGGCCTCTGGCTTTGTGTTCTCACCCTGATGGTGCACACTGGTGTTACTGGTTTCCACTGGGAGCCATACCAAACCCAAGTGCAATCCAGCGTTGTGCAGACAGTTGTTTAAGCAGAGTTTGAATACTAAGATGTAGGGTTACATTCCATCCTGCTTTGTAGTCCATTTTTAGACTACCTCATGAGAATGAATGCATTCATTGCTCACAGCAAGTCCTGCTTCATCTGAATGAGGCAGCAGAATCAGCCCCTTCATCTCATCTTCCCTCACAGGCTTCCGTGCTACAACTCCTGTAAACAATCACAGTCTCAGAAGACAAGCCTTGGCAAGAAACCCATAATTCTACTACTTTCACAAGTGTTTGAATTACATACCCTTCTTCAGTTCCACCATTATTACAGGACTATCATATTTCTCTGTATTCACTACTGCATTATTTTACAGCACTGACTCAGAAGAATAAAGGTAGCAATAGTATTGTCTGCAACTAATGCTATGGAATTAAGTGGTGTACTGGATTTCATGCAAGGCCTTCAATTTATCAGTTTTCATTTTATGAAGAATAAAAGTATTTGAAATCAGGGAAAGCTTTCTTAGTTGCAGCTTTAGAAAAAGGTAAATAGCGAAGACTGAGATACTGAAATCACGTATATGGAAGACACCTTTCTGTCCATGTACCCTCTGTGTTAGTCATGAAACAGAATGGCATCATTTACCAGGTGAGTCCTTTTTTATTCACAAGGAGCTTCCCAGAAGCTATATACTAGAAATATGTTTTGAAAGGAATCTCCTGTTCATTCCCTCTCACCTTACTTTGTTTCACCCAGCCCAGGTCAGAGAGTACAGCCACAGAAGACACAAAGCTGAAAGATGTGCTCTACAGACTCTGCAGAGCATCTCCTGTGCCCCAGCTATTCCTGGACTTCCAGTTCACAGGAGCAAACTGGAGCAAGTTCAAAGCACATTCCCTCCTTCCCACCCACTCACAGGCAGTGTGGACATCAGGTTCCTGGCACCAAAGGCAAACTGGCTCTCCCTGCACGGCACCACTTGCAAATGTAGACATGGACAGTATGAGCTCAAGGTGGCGGGCAGGCTGGAGCCACATTTTGCATGGCAGGATGTATTTCCTTTTTGCATCTCAGCTTTCCTCTTAATAAAACTTCCTTTGATTAAATCATTTTAAAAATAGATCATTTTGTTCGCCTGGGAGGAATGGAGCAAGTTAGATTCACCTATGTCAGGAAGTTCAGGATGGAAAGTCGAAGTTGTGGCAATCACAGCACATTATCTGCATGCACAAAGATGAATTACTGAATGTGTGGGCTATGTAGTTCCTTTTATCACGTTTAAAGTCTGCTCTCATGCTTATCCTGCAAATCCAACACATTTCCCCTGAAGGTTGAAAGCCTGTGTGTTTATTTCAGCCTGTTTTGTGGCAAGCAACTTCATCTCTCCACTGAAGCATTTCCAAAAAAAACCAAAAAAAAACCCTAAAAGCAAATTTGGAAATCACACCTAAATTAGGGAGAGAGAACTAAGAATATAATAGATTAATAAAATGCATTTATTCAGTCTGGATATGAACTCACAGCTGAGATAGGTTTTGCTGTGTTTGAAGCACTATTGTAGAAAGGCTGAAGAGGGTGGATGAACTGACTCTATTAGAAGATTGAACTGTTTTTTGAAAATAACCCTGATTTTTCTGTCCAAAACATGAAAAATAAATGTACTAAATAGAATAGTTCAGTTGAAAGTGACCTACAATGACCATCTATTCCAACTGCCTGATCACAGATACAAGTTTTTACAATCAAGAGATTCAGTGATGTAAAATCATCCTATCAGAAATCAACATCTACATCTCTTTTTTTAGCGAAAACAAGCTAATTTCACAAAAATGTAGAATTTCTTTAAAAGCATAAAAGATAAAAATATTAACATTAAAGGTACCATTTATAATTACTTTATAACTTACCATTTTAATGCTTCCATCTGTAACATCTTAAAGAATGAGACACTTTGCAACAAAAATCTCATAAGAAAACAAAAAAGACTGGCTAGAATCTGTAAAAGAAAATAAGTAGTGCATAAGATAATATTATATTAGGAATAATATATATATTAGATACAGCTTGGTCAGACTGAGGACATGGTTTAGTAATTTAGTGGTGAACATTGTGGTGGTGCTGGGACTTGGTGATCTTTTGGATCTTATGGTCTTTTCCAATTATAATGATTCTGTGACTGTAGCCTGGGATTTAAACCACAATTTATAACTGAGCACACCATACCAAACATCATTTCATTTTGTGGCTACTGGACAGCTCAGTGAATTCCTCATGGGAGGATGTGCCAGCTTCTCTTTAACCTGAAAGCTGTTAGGTGGTTTACAGGGAATATTCCTGTGCAGTTTGGTTGGTTTGCACCAGAGATGTACATCAGTACAACCAGCACTGCCTGTCACCTGCTTTTGCAGTTAAAACAGAGGCTAATTGCTGAATCTAAGAGTGAGATACCATTTCCTCTTTAGAAGTGCTCTCTTTGCTTCAAACTGGCAGGAAGGAAGAGAAAAACTTATTCTATTTCCACGTGTTCTGTGTCCTCTGCTGCACAGTCTGCTTTATGGTGCACCTGATGTAAGCTGAGCATGGGCTGCCACATGAGCCATCCTGAGTGACCAGTGCCACCAGTATGCCCAGTGCCTGCCAGGCACCAGCAGTGCTGCACCACTCAGGAACAGGAACCAGGTCTCTCACAGCACAAACACCATGGATGTGTCCATCCATACTTCAGCATCTGCCTTTTCAGCTCCCACATCCTTGGCACTGCTGAAACACAAAGTATGGGGCAGAGCTACAGCTTTCCTTCATTCCCTCAACTGTACTTGTCAGATTGCCTCAGCCCCTAAATGCAGCAAGTGAGGCTGAGGAGGTGAGAAAAGGAGTAGTGCCACGTGGGAACCATAAATAATAGCAGTGCTATGACAGCAAAGCAGAAAAGAGATTTTAAACCCTCCCTTCACCTGAAGCCCCAGTCCATGGGATCACCCACAGCATGCGATCATTCCTATTTTTAAAGGCAGTATTTTCTAACATGAGTCAGTTACCAATCTATTTCTGATCTGAACAGGAAGGACAGTGGAACATCCTCAATCACAGCTGAACCAAAATTAGAACAGAAAAATGGATCAGTTCAGCTCCTTTATTTATACTAACCAATTTTAGGTGTACCTATATGAAAATACATACATAAACTCCTTTAGCAGATCCTCAGTGAAGGGTCAGAAGCTGGTTTAAAGAGAAATTAAAGATGCAGAATTGGGTAATGGAAGTGATCTGTTCCCTTCAAATCTTTTACTTGGAAAGCTGTAATTCAGCCAGCCAAGCCACCAGCTAAGGGGTGGTGACAGCAGCAATGCCTCTAAGAGTCACCTCTGGGTCGCTCTTTGCTCAGCACTTGTCAGCCACAGCCAAAACACCCTTGTCTGGAATTCTGTGTCCAGTCTTGGCACTCAGCAGAGGAGAGGGAAAGAACACAACAAGGCCCTGAAGCTTGGAGATTAACCATGCCTGGAACAGGACTGTGAACTAGGTGACCTCCACGTGCCCCTTCTGACCTTAATTCTACTCTCCTGAGACTCCCACACCACACATATGTTAAAAGCATGTCATGAACTGGTTAAAAAACAATCTAAAATAGTTTAAAAGAAAAAAAGGTCATGCCAATGTGTGACAGCAGAAGCTCTCCATGGCAGAACAGTGATTCTCTAGCAACAAAAATAACATTGAAGAAAATAAGAACAAATCTTTAGTAATAAGACAACGACATTATAGAGGACATATTATTAGAAGATCACCAAAATACACTGGATGACACTGGAAATTAAATCAAGCACCAGGATGGCAAATAAGAGCTCAATAAATTATTAAATGTATAAGCTTTGTAAAAACTGCAGAAAGACTGCTGTCACTACAATCTGCTAAAGCCCTGCTGTTGGTTTTCACACTAAATCCTCTATCTCATAATTCCTTTGGAAAACTTGCAAACAGAGAATCACAGTAATCAAAATCTCACAGAAGCATTAATTAAATTAAGGAAGTATCCTGATGTAAAAAAATTTGCAGTGATTAATACACAGATCCCTATTTCTTTTAGTCCAAAAGTAAGAAGTAATTTTCAGCACTAAGGCTGCCCTTAAAGATAGATACATGTGAGAAAAACATGTCTAAAATGGAGGAGGGGAAAATCAGTGCCTTTTTCCAAGCTGTTTTGACAATTAACAACTCAGTTTCAAGATAAATTCCATATGGTAAGATACACAGCATGTTTACATTTGACGTTTACAGCTGCACTTAGGTAATTTTATAGATGTATGTATAGATAAGCACAGGGTCAGCATGGATCTGGCAAACTGCTTCATACAGAGATGGAGATTTCTCATTCAGTTGCCTAGCAATAAGATCTGACTCCTGGAAGCTAACAAATACTGATTAGAAAACAGAATAGAATTATTTAATATATCACATGCATCATACAAAAAGGAACATAAGGCTATTGAAGAAAGGAAAACATTAGGCCAGAAAAAATAAATTCTATTCAGTGAAATTCATCCAGGAAATATGTGATATTAAGAAACTTCAATATCTAAATTAAAGAAAGCCTCAGTCTGTTCACTCTGTCAGTACTTTTCATTGTTCTTCTTTTAGCACAAAGTCCAATTCCATCTTGGCTAATGGATCTGACTTTTGAATTGCTGTGTTTAATTTTGTCCAGTCTCTTCAATAGTGTTTTGAAGCAGGAGACAGAGAGAGAGAGATATTTTTAAAAATTGAATAGGATGAACATGATGGCGTTTCTCTTCTTGGAAAACACAGCACGGTACTAATGGAAAGTTTGATGACATTTACTGCACTGGTGGAGAGGCAGAAGTCCACATTTGTGCTTTACTTTTTACAAAGAGCTTTAAATCTGCCCTGATGCCTTTTAGCACATTTATAAGGTCTCTCTTGGTTCTTTCAGCATAACAAATGTTTTTCTTTCAGTACTTCAGCAGTAGAACAGGAAGATCAAAAACCAAGGATAGGCAGCCTACCACAAGTCCAGCACAGAGCAGGAGTGCCCACATCTTGGATCAGTACTAGCCTTGGTCTTTCCCCCTTATAGTCCAAATTTAAATAGATTAATTGATAATAAAACTGGGGAAACAGAAGCCACTGGATAGTATTTCAGCATTATAAGCAGCATGGACTTGTAATGCACAACTCAGGCATTATTTAAACCTGAAAAAAGAACATGATTCCTCTTTCTGCTATTTCCAACCCGTCTTTAAAACATTCTCCTTCAACAAGCCTTTAAAACAGTACTTCCCAAATCTATTCCTGCTGGAGCTGTCACTTAACAGTATTCCATCTGCTTGGGATAGAAAGTCATAAATTTTCTCTTGTGTCCTGTTACATCAGCATAAATCTGGAGTAACTCCCCAGACTTCCTGTGTGACGCACTCGCTCGGGGTCTGCCTACACAAGGAAATAAACATAAAGCAAAACTCGCCTCAGTCTGAGCCCACTTCCAACCCTGGCTCACTCCTGCTGGAAATATTCTTACCAGACAGAAAAGAAAAGCAGCTTTTCCCACTCTGAATAGGGGTTAAACTACTTTGAACAAAGAGAATTCTAGTAAAATCGAAAGGTATAGTCACATTCCATAATGAAGTGCTTTATGAAAATAAAGTTTCAGGATCAGAAGCAGCATGTCTTCCATTTAATCATAAATATCCTGCTTCTCAAACTTTTCCTAATTCAGTTTAGATGTACTTTTAGATATTGGACACAGATTTGCATTTTGGCATGAAAATACCCTTTTACTGTTTATAACATACATTTTTACAGAATGGCCCATAACCTGGTACTTAAAAAGTACTCACTTTTCATGAAGACAATGACTTTATTTCTTAATCTTCCTTTCCCAGCTGCAAAGACTATCATACAGACTAATTAACTGCATCTTAATTTGGTCTTGTACTGTGTCTCCTTTGTCCTTGTTACAGCACTGTGAAACACCTCTAAATGAAACATAAATTATATTTACTACATTAAAGACTGTATTAAAGCAGGAATTTACATTAATGCTTTTTATAATATACATATTTTTTCTATGTTGGTCAGACACCATAATGATAGAAACTACACAAGTACTTAGAAAAGCAAAAGCAGACAAAATGAAGGATGCACAAGGGAAGATTTTGATGTGTGAGTCATGGTAAGTTTTTCAGCCAGGGCTAATTTACTGAGATTAAAATCAATTGGTAGTTTCATTACAGTATTCTCTGTAGTATAATAATAATAATGACAGATTTCTATAATGTAATGATCTATGTGACCACCACCTACATGTTTAAAAAGCTAAGAAACAATAGTATTTATTTGCACACATTCCTTAGACTGCTCTTGCTGTTTACAAAGATCTGTCAATGAAGAATAGATGGTCTGGGATGAAAAGCCTTGCTCCTAAGTTTTCCCACATGGATATACATCCCAGAATAATCTGGCACTACGATAAGTCCATGTGGTCAACAGAAAAAAATCATCATGGGGAAAAACTGTAGAGCAGTAGGGACACAGAGTTGTCTCTCATCTCTTGTTGATTCTCACAAGTTTTGTACACATTCTGTGCTATAACCAGTGATTTCAGAGATTTTCCAAAAAGGAGTAAATTGGACAGAAACCTCAAACGTGGAATAATTAATTTTCTCATTTGGGGCTGTGTGGTCATCTTTGCCAAGATGATTTCTATTTTGAGATCCCAAGTACAGAATCCAACTTTTATTTCCTTGTCATAAGAAGCTGTTAATTTCAATCTTATGCACTGTAATTTGAACTCTACTGTTCCCTCAATTTAAAAAATTTTGATCTCTTTTGACAAGTAACAACAAAAGTAAAATACTAAGTTTGAACTCTTAATTCATTGTGAAAATAGTACACTATCCACCCCACTTTTTATTCCCATGCCTTAAATAATATTCAAAAATCTGCTGTCAATTACATAGCAAAGATCATATCTAATTTGTAATAAGAATTGAAAGGAACTGGTATTTATGAATGTATGAACGAAAATACTTCAGTTCCCAACCAAGATTCAGCAATCCTGGTTGCTTATGGATAAGTGTGGAGAATGAGAAAAGGAGATGCTCTGGTAAGTATTTATATATTCTGTATGAAGTGTGACTACTCTTTTCTATCTTTTTATCTAAATTATAACCAGCAAATAGCCAATAAACTGTCTTATCAAATGAATTTCATAATAAAACATAGCACATATATGTAGCACAAACCAGTTTTTATTCTGGCCTCATAGCAAAGGTTATCAAGCTAAATGTACCATAAATTCTCACAGTATTGCAAGCAAGACAGTAATGCCACTCCTCCTTCAATCACACATCAGCTTGGTGTGTACTGTTTTAGGTAATCTTATCCTCTTCCTTTTTTACCTCCCAAACAACAAACCTTGCTTGCACTGACTATTTCTAAAATTCCTTTCAAAAATTAGTAACATTAAGGCCTGTATAAATCCTGCAACTCAGTAACAACAAAAAAAGAGTATTTGGTGCAAGAGTATTTTGTATGGTTTTACCTACGAATTTGTCTACTCCTTTTATAGTAACCATACTTAGAATTGAGGTTAAAGCATGTGTTGTGCTCTCTCACTGTAAGCAGGAAATATCCATCCACTCTGTGTTAGCTGTCCTGTGAGGCAAGATGCTGTCCTCTGAATTTTCCCTCTCAGAAAACACACCCTAAAAGCAAGAATTGCTATTACAGTAGTCTGACCAAATTTTTTTTAGATTACAGGTAATTCAGGCTGTTATCTGTAACAGGTTGTACAACCACACAGAGGAGCTGGCATCATGTGAGGCCAGATCACTGACTGACATCAAAAGGGGCCAACAGTGCTTTCAGTCCTTTTTCTCCAGGCAGCACTAGCTGCATTAATAGTGATTTCCCTTCAAAAGCTCAGTGGCAGCAGGTCACAGAGGGGACAACAGAAGTGACAATTTTCCATCTTGTGAAAGATCAAATGATTTAAAACATCAGTGCCAACCCTTTTAAGATCAGCTCTAGCAAGCCCGAGAAGTGAAACTTCTGGCATGGGTTTTGTTTGTTTACTTTCCAGTAAAGTTTCAAGTTGCAAATCCCTCTTTTGAATCCTGAGGTTCACTGATTCTGAGGCCTTGCTGGCCTGGAGTATAAATGCTGAAGTGTTTTGTTGGGTTTTTTTTCTTTTCTTTTTCCTTGCTAGTTGGCTAAAACCCCAAAAAACAATTAATGTTTCTCATTAATATTTACAGAGATTTTCACAGCTGCCAACATAAATACCATGGTGATGTTCTGCATTTTCTTAAAGAAGCTTGAAGATTTCTTTTAGATTATTTCTGCCTAAACCATGTGAATCAATGAAATAGGAGTTGGAATAAAGGAGCAATAATTGACTGATCAAATTTTTCCATACCAACGAAGATGTATTTTCTGTTGAAATGTTCTTGGTCTTGATACAGACTCACAACTTGTGAAATCCTCCTGTCCTTCAAAGATTTGTGGAAAGAGACCACTATTAGAGTGGAGAAAGTCACTAGTGAATTTAATATATCAGCAACACAAATATCAGCTCTCCAAATGTTGTGTCTTGCCCAGAATTTCTGCAGATCTGGGCAGTCACTTACATGAATATTGATTACAATTTCTTTAAAAATACTTTGTGTTCTTATTTCCTTTGAAAAGCGACAACAATCTCCAGCAATTACGAATTTAAATTTCCTGTTCCACTGGCACTGAACTAGATAAGATTACACTCAAAGTTTGGAGGATCTAGGAAACTTTGATAAGAAGAGAGAAAGGACCTCTGAAGTAGCCAAAACATGGCTGCTAGAAGGTAAAACACACGCCCAGGTGTGCTGGGGTTTATTCTTGTACTCTATCTGATGTTTCTGTAGCAGTTTATGATACAACTTAGGCAGGATGAAGCTTGTTACAGATAAAATCTGTCTTCCCCAACTTGGCTTCTGTGGCTTTGCAACTTTTGTGAACACACTCCATAAAAACGTGTTAGAAGGGAGCAGCACTCTGACGTTCTCTGCAGTCCATGAGCTCGGAGTGGAACTGCTCTTGGCACCTTTCCTGGCCCTGCCTGCTCACGGTTCACAGTGCAGAGCAATTGTCAGCCCGTTTCACGTGTACTCTTAAAGAAATCACCTTTCCTGGGAGCCACCCCCTTGGCAGTGCATCATCTGGAGATGCAGTTTTGTGTGAAACAGGGCAAGTATAAGGGTGGGTGGTCCCAGGTAGGAGGATGGATAATTTCCTTCCATAATCCAATCTAGCTTTGTACAAGTTCTTCCTCAGCCTGTCAGCTGGTGTGACTACACCTTTTGCTAGCAAATTTCATGAAAACTGAAACTGAGAAATACAGCCTAGAGTACTGAAAAGGGATGAGAGTTGTATGAAGATTCACTGAATGTAGTTATTATTTTACTCCACTTTAAAGGCAGGCAGCTTTAGTCCTTATTTATCTGTATGAGGTGAACTGCTCTGTTTAAGTCCTCTGTTGTTTCTGTGTGGGTATACACAGGAAATCTTATCATAATTATCTTTTTAAATGACCACTTTCTAATCAGACATTCTTACTGCTCAAAATTCATTTGGTTTAACTGTTTTTGTAATTTACTTAGAAAGCACTTCCATAATTTAATTTAAGACTCCTGTCTGAAAGTATCCAGATTCTAATTTCAATTAATCCATAAACTGTGTGTGTTTGGACTCATCTTCCAGAGTGTTCTCCTGCTGACACATCCTCATCCTTGCACTTTTTCTGTTTGTTATACTGCTATCATGGTTCTATATCTGTTTAGTGAAGGACATAATGTGAGTATATTTACCTTATGGTTGCTGGGAGCAAGATGAATGGGGAGCTGACTAAGAATGTATTTATTACTTGAGAAAATCAGAGCCGAGGAAGAGAAGAACAAATGTAGAGAATTCCAGAAAGCTTTCACTAAGCTAACTGATGATGGAAATACCCATTGGCAGGAATAATTTTAAAACATTATTTCTATATGTTTTGGCTTCTCTAGGTACTTTAACTCCTTACAGGAGTAAGAATCTGAGCTTGTGCTGAGGTTTTCTACTGCAGCTTCTGACCTGCAAAGGTGGACAAACCAAACTTTAAATTGAAAAAGAGCAAGCTTTAAATTGAAATTACTGACTCCTCTTTTTCGTAGGTTTTTCTACCAGTTATTTAGGAAACAACCATGACAAACCTGTTATATACTAATACACCAGAAGA
The DNA here is from genome assembly GCA_037013685.1 of Acridotheres tristis. Taxonomy (NCBI): domain Eukaryota; kingdom Metazoa; phylum Chordata; class Aves; order Passeriformes; family Sturnidae; genus Acridotheres; species Acridotheres tristis. The sequence continues at coordinate 3,945,761 of CM072890.1, read as the reverse complement.
ATTATCAGGATGTGAAGCCAGCAGCCCATAGCTGTGCTCTCAGTTAACTCTGTGAGAGCTGCTGCATTCAATAAATGAGTCAATAAAGTATATAATATGGATAAAACACTCAGTGAAAGATAAAACTGATCTTAAGTCAGTGGTTATGTCCTTTAGTGCCTGTTTAGGGACTAAACAGAGTTGCATTGCTAAAAACACAATACTAGGAATTTGTAGAAGGAATTAAAGCTTTTGGTTAGCCCAAGAGTGGGATTTGTGTCTCTTCAATACTTCAATCTCAAGAGGCTCAGCTCTTACAGTATCTGAACACTTAACCCAGAAATCACCTGTAGAACTTACCCTGTATAACCTTCTGTAAATTCAAGCCAATATCATCTCAGTCTAGGGGTCCAGCTATCCACCTGTGAAACAAATGTGTCTGTGGGCAGAGGAGTTCATTCAGATTCCCTGCAGTGGAACTTCTGCTTCAGACACACAGCATGTAAATGCCAAACCTGAAAGACTTGCAAAATTAGTATCATTTCAGGAAATCATTTATGTTAACCAGAATAACTACTTAGGATGAAATTATGCTTATTTATACTGTTTCCATTAAAAAAAAAATAAACTACCATCAACAACAAACAAAACCCAGCAAAGCACAAAGCAAACAAACACCCTAAACTTAAAAAAATGACTGGAAAAAAACAGGCAAACACATTTCCTTTTTACCACGGAAAAAATCGCTCCAGTTGGAGATTCTTCTGCTTACAGGTATTTTACAACAAGCACAGGTACAACTGAATTCACCCATACCTCCAAATTCACCCTTCAGCCCTTCTTGAGATCACCCCCCAGCCAGAATACAGCAATTCCCACAGCTCCATGTGAGGCTGCAAAGCTAAACAAGCTCAAAAAACTTGCAAAAGAACTAGGTTTTTGGAATCTTTTCAGATCTTCCATTTTTACTCAAAATTTCACAAAAGAGAATCCAGAGAAGTGGGACCACGCTATTCATCCAAGTACATCTCTGAAGTACTTTTTACCTTTTGTTAATGATTATCACTTTCCTGTTCATTAAACTTGTGAAGCTGGCTAACAAGAAATAATTCTATGGTGCTGAAATGGCTTGTATTGCCTCAGAGAATTAATTATTTTCAATCCACAGAACACATTTAACATTTTCATAGACTCATAGAATACTTTATAACTCATCTAGTACTATCTCCCTGTAATGTGCAGGGACATCTTTAACTAAATGAGGTTGCTCAGGGCCTTGTCCAACCTGACCTTGAGTGTTTCCAGGGCTGGGGCATCCACCACATCTCTGGGCAATCTGTGCCACTGTTTCACATCACATTGTAAAGAAATTCTTCCTTATACCTAACCTGAATCTACCCTCTTTTAGTTTAAAACCATTGTTCCTTTTCATATTGCTACAGGCCCTATTAAAAAGTCTGTCCCTATCTTTCTTAAAAGTGCCCTTCAAGGATGAAAATCCACATTAAGCCCTCCCCAAAGACTTCTCCAGGATGAACAATCTCAACTCTCTCAGCCTTTTCTCACAGGAGAGGTGCTTCAGCCCTCTGATCACTTTTGTGGCCCTCCTCTGGACCAACTTTTCTATATGACATAAAATCATACCACATGAAGCCAGAAATACCTACTGGTTAATAGAAGCTACTTTCAGAGTCAGATCCAGCCTTCTTTTTTTTAAACATCTGACAGTCTTCCAATGTTTGTCCTGATTTAGGTCATGTTCTGGTAGTGGCTTTGGTTCTCTTCTCCCATCTGTCTTCCCAAAATGCCTCCTTTAAGCAATTTCTTTAAAAACAGAAGAGATTTCACCAAAATAGGAAAAATATTACAGCTGCACTCGAGCAGCTGCACTTGCTTTAAATGGATTAGGGACTAAATAATGACAATATAAAATTAATCTACAGAAATGTAAAACAATTTTAACATACTCTAAGTAGACTGGATTTAATAAAGGGAACCATAGATCAAACAATGGAAACACTGCTTAATGTAATCTAATGGTTTAACATTCTTGAACCTATTTAAAAATACAGGTTTGTAATAACATTCTCATACAAACAAATAATCATCTTTTTTTAAATTAAAAAAGGTTTTGAACTTTTCAAATGGGTAACAAGGGAACAAGGAAGGACTTCACTGCCTTCCAAAGGTTAACCTGGATTTATAACTATTTGCCTGATTTCCCTGTGTTTTTTGTTTCCTCCTAATGACTGAAAAGGGAAAGTTGCTTTTCCTCATCCTTTTTCTAGCTCAAGTGGATCTTTGATCCCTAAATATCAGAAAATGTGGTCCTTACAGAAATCTAAGAGAGAATGAATGCTCTCTTTTTTTCATTAATAGAAATCATATTAACGGCAATCACTTATTACCACAATATTACCTTAAATTGTAAGAAGCCATTCTGTGTTCCTGCCTATGGAAAAGTAAGGCAAACAGCAAGGAATAGCTCTTTACATCCAACAAAAGCCCTTTGCTACCAGCAGATAAATGTATATAAATGTATATAAATGTATATAAATGTATATAAATGTATATAAATGCTCTGTGGTGTATTCCTACTGTTTCTTCACACACAAATCATGACAAAGCATCTTTTGCACTGAAAAAGCAAATACAAAATTGGTTTGGTAAGATCATGTCCAACATTTCAGTAACAGTAGTTTCCCATCCATTCTTCTGAGTTCATTAATAATACATATTTTTAAGGAATAATGCAATGCAGCTATAGGACATTTGGATGCACTTCCAATTCAACCAACAGTACTTCGTGTTCAGCTGCAGTAGGTGTTTCTGAATATGATAAGTATTTAATATAGAAGATGATTGCCACAAAACCACTTAAGCAGGCAGATTACAATGGAATCAAGCCAATACATCCTAAAACTGATACAAGGATTATTACCTCCTAAACACCATACAATTAAACCACAGAACTCACTAAAACGTGCTACTGGAGGGCCTAAAAGCTGTCAAAATTAGACATTAACGTAGAAAATAGAAATTCTAATAGCTCTAAAAATTACAAATTATGGACATGCTTTAAAGTAACTCAAGTATGAGCTGGCAGTGGTTAGGAGAAAGGAAAGCTCTTCTCCTGGCAAATAATGAAAACTGTAAATTTGAAATCTTTATTGTAAAGCTGGTGCTAAGAAATGCCAGAAACAGAAGATTGCAGCACAGCACACTCACTCTGCTGAGCTAAGGACCATGAACAAATCTGTCATTTTAGAAGACTAGAGAATGTGAAAATTTTGCAGCTTATATATTTCACTGAACTGGACCTGATGAGAAGACAGCCACTGCTGGGTTTATTTTTTGGTTGGTTTGTTGTCCCAAACCATTCTGGGAATACATATGCAATCTTCCTCTTTGCAAGCTACGATGATTATGCATTAGTACAATTATATTGGCTAAAAATATTCCCTGTTCTAAATAGGCCTGTGAAAGCAAAGCAAGCTGTGCTGCTATGGGCACTGCCTCGCTTCCCTCACGGCCTCTACAAACATTCCCTGGTGAAATCTCACTATCTCTGACACTTGACTATTCCAGGCAGTTTGCACTGGCTAACTCTCAAGTCACACCCCAAGTATCTTTCCAGATTTCGGAGGGAGAAGCACCGTGAGAGTCCTGTGAATTGTAACTGCCAGACGTATTGTTACACTTGAGAAATCCAGCAAGTCTTCTGAGTCTTAAATTGGGAATCAGGAGGTGGATTTTTTTAATATATTTTTTTAGTATGTCTGGTTCTGAGCAGCAGGAATCCAGCTGGTGAGTTAAGGTATTGGATGCAGCTTTTCAGAAGATAATGGAATGAAAGCAAAATAATTTATTAGATGGAAGACTCAGTGAAATCTACTGCAATGGATTTTGCTAAGGAAGGGAAAAGGGAAGGGACCTCCCAGGTGGTTTAAAGTGCACCACTGTCTAGAAGGGTTGGAATGCTCTTGCCTCAGTGAGTATTGTTAAATCAGTGTCACTCAAAGTGACCTCTACAGATATACAGAAGTTTAATACCAGTACTTTGCAAATTAAAATCCTGTAGAGAACAACCACAAAGCCTTCTGCAATGCATTGACACCATCCACGCTATGTTGTACAATTTAGGCACATACCCAATGTATTATTAGTGCATTTCTCCAAGAGACAATGCAAACAATTCCTATAAAAGCGAATCTGCACAGTATGAATGGGTTTGCTCTTAAGAACATTCTGCTTCAGTAGAAGTGCCAAAAAAAATGTTTAAATTAAAAATATAGTTGCGTTTTTCAGTTTGGGTTTGTGGTTTTTTTTTTTTCTTCTTTCCCCAGGCCTTTTTTTTCCTACAGTACAGCTCTCCTTGAGACAGGCTTCTATCACAGGAAAAACTAAATGAGCACATTTCACATTTGGTTAAATGTATGTGCCAGGTACTTCATTCATTGGGTGGGTCACGATGGATTTGCAGAAAAATAAGGCTCCCCTGAAAAGGCACAGGCTGAAAATTAGAAGGTGCAGGAGGTGATTATATTGGAGAAATTAACAGGGAATAAACGAGGGTGTGATTTGCCAATGCATTACCTTGCAGTAATTCTCTACACGGGTGCTTTGGCCCACATTACCTGCATGTCCACAGTGCATTAATGGGGCACTCTGAATAAAGCCAGCCCAGCCATCCCCAGCACGGGCTGAGATGCAGGATGCTCTGGGGTGGTGCAGTGCCACTCTGCCCCAGCCACCCTGTCACCAGCACTGTCTGGAACCCCCTCCCAGCAGGGCCCGGCCTTGGAATCACTGCAAGGCAACCTGTCACACCAGGTAAGGTGTGGTGACTCCAGCTCAGCAACAGCAGGGGAAAGCTCCCAGTCCTGAAAGCTCCATTCCCACATCTTGTGAGCTGTTTTCACAGGAGCCTGCCTGGGTTCTGAGCTCTCCCATATGTGCAGCAAAGGGCATCTCTCTTCCCCTCAGCCAGATGCTGCATCTGTGCAGCAACTTCTGCTCCTGTGCCACACAGCCTGCAATGCATAGGGCTCCTCAGGACACTTGACACACATCCCTTCTCAAAATAACCAGTGGCAGTGCACTCAGGCTGGAATTGTGTATCGATTCTGCAAGTTCTGCAGGAACAAATCCAGAACTACCACTATGGCAATTGGAAACCACCTGATTTGAATTAAAGCATCTCTGGTGTCCAAGTGGAGGAGAGAAAGGGGAAAAAGACAAGGAGGGGGTAGAATCTGGACAAATCATAAAGGGGATTGATGGATGCAAGGTGGTACTGCAAATCTTTTTGGATTTTTGGTTATTTTGTTGGGGGGGATGGGGCTGTGGGTTTTTTTGTTGTAAAGTCAAGGGGACAGACTGAAAAAAGATTCTTTAAGTAAATTTTTAGTCAAATAGTCAAACAAATAATTGGGCTGCTACATTCTCAGACATGAATAATGGTGTCTTCCACGCCAAGAAGCAAAGGAATTTAAGGAGAAGGTGAGATGTATAAAATAGAAGGCATTTCACAATTTTTTTTGTCCTCTGCACTATGGTTCACTGCCTTCACCAATTGTACTTGTGCAGCAGGTCTCTGAGGCTGACAAAGTGTGACACATGGGAAGGGATGCTATGAGCAGCCAAGCACAGAAACTTCCTTGGTTCCCACCTGCTAAAGTCAGTGTGAGCTGTGGAACACCATATATCCTGCTGAATCCTTCAGCATTCCATCCTAAAAAAACAACCACAGCTCTGAGAAAACATTGCTATTCTCTTATTGACCAAATGTTGGGGGATTTTCTGTTGTTATGGTAATAAGTATTTATAGTATGCTTTAAAAAACACAATGAAAGGTGACACTTTGTCACTATGTACCTACTATGTTTTGCAAGTTTCCCAATCAGTCCTCTTCCTTTCCTGCCCTCCCCCCCAAATATATAAAAATTCTTAGTTTTCACTTACAGTTTAACAGTATTGGAGTGCTTATGCTGGAAACACTGAATGAGAATATTCTGCCATCCCAATCAAAACCAAAATCCCTGCTTTCACCTCTGTTTCTAAGATTTGCAAGTAATTTTTTATTGCTTTTTACTCCGAAAGCGTTCAATAACCTTCATCGGTTTTAACATTGGTTTAAATCTGGTTGACTTTGCTGTTTCCTCTGTGCCCACTGTTGCCTCCTTTCAAGATGGACTCCAAGGATTTCAATGGCATTCTGCACAGTTCTGTTCTTGCACATTTATTCCTGAAGTCCAAGCTCTTGCAGTAGTATGGTTATTGTTACATGTGGGCAAGTGTCATTACATAAAAGTTCTGGTATGACAAGTACCTGTCACAGTTGTGTCACCTTTATTCAACATGTTTGAGCACAAAACTTACTTTCAGATAGTTTGTCTGAGATTTTCCATAACACAATCCAGTGAGTAAATTGTGCTTAATGCTTACAGGTATGATATGGAGAAACCTACCTTGAAGAAGCTTCATCCCAGGTAAGATGCAACATGAGAACTCCTGCATGACAGCCCCCTTTAGGCCTTACATAACCCTTGGGACACTGTGGCATGCTGTGTTGAAAGCATTAGAAATTAGGTTGGCTTTGGGAAGAAACTGGAAGTTCTGCAGGATCATGTGTTTGGACTTGCCATCTGCACTGTTCAGGAGTTACTCCATGGATCACTTTCTCCCAGTCATCTGAACCGTGAGTCACACAAACAGAAAGCAGAAGGCGGATGTGTGAACAAAGCAGATGTGGGTGTTTGTGGGGCTTCTCCTCACCTTTCCTTGTTTTCTGCCCAGCCCCATCCAGGACAAATACATTACCCCTTTGGAAAGCCACGGTCTAAGCCACCTTAGCCACCACCTGGGATGGAGGCCGGGCTGTTAAAGGATAAAACCCCTCACGGGTGAGTCTCTGGAAGTCTCCATGACTCAAACTTCACCTACAGCTGGAAGCCTGGCCATCTTTGTTTTGTTTAACTGAGCAGGAACACTCCACCAGCTGAGTGCTTACCACGACAAACAAAAATGTCTCTCCCGAGTCCTGGTTGTCCGAGGGGTGCCTGCAGCCCTGGAGAGGCCGGTTCACGGCCAAAAGCACATGCAGAGAAATAGTTTCCAAACCCCAAAAGCAAACCTGAAACTGGATCCGTACAGACAGGCTCCTGGAGCTCAGATAGCAAACATCCTCCTCCGAGTCTGACTGCAAGCCCAGGACTACCGTCTGCTATCGGCTCATTTTTTTACCTCAGCCAAATCTGAAATGGGGGCTGACGGAGGGGGCTTAAATAAATTTATTAAATAAAATTTTTAAAACCCCAAACAAACAAAAATCTTACAAACACATATACTAGCATATATACATTAAAGTTCTCGTCTGTGAACGTGCCTGCAGCTCGCATGGCAGAATTCTGGCACTGGAGCTCTGTGAGGGCTGCAGCTCGGCAGCGAACAGCACAGGGACACGGCGGCCCAGCGGCCGCCATGGAGCGGCTACGCCACTTGCGCAGGCCTCGATGCTGCGCGCAGTGGCGCCTGCAGCCCCTGGCGTACCGGCGTTCGTGAATACCGGTGCTGCACTGCGGCGGCGGCACGGCGCAACCAAACCTCCTCCCTCCACCGCCCACCCCGGTCCTGGCACCGCCCCCTTCCTCGGCTGTGATTGGCAGGACGGGTGGAGCGGTCGGCGGCGATTGGCGGGTGCCGGCGGGAGGTGGGGTAGGTTGCGTGAAGGGTGATAAAGTTAGTGGGGCTGCCGGGGAGCGCCCGAGACGCGGCGGCGGCGGTCGGCGCTCTATGGAGGTGGCGGGGGGAGGCATCGGGCCGGTGCTGCTGCTGCTGTGGTGACTCGGAGACTCGCCCTGTCCCGCGCGTCCCCCCTTCCCCTCCCCAGCCCCGGTCCCCGGCTCCCTTCCCCTCCCCCCCCTTCTCTTGCCTTTTCCCCTGCCCTTGGTAGCCGCCGGGACCCGGGGAAGCTGACAAGGCCTTAGGGAAGGTGAGAAACGCGGGAGTGGCGGGAGAAGCGCGGGTCTGGGGCCGGGAGTGAGCGGGTACTGCTGCAGCTGCAGTCTAAAATGGCGGCTGCCCGAGTGGCCGCCATTTTCTTGTCAGTTGCTTGTCTGTTTCTCCCGCACAAAATGGCGGCTCGGGCCGGCGGCCGCTCCCGCTGCCGGCTTTAAGAGCCCCGCCGCCACTGAGCGAAGGGGTGGAGGAGCTCGGCAGCCCCCGCCGGGCGAGGAGAGGAGGCTGAGAGGCAGCGTTTCAGGTTAGAGCGAGGGAGACGGGATCGGGCAGTGCCTGTATGCACGGGCCGTGCCTTTAGTTGCCTCGGGTCGGCTGCAGGATGGTGATCTGGCTGCGGTCTGCGGGCGCCCGCTCTGCCCCCCAGGTTTCCGTGAGACGGAGTAGCCGCGGTACACATAGCGGCTTGCGGTCTGAGGATCCCCGTTGCTGTTGGGGAGGTGACGAGAGGATTTTCTAATTATTTTTTTACTATTGTTAAATTACCTTCCCTTCGCGAGAGAGGAGAGCGGGCTGCCGAAGCGCCGCGTCAGCCGGCAGCAGCCTCGCCCCCGTTTCCTGTTTGGGGGCTCGGGCGCCGCGGTGCGGGGCGATCCCGCCTGCTTCCCCCTCGTGCCTCGCGGGGCGGCCGCCGTGGTGCGGGGGAGCGGGTCCCGCCCGGCGCCCTGGCGGAGAACAAAGAGCCGGGCGGGGCGGGGGGAGCGGCGGCGCCGCGCGGCGCCTGCGGGGGGCGCCCTCCGCGGCCGAGCCTTTTGTTCGCCGCCGCCATGTTGTCGCCGCTCCTCGTGCCCGCGCCGGGCGGGCGGGCGGCACTCGCTCCGCTCGGCTCTGCCGGGGCCCCCGGCGCATCCGGGCCGCCTTCAGGCTTCCCCTCCCACCCCAGGCCTTTCTGGCCCCATTGCTGCGTGAGCGATGTAGCGAGGCTCTTTCTGCGAGGCGAAAGTTGAGGTGGTGGGTGGACGGTACCTGTTTTCATTATCAGGTAGCTTAGAACGCCATTTGGATGCAGAATACACGCCTTTTACTGCATTAAGCGTGCCTTTTGTTGTCTCGTCCTTTTGGCTTTAGAGTTTGGCTGCTTTGTCGTGCCATTATAAATCATAGTTTCTAAATCACGTCAATAAAGGACTCATTGTGCTGTGTAACCAGGAAAAAGTACTTCCGTTTTCCTCTGCCTGTACTATTGGCCTTTGGGTAAACTTTTGAGGGTTTTGCTAAGTCCATGATTCCCTTTTGTCTTTCTCCTCCCCCGCTGGAAAACATGGCTGTAATGATGAAATCGGCCTTTCTTGTGGCTGTCCTAAGTATTGCATGAATGAAAGTTTCCTTTTACTTTACTTTTTGTAAAGTTCAGTATTGGAGGATTCTCGTTCTTTAACAAATGTTTGTACTTTTTAAAATAAGACGCTTTGACTGATAGTAAACAAGTGTAATATGAATGCTTGGTTTGTCTTTCTAGGTTTTGTTTTTCCCTACCCCGTCAATTTAATTTTATTCTTTTGAAGATTCTTCGTTGTCAAGCCGCCAAAGTGGAGAGTGCGATTGCAGAAGGGGGTGCTTCTCGTTTCAGGTACCTTTTGTTTGTTTTAATGAGTAGTTAGCAATGGAAAATCTCCTTTGAGGACATCTTAAATTAGTGTGGTGTGTATACCAAAACTGAGATGTTTGGACTTACCCAGGTCTCCATGGTTGTTTTTAACAGTGCTTCTTCAGGCGGAGGAGGTGGTAGGGGTGCACCTCAGCACTATCCCAAGACTGCCAGCAACAGGTATGTCATCTTGCTCTTGGATTTGCACGATTTCAAAGTCAGAGCATGTTTGATGGTGAATATAGAACTGAAAATAGGTTAGCTTTAAAGTTGTACCTGAAATACCTACCAAGTTCAAAACTTTAAATGGCACAGACTAGAAAACATTTAAAAGTGTACCTCATGGCTGATAGGAGGTGCATGGGCTTGTTCATGTATTTAACATAAAAAGTGTGAAGTACATTTTTGGGTGTTGGGGTTGATGTTGTTGAGTGAATACCTTCCTGTGCAGCAGATGTTGCAGTGTTGATACGGGTGGTTGCATGCTCTCAACAAAGCAAGTAATGGAATTGGTTTGAGTAAGGCAACACTGAAAGGTTAAAAGGGCAGTTCTTTAAATCACTTGTTTCTGTTTTAACAACCGTATTCTTCAAAATTCTGCAGCGAGTTCCTGGGGAAAACCCCAGGGCAAAACGCTCAGAAATGGATTCCTTCACGAAGCACTAGACGAGATGACGACTCCGCAAACGACAAAGAACGACATGATGCAATCTTCAGGAAAGTAAGAGGGTAAGTTCTTCACAAAATTACTTTTTCCTGTGCTGTTTTCATTAGCAATGTGTACCTAAGAAATGGGCTGGAGGAAAGGAAGACGTGGGCCTTGAGTTTGGAGGAGGTGTCCTTTAGTAAGGAACCAACCTGATAATCTAGCAACAGCAAACACTTAAAGTACTTCTTGTGAGCAGATAAGCGTTTTCAATGATACTTCACAGTCTGAAGATCTCAAAATAAAAAGCAGTTGAATGGAAGATTGCACTTTTCAATTTTTAATAGACTTTAAAAATAAAAAGATAAGTGGAGTCTAAAGTGATTGCTAGCATGCTTACAATATCTGTATATTCTGTGTTTTTGGTTTTTTCTTTCTCTTTAGCATACTAAATAAGCTTACTCCTGAAAAGTTTGACAAGCTATGCCTTGAGCTCCTCAATGTGGGTGTAGAATCTAAGCTCATCCTAAAAGGGGTCATACTGCTGGTAAGCTGGCTGCATTTCTTTTAACTACAGTTTTCTTGCATGCTAAAAAGCAGAGGGTGGGTTGGTTTTGATGTTATACAGATAGCATGAATAATGCTTTTGTGCATTTGGATTATCAAACACTACCTCTCACCCCTGCTTTCTGTGTAAAAAAGGATCTACTGTGGAGGAAGTACGTTTAATGCTTTAAGTTTCTCATTTAGAAGTCTCCATGATCACTAAATGTGATAGGGATCCTAGGATTATTTTTTTTAATAATGTAAGATTCTATTTTAGCTGCCTTACTTTGTTGGCCCTCCCCTTCTTCCTCCTTTCCTGAGGAGCAAGTCTCTTGGTTTTGGGAAGGCTGTCTCTGGTGACCTCTTGGGACACTGGTGTAATTGTTACATCACTTTTTTTACACGAGGTCAGATTGGTGATACTAAGTTAGGTGTTGGGATAATAAACTTGGGTTTTGTTGGCCAAGGGTTATAGAGGCTCTTCAGCAGCACGCAGTGGCTTTTGTCCTTTGCTTCAGTCTTAAGACTGGTGTTGGACTGTACTGTTTGTGTTTGATTTAGCAGAAAACGGGATGTTCTAGATGAGTGGTAATAATCCATTCTGTGTCTTGTAACTCATTTTCCTAATAACATTTGTGCCCTCCTGGCTGCTGCCTTACTCACCCTGAATGTCTGTAGATCGTAGACAAAGCCCTTGAAGAGCCCAAGTATAGCTCGCTGTACGCTCAACTATGTCTGCGACTGGCAGAAGATGCACCCAACTTTGATGGCCCATCAGCAGAGAGTCATCCAGGACAGAAGCAAAGCACAGTGAGTGCATCTCTCAATCTGGAATGGTAAATTTTGCATGCATTTGTAGCTGCTCTGATTAGCTTAATTGTTTTATTTGTTGTCTTTTGTAGACATTCAGACGCCTCCTAATATCTAAACTTCAAGATGAATTTGAAAACCGAACCAGAAATGTTGATAGTAAGTTTTAAAACCAGTTTAATACCGAATCTATTTGTTGTCTTTTCCCACAGCCATGTAAAACAGGCTTCTTTGTTTTCCAGTCTATGATAAGCATGATGGTCCCCTCCTCCCTGAGGAGGAGGAACAGAGAGCCATTGCCAAGATCAAGATGCTGGGGAACATCAAATTCATTGGAGAACTTGGCAAGCTTGATCTTATTCATGAATCTATCCTTCATAAGTGCATCAAAACAGTGAGTATTCATATTAGGTGGGGGATTGGAGTAAAACAGAACTTAAAAAAAAACTGCAAATGTTGATGCTGCTTTGGGAGTCTTGGAGCAGGAGCGTAAAATCCCACAGAAATGTTTCCTGACGATTACCCATCTTTACTGTTACCTTTTGGCATGATTAAGAAGTAAAATCAGCTTTATTCAAAGCTGTAGGAAGTGATTCCAAGTGAAAATGTAGTTTGGCCTAGACAGAAGTATGTGCCATAGGTGCTTCTAAGTACACACGTTTATGAATTGGCAGTTCTTAAAATAAAATTTTTATGTCCATTTGCCTTCAGAGCAAAAAATGTTTTTGTGTGTGTCAGTGTACAAGGTTTGTTGCTTATCATAAATTCTCATTTATAAACTTTTTAAATCCTGAATTTCTCCTTTATTCTTTCAGCTTTTGGAAAAGAAGAAGAGAGTTCAACTCAAAGATATGGGGGAGGATTTGGAGTGCCTCTGTCAGATAATGAGGACAGTGGGACCTAGATTAGATCATGCAAAAGCCAAGGTATGTGCCTCTCCAATGCATCATTAACTTAATTAAATTATGTGGCTAACATTTTTGATTGCCTGAATCTTCTGTATTCAGTATTCATATGTACAAAACAGAGGTTTGATTTTTTTAAGAGAAGAGTGCCAACTATGGCTCCTAGACAATTGTCTTGATAGAAAAAGCCAGTCTCTGAAACACTTAAATATCTCACCAGGATGTAGTTAGGGTCATCAGGAAATCATGTAAATGAGGCTGTTGTTTTTCTAAACACTGTTTGAAAAGATGTGCTGAGGAGCTATTTTTAGCACAGCTACATGATTGAAGAGATGAGAGTTTGGATTGTAAGCTTAAAATGAACAGAATTTTGGCTGTGTTGCTTACCTCTGAAAGGTTTTGATACATTAGATCTTTAAACTCTGTCATCAAGGAGCTAGAGATGGCAGGAAAGGGCAGCTTGTTCATTATTTTGTCTTGAATGTCTCGTGAAAACATTCAAGGCACTGATAGAATTATCCCAACTTCTAATTTCTGTTCCCCCAGTCCTTAATGGATCAGTACTTTGCCCGTATGCGCTCCTTGATGTCAAGTAAGGAATTGCCAGCAAGGATTCGTTTCCTGCTGCAGGTATGATGATAAATTGGCTTCCTGCTGCTTTTTTCCTGCAAAATTGTTTTGAATCCTTTCCTAATACCCTGTTCTTTTCCAAGGATACTGTGGAGTTGAGAGAACACAACTGGGTTCCTCGCAAAGCTTTTCTTGACAATGGACCAAAGACTATCAATCAAATCCGTCAAGATGCAGTAAAAGTGAGTGTTCCATGTAAGGCCTGGAGCCTGGCTCGGTGCTGTGCACTTGGGAATAGTTATCACACAGTTTGCCTTAAGGGTTAAAACCAGATGGACTTCTGTAGTTGGGGGGTAAGAACTTGGCTATCTTGGGGCTGCTACTTGAAACTGACCAAAATTATAATTCCTGTTTTAAAGGATCTGGGAGTTTTTATTCCTGCTCCTATGTCTCAAGGGATGCGAAGCGACTTCTTTCTGGAGGGACCCTTTATGCCACCCAGGATGAAACTTGACAGGGACCCACTCGGAGGGCTTGCTGATATGTTTGGACAAATGCCAGGTACAGTCACACGGCAGGGGTGCTGGGATGGCTGTGGCTCTGCTGTGCTGAGTAGGAACTAAATCTGTCACTGGTCTCCTTGCCGATGCAGGTAGCGGAATTGGTACTGGTCCAGGGGTTATTCAGGATAGATTCTCACCCACCATGGGACGCCATCGTTCAAACCAACTCTTCAATGGCCATGGGGGTCACCTCATGCCTTCTGCTCAATCCCAGTTTGGAGACCTAGGCAAATCTTTTCTGAAAAGTCAGGTAAGGAAGATATTCACAGGGTGACTTTAACTTGTTTAGAAGCACTTCCTGAGATGCGTATGTTATGGATTGTAGTTTCTTTATGTTGAAAGACCTATTCAGATTGGTTCTGATAACTGTTGCTCAGCTGATACAAAAATTCTAAACCACTTTTTAAATTGTACAAAAGATGCAAGAAGAACATTTTTTGCTTTTGTTTTTTTTTTTAACTGCAAAAAAAAGGTGCATGTGGCTTTGGTGGGTCAGAACGGTGTGTTTTATTTAAAAGATAGCCCTGTTTTTAGGGATAGATGCTCTCCCACCACCCCTGCTCCTTCTTTCTCCCTTCCTGGCAAATAGAATCTTTGTTCCTCTGGTCCCTCTGGTACTACTTACCATATGATGTACGCCACTCCATCATCTGCACTTCTTTCTCTATATCTCCCTTTCTGAAATAGGGGCAAAGCCAACTCTACCATACCCAGAATCAGGGACTCTTATCCCAGCAACAAGGACAGTCGAAGGATATGCCACCTCGGTTTTCTAAGAAAGGACAGCTTAATGCAGATGAGGTACATGACATGCCTACATTATTTACAGCCTATTCTAAATATTGCCCAATGATTATAGCAAGACGCGTTATTATGAGGACTAATGCTGGAACTCTTTCTCCTCCTCCTCGTTCTCCTCCTTCTTTGTCCCTTCCTCTTTCACCTTTTACCCCTCCCTTCACTTTCCTTAGGGTATCCAGCGTCCTATGAGCAAGACTGAGCTATGAGGGCAATTTTTTGGGGTGTCCCTTCCTTCCCACACACTTCCAAGAACACTACTCTGACATCAGTTCCCATGCATCCTATTGATAACAGTACATTTAATTAAAACTTCAGAAAATCCTGAACTTTAGAAACCCTGAAGTGCTGGACCAGGTTAATTTTTTTTGTTTTTGTTTTCTTTTGTTTAGAACTGGCTAATAGGCAAAATTTCAAATGCAGAGTAAACTGCATTGTGACTTTGAGTGTTAGCCAGACTTGTATCCCAATTTCTGAGCAATTTGTTAGTTTTATCTTGGCTTTAAAATACATCAGCAAACATGCTGATTATCTTCTTGGGTCTCTAACATACTGCATCTAAAAGGAGCATTTCTAGGTTTTTATACCAGTTGAACTAAATGCTAGTAACTTGCTTTTGGGGGAGTTTCAGAACTATGTGGCTTAATTCGTACTTGAGTATTAATATTGTAGAAATGGAGTCATGCTTCAGTGAGTTCAGTTGGAGTGAGTCCATGGCTGTGTATTGTTGGTCGGAATACTTGAAACAGTTTGTTTTTCTTTGACTTACTGTTTACAGATTAGCCTGAGACCTGCTCAGTCTTTTCTAATGAATAAAAACCAAGTGCCAAAGCTTCAGCCCCAGATAACTATGATTCCTCCCAGTGCTCAACCACCACGCACTCAGACACCGCCTTTGGGACAGGTAAATACAAAAAATTCCTGTATGTTGGCTATACTTTCCTGTTCATGCTTGGAAAACTTCATTTCTAATGTGGGAAGAGAGCGAGAAGTCTTTGACTGCACAGAGCAGGACTTGGGTAAAGAATGTCTGAAACAAAACTGAGCTCCATCTGCTTTTTTGTGTTGTAAAACTTGATATAAGTAAAGGTAGATGTGCTACAAAGAAACAAATTCTGGTCTCTTTTTCAGCCGCCTCAACTTGGTCTTAAAACAAATCCACCACTTATACAAGAGAAGCCTGCAAAGACCACCAAGAAACCACCTCCTTCTAAGGAAGAGCTGCTTAAACAAACTGTAAGTTAGTGTGTTATGAGTCTTACAGCTTTACATGTGCTCTTCAAAAAGAATGTTTAACTGTACTTCTTTCCTCTCCAGGAGGCTGTTGTGACTGAGTATCTGAACAATGGAAATGCTAATGATGCTGTCAATACTGTGAGAGAAATGAGAGCTCCGAAACACTTCATTCCTGAGATGCTGAGCAAAGTAATCCTTCAATCCCTAGATAGATCAGATGAGGACAAAGAGAAAGCAAGTACTTTGATCAGCTTGCTCAAGCAGGAGGGAATAGCCACCAGTGACAACTTCATGCAGGTACTTTGGTCTGATAATCTTGGAGTCCTTGTTTTTGTCTCTTCATGGTGTGTAGCTGCTAGAAAGGCAGTGTGCAAATATTTAAGTCCTGTTAATGTGAGGAGGTAAAAATAATACCTGTGAGGGGCACAAGAAGCAATTAAAGGAAGATACAGTATTTGGGCAGTTGGAACCTGGGACCCTCTTTTAAGCGATTACAGAAAGTGTACTATGAGTATTACGTTGCACAGGAACAGAAGTACTTAAGAATTGTATCTTATATATGTACTGTTTCTTAGGCATTCCTGAATGTATTGGACCAGTGCCCCAAACTGGAGGTGGACATCCCATTGGTGAAATCCTACTTAGCACAGTTTGCAGCCCGTGCCATTATTTCAGACCTGGTGAGCATTTCCGAACTGGCTCAACCACTGGAAAGTGGCACCCATTTCCCTCTCTTCCTGCTCTGTCTTCAGCAGTTAGCTAAATTACAAGACCGTGAATGGCTAACAGAATTGTTCCAACAAAGCAAAGTGAACATGCAGAAAATGTTACCAGGTAAGAGTTGCCACAGAGTTCTTCTATCACCTGATCCTAGAGATGTTCTAGTTTATGCCAGAGTAAAATAACGTGCAGGATTATCTTGGTTATTGTTAGGAATGATGTTTCTTAAGGGGTGGCTGGAGCCATGACCCGTCACTTAGAGCTCTTGAGAAGCACTTACACGTCTTTATTTCCATGTCAGAAATTGACCAGAACAAGGACCGCATGCTGGAGATCTTGGAAGGGAAGGGGCTTAGCTTCTTGTTCCCACTTCTGAAACTGGAGAAGGAACTGCTAAAGCAAATAAAATCGGATCCATCCCCTCAAGCCATCTATAAGTGGATTAAAGATAACATTTCACCCAAGCTTCATGTAGATAAGGGATTTGTGAATATATTGATGACCAGGTGAGATGCTGTTTTGATGTATTTTAGATACTTGTTTGTTTAAGCTACCAGTAAGGCACTATCTCTGTAAAGGCTCAAATATAGCTCTGCAGAAATCTGAGATGCAGTACATGGGGAGACAGATGATTCTGAGTGAACCTTCTCTAGTAAAATCCCATTGTATTTGAGAAGAGAAGTAAGTCTCCAGGCTTGCATCAATGTGAAGTGTTTTCTTTGGGAGGAAGTCTCGGCCCATGTGTTTTTCTAAAATGTAGAGCTGTAACAAAGACAAAACAAGAATTTTGTGGTGCACTGTCAACCATAAAACAAGTTGCTGTGCTTGCTCCTGACTGCAGGTGCAAGCAGGAGGATAGTTGGAGTGATAGCTGTCTGAACTTGAAATGTCAAGTGCTTTGATCTCTTAGTTTACAGAACTTAGCTTGGCTTTTTTTCTGTCCAGTTTCTTGCAGTATATTTCTAGTGAAGTAAACCCACCCAGTGACGAATCGGATTCTTCATCTGCTCCATCTAAAGAGCAGCTCGAGCAAGAAAAACAGCTGCTTCTTTCCTTCAAGCCAGTGATGCAGAAGTTCCTCCATGACCATGTTGATCTGCAAGTGAGTGCTTTATATGCACTCCAGGTGCACTGCTACAACAATAATTTTCCAAAAGGTAAGTGCACCGAGGTCTTAGCTGAATTGGCTTGTCCCTACATTTCTTAAAATTCAGTAAGCTGTTGAGAAGGTTATAAAGCTAACAAAGTTTAAATTTACTTTTGTAGGCATGTTACTGCGCTTCTTTGTTCATTTCTATGACATGGAGATCATTGAAGAAGAAGCCTTCTTGGCATGGAAAGAAGACATTACTCAAGAGTTTCCAGGGAAAGGCAAAGCTTTATTCCAGGTAAATCTGCTAACATTAGAATAGAGACTTGTTTTTTGTTATTTCTGCTACACTGGAGTGTTTGAGAAGGCTTTTGTAGTGTCTGAGACTTGTAAAGATCTAGAAACTTCATGGAATATTTCACTAAGAAGAAGTTAAAAGCCAGATGAACTAAATCTCTCCTATTTACTAGAGACCTACGTGTAGTGCAAGTGTGGCTGAAAGGCTTTTTAAAAGAGTTTGGGGGGGAAGATGAGTGTTCTGCAGCAGTGGGAAACAGTTCCTGCTCCCTTAAACCAATTTTGTGTGACTGCAGGTAAACCAGTGGTTAACCTGGCTGGAAACTGCTGAAGAAGAAGAATCTGAAGAAGAAGCTGACTAAAGAACCAGCCAAAGCCTTAAATTGTGCAAACATACTGTTGCTATGATGTAACTGCATTTGACCTAACCACTGCGAAAATTCATTCCGCTGTAATGTTTCACAATATTTAAAGCAGAAGTATGTCAGTAGGATGTTCTCTGCAAAAGGTTTTTGTAGTATGTCTTAATAGTCTACAATAAAAATATTTTAGAGTATCTTCAATGTTTAGGTAACAGTGTATTAGCAGCATGCAATAATTACATCATAAGTTCTCGAGCAGAAGCAGTCTGTTGCAAGGGTCTTCTTTGCTGCCAGTTATCATAGGCTGTTTTTAAGTTAGAAACTGAATAGCAACACTGAATACTGTAGAAATGCACTTTGCTCAGTGTAATACTTGAGTTGTTGCAATATTTGATTATCCATTTGGTTGTTACAGAGAATCCTTAACTGTAATCGATGGTTGTTGCCGTAATAGTATATTTGCCTGTATTTCTACCTCTAGTAATGGGCTTTATGTGCTAGGTTTTAATATCCTTGAGCCTGGGCAAGTGCACAAGTCTTTTTTTAAAAGGAACAGTTTACTTGCACAAAAAACTGATCGGCCGAAGAGATGGTTTAATGCCCTTTGGAAGAGGTTTTTGTGGGTGTGAAACATGACATGGTGAGAAATTTGAATTGGTCCCTCTTACAGTACTGAAATTAAGTCTACTTAATTTATCAAGACATGTTCATGCCCTGATTTTATATACTTGTATCTATCAATAAACATTGTGATACTTGACTTGTTTCTGAATGTCTCCCAGTAGAAAAGCTTTGGCTGATGACTTGTTCACTTAAGAAAGGAAACATCAGTGGGAGTTGCCTTAGGTTGCGACCATCCTGAAAATATTTTTACACTCCTTGTCTGGATATGCAGATGAATTCTAAATAAGGTTACAGACAAGATGAGACACTACAGATGTGTTGTGACAGGAAGAAAATGATGGAATTCTGCTGAAGAAATGGTAGGGGTTTGCCTTGTGGTCCAATGTATGCTTTATCAGTGAGTATGTGCTTTTGACTTGGTAATGCTTTGAGCTTCCCCCAGGCCACGTGCATGTTTCTGAATCAAGTGGCACTGTCTATGAGCTGCCTGTTTCTCAAATCAAATTGGCAAAATCCTTACAAAAGAGTTGAATGATGTTGCATTGTACAGGCTTGAAATGTCATCTATTAAATACTCAAAATACCTTACTTCCTAGAACCTTGTCCCCAGTGAGTTTTTTTGTCCTTGTTGATACTCAAGACACAACCTGTTGAAAGGTGTATTTGTAATGGCAAAAGGAGGATAGTGGCTCTAGGACTGGAGCTCTGTGCCAGAGAGGTGTGAGTGCTGTAGCCTGTAAACTGTTGTGCATCACAGGAGGTGCAGAAGTGGAGCCCAAGAAAATGACTAGAGCTGATACCTAGGATTACTTTGAGGAAAGGGAGAGTTGGAGTTGGCCTGGAGCATCTCGTAATGCTGTGGCTGGAAAAGCAGGTGGTAGTTTGCTTTGAAGGGTTCCCTGGCTCCAGTCAGAGTGAGCCCTGGTCTGTCAGGGAGTTCTGCTACTGCCTTGGAACTTCTGGACAGCTTGGAGCCCAGCCCATGCAGGTACTGAGCTCTACAAGCCAGATGGCATAAAGGGTACTGAGCTTGAGTTGCTGGCAGAACGCCATGGCACCATCTCTGCATTTCAGAAATGGGGTGCGTTCAGCAGTTCAGGGGAGAGCAGGATCAGTATCAGGATCCAGTACCAGCTAAGAGAGGAATGCTCCAAACGCAGTGCAGTGGCTCGAGGCTGGGAGCTGGCTGTGCTGGAGCTGCACCTCCTGGGTGGCAGTGGTGAGCACTGAGAGCCTGGGGCTTCCCAGAACATTTAATGGTGTGGTGTTCTCTGAAACCCACGACTTCCCTGTCTGTAGAAGGGATGCAGTCACTGCTGGAGCTACAGGGGTGCAGACTTAACTCCTTATTCCATGTGCAGGCTCAGGTGTGTGTGCACTACAGGCACTAAGGTTCTGCAGTTCAATACTTAAATTTACCAGGATGACGAATACAAGTACGGTTAAAGGGTTAATTTAATCCGAATTAATTCAAAATTCTGTTCAAGAATTGCATTTTTAGGTATAATAAGATGGTGTGAAGTGAAATTTACCATTGTTTCACTGATGGTGTTGTGGTTCCTCAAGTCTTGTCAGTTTATCCTTAAGCTTTGCTGTTACTGCTGGTTGGTTTAGTGGTGTGTGGTGCCACAATACTTTTTGTGCATCTGGTAATCTGTACGTGGAGGATGTGTTGCACTCTGCTCCTCTGCACTGCAGAGGGAGGATGGGGAGGAACCACAAATGAGGAAAGAGTGGTTTCCAACTGAGGTTATGCCAGAGGTGAGAAGAAAAAGTAGAAGGATGTGCAAGTAAAAACTTGGGAATAGTTCCAGAACCTGCAGCTAAGCTTTTCTGCCACATTTTGGAGAAGGCTGAGCTGGCAGTTGAGGGCTCCTTGACACAGTAACTAAGCCTTGTATTCTTGCCCAGTCTACCATGTCCTTACTACAGCCTTACATACCTGTGCATGGAGGCCGTGTTGCTTGGCTTGTTGCTAACTGATCAATGAGTTAGGAACTCTGCTAGAGAAAACTATAGAAAGAACGACTGGAAAATGCAGAATAGAACATAAGCAGTAGAAAATGCCACGAAAAGGTGGGATAAACTATCACATGACTTGGAAAAAGCTGATGCAGTGTGCAACAGGTCTGGGTTCTTTAAACTGGTGTAAAAATGGTACTTAACTGCAGTGTGCACATCAAAGTGGTCTCTCCATAGATGAGGAGAGGTGGGTAGCATATTCATGATCTTTACTGCTGCTGCTGAAGTGTTTAAATGCTCAAGTGCAAAACGTGTGGCTAACCTGGAACGGGATGGCTTTGGGTTGGTCTCACTTCTGTGTTCTGTTGACTATGGTGGCATTGTACTTAAAATGTAAACAGTGCTCAATTCTACATAGTAAAGTCACAGTCAAAATTAAACCACTTTAACTGATAATTGATAATGGCTTTTATTAATATTTTGTTAAGTGCTGGGTATAATTATACTGCCAGGAGCTTTGGGAGAAACTGCACAATACACCTGTATTTTCTACCAGTTACAGCAACTCTGTTGATCCTCTGAAATTCTGAATGAGGTTGCAGTTCTTATTCAGGGACCCTCACCCTGTCAGGTGTGGGTTGGGTTTTGAGAAGGACCTGTCATGGTGACAAAGAGTGTCACAGTTGGACAGCTGCTGCCCTGATCACAGCACTAGTACCATCTGTCCAAGTTGCAGTGGTGTTTAGGTATGAAATCTGAGAATTCCAGGAATGTGTTCTGATTATTGAATCCTGGAAAATCATCTCCTTCCAACCATCCTGTGATGTGTAGGGGCACCTCCCAAGAGACCAGCTTGCTCAAAAGTTTTATTAAGCCTGGCCTTGAACATTTACAGGGATGAGGTAGCCACAGATTCTCTGGGCAACATATTCAGTGTCTTTCACCTTCATAGTAAAGATTTTCTTCCTTTTATCTCACCTAAACTGTTTGAAGCCATTCTCCCTTATCCTGTCATACCTGCCCTTGTCAGAAGCCCCTCTCCAGGTTTCTTGCAGAAGAACCTTCCACAGGCTCAACAACCCCAACTTCAGCCTCTCCACTGGAAGGGGTGTTGCAACTCACCTGATCAGTTCCTAAAAGTCAAAACATCTTCATAACTCCAATGCAGTTCAGTTTTTGGGGAGCAGTGCTTTATGGTGATGTGGGAAAAGGAGGAGGCTGGGTCCAGAACAAAATTAAGAGTGTCTTATCTGACCTGCTTTTTTAGCAGATGGAAGCTTCCCTCTGAAGCTGTTTGGACTTGGAGTGCTTTCTCCCCAGAACAGTATGTAAATACAAACAATTTGATTATTTCAGCATACTTCTGAACTATAAAAATTTAGAACACATCTGAACCACGAATTATGTTGCTTATGTTGCAATCCAGGCAAGCAGCTGCAGAGATTGATTTAAAAAGTCTATTGCTAATTCATGCTTATTCTCAGAAGTGAATTCCCAGGGAGCTGGTACAGCACTGTGAAGAGTGGTGGGCTTGTGCTCACCCGAGAAACTTCCATTTATCAACTGTGGTTGATAAATAAACAAGCAGTGTTTGCTTCAAAAGGCTTGTCCTGGTCTAGGCTGTGTGCAGGGGCTTGGGCTATGTGGCACCAAGGATGTCACAAGGATTCCCCTAAATTTGGAGGAGGTTGATACTTGGAAGTTGATAAATGGCCATGGTGCAGCTCCTACATCAAATGATTCAAATGAATACGAGAAGGGCCAAGAGTGTGAGTCTAGTGGCAGAATGGGTCGAAGTGTCACACAAAGGTAGTGGCTTTTTTCCCTCACCTCACCTAAATCTGTGAATTGATCACTACTTTTTTTCTCCTATTGTTGGTCAGAGAACCAGAGCACACAGCAAGTCCTCTTGCCCAGCAGGCAGATCCGGGCTCAATTCAGGGGCCGAGATTCTGTAGGTACAGCTCTAGCCTGGAACAATTGCATCTCCATACGTTGTATCTGCAAAAGCAAAACAGAAACAGCACTGGGCTGGGAGCTGTGCGCTGTAACAGGAAAGGGAAAAGCTGCACAGCTACAGTTGCAGCATCAGGGTGTAACAGTGATTTAGAGGAGACTGTATCGGTGTGGCTTTGAGGGGTTTTTTTATGGCAGGGTGGTACACCCAATTCACCCACTAAACCTTGTCATTACTTCAGAAGTAAGTGTGTTTGTTATTCAGCAAGATACAAGCCAGTTACAGTGTCTCCCTGGATCCACCCCTATCCTGGCTTTTCAGAATAAGCTTTGCTTCTAAAAGACCAAGAATTCCCTCAACAGGTTCAGGCCTTTCCCTCTGACAGTCAGGCACTAAGACTGTTCAGGTAGGAGTTCCTTTTAAGTGGTGCTGTAAAAGCACACAGGCTTGTCTGGGTTTGATTTAGGGAGCCCACATCCCTTTCCTTTCAGGGAGGGTAGTTGGAGAGGAGTGAACTGTTATTTTTAATGAGTTGACGAAGCAGCCATGGCAACAGTTACACTTGGCATGGATACATGGCTGGAGTGAGGAAAGCAGCCAGCTGGGGGGATTTTTATCTTCAAATATTTTGCAGTTTAGAACAACGTCAATCTTGCATTTAGTTTTTGTTTATGTTAGCAGTAGAAGTGCCTGAAGGATCTGGTGTGTGAAGTATTCCCTGAATTTTATTATCTGAGAAGCTATGCAAAACCACTTAAGTTTGTGAAAGGAAAAGGGAGATCTTTAACTGGTTTGGTAGTGTGGAGGAATTTATAGAGTTTGTTCTGTTAGAAAATGGATGCTTCTCTTTTTGCTAGGACAAAGTGAAATTTGAGAAGTGGAAAGTACATAGAGTTAAAACAGAAAGACAGGTGATCTGCATTTGTTTAGGGATCTTGTTTAACCCTTTAAGAAATGATTGCATGTTCTTTCAGCTTTCAGAGACAGCTGCCTCCACAGCAGAGTAACAAACAAGGCTCCTTGCACATGCAGCAGGCCAGCTTTGTGTTCCTTCCCAGAGGCATAAAGCAGGGGAAGGTTAAAGCCCTGGGGTTTTTCTATTTGTACAGACATACACACATACATGTTATGTATATCCCCGTTTTTCTTTATTCCTTTTGTTCCTCTTGGAGAAATGCCATTCAGTTACTCAATTCTTTTAAGCTTAGGATGTTAATATTGCTGTGAGTAACAGTAGAAGCATTAGTCCTAATCCCTCTTCCCAATACTGACAACAAAACAGGAACTGGCCTGGGCTTCAGCTGCCATGTTAACCTTAAACAGCCCTGTGAGCCAAGCTGAGAAGGCCAGGGCTCACTCAGTTTCACACAAAGAACATTTTTAAAGTCAAGAGAGGCCCAGCACGACACAGCCATGAGAGGCAGGGGAGGTGCACTGCACTGCTTTTGGGCTGTACACAACTGATTACTCACTTGATCAACACAGCAGTTTCAGCTCCTGCTCCAGTGAAGGTTTCCATGGTGACCTCCAATTTCCCAAAGTCTCCCAGCTATAGGGTTGATGTAATTTAATTGGCAAGACCATGAAGTATTTAGCTGTGATGAAAGGCCCTTCATAAATTCAATTAGATAAATATCTCAGTAGATTTACCATGCAGGTAAGGGACCATAATGCAGTAAAACCCCAGCACATACCTGCCACAGGTGAAACCTGTCAGCGGCAGTCCAGGGGCTGGAATAGCTCTGATAAAAGACATCAGTTATAAATACAGAATGTGCTATTCTATCAGCAATCCTTGTGGAATTTTTGTCAGTGCAAACTCCATAATAATCTTCATGAAGGATTGAAGTGCAACTCAATTCAGGAATCATTTCATATTTTACATAATCTCAAAGACTCTACACACTTAAACTGGTTTGTAAGGGGAAATGTCATTGATTCAAACTCTTCCTTCCCCTCTTGCTTTAGAAACAGGCTCCTCCTTGGATGGAACAATATAAATCCAGGAAATCCTGTTACTTCTGACATCACATGAGCTTTGGATTTCATCCTTCAACAAGGAACATAAAAAGACACTATGGGTTGAGTTGAATCCTGGCACTACACCTGTTACCTGTACAGTAAGACACACACCAGCAGCTGAATTAGACACTAGAGCCTGGGAAGATGGGAATGGGCTCCTACAGAACCTGGGGCAGGCACTGGAACAGCCCAGGCTGAGAGCTTTGGATCCCAGCACGTGCACCACAGAGGAAAAGTCTCCCTGCATTGCACCACCATAAACTGTGCTGTCTCTGTGTACTCACCCCAGCACCTCCAGGAGCTCCCAGTTCCCAGATGCTGTTTGCTAGGCTCTTTCACAGCTCCACAAGAAGTAATCCTCAGTTTGGCTGACAATCTGAATAAAGTTTGCTGTTGGCATTTGCTGAAATAGCAGACATAAAGCACAATTTGGGGAGAAAACCCCCTAAATGTAACAAAATAATCTCATAAAGGCACAATTCAGAAGGGAGCTGGGAGAAGGACGCCAGCTGTATTCATGCCTGTTCTGGAAAACCTCCCTTTCGGTTGCTCAGTGTGATAAAGGTTCATGTAAACTTGATCCTACTGGATTGGTCTAGGGAGGAGAGAGAGGGGGGAAAATTCCATCTGAATTGAAAGCTGATTCAAGTGAATAACAAAGAAAACATCTGAGCTCCTGCGGTGCTGGGTGGGATTCTTCTTACTTAACTATCCAAATGCTGGGTGTCTAGACATCCCCTCCTGGGGCAGCAGACAGGAACAGGTTCCTCAGAGTGACTCATCCCTCCCACCTTACACAATTACCTTGGGAGGGGATGATTTGCCCCCTGGGGATGCCAGCTCCTGGGTCTCTCTCTACAAGGTGTCTAGACTGCTAATTTTTAGATGTCTGAAGATAAATAAAATTCACTTAAATCACCTGGCTCTATAACACTGTAATAAAATGTACCATTGCTGCTAGAGGAAAATTTAAGAACGTGATTGATCCAGCCCTTTCTTTTTTTTTTTTTTCTGGTGACAGCATGAGATTGATGCAATTTGGAAATCAACATAGTAATTTTCTCTACACAGCACTTACAGCAATCTATTTAATTAGAATTTCAAATTTAGATATATAACCTGTAGGATCTTATGCAGGAAATACACACAGCTCTATGGGAAAAAACAAAACCAGCAATACACATAATGAAAATTTTGGCCATAGTGTCTCTCAAGGACTCTGAAATTCTTATTTTTTTAACACCATCTTTCAAAAGCTCATTTTATCAAATTGGTGATCATTATTTACAAAATTATTTTGTCTTTTTGTTTTTCCTTCTTGATTTTTCTGCTTCTGGAGACTTCAGGAGTTTCTCTAAAACGCTGGATTTCTCTAACCCACATTCCTCCCCCTTCTCTTCTTTGCCCTGTTGAAGGGTGTCAGCCCCACTTCCCTGCAGCCTCTTCAGCTGCTGCAGCTCTGAATTGCTGAGACAGCTCTCTCTGAGCCCAGGGGAGACAATTATGGAATTCAGAACCACCACAAAGGCAAATAAATGCACACGTGCTTCCCCACACATCACCCTGTGCTACCTCCCTCCTCATTTTCCACTCTAACCATTCAAGGATGTGAGATGAGTCCACCAAAACCTAAATCCAGAATGTTTGAATTAGAAATCTTTACACATAGTAAATTCTAGTTTGTTTTTTCTCACTTTTCCAGTTTTGTAACCCTAGGAGACTTCCCTTCAGACATCCAGGCTTTTCACTGCAGCCACAAAGGCTGAACACTTAAAACAACAAACAGCCAAACAAAAATACCCCAACCAAAGACAATAAAACAAAATAAAAAATCCCAAAATGAGGAGTGTTAGTTCCCATTGTTCTTGCAGGTGAGGCTTAGAGAAAGCAGCAGGTAAAACAAGAATCAGGATCAAACAAGGTGGCAATACTGAATACAGAACTTGATGCTCTGCTGCTCAGGGACAACTGCATTAATCAAAAGGAACTCGTGGGAAGCAGACAGCAGGTAAAGAAGCCCTGCAATCTGACAAAACTCCCTAGATTTATTAATATATCAATACCTTTTATTTAAGAAGCTTGCTTTGCTTTAAATTTAGATTTGTCCTCCCCTGATTCTCTCAGCTGGATTTTTAGCTTATTCTTTTCATGTTCTACATGAGTGTTCTCCAAGATAATTCTCCATTATTCTATGCAGTCCCAGCTTGCTTTCAAAATAATCCTTTTCCACTTGACATTAATCATGGCTGTAATTTCCTTTAACTGAAGTGACAAGAACACTCCCTTTTATATCTCTCAACTTCACAGGTCAGTCTGAAATTACACAGTACCATTTTAACTGTGAGATTAATGTTACCAACTGCTTTTGTTAAAAAACGAAAATTTAAAAAAAAATCACCAAATAAAAAAAATTCTAAACATTATTCCCAAGATTGGGTGTGGATTTAGCACATTTATTACCAGGGGCTAAAGCAGCACCTCTTTAGTGCTGCTAAAGCACTAAATTTTGCCTCTCAAGGCAGCAGCTCCCAGGGAAGGGAAGAAGCAGAGCCAGGACATGGCTTCCACTCCCTTCTCTGCCCACACCCCCAGCTGAATTCTGCTCACACTGTTGATTTTTAAGTTGACTTTGTTTTCTGGTCCCATGAACCACTTAGAGCATCCACAAGAAAGTATATTCCATGTCTTGATCCAAATGGCCATCTCCATCAGAGAGATGCAAATCAAAAGGATTTCTCCTTCAGGAAAATAGATTATTGGCTATGGAATAACCAGTACTGCTGTAGCTTTTCTCCTATACCCCAAAGTTATACCACTGGCTCATTTTAGTCATGTCAGATTTACTGATTCTTAAAAAGAGATCACAGAAATGCATCCTCTTAACTATGAATAAAAGAAATGTCTGCATTTGTAGCAATTAATAGTTGAGATATTGACCAGGGAGTTCACAACAAAAATTCTCAACTGGGAATTAAACTAAACTCAAAGGGAAGGCAGGAGGAAGGATGCTAAATATTAGGATAGGACCATAAGTCTAGGGAAATACAATCACTGGACTGTACCTAAAGCAGAGGCTGTGGTTGTTTTGGGTTTGTTTTTTTTAAACAAATCATCACAGGAAGTTTTTCCAAACAAAACAAATGCATGTGATTATTTGGCAACCTCAGTGATTGAGCAACTACAACCACAGCCTCTGCTGAAGCTCTCCAGGAGATATGGATTAATGGCCTACAAAAAGTGCTCTGTGAAAGCAAAGCAACTTCACAGCAGCTTAATTTGGACAGGAATTGAATCATGTCATGCCTGGCCAAAACCAGCTCTTCAATGTGGGGATCACAACAAGGATGGTCAGCTTTTAGCAATAAAGGTTTAATTCTGTAAGACAATTCTGGCCCTAATTTGTTTTCAAGTCATTCTCTTGGCCAGCACTTCAACCTTTCTAATAGCAAAATTATGTGTTTATAGTTTTCTTTATTTAAATTAAACCATTCAAAACCAAACACAGATCTTTTTCACCAGACTTTATCTTATGAAGAAGGAGAAAGAAGCTGTGGTTCTGTTACTAATCAAGCAACAATGTTTGTCATTTTTTAAATCAAGGTACAGTTTATGCTCCAAAAACTTTGCAGATCAGACAAAAATTCAGCAGAGCTCAGTAAGGAATCATCCTGCCCCAAAGCAGCTTCATGTCAGTACTACCTGAAATGAGATCCTGATGTACAGTCTGGATCTCACATCTTCACCCATGCCCTTGCCCACCATGTTTTCTTACACATTTCTTAAAAGCAACACCAAAACCAAAAATGCATGAAAATCCTAAGAAATACAACATCACTTCAGCTGGCATACAGCAACAGGACATTCTGCAGAAGTACAGCTGAAGGGAAGTGCTGCTGTTTTGGGGCAATTTAGGCCAGGATGGAGAACAATTTAAAACTTGCAATTCTTTTTCACTGAGAACAATTTCTATGCAAATATTATAGATACAACCAACCTCTCACTTATGTAGAGCTTGCACTGCAGCCAGCTGAGGTGAATCTTGGGTTCTTGGATCACTGCACAGTCTGGACTGGACAAATCACTTTAGATTCTTGTGTCTTTTATGTTACATTTTTCCTATTTTTAACATATACTTCACTTGATTTTACTGTTACAGTTTCCACTCTCCAGTTTTACAGTTGGACAGATCAATAGTGCCTGCACATGCACTGAATAAAATATCCTTTCCCTGCACTGTTTAAAGGCAGCAGAAATTGAAACACGCATGGCAAGGTGAGTGCCTCTAGGGGCATTAATTACAGACAAGTGAGTGCAGAGCAAAAAAACCAAACACAGAAGATGCAAGATAGAAATACAGAGACCCAAGTAATTAAGGATCAAGACTATAAATAATGCCTATCTAAGCACTGATCTGACACATCATTGATTTTCTTTCCTTCCTTGCCCCTTCCAGTAATACCACTCTGTTTATATGGCAACTCCTAATTACCTCGTGGCCATACCTTGGCTACTGCCTGGACAAACTTTGAGCAGCCCAGACTGCAGAAGGAAATGAGGAACACTCCAAAAGTTATGGGTTCAAACTCCTGCAGTCCATGCCAATTCCCCTAATGCAGTGCCCATAAACCAAAACAGCTGCATGAAAATGGAATTGTCTGTATGAACACTTTGACTAAAACCACCACCCTGAATTTGTGCATGAATGTGCTTTGTTCCTGCAAACCCAAACGAGACCTAATTCCTCTTTCCTTTTAGTGTTAGTAAATAGCTGCTGACAATAATTCTTCCTCTCCAGCTGGTCTGGGACAGCTTCCCACAAGAAAAAAGAATGTTACCTTTTGGTTAGACAGATTCCCATGAGAAAATGGAACACGTACTGGAATAATTCATCACAGCATAACAGATACAGACAGCTTAGAGCAGTTCAAACTCTATTTAAAGCTGGAACAAAGCAGTTATTTGTCTTTAAAGAGTGGAGATGGATGAAGAGGTGTTTCATGTTCTCTGAGGCATCTTCAGAATTGGTAGTTAACTGTCAGCAGCTCAGAGCAAGACTGGTATTTATCAGTATTTATCAGAATTAGCTCTGCCTAAAGGAATCTGTGGTTCAGCCAGTGTCTGTACAGCCAGAACCTCCAGGTGCAAAGGTGGGAAGACTCCAAAACCAGTTTTCTCCAATAGAGTTGTGGAACCAGACAGAGGGAATACAGCATTGCATGAGATTCTTCTTAAATTACAACCTCCTCTGTCCTATAGAATGAGCAACCAGCAAAGATGAGCTCTCTACTAACTACCTGTGTGTGCCCTAAATCAGAAAGTCATTTCTGAATTAGCAGATAGAGTCTGGAACATTCTGGCTGAGGAACATAGATTGTGCAACCAACTCAACTGCACCTTTGACAGGAAGCCCTGAGAACCAGAGTGGGCCCACAGTATTCCTCAAAATGTCCAGGAATGTTTTAGGTGTTCCTCAGTACGTCCAAGAATGCTTTAGCTGTTGCAATTAGCACATGGGATTTGCATACGAGACTGGCAAGAGAACAGATTCAAGTGCTAAGAACTCTGAAGGGTTCAAAAACATTTAAAGAGCCAGAGCATTGCTTGGAGCCTTCCAAGGCAAAAGAAAACACCCTGGATGTCACTGCCACAAACACTCACCCTCAGGTACTAAAACCCCGTTTTCCTCAGCTGAAACTGGGTATTTGTATTTTCATCAGCAAAGGCTGGGTGGGAAGGTATGAAATTCCTGTATGCTGCTGAGCCAAACAGCACTGCTGGAGTTCAGGCAACACCACAGCAATGCTGGGGGCATCTCCAAACAGGGACATAAAGGGACATGCATAAAATATGGATGACACACATTTGGAAGCAGCACTAGGGACTCTTTAGCATTTATCATTTCAAATGGAGGTAAACTCTTAAATATAAGCTCTGGAAGCTGCAGGGAAAGATTTTGCTTCAGGGCAAAGGAAGAATTAAAAAGAGGAAGAAAACAACCTAGAGGCACTTAAAGAACCACAGAGCTGTGATAAACATTCTTAATCTCTCCAACAGTCATGAACCAGAGGTAAAAAAGCCATTACAAGCTGCATGACTACACAACTGTGCCTTCTATAGGTGCAGCCAAGACCAAAAATTCCTGAAGTTCCAAGTATTTCCACTACAGAAGTATGAAGCTTGAGCAGATGTGGACCAAAATTCACAGACAGGATGGAAATAATACACATTTTCAGTATATACTGACTTTGAATTTCTCTGCTAAGTATTCCCATATCTGGTATTCCCTTAGATTCTATCTCCAATTCAAATTCTCTTCTGCAGAGCAATTATTGTGTAGATAAATAACAAAATACTATTATTAGGAGTGAGTGCTGGTAGCTATAAGAATAATGATCATTTAGTTACATACCTTTTTTCACATCTGTTTTGCCAACTTTTGTTACTCATATTGATTCTGAATTTGTCCCTGCTAAGTGCTCCAGCTGTAGGAATTTTCCAGGTAACTTCTGAGCTCCAGATTAATTGACTGTAGTTACTGTAAGGTGACTACCACTATTTAACAAGGGAGTCTAAAAAAACTGCAAAACTCAGTAAGGAGGAAAAGTCTTAACAGAAGATGCTAACAGTATTAATTAACCCTCAATGTAACTTTAAAACTTTGCTGCAACAAACACAGCTCTAAGCAGTGAAATATTTAATGTGGAAAGCAATTTATTCCCAGGAAGTGGCACTTCCTTATAGAAAGAACTGATATAATTTTAGCTGTTGTGCTCCTACCATAGTTCTTGCTTTGTCCAAACCCTTCCTTTGCAGCACATTCCCAGATATATTCCTTGCTTCTGTGTGGATAGAGCACTGTGCTTTTCTGAGTTAACTTAGCAGAAGTGGACATTTATGAAAAGAATGATCGATTTACACACAGATGCTTTGTCATTCAGCAGTGACAGCTACTCCTTCCCACCAAGTACTGACCTGCACAAGCTTCTGAAAGAGAAAATTGAGTAAGTGGATTAAAACACCAAAAACTTACAAACACACACTCCAAACAAATCCCCTCTTCCACCTCTCCTCCAAAAAAAAAAAATCCCAAAACCAAAATACCCAACTCAGCAACTTCAATTTTTTTTGTCAAGTTACATTTGAAATGTTCTGTGAAAGGCCAGATCTACAAATTTCAGGAATGAGAGCAAATTCTACATGCTTCTTTCCTCTTGTACTCTGGAGATTATATGCTGCTCACAAGTGAGGACAGCAAAATGCTGAGCTGCAACAGAGCTCACCAGGAAACACTTCCTACATTCATGGAAATGTGGATTGAATGGATGTAACCCACATCATGCAACTGTGCATGCAAAATGGAAACTAGGAATAAACCACTTCTCTAGCAAGGCAGTGTCACACTTCTAACTTGCTGTATTTTATCCAGGAATAGATTACTGCTAAAAATAAAGGAATTCAATAGCTGCAAGCCAACCACCTACTTCAGAAGGCAAGGAATGCTGCCAAGAGAGAATTACGACAATGTTATTCCACCACAGCACTTTCAAAAAACAAGCATTAGAAAACATGAATTAAGCTAAAACACAGCTTTCTCTCCAATTACAACAACCCATGACTTTTTATATAACCTTAATCCTCCCATTAACTCTCCTCCTCAAAGGGAAGAAGAGAGAAAATGACTTCTGGTTTTTGGTGGCTTTTTGATTCCTCTTTTGCTATATAAAAGCAGAGGAACAGCAAAGCCAAAGCATCCCTTGTTCCCTTTCTGTCCCTTTTGATTGGCCTCTTGTACATCACACAATTCAAGCTGTATTAAGTCATAACCTCTCCTTTCTGTGGAGAGCACAAAAAACACCTCTCCCACAAGAGATGTCTGAAAATCCCTGTTATTTTACCCTTCCAGGAAGCACTTCTCTCCAGCTGCATCTTAGGTCTGAAGACCCACTCAGCACTTCTTCATCCAGAGCTATCTTTAGCCAACACAAAATGTATTTTCTGTACATACAGCATCAAACAAAATCTTCAGACTTTTCACAAGGAAGATAGAATTAGCAACAAAATAGAGAAAGCTATGATAGCAGAGAGGTATTTGAGGCAGAGAAGTTTCTAAGATCTCATAGTAAGTGCTGTACATCTTTTTCCTTCCTTCCTATTGATAAGAGCTGGCTATTCTCACATCTGCCACTGCTGTCCGTGCTCCATTCGTTTCACCTTGCATGTTATCAGTTTTCCTTAGTTGCACTAATTTCCTCACACTTCTCCACAGCCTCCTAAATGAAGCCACATGACACCAAGCATTCCCACCCTGGCTATCCACTGTGGTTCTGGGTCATGATTCAGCTTTGCTCTGACCCAACAAACCTGAGGGTTCTTCTACTCAGATGCTATGTTTTAGGTAAGGCCACAGACAGAAACTTGATACCAAACGGAGCCACAGGAGACACAACTCGAGTGTTCTGCATTCTGCTGTCTGCTATGGTTACCAACAGCCCATAAACACATGAACAAACCCATCCACATGAGAACAGCTCATGCTCACAGCAAACCAGAAATAGCAGCATGGGAAACTTCACTTTCACTTAGTGCTTCAAGAGAACTAGCAGTAGTGACAATCCAGGCCTCCATGTAGGCCATAATGTCTATTACAACTGGTAGCAATACACTATCCAGACCTACAGAATCTTCTTTTAGCAAATGCTTGACACAGGACTTAATGACCACTGAAAAAAGAAAAAAAATTCCTTGGACTGGTACAAAATACTGATTTTTTTTCATAACCACAGAAAGAAATTAGATTTAACCTACAGCACAACAATTTTTCATTGTTATTCCTGAATACATTATGTGAAAAGACTTAGCTCCCAAAGTCATGTACTTACAACACAGTCAGGACCACCTTCTCCAGATTCCATTGTCAAATTCAACATTTTCAGGTATTCTGCTTATATTTTCTAAGGAGTAAAATAAATCACTCCAAGCAAATAAGCAAGAACATTTTATTGCAACACTTGCAGCTTTACCTTTCTCAAGTAATACAGAGTTCTCCCAAATGTCTTTACCAGCCAATTTAAATATTTCATCTACATCTGCATCACTAGTTTATAAAATTTGTCTAAGATCTTCATATTTTCAATTGATTTAACATAAAAACAGGAGCAAAAGAACAAACTCTCGAAAACACAAAAGAGCTGCATCGTGGCACATTTATTCTTTAATAGAAAGTAAGAAAAACCTCCCTACTGACCTTTATTCCGAGTGAGGAAAAAGATAAATATCCACAGCTCTTTGTTGCATCTGGTAGGATTTTAAGATCCATCTATGCATGTATAATCACAGAACAAAGTTTTAGCCACACTGAACCACCTAAGGAGATTTTATGTTCCTTAGTTTTTACATGCATTCCATCCTCGGTGTGCTGACTACAGGACAGAGATTCTGCTCACCTACAGTGGTTTGAATTTAAAAAGACACCATTAAGCCAACTTAGAGAAACATCCATTAGTAACTAACAGAAAGAATCACAAGGAAGTCTCACGACAGTTTACTAAAACATTAAGGTTCTTTAAATCACAGTTTTGAAATATAAAAATTCTATCTCCCCTGTAACTGAGACATATTTACATGAATGTTTTTAAAAGATGCTCTGTAATTCAGCTCTAATCGCTGTCATCGGAGCCCCCTTCAGAGCCCTCATCATTGGATGCCTCTGGCTCAGACTCGTTGGCAGAGGCTCTGGCAGAGCCCTCGTGCTCAGAGCCTCTCTCGGAGTCTCTGTCGGACTCGGCGCTGCGCGAAGCCGGCCGCGATTCGTTCTCGGAGCCGCCGGAGCCGCGGCTCCTCCCCGACTGCACGGACTCATTGTCCGACTGCTCCGACTCGGAGCGCCGCCTCTTCCTCGGGGACCTGTCACTGTCAGACTCCTCCTCGGAGGCGCGGGCGCTGGACCTGCGGGGAGTGCCTGCCTCGCTGCCAGACTTGTTCCTGTTATCGGAATCGCTATCGGAAACGATGCGTTTGCTGTGCTGCTGCTCCCCGTCCTCAGAATCACTGTTGCTATTTCTAGCGTGACTGTGAGGAAAAGCAGAGGGGGAAAACGGTATTAAAAGGTGCTCCCTTTAGCTGACAAATTAATCAAGACACCAGGATTTGGGTAGTGTTAGTGCTAGAAGAATGAGTGGAATTAATTTGCACTGGGAAGAGATTTTGAGTACAGAGAAAAACTTCTCATTATCTTTGTGTTATCTCATCAACAATGCGTTTTCTCTTGAAGGCATGCATTGAAACTCTACGTTCATACAGAGTTAATTAAGGTTCTTACCCATCATCAGCAATTTTGAGTTTGTCCTCATCAGAAGAATCATCACTTGATGAAATGATGGCTTTTGATTTGATCTTCCCTTTCATTGAAGGAGGCAGACGTTCTGGTTTGGGCTGTATAGGGGGAAAACAAAGGGCTGCTTGTTCATGTGGCACAGGGCCCAAATGCAGAAACACATTCAGAAAACCAGATACGCTTTTAAAAATTTTTCCATTTACTATCACTTAATTCTAGATGGTTTTGGAAATATCCTTTTCATCCTTGAAGCAGCAATAGCAACAGGGCAGGAGGATAAAAATAAGCTCTAAGGCCAGTTGGCTTTCAAGAGGTTTTGCTGTAATTTTCAACACTAATAAATCTCTCTAGACCAGGGTAATGCTGAACTCCAAATACATATTTAGAGAGTGATGCAGTTATTCAGGGTTTAACTTACAGCCTTCTTCTTCTCTGCTTTGGGTGGACGTCGCTTTTTAGGCCGAGGGCCGTTTTCGTGCTCTTCATCATCACTTCCCTCTTCTGCCTTCTGGGGTCTTGAACAGAAACACATTTTATATGGCATAAAGCATAACACTGCAAAAAACCCTTCAAACACACAAAAATACCAGTCTCAAGGAACGTCCTGTTCATCAAGTGTTACTCCTACTTCTTTTGCAGAGTGGTTGTTTAAGTCTTATAATGTGTAATGTGTAAGTAAAAAATAACCATGTGACCTCTTGATAAAAGTTTGTTTTTAAACTGTTACAAAAGACTGCAGAGAATTTACTTAAAAGCCCTACTATTGCTCAGGGAAGTCTATTATTAAATTAACGTTAATTAATAATTGATTAATTAAAGTATCAGCTACCTCCTCCTCTTCTTCTTCTTTCTCTCACCCTCCTCTTCTTCTCCATCCTGTTCACTGCCACTGCCCTTCCTCTTCTTTTTCTTTCTGGAGATGGGCAGATCTTCATCACTGTCATCATTGACAAACTCATCAAACTCCCCTGCTCCTTTCTTGGAACGCTGTAAGAAACACAGACAATGCAACTTATTATTCACATCCCAGTTACAAAGCTACCAGGAAACACTTCAAAATGGAAATTTAGCTGAATTTCTGGAAAAGATTAAAAAATACAGACCTTCTAGAGACTATGGCAGAGTTGGTACAAGATGGGAATCATTTAGAAACTGATTCAGAACTGGCACATAGTAAGATAATTGTCTGTTATTTTAACAATTGAACAGATTTTAGTGATGCCACTAAGCTCAGAACTTTTAAGTATTAGCTTCCAATTCTGACATTTTAGTATTAAACCTATGCAGTTTTACTCAGTAGAGCCTAGGAGCTTGAAATTAAAAACCCGTGCTCCTGCAGAGACCGTGTATGAGAAGGAAAATTCAGGAGGTTTAAAAGAAAAAAAAACAAAAAAGAGATAAAAAAAATTTGTTCTACCCTGCCTCCACCACCACCACGTTTTTTCTCTTTTGATCCTTCTACTTCACCAGTGAACATCAGAATATTCTTGGTCTTCTCCACATATTGAGCTCTTTGTTCCAGAAGTTTCTTCTGCTCTTCTTTTTCTCTCAGGCGCTTCTCTTCCTGAAACACCAAGGAAGCCAACCATTACCACTGTATTGGCACCACCACGGTGATTATAATAGCAGGCACAGAAATGATTTGCTGTCAGGAGACTGGAAAATTGATTTTTGATGCTCTGTGTCACAGCAGAAGGTGTACATGGCAAAAAAAAAAAAATTAAAAAAACGTTTATTCAAAAAAGCCCATGGTAGAATGGATAAAAATCTGATGGCAGAACTTCTGGCACATCTATTTTATTTCATGATACAACTAAATATTTCTGAAACCATGGGGAAGAAAGAGCATCACCTCTTAGCTGTAATATTTTCAGCTAGCACTTACTATGACTAAGAAAAACAGCTACTAGGTACCACCCCTAGCAGGAGCACACATATTGTCAGTGTGCTCTGATAAAACGCAATACACAGAATTTCCACACTTACAAAATGCAATATAGAGAATTTAGTGGAATGAAACCTGTTCTTTAAGCAGTTTCTGGCGAAGCAGCTCCTTCTCCTGCTCCTGTTTGGCACGCAGCTCCCTCTCCTCCTCATCCTGCTTGCGGGCCCGAGCCACGTGATACTGGGCCTGGCTCAGTAAGTCAGAGCATTGCCTGCAAAAACCGAGGTTTTCAGGTAAGGCAAGGTGGCAAACACAAAAAGAAATGCTTTTATAAAGTGTCTGCATCACAACACTATGTTCATATCCCCAGTGAACTAAAAAAACCAGCCACTAGAAATAAGGCAAAGAGTAGAGCAGATTTTTGAGTAAATTAAAGCATTTTTAGTTAACTAATTTATCTTCCAATATATCATTTCAGAACATATTGCTTCACACTTCAAACTCAGCCAATTCATATACAGAAAACTCACACATGAACATAAAAGGAATCGTGCCAACCAATTTGGAGCTTCAGAAGTATGGTTAATAAGAACTTTTATTTAATCACAATAACCTAACAAGCCTAACTGGAAAGGTAGGGTAAAATTCAAGCTTAAAAAACCCAATACTGTGAGAGTTAAGGTGTCCATAAAGTGTCCAAGCCACATGAAACATTAAAGCAAGGTGCTTTCAACACCCTCTTCTAGCTGATGCCAAAATGACATTTCTTCTAATACTGAAATCTTCTCCTCTGCACAAAGTGCTTCAGTGATACCCACTCAGATGTACAGAGCAGGATGGCCAACACATGGAATTTGCATGGGGCTATGGAAATCTTACAAGCATGTACAGAAGAGAAACACAGGAAAAGAATGAAACAGTAGTAGGGAGTGACCCTGCACTTGTATTTCTACTGTTCTAAAAAAGTGACAGTTGAAATTTTGGAATCTAGTTTTACATACCAAAAAAACCCCTCAAAACCCAGGACAAAAATATTCCACTTAGAACCTGAATGAAGGATTTGTTTGTGGGTTGTTGCTTTTTTTTCTTTTTTTACCTGGCTTCTGTAGCAGCAAGTGCCAAGTCAAATCTCATCTTATCACCTACTTTACTCAAGTAACTGAAGTACCTGGAGGAAATCACAAGAAACCAAAGTAAGCAAATATGGCATTACTTACATATTTATTTCAATTTTGCCTTAAAACAAAACATTTACTCCTGAATTACAAACCTGTAAAACTCAATAGATGAGGAAATGTCGCCAATTTCCTCTGTGCCAACACCTTTTAACACAGCACCTTTTAATAGTTTAAAAATACATTCAGAGGTCTCTAAATTTAAAGTTTTCTAAAACCACTCTGGAGAGGAAAAATTCGAAAGAGGGTTCTGAGACTTGATTTGCTGGCTCCTACCAGTAAGGACATTGCTGACCCCAACAGATTAATTCCTTATCTGTCACAGATTGCATGCTTGAATTCAGCGTAAGAGAAGGAAGGAAAACTTGTTTTCCAAAAATCCTTTCAGAACAGCCTCCTTGACCTAGTGGACAGGCCCTTGAGAATACATCAAACTTCCAAGTGGATCAGTAAGCTATCATGATGATGGGGCTTTGAAAAGTTTCTCCAATTTAAAAGAAAATTACTTCTAGCTTTCAAGATTGCCAGTTTCTTCTCAAATACCCTGAGACACATTTCAAATGAACTGTCTTTTGTGCTAGAATCAAATTTCTTGGGTATACATGAATATAATAATTCCTTGCTGGAGGTCTAGACCATAGAAAGTATTTTCCAAAAACGTTAGTTAACAGGCAAAATAAATTCAGGTAGCTTCTTCAAGACAATAAATAACAAGCTTCTCATTGAATTTAAGTTAGAACTTCTGTCCTCAACAGCTGAGCTAGGAATGCACAAATCATGCACCAGCTACACCTAGGAGCAGGATAAATGGCTGAAAGCTCTGTTCAAGGATGGTGACAACTGGATCAGATTAATCACACTGGTGTCTGCACAAAATTTGATATTACTGTTTTTTAAACAGAACTAAAATATCTCAAATGCACTTAAGAAACAGCTTTAGTTCTTAAACTGTGACAGAACTTGGGCTTCACTTGCCAAAAGGAGGATAAAATTAGTTTTAAAGGACTGCCAATCATTAATTATGCTTATGCAAGATAAACAGATTTGCTTTTAAGCCTTATAGCTTGCTTTGAAAGAAGTCATAAAATAATATTCAAATTGTAGAATAATTGTCAACATCTTTTCAACTGCATTTCTGGGGAGAGAAGCATCTTGGTCACAGCAATAACAAAACTCTTTGAGAAACACATACTGGACCCTGGTCAATCAAAAGTGCTCCTGGAACAAAATCTGAACACACAGTTTTGTCAGGCCTAATCTTTTGTTTTCCTACCAGAAACTCTAGAATTACACAGCCCTTTGTAGAAGATGATTGCTCTTCTAACCAGATTTGTGCTCAATGCTGCAAGTATACTGTCAGGGTACAACAAAATAGATTATAATGATTAGAAACAAATGATCTTTACCTGTGGGCAAGCTCCAGCTCTTTCACAGCATTAAGCACTTCCTTCAGATTGCTTTTTTCATCTTTCAGGACAGAGGTAGCAAGTCTTTGGAGCACTAAAGCCACATTAAACATGAGGACTGTATCACTTGGAGCCACATGCCTGGCCTGGAAAAAATCCATGTTTTTAAGATAAGCTACAACATGCTACAGAAATGACATAGAGAGAATAAACACCATCATTTCAACTCCAGACCACCAAGTTTAAAGAAACACAAATACACATCAACTAACAGTAATTTTATTCTGTGATCCCTGATATTCTAGATCCATACCTTTAACAAAGTTTGTTTGCATTCCTGTAACTTGCCACATTTAAACAGTGCCCGGGCCAAATATAACAACACTTCAGTGTTTTGATGCTTATAGAACTTTCTGAGGCAGTTTTCATACTGAAATAAAAGAAAAAAAAAAATCAAAGAAAGAGA
This sequence comes from Acridotheres tristis, assembly GCA_037013685.1. Classification (NCBI taxonomy): domain Eukaryota; kingdom Metazoa; phylum Chordata; class Aves; order Passeriformes; family Sturnidae; genus Acridotheres; species Acridotheres tristis. Next base: position 3,905,802 of record CM072890.1, on the reverse strand, counting down.
CGACAGTGGTTTGTTACTCTGATTAGATAACTCCAGCAGATGTTTCTATTCCTAAAAAGCAATACTGCTAAGATGTTTCTTTTCTTTTAAAGAAGTGTGTTATGCTACATGGATGCCTCCTTTTCACTGATCAGAACATTCTCTCTCCTATTCCATAGCAAGTACCTGCTCTTTCCTACAAACTGCCTGCAGCCCAAAAGGCTCTGCAGGTCTTAAATACAAACAAATACTTTTTAAAATACCATTTACTGCAACAAAGTCCAACCAACATGACTCATTTTAAGACCACTCAAATATTCTTCACAGTATGTGGGGGGAAATAAACGATATATTTTCTTTATTCATTTCAGATATTTTACCAATTGAGATGTATCTAATACAGTAATTCCATATATCTGATGTAATTAGTTTTTTTTAAAAAATCCAGACTTTCCAGATAACTCAACATCAAATTTTTTCTGTCCGCCCAGCTGAGGAACTTGGCTATGCCAAGAGATATCAGTTTCTCTAAAGTGTAAAGATGACTTGTTACTGTAATTTTTGTGGGTCTATAAATAAAGACTTAAAAGACACCAAACTTTATAACTTTCAGTAAAAAGCACCTTCTGTTTGACATACTCTTTTCTCAAAGAACCCTTCACCCTCTCTAAGTCTCCAAAACAGCAAGGAATACAAAGTAAATTTTATTTGCAGCTCATGTACAGAAACACTGCTCTGAGCTGTGACACCTGAGAGTGTCACTTTTGCATCTCACCTTGTTGTGAGCACCTTCAGCATCAGAGATTTTGTGTTTAGCCCAAGCTGCCTCAGATTTGTATGCTTTAAGACAGACAACTCAGTAGGATGATTATTGTGGCTGCAGTAAGCTGGCCTAATAATTTCAATTTGCCTCCCTTTGAGTCCAATATAATGTATTTCACACTGTGACTGCACAGCAGAACCCAGGGAACAATAAAACACTTCAGTAAATACACACATTTCTAATAACACCTTTTCTTAAATAAATTAGCAAATGAGTAAAATATTTTTTCTCCCAAATCGATGGGTGAAAGTGATACCCACTTCCCCACTGTAATTCACTGCTTAAACAATTGCTAAAATGAGATTTTCATTAGGCTTTTTGTCAATAAAAACGGACTAAATGCTAAAAAAAAATAGACCCCATTCAACAGAGTGAATGTGACTGTGTTGCCAAAGCTTGCTAACAACAGTTCACTGGAGGACAGTGACTACTGAGCTCCTGACCATGTAAGAAAGGCCCAGTAGCACTTCTTCATTAAGCATCACAAAAAGCTTCAGAATAGCTCTGAAGGAAGCATTTTTGAGCCTCAATAAGGACTCATCTTAAATGACACAAGTTTGTTCCTAGTTTCTGTCCTGTTCAACATTATGTTGTGTTTTTAAGCTTATTTTTATGCTTTTCATCAGCTACTTGAGTCAATTTACTCAGAGTAGGTTGACACTTGAACATTTACTTGCTTGGGCAGGCCAGGTCAAACCTCAAAAGATTTCTTACAACACCAATTATTTTGTGATTTTAACTGTGGTGACTATGGCCCAGTCAGCTTTTAAGACAGCTCTTTAAGTACTCATGTGGTCATTTACAAGGACAAAAATAGGAACTGTTGCTATTTAGAAGAAAGCAAATTGTATTTACTTACTTTGGAAACATCTGGATGTAAATCACACACAGTAACTACACTGACTGAAAACCCTCTAATGATTTATTCCACAATAAAATTTCAACCCTGCTAAGAAAATAAGTATGAAAGTTGGTAAGTGCTTTGTTAACCCTTGCCTTCATTTGGCAGTCTGTTACCAAATCTAGACTTGACATCCAACAGCTTGTTAGAAATAGGCCTAGAACTTGTTAAAACACTGCTCAGAAACCTTCCCAACTGCCCTGACAACAGACAGACATCTAGAAGTCATCTGAGCCAAGACAGGAGGCAGTTCAATGTGGAGGTGTTACCATCTGCACAGCACTGATGTACTGTTTCTGCTCCACGTAGATATGTGCCAGATTGAGCCACACATCGCTGATATCTGCTGTGGCCTCTCTCACTTGGGCAAACACGTCACGAGCTTCACGGAAATATCCTTTATGTGCCAGGACAGCTCCTGAGGGGAGAGGAATATGGACAGTGGGAGCTTCCAGGTTCATGCACTGTGCACTCCTAACACAGAAATTCAGTACTGCCTCAATAAAGTGCCCCTTCCAAAACTGACATAGCTGCCATTTCCTGAGCTTCACTTTACAGTGTTCGGGCCCTGAATAAAAAATTCTCTAGTAGAATCAATGTTCTATGTAAGAATATGATCACCTCTGAAGGAAAACTAGAGTCTGATACTCACCTATGCCATTAGCAGCATACAAATTCTTTGGGTCGTTTCTGAGGACTTGCTTGTAGATGGCTAATGCACGGTCCTGGTGACGTTTCTCCTGCAAAAAGAAATGCCCCAATTCATCACTCACTTCTACAGTGGGAAATGAAAAGATCTACCCAGAGGTTTTATGAACTAGAAGATGCCAAATAGACATCAAGAAGAGGCTCTGAATAGCTAACAACATACAAAAAAATAAACTAACAAACCCACACATAGGGCAGACAGATGCCCATTACCTTTTCTCTGTCTCTTGTGGGTTGATGGAGAGTCTGCAGCCAGACGTTGCCAAGAGCCAGCATGGAGTAAGTATCGTTTTGTGTGGAGGGCTGCTTCAAGATTCTTTCAAATTTCTTCTGTCCTGGACCCCACTCTTGTTTAGCCAAATGAAGATTGCCAATCAGAGACCAGGCATCTGGATGATCCTAAATAAAAATTCACTCTAAGTTACAAAAGCACTCTTTTCCTTTGCAAGGGTTCTTTTCCAAGTACAAGGTGTTACTCTTCTTAAACATAATTCCATATTCAAAAGAACCCCAAACAAAACACAGAGAGCAGATCTGGCACCTCTCTCTTCTTCCCCTAGTTTATGTGAACAAACAAAATAAAAACACAAAAAGAAGAAAATTAAATTTTCAGTTAACTTATTATGTAGAGTGTTTTAATGTTAAACACTTATAGGGTTACAAACCTGATTTATTTGAAGTGCTTCTTTAAACCAATCAGAAGCCTCATAAAAATTCCCTTTATCCCTGGCCATAGCTCCCAAGCGCAAGTAGCCTGGAAATAAAGACAGAAAATAAAATAAAAATCAGGGAACAGGTTATAAGTCACCTTGAACAAAGAAAATATTGTCCATGCATGAGTTCCAAAAGCAAGCTTTCTCTTCATCAGCTAAGGACAGCACTCACTAAGATATCTTTCATATTCCATTCACAACAAGAAATACGACATGAAGAGGAACTTGCACCCATGATGGCCATATAAAATCTGCAGGTTTTGAATAGTTAAAGTATTGTAAATGTGTTTAATTGGCTTCATTAGTTAAAGACAACTGAAAAACTGCAAAGAAATAAGGATCCATCAGTTACATAATTCTCTCCCCTCCACTTTAAATAGCTCTCCCACCTCCATAAGCTTTGGGAAGGGTATCTGTAGGTGAAAATGGAAAACAAGCAGGGAAAAGGCTACAGATGAGGCTGGGGCATGATGTGTGCCAAACAGCACAGGTCAGCTCCAAAACTACTGTGAAAACCAAGGAAGACAGACATAAGGAGAGCAGAAGACACTGCCAACCAGAAGATTTTTGGTATTATAAGGACAACTGAAGAACTGAAATATCAAATGTTTCTTACAATCAACGTAATTTGGATGTTCTCTCAAAATGTTTTTATAGAGCTTTTCTGCTTCGTGAAATTCACACATGGCCTCGTAGAGCCTGGCCAAGTTGTAGGATGTTGTCACAGAGATGGCATTGTAGTAATGCTCATCATGCTCAGCCTCTGCTTTTGCACGATCCAGCGACGCCAAAAAGTATTTCTGAAGTACAGAAGGAAAAGAGGAATGAAACCCTCCAGAATATCCTCAAAGAAATACTTCTGTGTGATCAAGAAACACCATTCAAACTGTGAGTAACTGCATACCTTTGCTTCTCCCAGATTTCCCAGCCTGAAGTGCAGGGCACCCACATTGTTCAGGATCTCTGGAGGGACATCAGCTTGGACTTTCTCCTGCAGAATGCGTGTGGCTGTTCCATAGGCTGACAGAGCACCCTTTGGAAAGAAACAGAAAGTGGAGGAAGAAAGAAGAGAATGAGCTCTACTTGCTCTTATGAAAAGCATACACATAATTCCCCAAGTGTGTATTAATAATACCTGTATATCAGTCTGTTCTAGAATTTGGGCTAGCTCAATCCATGCCTCTACATCATCAGGATATTGTTCTGTGACTTTCTTTAAATGCCCCTGAAAAACAGCAGAAGATAATTATGCCACTTCAAAGACACAGCCTGTTCAAAAAAATGGAAACAAAAGAAAGAGTGAAGGCATTAACCTGAACACTAGAAAGATATACCATACTGCAGAAGCAAACATCCTAAACATCTGCACAGTAATAAATCTTCATTAGTTTCCTTCCTTCATTATTCTATTATTCTGTAGAACAGAACACCTACTTCAGGTCTTGGAGAAGCAAAGGCTAATACACCAACATGAAAACCTAGAGAAATGTCTAACATTTCTTGCATTTATCTACCCAACATTAGGTTTAAAATACCTTTAATTAAAAAAAAAAAAAGCACCACTGTCTTTCCAGATAAGCCAAGACAAATGCTTTCTGGAAATCATCAACTGATTTGCTGTCTTCAGGAAATCATGAGCTAATTTCCCATCTTCAAAGAATTTTATAGATATATGGAAAGAATTCTGCCCTTTTCACGTACCAGAGAGAGACATGAGGCTGGGGCTTCTCTAAATTCCTGGACATGCTTTACCCAGAGTCCAGTGTAGTCTCAGTTCTGTCTAGAAGTTGTGACTCTTCACAGACAGGAAGAAACCTCAGGACAGCCCATATTAAATACTCCATATCTACAGCCACCTAACGCTGAGTTTTATTCCACTTAAAGAACAGTCTGATTTCAAGTCTGATTTCCAAGTTCTACTCTTGCATGTAAACACGATGGTGGTGGAAGGAAAACTTACCTTTGCAATATCCCGTTTCTCCTGGTCTTCTGAAGCTGCATAAAGAGATCCAAGGATTTTCATAGTCTCATAATTGTTAGGATAGGCTTTCAAGACTTTTTCAAAGCATTGTGAAGCATTCTCTTTGTCCCCTCGATAAATGTACATTTGACCCAATCCAAAAAACGGAAGTACAAAAGAAGATGAGGCAAACTGAGTGGCCTGGTAATAATACTGGAAAGCTTGATCATAATCTTCCTAATTAAAAGGAATTAAATGAAGAACAATCAGTGTTTTTAAAGGCAACCTTTGCATGAATTTTTATAACACAGACTTAAAAACTGTGAGCTCAAAGGGGACTTTTAAAACTGCCCTACCTGCACATGAAAAGACCTTGCCAGCTGGTAACAGCTCTCTGCCTGCATCGCTTCCACTTCTGTGTTATGGAAAGCATGAAGAGCCAAGTGCTGTACTTTACCATAGTCCTGACAAAAAAAAAAGGAAGTTAAATGAAATTTGGAAGGCTTCACTTTATTTATGGTCAAGTGATGGATAGCTGGAAAATATAACAAAGCTGTAGTCACAGCACTGACTAAACAACAACAGATTTAGTTTTAGCTGTTATGATTCTTTATTTTATGTTTTAAAACATGGAAGAGTGAGGACGGGGAAAAACAAACCAACAAAAATCCCAACCCCCCCCCCCAAACATCAAAAACCCAAAACTCCAAAACCCGTTCAGGACACAAAGTTGATTTTGATTTAAGTAAAAGTGTACCTTTTCTTGGTATTCTTGAGAAAGGTTTATACACAATTCAGGCCAAAAACCTCACACTTGCTCATCTAGATTAACAGATATTAGGCACCTGATGAAATGTGTTTGAATCTAACACCAGAATTCTTGCTGTTCAGAAGTTATCAAGCATTTAACTGTAAAAATTTCAGTGATCTCTTACCTTCTTGAAAAAGAAGTGATTAGCCAAGTGATTCAACACCATTGGATTACTGGGATCAATTGTGTAAGCCCTGGAGAGGAGTTGAACACCATTCTTGATGGAATCAGCCTAAATGAAACATTGACAGGTATCAGCAGCACCTCAATATCTGTATCTTGTTACCATCTTCAAAACTATTTTTCAGTCTAGGCTGCTCAGGATTTCTGACAACACCATACTGAGCTCATGGAAAAAATAAATTCAGCTACTGGCTTTTCTTCCTGAAGCACACAGGTGGAAAATGGGAAATGAAGCATACAGGTGGAAAATGGGAAATGAAGCTACCATACAGGGATGGAAAAGAGCAGAGCAGGACTTCCTAAGAAAAAAGAAAACAACAAAATAACCCAAAATACTTAGTCTTGATGTCCTTTGACCTGTCACACTCACAGCCTGACAGCCTTCCTTCTGTTCCTTCTACTGTTCAGTGTCCCCAGTGACTGGCTTAGGTTTTAATGTTTTATCCAATTCATTCAACAGTGCAATGAAGATATTTTCATGTTCTAAATTCTTCATTTTAAAACCAGTACAAGTTTGAGGTTTTTACATAGGAATATCATTGCATCAACTTACTCTTTTCTAAAGAAACTTTATACCGTAAAGAAAGCTTCCCATGGGTAAAAATGTGACTTACCTATAAGTTCAAACCCACAACTGATAAAATAACAGCTCTTTATTTATGACAACCATGAAATCTGTATCACAAGCATGTTAGCTTAATCTGTACTTATTTCTGAACAGAAACACCAAAAATGCTATCAAGAAATCATCTAATGGTTGTGCTTTACTTTGTAATTATGATGAGCAGAAAGCTGTCTTATTGAACAGACTAGGTTTTAAGAGGTTAAAAATGTAACATGAAGGCAGGTAAAAAATCAATTTCAGTTTGAACAGGTGCAATATTTCCAAACCTAGCATAACAATACACCTGGATAAGGAGATATTGATTCATTCCTGCCTTCATTTTCAAATGTAAAAGTGGTTTATAATCACACTGTGCATTTGTCCAAGCTCTCCAATAACTTGAATCTCATGTCCAATTTCAACCAAATCCAGCAGGGTAGAGGTCCCATAGCTCTAAGTGCTTTCATTTAAGAAAAGCAGCTCAGACAGACCTCAATGAGAGCCTAGTGTGATCTCAACTCTGATCTGACATCATAACATCTTCTAGGAGGAGGAAACATTAGAAATATCTAAGCACAAAAAAGATAGCAATTACTCAGAGAGAATCTTTTCCCCAGAGTTTTCTCCCTCCCCTGAGTCAACTCTTCAGTGTTACACTAACTTTTAAGACAAAGTTGTGAGAATAATTTGAAGTAAAGCACAGATGATGTATTTCTTAGAAAGACCACAAAACATCTTTTGAGTGGCTCAGCTTTTAATCACAGCTATTTGAATCTTCAGGTGAGTGGGCTCATCCCTTGGCTTCAGTCAAAAGATCTTCAGGAAAAGAAAGATACCAGATATCATCAATTTCTCATCTCTGGAATTTATTAGAATTTGACTTTAGAGTATTTTTGGTTGTCTCCGTAGTTTTATGAAAAAAACCCACCTCTTATGCCAACTCTTTTTTTTTTGTTTTGTTTTAGTTTCTTCATGGAAATATTAACAGGGCTTTTTTTTCCCCCCATGAAGTAGTAAACCAAGAAATTTTCAAACATTGTGTGCTAACAAAAGATCTTTCCAGAGAACTGTACAAAGCAGCAGACTAAATTTCAGCCACATACAATTATGTAACAATATTTATTTTTTAAAAAACACTTAAGGGTCTTATCCTCCAATAATAATGTCTGAGATGGTTAATCCATGCTAAGGAAGTTATGATCCTAACTAAGCTATATTTGTATGTATTTTTCTAGTAATACAATAGCTAGAAAGGTGGATCACCACTTAATTGTACTTTTATCAGCCCATTTAAAATTTCTTCTTACCTATTCTTTGGTTTACCATGCAGCATGCATGCCTGAATGTAACTCTGAAACTTGTTTGAAAATTTGTTCTTAATTCCTAAACTTCTAAAAAACTTGTACTAACCTCCTGGTAATATGTCTTTTACTTTGACATTCCTTCACATATCCCACCATGGATTTTTATTATTTTAAATGAAACAGTTAACCTAGCACTGTTTTTCTGTACCTAACTCTTCTATAAACAACAAAATTGATGATTTTTAACAACATAAGAAAGCTATTCAGAACGTGCTGCTCACATCACAAGCACATACCTATAGTATCAATCAATAGTAGCACAGACTTGAAATTATTCAACCATAAAACTTATTACCCATTTTACAACTGGACTATCTTTGAAAGGATAAAGAATGTGCTTTTTTTCAGCTAAAAGAAAGCAAACTGAGCATGGATTCCTGCTAAGTCAGACGCACCTCCTTATTATTGAGTTCCAGAACAGCCAGTCCAACCAAGGCCCCGACACATTTGGAGTTCAGCTCCAGAGCCCTGCTGAAGGCCAGGCGAGCCTTTTCCAGCTTGTTCAGTTTCACGAAGCAGTGGCCCATTCCCAACCGAACCTCGGCTAGAGAACAACATGACACCATTCACAATCCCAAAGTTTCAACTTGATGCCTTTTTTTTTTCACAATCTGGAGTGAAAGCAGAATTTTTCATAGTTCCTTAAAGCCTGTAAAGCCATCTAACAAACTGCTGTTTTTCAAGGCAGCAGTCCATACTTGGCTGGCCACAAAATGAACTTGAATGCTTTAGTACGACTTTATTTCTTCATAAACCCCAGAACACTGATCTACCTCCCACAGACTTCAATGCCAAACAAATAAAAAATTACTTTTATGGGAATGTATTAAAAAATAATAGAGAAAAGCATTAAAAATTTCCAGATGGAAGGGCTGGACATTTCTTAGGCAAGTTAAGTTCACCCCAAACTAGCAGGCCTTCAGAAAACACAGATGAACAAACAAGTTAGCTGGCATTTCTCCTCAAATGATCAACTGACTCACATGCTGTTTATCATCCTCCAACTTCCAAGTACAGATGGATTAATACAGAAAATTCACATCATATTGCCCTTTCTGACTGCTTGTGATCTAAGAGTACAGAGAATTTATAAACAGCAGTTTCAAACCTGTGTCTGTTAGAAAAAGGGGAGCAAAGGAAAGATGTTTGTTGAAAAGCAAGGCTTTTGTAGCAATCATTCTTACAGTAAAGCAGAGCACAGAACACACATCAACTTTGCAATAAACCTTTTCTCAGACAGGTTATGGAACACATCTTTGAAGAGATTTCAAGTATTTACAATCCTAATGCACTTTTACAGCCAGAAAAATCACTTTCCCAGATTTTTGCATAACGAAAATAATACAAGACCAGGAAAACTCATATCATGCACTACAAGTAGAATTTTACTTTTTATTTCTTATTTCATTATTGCTATGTCATTTCTGAAGTCTTATTCCAAGAGCTTACAGAGAAAGAAATTCTGCAAGAGTCTTGAACAGTTCCCTCCCTCCCTATACAATTTTAATTTCTCTTACATGCAAAATCCCATTTTCTAATACCTCTTTAAAAGGTAATACTTAAAAAAATAACAGTATTTCCCTAAACACAACTTTCTTCTCTAAATATTAAGAAATATTTCAAGTCAACGAATGCCTAAATCCCTCTATAATGAGGGTTGGGGTTCTTTTGACACACATAGACAAGAAAAATGCCCTTTGAATTTGAATGAGGAAGACTGAGTTAGTTTGCAAGCACAGCAAATACTTCCAGTAGCAAATACTTTCTGTCTCACCTGGGCAGCCTGGATTGGTGCGCAGTGCTTTCTTGTAGTAGGCAAGGGCTCCTCTATAATCCTTCTTGTTGAAAGAAATGCATGCCTTACCTGTTAGAACACGTTAGAACCAGGAATAAAACCAAGATTATAAAGCAGAAGTTCAAGGATTATCTATGAAACTTGTGCTTTGCCCATTTTCAAAATTATAGTTAAAAACTAACAGAAAATTCAGACAATGATAACTTTTATTACATTTGATGATGTCAAGTATATGAAAAAAGCAAACATGAAAAGATATGAAATTTACGTTTTCATATTTTTCTGCAGAAACTTAATTCTTTATTGGTCCAGAGGAAAGACACTTAGTAAGACTAGTGAACAACTTAAATTACAAGTGTTACAGTCTGTTGACCCCTCACTAGGGATAACTTCACCCTTAACAGAGTGTCCAGCTTCACTGCCACCATCAGGGAAGCATAAACAGCTGCACTGGATCTATGCCCATGGGTCTCAGAAGATGCCAGTTAGCACTGCATCTTTCCCAGCTCCTCCACCTACGTGTACTTCTGACATTTGAATCAGTCTCTGCCGGGTGAGTCTTGATGATATTCTCTCTACACACACCCTCTTAAACACGTAATTCATTCCAAAACTCAACCAGAGAGACCAGGTTTTTACAAATATCCATAAACTCATACCGAGAAGGGCAGGAATATTATTTGGAGACTGGTTGAGCACGAAGTGGAACTGTGCATCAGCTTGGTCCATCTTATCACCTTCAAGCAGGCAAAAGCAGGCTCTTCCCAACAAGTGATTCTAGACAAGGAAGAGAATTTGCAACACATTTATCTTTGTAAAATATGAAGTTTGGACTATGTGAAAAACGAACTGCCTTATAATGTTTTTTACAATTAAATTCACAAATTCTACAATTAAATACAATTAAATGTAAATTTCGCTTACATTTATCAAGCAAGAGAATACCAATAGTTCCTTCCCAACCTCCAAAGCTGACTAAAGTAGTTCTATCAGGTGTGCCAAGCTAGAGAGAATTATTCCTGGTGGCACCACACACATTTCAGATACAAGTTTTGCTCACATGTGACTTTAATGCCTGAGCAGTTTCTCTCTTCCCTTCAGTGAATCAATACTTGTTTTCTTTAGAATCACTAATTTACAAAAATGTTTTTTTTGATCAGATATCGGTTTTACCTGATCGTACATGATGATTTTGTCAGCCATGGTGTACAGCAGGGTGGCCTGGGTGATGAGCTCCTTCTTGTTGTCTTTGTTCTTCTCCTTCCGAGCCTGCTGGACATAGTAGGCTGCCAGAGTGTCCAGACATGTCATCTGATCTTTCTCGTGGTCTCTGTAGTCCAGGTTGCCATCGATGCGGGCAGCTTCCAGCAGCTTCACAAAGTCTTCTGTTTTGCCTTGCTTGTAGTATTCCAGCTACAAAACACATTTTTAACAGACAACACCAACCCAGTGAGTACATGACATATCAAGCTGATGCTTTAGATATCACACAGACTATTTTTCCAGAATGTAGGGATAAAGCAGAAACAAATGTAGGTATCATTAGAGTAAGGCATTCTGATAATGCCAAATATTTTTCTGTCTTAGAATCATTGAATGGCCTGGGATGGAAAGGACCTTGAAGACAATCTCGTTACAACCTCCCTGCCATGGGCAGGGACACTTTCCACCAGGCCAGGTTGCTCAAAGACCCATCCAATCTGCCCTTGAACACTTCCAGAAATGGGGTAGCCACAGCTTCTAAAGGCAACCCATCCTAGTGCCTCACCACCTTAAAACACAAGTTTTTGAGCTATTTATAAGTGAAGAATCCACTGTTCTTCCTCTGAACTTCTTTGACATTTTGACATTTAACCATACTTTCCACAGGATAGATACTGTCCACTCCTTTTTTATGAAGCACGTAATCAAAGGCACAAACCAGGAAAGCTATGGATTGAGGGGAAAAAAAACATAGAAAGCAACTTTCTAGAGGAACTGTATCAGGAAAAAGAGATGAAATTAAAATTGCAATATGCATATGTCAATCAGAAATATCTGGCCTAGAATCAATGACTGAATGATGCCACAAAGTTCCTGTTTGAAACTCAGTTATCACTGGTCATAAGAGTATGGAAATGAAAATTATGACATGATTATGTGAATACAGTATTAAAATACAGTTTGTATCTATACTGACCGCTAGGGCAATCCATATGTGCAGCTGGGTGTGCTCCTGTTTCAGTATACTTATAACTTCATCACCCTCGGGCAACTGATCGAAGTCAAGCTCGATAACCTAGGACCAAACAACACAGATCATCTTTTCACAAAGCATTAAAAGCATTGTCTAGCACTGAGCTCAAAGGAAACTGGACCTGTCAGAGCACAAAACATAAATAATTATTTGTGTTTAAACAAGGTTATGGACAAAGAAAGGAGAGATGACATATTGTATACTCTACAAGATAACAGCGATGGGCTCTCCTTAGAGAAAAGACAAACCAATGTTTGGGATACAAGTGAGGGAGAATAAGCAGAGATTCTAATTCAACTTCTTTCACTATGGACTTCATGCTCAGAATCAGCTAATAATCAACTTGACTGCACACTGCTGACTTTCTAAAACTTTTCCTACAGGCAATATAGAGATCTAGCTCAGTGACAAAATCTTCCAAGTCATCTGGTGTCAGAAAATCAATACCTAAAACTCAGATTCCTGAAATTTTGTGAAGTCATCTTTATGCCCTGGGAAATTAAGAGACTATTGAAGCAGCTAAATTTCTGAATATTCACTACTGTAGACATGAGCAGCAAATGACATCAAGAACGTTTCATTATTAAGGCATTGTTTTATGAGTACTAGTCTCCCATATTGATCCAATTTTCTGAGGAAAAAGGAACAGGTACTCCCCAGGTGGGATATTTGGGAACACAATTTAACTGCTTGTTAGTTCACCTTACTCAGCCATGCTGCCTTTAATAATTAGTCATCTGCATTACAAGCTAATTTTACAGTAAAAAAAGAAGTGCAGTTGTTGTACCCTGATTACCAATGCTGGGACTCCTCTGTAGGCTGAATCAAAGCAATCCAGTTCATAAAGGCTTATAGTGTTGACTATGCAAGGCTTTAGAGTACCAGCAAAAATATTTCTGCTTAACTTTTGCTCCCTTTAGTTTTGAGTTTGTCTTGCATAGTGCCTCCCGTTTGACAGATAATGGCACTCATCCATCAACTGAAATAGTTATGAATGAGAAATAGATATTACCAACACAGCAAATAAACATGGAAGTAAAAAAGAGCAGGGGTGAGTGGAGGCATATTTTATTGCATTCCCTAGTGATTAATTCAGAACTTTGGGATCCAAGTAGTCCTAGCCTGAACAGCAGCACCAAGATCACAATTCACGTTGACATCTCAGATAGAAATTTGTCACAAAAGCCTTGAACACGCAAACTCCATAGAAGAAAGCAATTTTGTGAGAGTTAAAACCTCAATGGCAGAAATACAGAAATTTGAAATACAGAAATTTGTTTCTGTACATATATTTGTGCATATGAATGTCTGTGTGTACACAGTACATAGTATACACACAGTATATATGTACGCTTATATGTATGAGCTGTGTGTCTATAGAATAGCAGGGATACAAATGCTCACAGAGAATATTCTTCAACATGTAAGCATTATGTTTCAACATCTTACTTAGCTACACTATTAATTTAATATTAATGACTTAACGTCAAACTTTGTTATACGCTGCAAATCTCCATACACTTCTCCTTAATCTTTCTAACCTTGGTTTGTGACAGCGCATCTTAAATAAAAAAAGTTAAATTAAGTTTTTAGCCCCACAGTGAAATAACTTTACAGAGTGGCTCCTCTGCTCTGCGACACCAAAGCGCGGCCGGACACACACCTGTGACCCGGCACGGGGGCTAAGAGCCCGGGGCACAACCGCGGACGAGGACGGAACCGAGGACGGATCTCCCTCCCTGCCCCTCCCCGCCGCCTCCCCGCGCCCGACTCGCCTCGTCGGTGTCCCGGAGAGGGATCTCGATGGAGCCCCGCGACATCTTGGCGACAGCGCTGCCGGAGCCGCCACTGGCCGGGCCGGGGCCGCCGCCGCTCGCGCACTTCCCCTCACGGCAGCGCCCGACCCGGACGTGCTCGGGAGAGGGGCGGAGCTAAGAGGGGGGCGGAGCTAAGAGAGGGGGCGGAGCTAAGAGAGGGGGCGGAGCTAAGAGAGGGGCGGAGCTAAGCGAGGGCGTGGTGGAGCGAGGGGGCGGAGCGAGGGTCGGAGAGGCCCCGCCCCCGGGGCGGTGTGAGGGCGGTGCGTGCTCGCTCTGAAACGCCTCACACACCCACATGTACATATAAATATATACCCGCCCATATGTATAAATACCCGGGGATAGGTATATATACACCTATGGAGCACCGGAAGGCAGCGCTGGGTGCTTGTGTGTGCCCGCAGCCGCTGGTAAATCGAGCTCTGGGCTTTGGAGCGCCCTCAGGCGGCGCCTCCCCTCACGGCATCTCAAAATCGTCAAACGTGCGGATTTTCCCCGTCTTCGTGGGAAACCGATGTATTTAAACTAATATTATCCGACTAGCTCAGCTGGTGTAATGCTTTTGATGCATATTTACAATTTTTCAGCCACAGCTTAGCCGACTGTATTGCAGTTAGGTGTTTTTAATGACAAATACAGAATTTGGTAACATTGGAGCCCGGTCTGTGTGAGGGACTCAGCCACACAGAGGTGCAAAGTAAAGAGGGAATTACACAACTGGGCTCCTAAATGGTGTTTTTTAAATTATGATGGCAGGCACATTGCATATTTGGATCAAACACAGCAACCCCAGTAACCTGTGACCCATCTTGGTCACTTTTACAATCCTATCAAGTGGAAAAAAAGGGTAGTAAGACTAAAAGATCCTCAGACACATTTCTACAGAAATAATTTTTAAAAACCCCAACCTCTGATGTTATTTACACAGCCTATTAAACCCTAGAGTAACGCGATTTTGTTCTATAGCTAAGCATCCGCAGAATACAAAATTTTGAATTACTTGATAGTCACAACTATAAGGCATTAAATTAGTTAATTTTATTTTAGAAATAAGTATGAATTACTATAATACTATATATTATAGTGGAATTACTAGATGACTTCCTGGTTTATGTTAATGTTTCACTGGAAGGTGTCCTGTTTTTGCAGAAATATTTTTGTAGCTACTAAAAGCTGCGGTATTTCATGCTGGATAAAAGGCTTAGTAACATTTATCACTACTTTTTATTAATGCTTCTTGATTTTGTTTGCCTTATTTATCTGACCAACATAATTATGTTTTACTGAGTTAGACGGCCACCTAAATCGACAGAATTGTGTGTTCAGTTTTTGTTAGGTTTTTGGACTGATAGCCATCTACCACCTCTGCAGCACGCTGTAGTAGCTATAAAAGTGTGGTTTAAAAAAACGAATCAGAGAAACAATCCAGTCTTGGCTTTGCTTTGCTTCATAGAGTTTCTCTTAGAAAACTGGAGAGAGGCAGCTGTAGGATGCAGGACACTTTTGTTCTGTCCCCTGTAGGGCTAGTGGGAAATGAAGAGTGCCATAAGAAGTTAGCAGTACAAATAGAATTCTATGAAGTTAATTTAAAAAAATGTTTAAATCCTCCCCAACTTTCTAAATATAAAGCTGTCCCTGCAAGGACAGTGTCATTATTGCCACCTTCTGGCAAGTGCAGGGATGATTGCTGCTCACGGTCACTATCCAGCGTTCTGTTTTGAGCATTTGGACTCAAACTCTGGACTTAATATTTTATCTAATTATAGCTTTGCATTCTCCTACGGAGCCACCTTTTTGGCTTTGGCTTAGTGTTTTCCAACATGTTACTTGTTCCAGGAAGATGTGATTGGTAAACACCGAGTCGTTTAATGATGACTTTTATTTGAATGATAAAGACCTCATAAAAGAGAGTCACTGGGCAAAGGCCGATTATTCCCCAGCTCCTTTCTCTTGCTGGTGGAGGCTGTTTGTAGGGATTATGCATCAGCATTACAGGTTTAAAATGCATGTCAGCTATTAATAGGACAAGTGAGGATTACACAAACGGCTGTAGAGGTATCAGATGATATTGCAGTGCTGAAATGAAAAGAATGAAAATATCACTTTTTTTTTGTATAGAATGTTTGCTAGGGAAAATTGGTGTCTTTAAGACTTTAAATAGAGTTACACTTAGAGAGAGAGTTTAATTTTTTATGGTTTTACTTATGATAACTTCAGGAGTTTTGCCATTCTGTATCCTCTCTCTTTAAGAAATACTTAGTTTACAAAATCTTGCACTTATTCAGAGAAAAACTGAAAAGAAACAAACCTTGAGGTGGAGACTACACTGATTATTCCTTGCCAAAGCTTTCTTCCAAGAGGAACTTCTGAGTTCTGATACCACATTCTTTGAAATAAACAGCGCATTTCTAACACATTAAATCATATTAATGCTTCAATTGAAATATTAATAACTAATCCAAGAGCAACAGAGATCTAGCATCTCCCTCATCTTCTAGTGTTTTTAATTGAATTAATATACATGAAATGTCTGGGGTTTTTTAGACAGGTACATGGCCCCAAAATGTTGGTATGTAATAATGACAGTTGTGTTTCATAAAATGTTCAGAATAAAATAATTTGCCTACTCAATAGAAAGTTACTTTTGTTACCGAAAATGGAAAGAAAATACTACAGAATAAATATAGAACTCTGTCTTCTGGTAGTATAATGGTACTTTGGAAAATGTTACAAAGTAGTGGAGGACCTTCATCGTATTTAAAATATACCCTCTTTGTGTTATATCCCTTTAAAAACAATTCTTTGCATTCTGAAATCTCTGTATGCTCTCTAAACCCCAAGTTTTTAACAGAAAGCTTAAGGAAGGGAAAACACATTATAAAAGCAAGGACTTGAGTGCAGAAGTCAGTTCCAAAAATAACAGTGAACACTTGTGCTGAAATTCTCAGGAAGGATGAAGCCTGAGAATCAGCCTGAAGATGAAGAAAACTTATGGGAATATGTCAACAAATCTTTCTCTGTTTCCTGGAGGTGACTGCTTGTTCTAACATACTTTATATTAATGTGATTTATAATATAAACGCTATACTGACTTCTATACTTTGGAATTAAATAGAAAAAGAATTTATTTTCATATATCTAGCATCCAAAATCTTTTCTCTGATAATTTACTTTTCTTCTGTGTCTCCTTTATTTTTTTTCTCTTACACAACCCTTTCTACTCTTGTTTAAGCACTAAAAGTGACAATGTTTAAACAGATCAACATCCTTACTTTTTGTGGGCAGAGTCCTATCCTGCCAGATGAGATCTGAATGATCTGTTCAATTTTGCTCCTCCCTAGTGCTTCATTAACATCTCTTACTTTTCAGATAGAAGTAATTAATTTTTCTTGGGCACACTAATAACTTTCGCTCCAAGGGAAAAGGCAGTAAATGTATGGGAGAGAAAAGTAATAATTCTAATTTCTTTCCCACTCAAAATGGAAACTATTATTCTGCTGGATCTAATTACTAGTTGTAGGAATATGATCTGTAATTTATTTCATCCCAGGAAAATAATATGCTCTTTTCAAACTTGGCCTTTATGCCAATGATTCTATGTTTTGTCTTAACATGTATCTTGCTAATAATGCAAAACTCTTTTTTATCGTCTTACATTGAGGATGGAAAACATTAATCAGATTACTTCAAAACTCCAGTGTAATAGCACAATGTGTATCTAGCCATGAATTTATTTAAGAAATGTCTGTTCTGTGTTTCTCCCTAGCACTTGATGTGTTTATATGAATGTTCTTCTTGGAAGGCCAGGGACATTTTGTTTGGTGATTTGAGAAGGGATGTGGATGGGTGCCATGCTCCAAGCCTGTTTTCATATTTCCTATCAACACGTAAGTTTACAATTAACATGATCCATGCAAGTAGAGCCATTGATTCTGGACTAAGCAGAAGCCTGGCTATCTTCTTGAATTAAGGCTTCAGGTTGGAAGAGAACCAGTAAATGTTATCAGCCAGAAGCAAAAGTTATTTTAAGATGCAAGGAGATACTCTAAGGAATGGTTCATTAGATCATTTGGGACCTGTTTCCATGTATTGCTCTGAGTAGATGTTCTTGCTCAACTTCCACAGCCATGTGGCAAGAGGGTAATGGTGGTGTGTGAGCAGCAAGAAGTATTCATTTAAAAGTAATTTAACTGAGTGCCTGTTAAATGAAACTTCCCAGAAGCAGGGAACTACACTTAGAGAGAAAAAAAATGTACAGTTGTAAGCTTTTAGGGATTGCTTCTCCCAGCATCTTCTAGAATTAGTATTCCCTGATAAGTCAGGGTGGTTATGCTGGGATATATTGGATTTAGTATTTCCAGCCCGTGTTATTAATGGAGTCTAGGCACAGCAGTAACAAGCTACTGCACTAGAAATGCTGTGTATGGTGAACTGCCTGGAAATGCTGGGGTTTGCACTTAACAGAACAATATCCACCATCCTCCAAGTGTGCAAGATGGAATAGTGTAAAGAATGAAATTGTTCTCTCTCAGTAGGATGCACATGGATGTGTGCCTGGAGTTCTGAGCTGCTTTCCTTTGCCAAATCAGTCAGGCACTCTTGGTGCCTTGTAGTCCTTGCTGCTGCCATTGCCACCCATGCTGCAGAATGTTTGTAAATAAAACCATTTCTAGCTGCAAGCTCAGCCTGCAATGGAAAAGTCAAGTTGTGTTTTTTTCCAGTTTGCACATTACCACTAAGAGAGCTTCTGCTGGCACTCAGTCAAGAATTCTGTTGATTCAGAAGGCAGTAAAGAAACTCACAGGGCTGTGTTGCCTCTGCAAGTATGAGTAAAAGTTTATTTATATCAGTCAAGTGACTATACATGAATACTGATCAGACCATTCAAATGAAGGAAGGTGCAGCTTTCACAAGTGACTCCTACTTATCTCACTGGGCTCTCATTGGCACCTTAGCAGATAATTTGAGAATTTCAGGGTGCATGTATGGTAATTCGTAGTGTACTGGAAACACAAAATTTCTAAGAGGAACACGTTTAACTAGTTAATAACTAATTATCATTTAGGCATAATTTCTTTGTGTTAATCAAATATAACACAAGCAACAAACCAGATTCTCACGTTTTTGCTCAGACGTACTTCTAATATTTAGTCTTTTTTAACAGTGCCAAGAGTCATTGTGTTTTCTAATATAATCTTTAAAAATATTATAAAAGAAATAATAAAAAATTCTTGCTTAATTTAACTGTGCCATTTTGTGCAATAGCTGTACCTAAGGAATACAATACTGATAATCATCTTTCTGAAACTAGTGGTGGGAACCTTTCAACACTTGTGATCAGTGTCATTGCTTAACTTTGCTGTCTGATTTTTTCAGAAAGTTTTGCCTGAATTTCCCTTGCTGTTCTGTCCCATTCAGCAGTACACAGAAAAAGATGGGGGTTTACCTTTCTTAGTGTAATTTTTATTTTCCATGGTAAACAGAGCGTTTATTTGTAAACAAATGTTTATGAAAGACATTTAAACACTATGAAGGATATTTGAAGTCCTTTGAATTCATGTATGTGTGAATGGCCATGACATTTCTGTAAATATTTTTCCTAATATCTTACCTCTGTTATGAAAATACTTGTATAACTTGTCTTCAGAATGATTCAAGCATGGTGATTGCTAATAGGCTATCATTCCTGGTTAACTAGGGAAAACAGTTTAGTAGGAACTCTTGCTGGCCATTGAGACTGTAGGAATACAAAAGAAAAAAAAAATTAGAAATTATATGTCTAAAATAAGAGCGAACACTTCTGCAAAGCACTTCAAAGCTTGGAAATTAGTGTAAAAATCGGAAAAAGGAATAATTTTGCCTAGAAATTAAATTTAAGTAGACTGAAAATTTTGAAAGGATAACTTTGACTCTCGTTTGCAAACCTTTATAGCATTTCTAATAAAATTTAATTCTCACACAACCGAGAAACTTCTAAAACAGCCAATCCTGGCAAGTGTTTGGAGAAGCTCTGTTGTGTGTTGTAGTGTTTGTTTTGAACATTGATCTCTTTTAATTGTGTGTTAAAACCAATTTTGATGTTGCCCCCTTAAGTAGATTCTGCCAAGGGCAAGGACAAGAAATTACACTAAAATCCTTTCTTTACTAGAGGTTATAATAAGTTATTAGAAGTTATAATAAGTTATAATAATTATAATTATATATTATAATTAGGTTATAATAAGTTTTTTTCTTTATCACTTGCACAGTTTTGTATATGTAAAACTGCAGCTCAGGCAGGTGAAGATGAATTGTTGCTAATTCTGATATTCCAGGCTGGAGAGGTTTCTCTATCATGTCCTTCTTAATCTCCTTTTTCAAGTTACCTGCAAGCACCTGCTGTTGTTGTAGCAAGGGAGGCTGATAATTCTTTTTGGAAGTTTTTATGTGTTCTGGGTAGGATTGTTCTGTAGCTCTGAAGGCTGCTGTGAAATATCCTAAATTTTAATGTCAGGGGGTGAAGAGACCTGCTTTGACTTTAAATACCCAAATAATTTCCAAACTGACCTGGTAAAGGTGTTGATCACTTACATTCTCTGCCTTGTGATGACTGAATATGCAACAAGAATATTCTGCAATTTTCCTTCCTTCATTTGCAGGAAAAGTGTTAACACATTCCCCTAACATACCCTCACAGTTTTTCCATGCAAATAACCAAGCAGGAAAATATCAGCAGAGGGCACTATTGAGTTATAAATAGCATAATAATACATTGACATTAACAAAAAAAAGGAAATGTTGCAGTGTGTTTTCAGTTTCCATTGATAGAATCGCAGCAGAGTTTACAATGAAAGGGGCTCTGGGGGTCATTGGGTCCATCCCTGCCTCAGAGAGCCAAATTCGAAGTCAGATACAATGAATATGGCCAAGGTAATGTGTCTACATGTTTTGATCATCTGTAACAAACTGCAATCACATCCAGTTTTTCTCCAAACCACTTTTATGGCCAATTGTGGGGCTGGATGCAGAGCATGCCCAGAGCTGTAGCATAGTTATTTTGTATGAGTAAGACCAGAAAAAAATTGTTTAACCATTTCTCTTTCTCAAGTCAGTAAATAGGTTTTTGAATGGTTGCTCCTCAACTTCGATAAAAATAGGTAATAATTTTAAAAAAGCATTTCTACACGTATTTTGTCTGTTACTTCTCCAAGGCAAGATTGACCAGCATGGCAATTTCAATGTAGGTGCTGTTGAAGCAGAATATTGTTGACTTATGGGGCTTTTAAAAAGTATTAAGTTTCCATAGTATTTCTTACTTAAGAGCATGATTTTATTTCTTTCCAACCCCTTTGCTGGAGAGCTGATAGATAGCAACAGGAAGAATTTATAAGTGAGTACTGCTCTTATGTTTTAAAATCTTTTTTTCCAAAGGTGCTGTATTGAATGTGTGGACAGATTTATAGAAAGCAGAGGCATCTCCAAATCAGTGAGTTTTATTAAGGAATATTTTTTTTATTTTAATATGTCCTAGTCTGTCATCATTACTTGAATTAACTCCAGTTCCTTTTTTTTCAATCTCATTGCTTATATTAGCTGAAATTTTATTGGCTAAAATGGTAAACTGTTGAATTTTGTAGGACACAGCATTTTCCCTTAGCTTATCCAATTCTGCAATGCTTTTCAAGACTGTATTTGTGACAAAATTGCAGACTTCCAAGCTGAGGAACAAATTTCTGTTGTAAAATACCAATCACAGTGTTACTTTAGGGAGTTTACTGACACTCTTGTCACATTAAAGAACTTCTGATATTTACTGAAACCACTGGGATGCACTAATAATTTGTATAATTGCCTTAAAGCAAACGTTTTGCTACTGTCTTCAGTCTGAGAAGCAATGTTGTTACATCATTGTCTAGTTTCCACCTTTTTATTTGACAGACTGTTAGTTACAATATTTATTCAGGCAAAGTATTTGTGGTTTTACATATTCAGTAGGGCTGTCGAAAAGGGTGACATCTGTTTTTTAAAATTCTCTTTTCACTCCTAGAAAAGTAAATATTTTAGGTATTGTTAGAGTAACACAAATGTTTGCCTACCCCTATGGATTTTGAACTAGAACAACTCTTAAAGAGAATTTTGGCCTCTTAAAAGCACTTTTCTCCTCATTTAATCAACTATGTTTGAGTGCTGTTCAGCTAAAATGTGAGCTCCTCTCGGATGCTGAGCTATCTCTTTAACACAGCCAACGGGGTTAGTGCAATGTCAGGTCAGATTCCTGGCAGCTCTCCAGACAAATTAGTTTTAACAGGCAAATGGTGTCCGGAGGCACAGGCGGCTGGGGATGCTGCAGTGTGCATGGCCTTGCAGGATTCAGTGCCAGCTGCTGTGGGATTTGGGGAGGTTGGAAAGGGCTGCAGGGGGAACTGCTCTGCTATCAGCACCCAGCAGAGCCAGGGTTTGGGGAGGGTTTGGGTTGTGCTCAGAGCTCGGGCAGGAATCAGGGGCTCTGCAGTGACTCTGGTTCCTGGAGCAGCACCAGCCTGATCTTCCTGCCACTGGTAAAGTGTCTCCTTGGTAAAGCAGTTGGAGACTGGTCCAGTTGAGCAGGCAGGGTGTGTTGATCACTGATAAGCAGTTTTTTTTCTTTGATGAATGGGGATGTTTGCCATGCAGGAATAATATAAAGTCAGAAAATATACTCCCAGCCGAAATGGTATTTTTAAAAAAAGCACAAAACATTTAAAAAAAACTCTTGCAATATTCCTAGTTTCAAAATGCTGAAGATCTCTTTATTTTTCAGTTAGGTGACATCAGCAACGCTTTTATTTTTTTTCTATTTTATTTAAAAAATAAAAATTTCTATTAAACATGTAGCTGAGTAATACGAGTTGTCAAAGAGGTATGCATGAACATCTGTGAAGGTAATGTGGTATTTTAGTATGTTGGAAGATGGTGGCATGGAGATGAGAAAGTCCTTATATAGTGAGTTTTGAATGATGTGGAAAGGCTTGAGGCAGAGAAAAATTAAAAATCAGTTTAGGACAACTGCTAATGACAACACTGTCTTTTCTGAATGCTGACCCAGACTGAAGAATGGCTGGGCTTTACACAACAAAATATTCACAGCTGGGCACTCCCACAGTGACAATGTGAGAAGGGCTCCAACCATAAACTTTTGTAGAAAATGGAGCTCCAAAGGAATGCAGGGGAGGATGAAGAGGGACTGACCAAACCTCAGCAAGGGGAAAGGTTTACTCTTGACTCCCAGGGTTCAGTGGTGACCACCACTGTAAACAGCAGCACACTGAGCACTCCTGCTTCTTGCAGTGAGTGTTTGGAGTGTTCTTGCTGAAAGGGAATTCAAAGTCACGCATTGGATCATCCAGTCACCAAAAGGAGTTGAGATACACGAAATCGTGTGGGAATAAGCTGAGTTACACCTGGCAGACTGCAAAAGGCACAGGTTCCTAATGCTTTCAGACAGCTACTACATCTACAAAGCAGTAAGTAATGATTTTAGTCGTGACTTTGTGACATCAGTGTTACCCTGACTGATCAAAATCGAGCACATAGCACTACAGATCCTCCTTGTAACTTCCTGTGTTTTGGTGTTCCTCTTCCTCCCCCCACCACAAACGCTAGCACGTTGCCCTCAAATGGCTGCCAAGTGGTTTTTGGACTTGCATGATGAGATTCTATTGTGTATGCTCTTAAAAAAAAAAAGAGTAGAAATTGCACATCACTGTGTGGTTTTATATGACAGGTTTTACTTTGCCTTCGCAGCAAATTAGGGTGAGAGTTCTGTGATTTCCTTTTGTTACCTTAATATTGTAAAGTTGCAATTCTTTGCTGACTTTTACTATCAGGATGACCAATTACTCTCTTGCTGAGTTTATATTCTGTTGCTATTCTAACTGGATGAGCGAAGAGAAGAGGACATTGTTTATTTTTACTTTCCTCTGTAGGGCTTTGGTTTGTGACACTTCTCTGTGAAATTATCCATATGTTTCCTTAGGAGTTTTCAAGATTTAAGTTCACTATTAAACAAAAAAAGATGATATCCAACGTGCTGCTCTTGTTTTGGCAACTTGAATTTAGTTCCAAAAATTGTGTTTAAAATAAAATCAGTGGGATTTATGTCAAGATTGTTTAAATGCTTTGTACATTGTGTAACAAGTTGGAATGAATCTAAAATCTTTGATTTCCCCAAATTTATTCTGAATCTCTGAAGAAAAAAAAAAGAGAGTGATGGAAGGGAATTTCTTATAAACACTTGTAGGGGCACTTACACACAATGTTTCTTCAATTCCTGGAATTAAAAGCAACCATGTGTAGTGCATCTTCCCAAATCCATGTGCCTAATTATCTACAATAAACTTTCTAAAAGCCAACAGAAAAGATCACGATATCTCATAAGAGGTGCTTTACACGGATGCTCTACCTCTGATCTGGAAACAAAATTGTTAGGAATTTCCTTTTTTTTTTGGAAAAACTGCTAGTGGTTATAGAGGAATATCTATTTTTCTTTCAGTAGGAATATGTGTACAGAACAACTGTATAAAGGAGGGAAACAAGACTATTGCCTTTCTTCCAATTATTCAGCTATTTAAAAGAAATAATAAATTACTTTTGGGCTATATTTTCACAAGGAAGGCCAATGGCATCCTGGGCTGGATCAGCAATAGTGAGTCTGGCAGGAGCAGGGCAGGGATTGTCCCCTGTACTGGGCACTGGTGAGGCCACACCTCGAGTGCTGTGTCCAGTTCGGGGTCCCTCACTGCAAGAAAGATACTGAGAGGCTGGAGAGAGTGCAGAGAGGGGAAATGGGAGCTGGGGAAGGGTCTGGAGAGTCCTGTGAGGAGCAGCTGGGGGAGCTGGGGGTGTTTAGCCTGGAGAAAAGGAGGCTCAGGAGACACCTCATCCCTCTCTACAGTGATCTGGAAGGAAGGAGGGTGTAGCCAGGTGAGCATCAGGCTCTTCTCCCAGGCAACCAGTGACAGGAGAAGAGGAAATGGCCACAAACTGCACCAGGGAAGGTTGAAGTTGGACATCAGGAAGAATTTCTTCACAGAAGGAGTTGCTAAACATTGGAATGGGCTTCTCAGGGAGGTGGTAGAGTCACCATCCCTGGAGGTGTTCAAGGAAAGGCTGGATGGGGCACTTAGTGCTCTGGTCTAGTTGATATGGTGGTGATCAGTAAAAGGTTGGGCCTGATAATCCTGGAGATCTTTTCCCACCTTAATGTTTCTATGATTCTGTGCTCCATAGAGTGTGAGCTCTGTAAAACATGATATGTAATGAAAAGGGACAATATTGTGCAGGCAAGATTAGGAATAAAACATGCTTCACAGTCTGACTGAGAAAAGGGCTTACATGGGATTTAAATGCTATGGCAACTTACTGCAGCCCCTAAAAATTGACATGCAGACATGAACTAAGCTGGATGGACAATAAGCAGCAGTGTAATGTTGTCTTGCTAGGACTGCAAAAATAGTAAGATTTTTATTACCATATTCACAAGCTTTCGTCAACTTTGTAGAATTCTTGCATACAATTCCATGTGGAATTCACTGGTTTAGAGTTAAAACCAAGTTTTAATGAACTAAGAATTTGTAAGTGGAGCCTATCATAATGGGATAAGTAAACACCTCTTAATGATTTCTTGCTCAGCTCTTTCCCTGCCACTGCAGCCTCCTGTGCTGCCAGCCCATGCAGACTTCCTGACACTGCCACTTAGCAGGGTGCCAATGAATGAGCCAAAAGGGCTTTGCCTTGGCTCACTTCTGTTGGCTGCATTTGGGTTTCAGTGATGAAACCCAGAGAGGAAACAGAACCCAAAGGCTCAACGGTCTGGCAAGAGTGCTGCAAAGCATCAGATGTGTCAGGCATCCTGCTACACTCAGCTTTTCCTGAGACAGTTCTTTCCAGACAAGAGGGAGGGGTGGAGTGGAGCATGTTGTGTGGTTGGATTTCTTGGTTTGATTTTTTTTTTTAAATCTGAGTTCAAACTGCAAAATCTGTAGCACGTTCAGACTTGAGCCCTTGTACCTGATAATAAAGCAGCAGTGTAAGGATTTGTCTGTGCATCAAACCAGTAAAGGAAGACAGCAATTAGAATTAAATAGGATTTTTGAAATCAGATACGGTTGGTTTATAACAATGAAGTTTGGTTGCTTTGATTTTTTTCTGTTTGGTTTGGATTTTTTGTCATGGCATAAATATTTTTGTTCATTTTGTTTCCCCAGGGGATAATTAAAGCTGTATTTTCTTGCTGTTTAACAGGCTAATATTTCTCCAGGTCATAATTAAAATGGATGAATTTTTTATGGCAATACAATCATGTTACAGCAAGTATAACATAAATCCATAGTGGTGGCTTGAGTGATGGACAGTTGTATTTGAGACAGTTTATCTGTAGCTGATAAAACACACTTTTACAGGTGTTTAAGTTACCATCTCACAGACTCATTAACATGACATATACATGCTTCTATTTTTCTGAAGGAAGTAGTTTGATGGATAAAAACCATCTCAAATAGCAAAGGGAGAAATTTAATCCGCTGTTTAACTACACTTCTTTTTTATGAGGAGAAAATGAGTCATAACTAAGGCAGGAGGAGAAAGAGATAAATAAAAGCTGCTCACAGTAGCTGATAATAATTACAAAAAGTACAGTGCTGATTTGGGGGTGTGGCTGTTGAGAATAATACATTTAATAGCAACATTCCTTGCTAAATTCATCAGCATGACTTTCAAAAAGATTTAATTGGGGATGCAGGCATTCTTTCTTGAAAAAAGCATCTTGAAAGACCTTCTAGCTGTGGACTGTGCATAAATCTGTGAACAGGACAGAATGTTCTTATCATCCATCCCTTGAGGCTCTGTCCAGCTCTCTCTAAACTGAATGGCAAAATTCTTGCTGGCATCACTGAAGTGGAGGGGGCCTCAGATATGTGAACAGGGAAAATGCTTTCTTTTTTCCTGTAAAGTCTGAGCACTCTTACCTGTATCCAAAAATGTCAGTTGTGATATTTCTACCCACCATTATTTTTGCTTCCTGGCTTCCTCTTTGCCTGTCCTGCAAGAGGCCTGCATCCACTCAGGATCTGTGTCTGTCTCTGCTCCTGGCATAAATTTGCACTGGTTTCATTTAAATGTAGGATTACCACCATAACGTGTAAGCACATATAAAATTTGATATTTCCTCCACATAAATTCATTACTTTTACCTTAATTTTATAGAATTTGTATGCAAGTGTTTAGTAGTGAAAACTGGTTATTTATTTTCAAAGGGCAGCATTAAAAGGGAAAAAATTGTTAAGATATACTTGCTATTTCTTGTTTTGGCACATAAGGTAATCAAAACAATGCTTTTGGTGGAAAAATATTGTTAGGACAGCTATACATAAATGATAAGATACATGGACTGGATTTTAATGGAAATGACTTTTTATTCTCATCTTTACTTCTATTTAATGTAAAGGGAAGAAATGCAAGCTTATTCTTCAGTCATTTGCAGGAAAAAAAATTGAAGTTTGTTGTTACTGGGATTTTTTTTGTAAATAAATCCAAACAGCTTCAATAAATAATGGAGGAAGAAGGAGGAGCAGGCAGAGTGCTGACTTCAGATCATACTTACCCATCTGTGTTCTGTGGCAGTGTTCCTTATTTAATTAACAGTAGCACACAAAGATCATAACATTGTTGTGTCTGACACTGTAAAATTAATGCTCTTCCTGTTCTGAAGAGCTGGCAGTCTAAAAACACTCCCTCTTGATATATTTAGTCAGTAAGAATAATTTGAGAGAAATTGACCTAAATAATACTACCAAACAGATAGCTTTGCCAAGTAAAACTAGTTTAAATATTTAAAAGAATGGAGATGCACTGTCAAAGAGACACAGATATTTCCTTCAGTCTCCAGAAGGCTCTTTATGCATGACTTGGTGCACAAATACCTGTAGGGTCAGGACTTCAATGTGCTGCATTAAGTCTAATCAACTACAGTGTAATAAATAGGTTACTGAAAAAAAACCTGTAAGATAGCAAAGGTCTCATTCAAGATGTAAAATAAACAGTTTTATATTTTAGGGAGAAGGAAGATACTGTAATAAAACACTTTTAATGAAAATAAATATTGATAAATAATACTATTCTATTTATGCAGCAAAAAGATCTCAAAATATAGCCTGTGCTTTTATTTTATAAACAACTATTATTAAAAGACATTCTTCTGGCATTGTGCTGTCCCCCATTACCAAAGACACATTTGTTTCCAATGCTTTTGGATTTGCATTATCTCCATTTAAAAGGAAGGAGTGAATAACTTTTGTAGGCCTTCAGAACTCTCAGATAATGTCTCATGGCATTTGCTGGGCCTGTCCCTGTGTTTCTCCCAATCTTTCCCAGTCCTGTCTGTCCTTGGGAACCTTCTTTAAGCATTTGAATTTTTAAGTTTTGATGGGAATGAATGAAATAATCAGATGTGGCTTCACAGTTTTGGTTTTGCTTCATTCTTCCTGCACCATGGTAAAAGAGAAGCTCTGTTAATCACATCTGCCAAACAATCTCAGCCCAGCATTTTCCTTCTCTAAGCTTTCAGCTGGAGTTACACAGCTGAACTTGTCACCTTTTAAAAAAAAATCTTGACTTGGGACTCTGACATAAACCATAAGTATTTAAATGAGTGCTAATATTACTTTTGGATCATTGTCTTCTGAAGCATGAATAAACCTGGGAAGGAAAATCAATAGAATGCAGAAGCACATAATAACAGTTTGCAAAAACCAAACCAAATACCACAATCCAGCTGATAGAGAGGTTTCATCTTTTTGTTCTCAGTAGCTGTATTTTCAGTTGTTATGCTTGCAGTTGTTACAAACACTTCCTTCACCGAGTTTTTCAGTTTCATTTGAAATGAAGGCAGTCTGCAGTTAAATGGGAGCAGCTCTTGCTTTCACGTTGTAAACAAAGGAGATGTTTATCAGCACTTGTGTATTTCACCGTACATTTGTCACACTGTTGAATTTTCAAAGCATTTGCTGCCGTAAAACTGGAGCCGTTTTCAAAGAAGAACTCCGATTTTGCTGGTGGAGGTGTGAATGGGGAGCCAAGTAAATTTCATGTGATTTTCTCATTTTTCTGAGCATCTTTTTGGTAAAATTAGCTTGCAACAAGTTTAAATGTCAAATGAGTGTTCTGATGTCTCCCTGTCTTGCAAGAAAAAATTTAACAATATACATTGTTGTTACTGTAAAGATATCCAATAAAATACAACAATAGTACAGTTTAAACGTGTGAAGCAAAGTAATACATTGCATTTTAGCAAACACTTGAGATTTCTAGGATAATTTTTCATTGTATACTCAGGTATTCAGTTTCCCCTTATCTTAAAGTGAAGCTTCCATATGCATGGTGTTGTTCACAGTAAACATACCCAATCTGTTCACCGGCTTTAGATCTGTGGCAAAAAAAGATATTAGCATGTAAAATTGTTTGACCATTGGAAGAATGCTGTATAAGAAACAGGCAACTTTCAGATATGCTTTAATCAGTGTTCCCTTTGTGTATAGCAAGATTTTAGACCCCTGGGGAAAGATTTACTAAGCATTGAACCAATTTCTCTCATTTTCTGATAGAAGTCACATTTCTGAGTTTAACAGAGCTGACTTTGAATAAATTAAGTTTTTTGAAAAATAATTATGTAATTAAAAGCTGAAAAACACGATGTCAGGAAGGTTAGTTATTCTGAACAAAATAGTCTGAAAGCTGAGGGAAAGGAAATAAAGATAGATGAAACAATGAAGAATTATGCCAGTCAAGAAATGGAATGCTGTTTGGGGTGGAAGGCAGTATTAGAGAAACAATTCAAGACCAGAACACTTAATCATGTTTTTTTGAGCTAAATATATGAGTGATAGTTGAGGAGAAAGGTATGACTTTGAAGACATTTTGAGTTGATTTACTTAGTGCAGTGACTTTGCAGCTGTCCCACCCTTTAGAAGATTTTTTAATCTGTTTAACTGATTTTTTTTTGAGATATGCACTTATTGAAGGACTATATGATGGTGTAAGCCAAAAAGCCAGGTGTTATAGAATTTAGAATTTCTGACTCTGAGCCCACACAGACTACACATCAAGTCTCTAAAATCATCTTTTGTGGTCAAAAATGTTTGGAGATTGGGCAGGAAGGCTGAAGAGCATGTGGCAGCAGCTCTCAAAGGCTCACTCAGCACTGTCACAGGTCAGCTGCTCGAAATAATGAAGTGTGTGCTCACCCACAGCTAAACAGAAATTGAGAGTGACTGGACAGATTCTACCATGTGAGGTAAAAATGCTTTGCTTAAACCTCAGTGAGGAACAGCTGATGTTTCATCATTCATTAAACTATAATAAGACTCATGTATAACATTTTCTGTGAACCAAAGCTGTAGGAGAAGTTTAAGATGCCCTAAGGATCAATTTAACTTTTTACTAAACATGTGTATCAGTAATGTTCTCATATAAGATTATGGCAGATTAAATTTCGAACTGATTCTCAGGTACCTTTGTCATTCAGTTGATGTAATGGCTGCTTGATTTCCTTTTTTAGTTGCTTGCTACTTCAAAGTACTTTGTTTCTCTGTTCTAAAAATTCCATTAATTTATCTGTTGCTGCCTTTTATAGTCTCAAAAGAATGTCAGCCTTGCTGTGAGAAATGCAAGTACTGCAGGGAGGTGATGAAGCAGTAACTGCTCTCCTAAAGACTCAGCTGCATGTTCAGTCCTTTCCCAGGGTTGCTTTTGGAAGGCAGAGCAGCCTGTGGATACAACAAATGTGCCTCAGTTTCAAGTGTGCACAGAGGCCAGAGCTGATTGCTGCTGGTTGGAGCTCTCATCCAAGTGAGGTTTAGTAGAGGAATGTGGTGCTGGAAGACTGGGAGCTGCAGCTTGTGGTTTATAAATGTTTGTGTTTTCTCTTTCTTTTGTCATGGAGTAGAAAGAAAATAGCCTTTGCATCTTGAATTTATTATTCAAGTGTAATTTATTGAATATACATTTGACTGTAATACCAGAAATCAATGATCTTAGCAGTGTGGATACTACCTGAAACCTCTGGACACCACTCTTGTAGTGCCTTCGTTTTATCCATTGCTTTCTTCTGGGTAACAATGCCACCACAATACTTACTCTGTATTACATCAACTGTTAAAGAGAACCTTGATGAAAGTTAGTTTTCAGCAAGTTTAACATGTGATCATTGATCACTGTGACTTTCATCACTGAGTCTGACAGCTGAAATAGTTTTCACTGGCCTTTGCCTGGTCTTTGAATGGCTGAAGAAAAGTAATCTTTCCTGGACTGGAAGTTTGTGCCCTTATTGTTGGAATTTCAACAGCAGTTAGAAAATTCATTAAGCAATGCTCATTATTTTTGTACTGCAGGGGCTGCTGTGTAGATTCAGTTAACTGCAGTTAAAGAATTAAAACATTTGTGCATACTCAGCATAACCTTGTGTTGCACATTCATATTTACTATGACTTTATTAACTAATTTTTCTTCTGCATTTCAATGCAGGCTCTATTATATGTGTTAGTAGCCTCTATGAAGAGAACTCACAGAATCACAGAATTCTTTGGGTTGGAAGGAACATTAAAGATCATCTAGTCCCAACTCCCTGCTGTGGGAAGGGACATCTCCCAGTGGACAATGCAAGACAGATCCCATCCAGCCTGGCCTTGAGTATCAGGGATGTGGAGTCCACAATCTGCTCCAGTGCCTCATCACCCTTACAGTAAAACATTCCTTCCTAATATTTAATCTAAACTTACCCTCATTCAGCCTAATTGAAAACAAACAAACAAAAAAAAATCTTCAAGTAATTTAAAAGCTGAATTAAAAGTAGCCTTGTAAAATGGAAAAGGAATCATTGAACTTCCATCTATTCCTTTTTGCTAGGCCATTGTAGTTTCTTTAGATGAGGCATCCCAGCCGTTTCAAGTAATCCTTGTATTTATAGAGATGAAATGGTGTGAGCTATTCTGAATCTGCAGCAAAAGCTGTTCTACTTCATGATTCATAATGAAAATATTCTTGCCCTTTCCAAATGCTAAAAGGGCATCCTCTGTGCAGAAGCTAATAGCAATGTATTTTGTTTCTGTTCACAAGTTATGTTTTGTCCACGTGGGCATCAGGAAATGTGTTTGTGTGTTCTTTTCTCTTCTGCTGTAAGTGTGGTAAATGCTATCAAATTTTCCTGGTCTTGTATCTTAAGTTTCACCACAGTAATTGGGCAGTAGAATGTGAGCTGGTAGTGATCAAGCATGTAATCAAACACGGGAAAATATTTTTGCTTTCTTGGCAAACATTTCTTGCTTACCTTGGCAAGGTAAAATTCAAGGTGAATTCTGAAAAGGAAAAGAGAAAAGTGTGTGAACAGATGTGGACAAACTGTTCCATAGCTATGCTTTGTCTGTGATTCCATAAGAAAAATCAGCATATTTGTGTATTTGCAGGACTCTGGGATGCACATATTTGAAAGCCAAACTTATTCCTATGCAAGACGTGTAGTGTTAGGTCAGTGTCTTAACCAGGCAAAATATATTTAAGGGAATATAATCTGCTTCACCTTAACCATTTAAACCTCTAGTAATTTGATAGTTATGGTTGTGAGGGTAAGCTTGAGAAAGGGAATGAGGAACGAACCTTCTTAAAAGAGGGATTTAATTTCTTTCTTTCCCCCTTACTTCCTGGAGAGTTTCCCTGGGCTATTTGACTTTGCTTAAATGGATCGTTGTGGAAGGACCAGCAACCTTAGATATAAACAATGAGAACAGAAATTTCCTCTCCATTAATCAAGTTGCTACATTTTAGGAAGAGAATGAGGTAGTTGTAATAGGTTAGGCTGTGGGAACTGAGGGTAAGAGTGGGGTGATACAGTGCAAGGAAACAAAAAGTATTTATGTAGGTTACTGGCTCTGTTGTGCCTGTCACCTTAAAGCCTGTTTCTTAACATCTCTTTCATTGCATGGTATCTAAGACTGAGAATTAAATCTTAGAGATAATTAGTTTGAATGTAGATACATTAAATATTTGCACCCAAAGAAACAAAATGCAAGATCTTTTTTTTTTTTTTTTGCTTTGTACAACAATCAGTTTGAGTGCTGTTTTGACCAAGATATGATCTTGTTCAACAGTCATTCATTTATGTTTTGCTGCAGAGTAGCACCTGCCTCATTTTCCCTCTCAGAGGAATGGTGTGACTGCTGAAATCTTCAGACACCAACATACAGTCCAGAGCAGTTGCCACAGGACCACTGAAAAAAAGGAATCCAAAAGCTCTTCATTGTTGAACTCATGCCCCACAGTCTGATTCAGTAGAAGTTTGGCTTCTGCAGGGGGATTAGGGCAGTGGCAGAAGAGTGGAAGCCAAGGTTTTCTCTTCTGGTATTAGGAATCTGTTAAAGTGAGTGAGTGGACATGATGAGGATGGTAATGCATGGAGTGGTTTTATTGGTGCAGTGAAATTAATCCTTTTAGCCTTTATGCAGAAATTACAAAGCTTGACAGGGTTATTAGTGAAGTATAAAAGAAATCCACCAAACTATGCAGATGTCTGCAAGGTACAGCATACCAAACAGTAGAGTTCATTTTTGAAGTTCTCAGGAAGGCAGTGCTGTGAAAGAGAAGCTAAATGGGCAATGGCAAACAAAATGAAAGACTCTGTAGCTTAGAGACAGACAACATCTCACTTCACTATATCTAGCAGATTTTTGACCATCACTTCCCAAATGGGTAAGTCTGGCCTATCAAGTGGGATGATAAAAAGAGATGGATGCTAGATCTAGTCATTTTAATTACCTGGATTTGTTCCATTGAAATGTGGTTGCCAGGATATTGTTGCCTGAGTTATATAGAAGACATGCAGATGCTATATTCTTGCTTGTACAAAGGATGAAAACATTTTTGCAAAGTTTTCCCATTTGAAGATTTCTCATGCAATTCAAAAATCCTGTTTAATAGTATTATCTGAAACATTGCATTTTCTCCATTCCTTAACGTGAACAGAGAAGTTATTCTGGATGTGAAGAATCCATCTTAAATGAAAGAAACAAGAGAGACCTCAGCAAGGTAAGAGATTGAATTTGACACAGGTATTTTAATTTAATTTCTGGTTTTATACTTGGATAAATCAACATGTTCAGATCAGCTGAGCATACTGCTCTACCAATCTCACTTTTATAGGCTAATATAGGATTATAAAAGGACTAACTCGAAGTAGGATAATTCAGACTGCTTACTCAGATGCCTTGCCTTGCAAGAGTACATAAAACCAGGGCCCCTGCTCCCCATAGGCTGGAGGGCGACATATCAGTACTAAGGCAGCACCAGCCCAGCAAAGGCAGCATGGAGTTAATTAAATTATGGTAATGCCTGGACTGTCTTCAATATCTCATTTATAGGTGGCCTTGCTCTATTTGTTGTAGAGCATTAGGATTGCACAGGTTCAGAGGAGGACAGTTAATGACTTTTGAGTTTGTAGGGAAAGGAATAAAGTGGCTCCTGCAGCATAAGCATGCAGTTATCTCAGATAAAAAGCACATGGCTTCAAAAGCTAATAGGCTTTAAAAGGAACCATTTTAATTCTTCAATTTAATTCTTCCTTCCCTTTCTTAAAATTGCATATATAGATTATTTGTATGTAGAACAAGTGTGGGTTTCTTTAATCATCTCTGAATGATTGGAAAGGGCATAAAATAAATCTTCAGGGCAGAAAATGTTTGGTTCAAAGGCTACACATCTTGGTCTGATTTCAGAGATTTTACTTGCCTTATAGTTAATTCTCATGTTGCTGAAGGCTTTTTGGGGTGTTGCTTTTGCTTTTTTTTTCTCTTTCCTTAAATATTTCATCAGCAAAACATTCCAAAATCCTGTTTGTTAAATATTTTAACTTGTATAAACACATCACGTTTCCTAATCACTTTAGGTCCTTTCCTGGGAACAATGTTTGCTTAACAGTCCTCCTTTGCAGTCTTCATTTTACCATGGATTTGCAAGCAACCCTCCTTCCCCACTCCTTGTTCCTGTGCCTTGCAAGAGTTAAAGTCTTCGAACAGTCAGAAGAATTGCTCTAAAATTCCTGTGATTTGGCTAAGCAGTAATATCCATTAGCCTTGGTGACAGCACGGGTGACAGCTCCCAGTTTCCTGTCTGATTAAAATTAAGTTTTACTGAATATTTTATCCACTCACTTTTAAGAAGTTGTCTAGCAAAAAATATATTTTTTAAAAGTACTTGTTTTACCACATCCTGATTAAATTATAAGAACAGTGTTCCTGGCAAAGTATTAGAACAATTCCTCATAAGATCAGAGCATATGGACTGCTGTGGATTGTAGGTTGGTCTAGGTAGGTAGAGGGGCAGAACATGAAAACTATAAGTAAAATTTAAGTATTTTTATTTCTCTGCAGCTGGGTAGAGTCCCAGTCACCCATTATATAATTAAATTTACCTATAATACTGCATGTTACCAAGATATCCAAGCAAATTAAGATGTACACAAAAGGAAGGCAATTTTACCACACTGAGAAAGGACACAAGGTGGTCTGTGGTAACCACACCTGATAAAGAATTAAATTTTGTCCAGAAGCATCATTAGATTTCTGACTGAAGTGTCAAAACTGGATAGTAAAATGTCAGGTAACTGTTAAGTCACTCTTAGAAGGAAAATAATCCTAAGCTTTATATGAGGAAATACTGGATCTTTTCAAACAGAGCTTCTATTTTATTAAATTCTGTTGTTTACATGGTGCTGATCTGGTAAGGGAATAATTTTGCTTTTCTATAGTGCAAGCATAGTTTGGTTTTAATTATGCTGAAATGTACATCTTTTTTCCTTCTTGGCCTGAGAAATCAACAAGAATTCCCTGTATGTTTTAGCAAACAATAGACACTTGCATGAGGTGCCTCACAACTTAATACTTATAGAGCTTTAAACATAGCTCTGCTTCAAACTGTTCCATAAATGTGATCACACTCTTCATGCTCAGGCTTTTGTTGGGCTCACCACAGGGCTTGCATTGCAGTCAGCTTCCAAGGATTTTGGTATGCACTGACATGCTTTCCTCCTTTGGCTTTGGCATTTTTCCTCTGCTGCTGCTTCACTGTAGTAGAAATGTAAATCCCAGCTGTTTTGGAAACATCCTAAATGTTTGGGGGTTTGTCTTGTTTGAGGACAAGTAACTGACTAAGAGATTCTTCACATTACTCCTTACATTCTTTGTCTTAAGGCTGTGGTTCAAGTCTTTCAAAAATGATAGACTACAAGAAACTGTAGTTTTCAGGGAGTCTTAAAACAGCTTGAAGCTTTATTTAATGGCATGAAAAATACCCAGTTTCAACAAAAGCAACAACAAAATCTTCCTTTCTCTATGTCTTACCTGCCTGAAAGTCTTACCAGTCTGGGAGCTGAAAGATATTCATGAATCTGTCATTTTTGTCTTCTAAAACATGACACTCATGCAGCTTAGTACGATTTATCCTGACAAGGTTTTTGCTCCTCACCTTGCCTGTTTCTTAATGTTTTCCTTTTCCAGCTTTGTGAAGATTATGCCAGTCTCATCTTTGTTTCTGTGGACTCAGTCATGACTCATGACTTCTTCCCAAGAGACTCCATCTCCTTTTTTTCCCCTTTGTTTAAAGATGACTCCCAAACACCATCCCTAAGAAGGCTAATATGAGCAGCTCTAGCTAACTCTAGCCAATATTCTTAATACTCTCTTTTTATAGCCAGAACAGTACAGAAATTTCAGCCTTTTCCATTGTTCTTAGCTTGGTGAATATATCTGCTCCATTAGCAGAAAAAACCCCCTTGTTCTATGGATCCAACAATTTTCATAGTGGTACTATTGTGCAAACTGTTAATATGCATATATACATAAAACAATTCCCAAAATTATCTATTCCACTGACTTCCACTTAATTTGCTTGTGTACACAATGGCTTGTGGTGAAAAATATAACATCACTCCAGCTGGATTCCTGTTGGTAAGATGGCTTAGTGCTGCAAGTCAAAGGAATGCTAATAGAATTTGACGTGTAAAATTCAAATTGGTTCGGTGATTTTGCAGCTTTCCTTGCTCCCCCCCCCACCCCGATGTCAGGTCATTTAACAGTTTAATCACCAAACCACTTGTGTAAACAACTGTTTAAAAAAAGGTTTTTTTAAAAACTGTTTAAAAAGAGGGTTTTTTAGAGGTAAACTTCTAAACCTCTCTTATTTGATGGTGAACTTGTTTCCTGTAAGCAGCAGCAAGCTTGGGATAGAGAGCTTAAATTTATATAACTTTATCTGCATCCTTATCAAAGGCAAAGGATGAAGTTATTCTGAGCATTGACTTAGCTACATCTATTTACTGATTTCTGTAGCTTGTAAAATTGTATGGCATTTGCACATGCTCATTTAAGATTTGAGTCTCTAAATTTTTAAGATGAGAAGATTTTACGAGATTTTGCTTCTGAACTTTTTGTAATTGCTGATACCAAATAGTTGTGCACATTCTGTACTCCAGCTGAAATAGTTCTCTGTATTCAGTTGTCCTATTGACTGAATCGCTCTCAATTCATGCTGATCTTTACCAATTATTTGCTTTTTACTGAAAGTTTTCAGAGCTTTTTTTCTGTTGTGTGTAAACTCAGTCACTGCAAGAAACCATGTGTGAAAAGAGAAACCTTAAATTAAAGGGGTTTTTAAAATGTATTTTGGGCTACAAAATGTCCAAATAGAAATACTTATGAATCTATGGGGAAAAATGTATTTGCCAGACACAGCATTCCATATTTATTTTGCAAATCAAGTAAAACAGGGATAGCTGTATAAACAAATACCAAGAAACATTTTCATGTGATCAGGCTTTGAGGAGTTGATAAGAAGATACAACAGTCTAGAATAGATTCAAGGGTACAAGGCTTAGCAGCCCTGCTAGTTTTTAGAGACTAAAACTGGAAAAGAAACAAGTGTAAGAAATGTAAATATAAAGAATGTGTCTTGAATAAAACAGAATGAGCTTAGTAGGTTGGGTTTTTTTTAGGGGGCATAAAAGTAGGATAGAAAGCAAGTTTTAAAAAGTGTATCAGAAAGTATTACCCAACTATGCGTTTTCCCAAAGAGGGATCAAATGCCAGACTGAACAAGCAGCACTTTGATTTAAATATTTGAAATGTGATTGAGCAGCTTTTTTTGGGTTTTCTGGACCACAATTTTAAAAAGGATAATTGCTTTTACTCAAAATTGCAACTGCATGGTTTTCCAAGAGAACTAAGAATTCTTAGCAAGGGATTGTTACCTCGGTTTAACAAAAAAATCAGCAGGTTCCCCCTCAAAGAACAATGGAATTGCATTGTACCCTAGCCAGGCTTCAGAGGGAAGGAAAACCAGAAACCAGAAGCTATAAAATTTGATTGACAAGTTGATTTAGAACAGGATGCAGGCAGCTAGGAAATGTACATGGCTTTTGTGAAAAGCAGAGACAGCACCTAAAGCACAGTGAAGTGATGTGGCTAACTCAGAAACAGTGGAAGCATTTCCAGGGAAAAGGAATGCTGACAGTCATTTTTCCTAACTGAAGCAACCCCCTGCAAGTGCAACCAATGCTGCCAGTCAAGAGAGCATGATGAAGCAACACTGAATAGTTTTCTTCCTTCCCCTGGTAAAAGCTATGCAGCTTGTTCTAGGAAAAACATCAAATCTCCTTCACTGTCGTGTCCATCACTGTGTGGAGGAATGGAGTGTGGTTTTTTTGTCCATGCTCTGTTTACATTCCTTACAGTTCACTGCTCAGGGGTTCTGAGCACATGCCTGTGTGTGAATCCCATTCAGGGTGGGGGCAGCAGCTTTAGAAGGCGAGCTGCTGCCAGCAGTTCTCATCCTTCTGACAAAAGCCCAGGTGTTCTGATGAACATCTAGGGGATAGATGTAGGAAAAACTGGCCCCAGCTGAGCCTGCTTCAAGGCCTTTTAAAGCTAAACACACCAATAAAAGTTTTACACCTCTATTATTTATACTTTTGACCCAATAATAGATTCCCATGACCCTTAGAGTGACTTTCGACTGACCAATCCACAGGTAACTCCCTAAGTTCTGTGAAGAAGAAGAAGGAAGAGAAGAAGATGAACAAGAAGAAAAGACAGCACCCAAAATTCTCCATCTTGTCCCCTAACTACCACTATACTGTAAAAACCTCAAATTTAAAACCCATCCCCCAGTGAAAATACACACATCTAACACACCACACATTTGTGATTTCTAACTCATTATTCATATTTACAAGTCTTCCCCAAGGTTTCAGCTCCAGAGCAGTGTTTTCAAGGGGGTCTGTGCCAGGAAGCACAGAAAGCTCAAAAACTTCAGATTCTTGAGATCCAACAAATCATGACATCAAAGCAAACTTGATTTCCATAGAGATGTTTTCTTTAAGATGATTGGGCTCTAGCAAACCTCTCCTTACCTCCTTCTGCAGACTCTGCAATTGCATATTCTTTTAATTTTGCTTCTCTTTTGCTGGAGAAAATTGGAAGCAAATTCCCTGCCTTTGAGAAGACTCATCTAGATGTTGCTGCAAAAACATGATTAAAAGTTAATAAAGTTTGTTACATTTTACAGAAATTATCTAGCATGACTAACTGGCAAAGTGATATTGATTAATAGCACCCTTTTGAACCAGCACACATTTTAGTTCCATTTTTCTGGGTTGCATTTGGGATTTAATATCCAGCAGAGTGAGTTCCAGATGGGAAAATTTTATTGCATGTTTTTGCCTTGGATTTTTTTTTGTTTGTTTCATATATTAACTTAGGAAAATTGTTCTTATTTTGGTTTTTTCCCTCCTGTCTGGATGAAGCTGGCAGATAGAATTGCATACATAAGTAAGATTTGCATAATGGGTGCCATCAGATGAGAGAAGGTGACTTCAGTTTTGTGTGCACTCTCATGGTGGCAACATACAAGCCAGAAAAGCCATTGAAAACACAAATTTTATGCAGGAGCAAACATTTAAATTTGGAAAAATGTTTTATGCAAGAAAACAAAGGGACACAGAAAAAAATTTGGCATAAACCTTAACTCAGGTAACTAATTTTTCCACATAGTTGAGAAATCAGATGATAATGATTCAATAAAGAAAATTGTCAATGCACATCGTTATTTGTGTGGAGGACCTGAGATGGACAGAGATGCATTCTAAGTGTGATGCAAATCAAGTTTTAACTGATAAAAACACCTTTGAGATGCTTTTAAAATGGAGCATGAAAACTCGTGTCCTAGAACTCCAGTTTTAAGTGCAAATGTTATCACTTCTGCTGCAAATTTTTAGCCTGTCTGATGAATAATCTTTATACTTTAGTCACTGGATAAAAAAATAGAGCATGTAATCGTGACTTGCCATTATGGATGGCTAATACATATGCACAGGAAGGATAATAAACAACATTTTAATGCAAAGTATCTTTAAGTCCTGAAGCATAAAATCTTCAAAAATAACAACAATAATAATAATGTAAATCTTAAAAAATATGAGAGTTCTCAAAAGTTCAAATGAAGACACCTACAACTATTTCTAAACAAATATCTCATTTCAGTTAAAGTTCTTACCTCCCAGACTGCCCAATTAAAGCCAAAACTAGAAAAAAATCAAAGACTGTGGCAAGATCACTCTTCTGCTGTTGCTAGACAAAGTTTGTGCTCGAAAATGGTTGTGCTCCAAAAATGAAGCCCCTGTATGGATCTTACTTGAGCCTGAGAGGCAGAGCTCTCCATTGCTCCAGTATGACAAGGATTTTAGGGCTTGTGTTTAGTGCTGGTTTTCACCTCCTCCAAGGCACAAGTGAAAATCAGAACTTGAGGAGCCCAACCCAGGAAACGTAACATTGCTTTGTTAAATTTGCTCCTCCTGCACTGCTGCTTTTGTAGGTCACAGAGCTGTGAAAATCAGGGAAATGGGCAGGTAATGGGTGGGATGGGGGCACACACATCCCATAACCACCAAGCCGTGTGTAACTGCAGAGAACTCCATCTAGATACTCTGAAATACTTCAGAATGCTTATAAAAAAAATAATTTTGTGCTCTCCCATGGGTATACAATACTGGAATACTGGCAACATAAATATGTTGTGTTATGGAGGAGTGGCCAAGCCATCTGTATTAGAATGTTTTTACAAAAACAGATATCACCAGATCTTAAAAAAAACCAAGCAAACAAATGACTTTTATATGGTGCATGTTACTATGCCTTCTTTATAGAATTTTAACAATCCAGTTGATTGTTGAATTTAATGAAATAATTAAATTTTAGCTGCTAATATTTCCTCATTCAATAATTTAGATTTTGGCTAGCAGCTTTCATCTCTGTTTGGCCTGAAATTTCTCACATTAAACAAATCTCTGGGCAAAGGATCTGCCAAGGCTATAGAACAGAAGATATAAAGCAATTTTGGGAGCAGAAGACTGATGGAAGTTTTGTTTTCCTCCTCTTTTGAGTATCTCCAGGATCCTTCTGTGTCCCTTAAATCCTACCTGGGCAGCAGGAGTCACGTTTATGTGGTGCAAGTGGAGGGGCCAAACAAAACTGAAACTCTGCCACTATAGGTTTTCCCCTTAGTAGCTGCAGTAGCTTAAATCTGCTTTACAAGCACTGGTTTCACTAACTCTCTGGGAACTTGAAAACACTGTAAGGCCTCAGTTACTTTAATAAATTTGGACTAAATTTGGCCACCAGTGGCTGTAGGATGCTAGACCAATGAAGAAGCAACTTCAGCGAAAAGTTTTATTTCCCAGAGGACAGTAATGCTGAAAGACAGTAAACAACTTGTTCTTGCCCAAACTGGCTTCAAAGCAGTCGTTGCTCTGAAAGGGATGAAAGCAGATTTAAAAGAAACACGACTTCTGTTGTAGACAAATGAAGCATTTGACACTTGTGGCCTAGAAATTCTGAGAAAATAAAACTGAAAAATGATGAGTTACAGATGCTAGTAAAAATTCTGTAGCTGCAGATAGCTAGATGGAACACTGAAACCATGCTGAGTCACAGGAGGCTATTTCAGAACATGAGTTTGTGGGTAATGAAGCAGTAATTCAAAAAGATGAAAGGAGGTGTGTTAAAGTGCTTTGTCAGAGTCAGTGCTGGTGTGAAGGACTGTAAGTGGACAGAGGACATGAATACCTGAAAAGGTACAGGGAAAACCCAGCTACTCCATTTACGTGGGGAACAAGCTTAAGCACCAGTGTTAGAGAAGTTGTTCGAGCCTTTTTCCTCTTCATTGATCTTTGGAACAAAGAATGTCTTTAAGTGTAGAATAATAATCTTTCTAATGCCAGCTGTGCCATGATGTGGCACAAAGCAGGTGCTCAGCTTTGTATTTTCTGTGCTATGTTGCCATCAACTCATCTTTGCCCACTTCTCCTACAAACCATGCACCAGTGCCCTGTGGTACTTTTCAAGTCAAATCATCAAATCTTTACTTCTTTCTTTTGTCTGATTTGTTTCTGCCTTACTGCTCTTATCAGCTACTGTCAAAAGGCAGTTAATTTAGTATCTTTTGCTGCTTTCTCTTAAAACAGCCCTAATATATCTCCTCAAAACTTACTATCCAATTTTACATGCAATCTGCTGCCTGGGGTTTTTTTTTGTTTTTGTGTGTGGGGTTTTTTTTTTGGTTTTTTTTTTACATTACTCACTTTCTTTTCTTTTGTCTTTACTTCTTTACTTCAATTTTGAAAGGATTTTTGGACAGTGTTTGGCTTTCTTACATTTAATAACTTCCCAGCACCTGGCTTTAGAGAACTCTTAGGATCTGTGGATGTAACTGTAATACTCATAAGTAGTCTGAAGCAGCTAAAGGGCTGAAGTAAAATCTCTGTCAGTTTTAGAGCTCAGAGCTCTGAATCACATGCATGTAATTGCTCTGTAGGTACTTGAATGTACTGTGGTAAAGGTTTTGGGTTTCTTTTCCCTCTTCAAGCCTCATTTGTAGCTACATTCTCTCATGGGATACAAGCAAGTTCTGTGGATTCACTGGGAATTATTCCTACTCTGCAAGTGAAGAGCAGAGCCCATGACTGGACCGAAGCCAGCGTTCTTTAAAAGTTCACATGCCTTCTATTTGCTCTCTAATTTAGACTCCTTCTGACCAAACAAAGGGAGGGGGAGAGCAATGAAAAATAGTAGCATCTGTGTCAGTAAAAAATTCTAAGGGTTAACATAACATGATGTAAACTGTTTCATCTGTTCTTCCTACTTGCCTATTTTAATCAGAAATGAGTAAGTGGAGCTTATATGCACTGAACTTGAAGAATGCTAATGGGATGTCTGCATCATGTTGTACCCAGGGTACTTATGCCAGAACAGGAGAGCCTCTAATTCTGTAATTCTCTGAGGCAAGAAAAGCTTTCTGAAGAGTTACTTTAAATTTAAACTCTCATTCTAATGTTAGGCAGCCTGTTGGATCTCCGAGTTAAAAATTGCTTCAGCTTTAGTTACTAGAGCCAGATGTAACATTGACCTTAAATGGTAAAAGCTCCCAAGAGTGAAAGAGAGGCTGGCCCGAGGGGAAAGAGAAGAATAACTGAAGTTTTAGGTAAGTAATCTCTATTACCAGGAATAAGCTCTTTTTCAGCTGTGAAACAGAACGGAACCATTTTTCCTCCTTAAAGGTACAGTACTTTGTTCTTGTGATACCAGGGAGCTGGGTCTTTACCTCTTCTCCTCCACCCTCTTCCAATTCTACCTCTTTGTCAGATTTTAGCTGCTTAAAAACTGGGTGTAGTCAATGTAACCTCGTTCTGCTTACAAACTGTTCGGGACTGTACAAGAATGAAAAAGAAAACGCTGTGTTAATTATACTGAGCTTGATTAATAAAGGTGTGTAGTCAGTAATTCAAGGCAACCCGATTCACAGATACTGTGTCATCTGTATTGTGCCTAACCAAGAGAGAGTCTTAGGAGCAATCCATTTTACAGAGAAACAGATAAGTCACAGATTGCTCTTTTTAATTGTGTGACTTTCCTTCCCTTATGCTTTGAACACTGCTGGAGTGGTTTATGTTGGTGGATTACCTGGTCTGGAACTTATCTTTTAAAAAGGCATTTCCAGAGCCATTTCTTTATACAGTCTGTGTTTGAGTTAAGTCCTGTTAGATGTAAATTAATACCCCAAAGTTGTGTTTAATTGGAAGGCTGTAGAGAGAAAAATAAATATCTTCAAGTGTTAAAACGTGTTTCCTTTAGTACAGAAAAATCTCATTATTTGTTTTCCTGATATTTTGGTTTTCAGTTTTATCTGTGCTATTTGGTAGGTACCCTGAATTAAAATTGATTCAATTTCCTTGACAAATTAAAACACATTTTTGTCTTACTAATGTGTATGTTAAGGTCTTCTTATGCTCCAGACAACAGAATGTAAACAACATGA
The DNA here is from genome assembly GCA_037013685.1 of Acridotheres tristis. NCBI lineage: Eukaryota > Metazoa > Chordata > Aves > Passeriformes > Sturnidae > Acridotheres > Acridotheres tristis. The sequence goes on along the minus strand of CM072890.1, from coordinate 3,861,488 downwards.
AAGAATGAGGTCAGTGCAAGGAAGTGATAGCTGCAATTAAAGACTTAGGTTTCTGTTACTAACTCACATTATGAACAATTTGTGTTAGTGAGTTGATATTTCAAATCTGCATAGCATGGCTTCACCTGGTGAAAACTTCTCTGCAATCAGTGGTGAATTTCCACCTCTGCAAAGTGATTAGAGCATAGTTTGTAGTTTCTGCCATACAGAGTTTGGGTGAATTTAGAGTTCTTAGTGTAGACAGTGTTCTTGTGGGTGCTGACAGCTACTACATTTCTATTTCATATGGTAGATGTGTGTACACTTTAGTGAAAGTTTGCTTCAGTTTCAAGAGACTGTGATAAAAGAATCTTACTTGTTAAAGCACTTTAAATCTTGTTGCAAAACTTGTAGTAGTTTTTCCTTTTATTTTTCTCTGGAAAAATATTAGTGAATAGCTTAGTACATTTAGGTTAAACTTCTAGCTGACCTTCATGTTTTAAATTAATAATAATATCCCAAATCAACAATTATATCACACTTGGAGCCTAATAATCTAATGATACAACTCACAGAAATCTAAGTTTATTAGAGCAGTGGAAATTAAGAATCAGTCCAGTACCTGAAATGCTGAATACTGATGGTCCTCACTTACATAATGGTCTTGTATTTCTGCCCTCCAAAGACCCTTGGTTTTGCATGTGTTACTTTACTTGTGATGTTTTATGCAACCCTTCAACTTGTGCAAGGATGTATAACTTTAGATGGTATTCTAGAAGGTGTTTAAGTTTCCATGACTTATTTTTAACAACGTGTAAAGGTTGGGAAAACTAATCTGTGTCTAATTCCTCCAAGTCTGAACCAAGTGTATATATCTAATGCATGATATAGCACTTCAACAACTATTGTTCTTATTTCACACAATTCTTTGTTTTTTTGTGACTTAGAATATGTAATAAAGTGCCTGTGTGTAAATTTATCTTCAGTAAAGATATTATCATGACAAAAGTGTAATTTAATACAAAAGTACAAGTTGCTTATTTGTGTATAATGAATATTGTGTTAACATCAGCACTGATAAGTAGCTAGGATTTTAATTGTATTTAACTTTTAGAAATCCATCTACTTCACATTTTTCTGGATTAAGTTCTAAATTGTCTGTGGGCATGAAATCTGTATGCTTCCTTACCTCCTGTCTTTTTTTGTGTCTGGGTCAGTTTTAATAACTGTAGTCCTATTTATCTTGGGACCAAAACATGGGAAATTAAGAATTATCTAGAGGTCAGATTAATAACTCCAGTGTTTAGCCCCGGCCTCTTCCATCCTTCTTTCAATCAATCTGCTTCCTGATAGCTTTTAAGGATAGTTTGTTGTCAAATAAATTTAAAAAGTTATTTAGGACAGAGTGAGCAAGTGAGGTAAAGGGAGTTGGACCTGGGAGAGAGAGATGTGAAAGCTTCTCCTTTCATGGGTTGTATGTGTATGTTCCTCACATGGAGTTCTCCTCCCTCATCTATTTGCTATTTTTAGAGAAGTGTGTAAGTCCAGGAAAAAGAAGGATTACATGGCTTGTGAGTGGAAGGGGAAAGAAAATCCTTGCTGTTTCAAGGTCTGTGGGTTATTTAAAGATCTGGGGGATTTGTGAGCAGAAATACATCTTTTTGCTGTCCTAACTTGCAGCCTTCCTGTAAACTAAGCAGAAGAATTTCTTTGTGATGCACTCTCTGTCTGTGCTTCCTTTGAAAAGTGGGTCAAAGAGATGTTTTGGATCTCGGGATCACTGACAGAAAGGAAATCTGAGTGGGTGATGGATCTCTGTAAGCTTCTAAACTAATGACTCAAGACATGAATTACTGCTTATGTACATGTGTAGAGATTTGTAGAGAGCTTAGACTGTGACTGCTATGGTAGTGCTTTGAAATAATAACTCACTTTCCCTCCCAGGAAAGTAAGTCCTAAGGATTCTGAAAAGGAGAGAGGGATTTGTTATTTAGAGCAAGTGGACTTGCAACCTCAGGTTTTGATGGAGACCTTCAACTTTAAAAGCATTCCTGGATTTAATCCTCTAATCTAAGTAGGTAGATGTAATGGGTTTTTTGCTTTATATTTCTGTTTCTTTTAGCTTAATTTCAGTGTGTCTATCGTTAATTTTACAGTCTCAAAAAACAATTTGGGAATTAAATTTTACTTAGGAATTGCCAAATTTATTAAATATCTGAAAGATTGAAACAACAAAACCAACAACAAAGATCACACACTCACCTCCATTTCATAGCTGGAGTAAAGAATGCCTTACCATGTGCTAGAACTTTCACCCATCCTAAAACGTGCAAAACACAAAATCTTTAGCTATCACAAGTAATCAGGAACCAGTAGTATGGTAGACATCTGCAGAGATCTGTAGATTTGGACAAGCAGGGTCTGTAGAATATGATCTTCCCTTATGCTAAGAGGGGTTGCTGGGGCAGGGGAAGATGAGAGGAGCAGGGAGGGAAGCATTCAAACCTGCCAGCTAATGTATGTCAAGTAAATATGTGAACGTGGAAGTCTTTTCCCCAGCTAAAGCATATTCTGCTGTGATTTGTCGTGGTGCACATGCATGCTTTAGTCACTGCTGTCCCCTAATTTACCTGTAAATACACCTAGTGGTTATCCAAAGAGAGCTGCAATCTCATGGCTATAAAATACAGCCCACTGGATTAGTTACTGGGATTTCTGCAAAGAGCAAAGGGGTTGAAAAGTTGATATAACAAACAGTGGTGGTGGGGAAAGCTTTTCGTGTGGGAGCTGCACACTGTTTTCTTACCCACTGTAATATTTTGCATCCTGAAAATGAATGCGTGACAGAAATTCTGGGCTGCTGGGGCAAGTACAATAATTGTTTTGGGGTAGAAACTTGCCTTCTGAGTAAAATTATTGCTGTTTATATAATTCTGCAGAATGTTTTGTAAGGCTGAAGTTATACATGGGGAATTTGGCTCTGAGCCTTTCTTTTGAAATCGTCAGCAAAGTTTCCATTGACTTCAGTGTTGCCAGAGGAGGCACTTAGTGAGCACCACAAAGGTAAAGACTCTCAGTTAGGGCAATCTGAGTAGGAGAAACAGGTCTATTTTCTCCCATCTTATTTTGGACCTTATTTGTACTAACAAATTACAAAATCTGTAAAATGATCGCTTTTTCTGACATTTTGGACAAGAAAAATCCTCTATTTCGTTTTTGAATGTTCTCCTAGTTTCTCCAGTCTCTTTTAGAAAGTAGTAGAATATAATAAGGTCTCATATGTCAATTAATGTTTCCCGTTAAACTTCTATACTTGTGCTGAACTGTGCTGTAACTGCTGAACAGAAAAATTAAAAATAAAGTGTCTAGCCACAAGCTGAAGGAGAGCTTGTGGAGAGGAAGGGAAATAATTTGATGATGTATGAAAATTGCTTTCCAATTTCAGCCACTGAATTTCCCATCTTTTTTCTTTATAAATAGCGAATGAAAGGCGCTGATCTCTGGGCTTATGAAAATAGAATTACGTGACTGGGGCCTGGTTGCAGGGGAGGGTGGAGTTTGTCTCAAGAGGAGGAGCTGAGTCAATCTGATGTTCTGCACATCACCTCAGACTGGAAAAGTCTTGGAAACAAACCTGCATATTGTGCCTTGTTCCCTTATGCCAGTACAGTGGTGCCCATCTGGACTTCCCCGAGAGCTGTTGCAGTTTAGAACCTACTCCTATTCTTTGATAGATAAAATGATCAGCATTGCTCTAAAAACTGGTTTATTAAGTGCAATAGTCAGTGCAACAGACTGTTGAAACCCAATCAGATTTATTAGAATTCCCAAGTATCTTAGGAACCTGAAGCAAGATTAGGGAGGTGTGAAAGCAGCTCAATGCATTAAGTAAAAATATCTGTAAGGCACAAGGAGAAAGAATTTGTGGGATATATTCTAAAACCTCAGCATGTAAAACTCAGTTTTTATCTTCATGTTGAGCTTTTGGGATCTGTTTGAAATCTCTTCTGCATAAAACACAGCATTAAAATGTCCCTTCCAAAACTCATCTATTATGTGCTAATGGAATAGAGTCACTGGAGTATTAACAACCTTGTACCCTTATAAGAAGCTCTTGATATTTCCTGTTGGATTAATTTTGTGCAAGGCTTTGACATTTTCTGTTTAATAGATTTTAAATGTTTTTCTTAGTAAAATGGCAGTCATCAACCATCTCACTCTCTACAAAACTGACATATAATTGTAACAGAAGGGTGAATTATACCTGAAGATCCCCAAGGAAATCTGTCCTGTTGCTGTTTGACATTTCCCTATCTATGAATGTGTTCAGAAATTACATTAAATACCAAGTGGTGATTTTTACTGATCACTTTAGAAATGATGCTAAAATTAAGGACCCAGAGGAAAAATACTGCACACAAGAAAAGTAGCCTGGGCTGCCTCAGGAAGAGTGTGGCCAGCAGGCTGAGAGAGGGGATCCTGCCCCTCTAGTCAGCCACCCCTGGAGTGCTGTGTCCAGTTCTGGGCTCCTCAGGACAAGAGAGACAAGGAGCTGCTGCAGAGGGCCCAGTGGAGGCCACAAAGAGGATGAAGAGTCTGGAGCATCTCTGTGATGAGGAGAGGCTGCAGGAGCTGTGCCTGGTAACTCGAGAGAGGGCTGAGAGGGGATGGCATTAATGCATAAAAATATCTCAAAGGTGGGCTAAGAGAATGGTGCCAGACCTTTTCAGTGGTGCCCAGGGACAGGATGAGGAGCAATGGCCACAAACTGAAACACAGGAAGTTCCATCTCAACAGGAGAAACAATTTCTTTACATTGAGGGTGTCAGAGCACTGGGACAGGCTGTCCAAGGAGATGGTGGAGTGTCTCTGGATGCATTCAGACCCCACCTGAATGCATTCCCGTGTCCCTGCTCCAGGTGACTCTGCCTTGGCAGGGAGGTTGGACTGGATGATCTCCAGAGGTGCCTCCCAGCCCTAATTATTCTGTGATTCTTATTATGAAAATGATGACTTGTATTTCCTTAAATCATCTAGCAAGTCAAACTCTCTTCTTGTAAATTGCTGTTGCTGTTTGGATTGTGTGGAGCTTTGCCCATGTGTGTGACCTATGGGTCTGTCTCAGTGGACTTTGATCACTCCTGAGAATCTGGCTCCACTTAATATGAAGACAATTTCCCTTTTTATGTTGCTAAACAGGCAAAGATCAGAGTTGATGGACATTTTTCCCTTCAGTGCAGGATTTGGTAAATTTCTTGTACAGCTTTTTACAAAATGGGCACAGATAAACCAAGTTTTCCACCTGGTTTTATTCTTAGGTAGTAGTTGGTGAAATGTTTTCTCAGAACAAAGTTTCTTAAACTCAAGACAAAAACCTTGCAACTCACAATGTATTTTACACTCATCTGTCAGCTTATATGATTCACAAGTTGTGAAGCTGGGAGGTTTTTTCTTCCTTTTGAAGGTGGGTACTGTACAATCATCCTGTGTACTTATCTTCTGAGCATCTGCTTGGAAAATAAAACAACGTGCCATTTTGACATCCAAGAAAGTGCTATAAAAAGTCTGTTGCTATGTTTAAATGCCTACACTCAGTTGCTATAGCAATAAAAATATCAAAAATGATGTACGAATTGCCACAGTGCATTACCAGCCCTTTCCTGGACAGGGAGATTGTGGGACTGAGGATGTGACAGAGATGCTCAGTGTGTTGGAGAGCAGAGTTGCCCCATAGTTCCAGGTCCCTGTGGTGACACCTGAGAGCAAAATGTGTCCCAGCTGTGTGAATCCCAAACTGGCTGGGTCAAACAGGACAGTGGGTCCCAACCCAATTCAGTTGTTTCTTCATGATGTGTGTGTTGAATATTTGGACCAAGTTCCCATTTCTCTGCAAGACAAATTGCTGAAAAGGTTGACCTTTCTCTAAATTCCTTCAGTCCCATGATAGCAAGTGTGAAAATCGGCTTACAGACTTTTGCATCAGCCCGAGTAGGTTTTTCTCCCTGTAACATCCCAGTGGTCAGTGTAAAATGTCCTTGTTCCTGAGGCAGTTATGGGAACCCTGCTATCCAAAAGAAAAGAAATTAAGTAGTAGCTAATGGAATCTTTAGCATCTCTGTGGGGCTCAAAGCCTTGAACATTCAGTTACTTCTCAAAGAGAGCAGGAAATTCAACTTCCTTCATAAAACATAGCAGGCAGAGGAAGGCATGTTATTTTGGCAACTGTAATTTGGTTATGGAATCGAATTGTTTCCTCAGACATTTCTATGCCTCGTTCTCTTGACTCCTGAGGAATGTTAGAGGAAAGACTTGGAGAAATTGAAGCTTTGTTTAAGAGCAAAAGAACTGGTTCTCTTTATTTCAATTAGCTTGAAGAATCCTCAAGGTTCAAACTGCAGAACAGTGTGCAGGTCAATTTGCATATGGTAATCCACAGCAGTCACATAATTGTTTCAAGTATTTTCTTTAACATATTCTTAGGAGTCCAGTTGAGAGGTCTGATATCAAGAATGTATCAGTGGTAGAAATACATATATTTAATTATTGATTAATGCTCTTTTTCAAGGGAGTTATGAACCTGTAGATGAAGTGATTCTTAGAGGCAATTACGATACTCTGTAGTATGAAGGCCCACTTAAATTCTGCAGTACCTCTAAGTACATCTGGGCTTTTTAATTTTTCTAAAAAGACTGGATAAACTACTGCCATGTACATGGATCACAGCTTTTCTCAAAATAAGGATTGCAATGTTACACACACAGTGAGCACCCCTCACATTTCTGCTAGCTTGTATTTGCAATCTCAGTACAGTATTTTTTTGCAATGAATCCTGAGCGCCCTTGGGATTTAACTGTAATGTTTCAATTTTGGTTTTAAGTATTGAAAAATATGACAATTTGTAGCTTTACAGCTGCACAAACTCCAGTGAGTGTAGAAGCATGTGTCTTTGTGAACCTCTGTGGGAATTCTTTGTTTACTTTCCTTCTCAACTGTTCCACATGGAGTACTGGACAATTACCTGGGTTTATCCTTAAACAGGAATGTCAACAGCACTGATTGTGGGTTTGGTTTGTTGGTTGTTGCTTGGTTTGGGGTTTTTTTTACAAATCTAATAGAGGAGTCCAAATGTTAGATCCATAAATATTTATTGATACTTGTTTACTGAAGTCCTGTGTAATTAAAATTCCAAAGGTTATCCTTTTATGTCAAGCTTGGGAGGTGCTTCTGTGGCTGTTCATCATGTGCCTGTAAAACCAGCACACCCCTGCTTTACCAAATTGTAACTTTTACTGCTGAGATATGTGGTCACATAAATAACCTGACTGGGGAAGGGGAGAAGACAACAGAGGAGATGTGTGGAACTTGAAAACTGTAGCTTTTATTTCTCATGATGCTGTTAAATACTTGAAACAAAGAAACCTGATTTCTCTAGGACTTGTGTCTATAGAACCCTCACCACAGCTGTTATGACATCAGTTTATTCTGTATTTCTAAGCTATTCTATATAGTTTCTGTTTCAGATGCTGTACATCTGAACTTGCATCTGCCATGGAAATACAGATTTCCTGATATCTGCCAGTTCTGCATCAGCTTAGCTTGAAACTCATCACCAACTTATGGCAGTGCAGGAGGAAGAGGGAGACCTGAACACACTACATTGGCTACATAAGCTTCTTTCTAGAGAAAAAGTATTACATGGCTATTGTTTAGAGACACATTTCTCTTTATATGCTGTCCACGAGCCTTCTTTAAGTGTTAGCTATGCATTTATTCTTTCCAAGATCTATTTTTGGTATTGTTTTCCTTGGACTAAAAATTATGCTGTTATTCTGGTTGTCAGCCAAGTATCTTTCCCCTTCTTCCCTGCCCTCCCTTCATTCCCTTCCAGTACCCTTTGAAATTGTCTGACTTGTTGAGTTTGGCAGGAGAGGATTGCAAAAGTATTACACTCCTATAAGTGAAAATTAGTGGTGTGGTAAGAGAGGAGAGACCCAGCTTAGAGCTGCTAAGAGGCAAGGCTCCACTATGAGCTGAAATTATCACTGATTCTGTTTGATCTGCCAGCTGGCAACCTGGCACGTGTAAAGCTTAAAACCAGGCAGAGCAAATGTTGTCTCTTGGCTCTCCAGACTGGTAGGAGACTAGGAGACATGTAAGCTTGCTATGAGGGAGATAAGACACAAAACGATAAAATAAAATACCCGAAGAGCAGGTTTTGATAGCTCAGCTGCTTAGAAACAACCCATTTTTTAATGTAGGGGTGCATAGGTTACTAAATGGTCTGTTGCTGCACTGCTATCTTTATTTTGGAAAAAATTCATAGATGTCTGTGAAACAGATCGTGAAAGCTGCAGGCTGATAACTCCTGTGATTTCACACCAAGTTCTAATAGCTGGTGGCAGTCCGTGTGTTTGTCTGCTTTCCAAAGTGGTGCAGAGCTCTGTTCCTTTGTAACACACACCCTCATCTGTTTTGCAGATTTTTCCATCGAGGCTGCAATGCCTAAAAGGAAAAGATCTGAGGTTTCTGCAGTCTTTGGGAACAGGCTATGGACTCTGCTCAGCCTGCTCTTTAGGCATGTCAGTCAGGTTCATGGGAATGCTGGTAGTGGACAGGTTCTTCCCATGGCAAGTAAATGTCAGCCATCCGGGCAGAGGCAGCCATCCTAATGAGACTTTCCTTATGCAACAGATGTTTTGAAGCTCAGCCAGGGAGAATAAAGTAATACCCAGAGACAGCAGCCCTTATCTGCTTTCTGCTCATTTAAAGAAGGCAGCTGGGGTTCAGGAATCTGTTCCCTGAAAATTTCCTTGCATCTGAAGTGGTTTGTCCACCAATGATGTCCTTCTGTGCATGTTCGAGGTCACCAGGCCAGCTCTAAGGCTGCTGAAACTCCAGGAGTTCCACACCATGAATGCTGCTCTCTTGGACTCACTGCTTCTGGTGCCCTTTAAATCACCTGTCATAGGTTTAGGGTTTGGGTTTTTTTAATGTATAGCAAAATACTGGTCTCTTTCTCTGAAGGTTATGCAGAGTATGCAGATATTTGGTTTATGGATGAGGAGTATTTTTGTTCTTCTCCTTTTTTTAAAATGACATTGGGAAAAACAGCAACACTAAACAGATGCTCTCAAAATGAGATATAGTGATCCTGTTAAAGAACTCCCCTTCTGTCTTCCTTCAGCTCGCTTCAGAAGTTTCTAGAGATCCTTTTGGTTGAAGTGAACTCCAGTAAAAAATGGCAGAATGAGATCTTACTTGCTCTTAAGCAAACTGACTGCACACTTTGTTTCTGTTACTCACTGGTTTGTTATTCTATGATTATTTGAAAGAAATACCTGATCATCTGCTTGGAAGGAGTTGTTCATTCTGCTCGAACAAACAAAAAATCCCACCCTTTTCTATCTAGTATTCAATTTGTTTCTTTATGTTTAAAACAGGAAGCACCTGCCTGCAGCATTCCAGCCATCAGCCTGCTGAATATTCATTATCCTTTCTTCACCTGTGTGAAGAGTGCTGCAAGGCACTCTGCTGACCATGAGAATTCCACACCTTAAGCTCCTCTGATAGGTAAAAAGCTTTCTGCTTGCATTTAAAATTATACTTCTGTTATTTGAAAGTGTTGGGCTGATTTCTCATTTGTGGGTCTCATCCAGTGCAGTGAGCAAGGAGCCCTGTACGAGGAGAGTTGCACAGGTCAGTTGCTATTCTGACAATTTTTAACACATTTCAGTATTTTTTTTTTCTTTGGTTAACATGTGTTGCCCATTTGCTAGTTTTTAAACTAAATGCTGCTTTATAAACAATTGTAATTAAAGTGTTCAGTAAAAGTTATGGATGGGGTCACAGATGAGAAGATATGAAACCCTAAAATAATGTTTCTAAAAGATAAATATCATTGTTGGCTTGCCTAACTAATATCCTAAACTCTGTATCTTTTTCCATAACTACCAAACATTATTCCACTGAACTGAATGCCCCATCTGGATGGATGTTCATAAAACTCAGGGTGTAACTGTGCATTCTTGGTGACTGGACGTGCTTTGGTTTTGTGACAAAAGTGAGATTTAGTTCAGCAGAGCAAGAAATGAGACAGCTGCTTTTAGATAACACGATGAGTTTAATCCAGTGAGTTTAATCATTTGGACCTAGCCTGGAGCAGTATTTATTCCACAGCACCAACAGCTGATAAACAGTTCAGGTGAAGAAACAAGACCATGGCCAGTTTCACTTAAGTGCATTGGGGAGTGATCATTTCTTCTTCACAGTAGTAAATCTTTGCTCTATTGGCAGGTGTTTATTGGAAAGTGCTGAAGAATTACATTCACATAGTTTTGAATGTTCTGAGGTTCTTAAAATGAAAAAAAATTTTTAAAAAATCATCTTTCCCCAAATATTTGAAGGCTGTAGAGAAAGATGTGTTGTTACACAGTGAAGAAGAAGAGTTCAGGACTGAACTGCTGTATCCCTCACTTTCTTAAGTACATGGTTTTATTATTTTCTGCATTTGTACTATGAAATAATGATTTAAATGGGTGAAATTTAATGTTCTTGTCAGCTAATAAGATTAAATAATGTACCAGTGCAAAGTGTATTCAGCATGTTTTCAATATTCAGCCCTTCCTCAGGAACATTAACCCTTCACAGTAAGGGCTGCAGCTGGGCAGCTTCGTGAGAGAAAACTGAACAAGTCACTGCTGCCTGTGTTTGCAGAATAACCTGACAGAAAAGTCGTGTGACTCACTAAAGCCTGACTTTTGGGTTGGTGTAGTTGAAGAAATATAAATAAAGACAGAGTATGAACCTAATGAGTGAACTAAATAAAATTCCGTTACTCCACCCTGCTTCAAAAAATGAAGAAAATTAAATTTTTAATGCCCAAAGCACTGATATAGTGTAATTGATAATTCTGTAGTTGAATATTCATGAAGCTCTGCAGTGTGTTCACTTAAGGTACTGATTATAATTCAAAAAAGCTGTGTGATTGAAATTTGCTTTTTGCTTCACTGCAGTTCGAAAACACGCTTAACACATATTTAGAATTGAAGTGGATTTTTTCTGTGCATAATAGAAGTGTGTGGTGCCATTCACACAGGTTGGCAAATAAATTGTTATGGAAAGTACTGTAGTTGCCCTGTTTGTCTTCTAAATTCCATGGTTGCTTCAGAAAATAATTTCTGATTTAAGTGGATAATGAGAATTTTAGAAAAAAAACATAGCTGGCTCTGAGTAGAAATTTGAATATTTCCTTTAACAAAATAAGTAAATGGCATGTTCAGTTAGTAACTTTATCCTGGTTATTCTGTAAAAATATACTTTTTTGTTTTCAACAAGGTTAAAAACATAACACTTGGAGGGAACACTTAGAAAATGAATTTGTAAATTGTCTTTAAATGCCATGGAAATTCAAATAAACATTGTTCTAACTAAGAAACATTAACAACAACAAAAAAGTTTGTGTTGGAAAAATATTTACATGCCTTAGAAACATGTTCAACAGAATTCAACATCATCTTATTTGCAGAGATCAAACAGTATCATTGGTATTAGTTTATATTTAGATAGATCTAAATTTTTTTTGGCATAGGTATGGACATTATATATTTTGTTTGTTTAGCTAGCTTGGCAATTGTTACTTGTTTGCAGTCAGATGTTGACTATAAAGAAGCAATGAAGGGAAGATGTGAAAAAAGATGAGTAGAACATACAAGAAATGTTTCTAGAAAACCTAGAAATTCTAGTTCCAAGTTACAGGTTTCTATTTCTCTCTTATTTCTTTTGATCTATGAGGAAAAATATTGGGAAGATGATTTCCTAATTACTGCAGCCTATGATTTGGATAGAAGAGAACATTAATAAAGATAATTAAGGTTTTAATTCTTAAGAATGTAATTTCTTAGCCAATATAATTAAGAATTAAGAGAAGGATAGATGCTGTCTCTCTTTAGCTTACTATTCCTTCCGCTGCCCCAAGCAAATTTTTTTGAATGTAATCTGAAATATGTCACTTCAGGAAAGGCCATTATATAAAAAAGGTGAATTTTAACCTAACAAAGTTTGTCTCCCTGGGATTCCCTGTAGTTGTCTGAGAAGTGGAAGATCCCTGCAGAATACAATTCAGAGAGCCATAAATTAAATTCCTGATTTTAGGACAAGAACTTAAGTTGATTCAAAAACGAACAAAAACCCCAAACCAAACAAACAGAAAACTTCAGGAGACAAATAGCCTTAGGCCAAAGTGTCCTCGTGAAAGGCTCCCTTTGTACATCTTCTCATGTCTCTCAATCTGTTGAAGGCAAGTGGTATTGTTAAAAATATAGTATTGAAGATGATGGACAGAATGAAATGGGTCGAGGCTCTTCTTCTCTTGATCCTTCCCCACAGAGAACATCAACTTTGGTGTTCCTGGCTTTGGTAGGAACACTTAAAAGAGATTTTAGATCAGCATTTAGCAACTGCACCCAGCCATATCCAAACAGATGAATATTGGAATGAAAACAACTATTTCAGTTGACAAGTAAAAGCAGGTATGTGCATTGTCTGTGAGACAATTCCTTCCTCAGCTTATCAAGTTTTGATTCCTTTATATCAACTCTAGTAACTGTAATAGGGTTAATACAAAGGTGGTGTTCAGTTCAGTTTAACTGAATTGATAAAGAGGCCCAAGCAAACTATATAAAGTTTCATAATGGTTATCAAATAAATCACAATGCCTAAGGCAAAACTGAGCTTGAGAGCTTCAAGGGGAAGAGGGAGGCTGAGGTGAAAATTTACCTTTTGGGTATTGGAAGAACAATTTTCTGTGTTCCTTTATTTACCTGTGCTCCCAGAATTTGATATTAGGAAACTTTTGCTCAGTTGTGTCCTGCAAGCCATAAAACAGGAGGACAAGGTGTGACCTGCCTGGCTTAGAGGCACGATCGTGTTGCAGAAAAACAGCACAGGGAAAACTCACAGCTTTAGAGGCAAACAAAATGTACAGTTTGTCTGTAGAGAGTGGAAGCTTTGATTGGAAATTTGTCTCTTTCTGTAGTCAGTGGAAGCTTTGATTGTGCTTTGTGGAAAAGAAAGTAGGTTTCTTAGAAAATTTCTTAGACAAGAATTAAATGTAGTTTGTTTTGATTTTGTGCATCTATGATAGAGGGTCTAGCCACAGTGAATGAAAACTTAGAATGATATCTGTTATCTCTTTGTTGTTAAAACAACCTTATTGTGGAATTGCTGTTATGGATTGAGTTTACTAGGTACACAAGGCAAGTAATACTTACAGTGTGACATAACTTTTAGAGTTGTGAAGTCATGTGGCCTTTTTCAAGTTTTTAATATCTCAGAGGGGAGATTGCCATCCATTGTATCTTAGATCAATTTTATATTTTTGTTTTTTACATTTCTTTACCTACTGAAACCTGATGTTTATACAGGCTAAACTAGTAAGACATACTAGAGGAAGAGATATTTCAAGCCTCTATCACAGAAAATGGATTTGTTCCTACTGCTGTATATCCTGTAAGAGAAAAACAGTGGGAGTGCAAGAGCATCTTAAGACATTTCCCCAGTTTGTACCATTGATTTGAGCTGAGATTATTCTCACGTTTTTTCTGACTCAGCCACACGTGAGGCTTTTGGACCACGAGTGTAGGCAGCACTGTACAGCTGAATATATGTGACAGGGAGAGGTGTCATCTCAAAATAAAAAAAACCCACATTTTTTCAGTGAGAACAATCATTCACTGGAACAACCTCCCCAGGGATGTGGTAGTGTTCCCATTGCTGGAAGTTTTCAAGATACAATTAGAGTATGCTCAATAATTTCCCTCAAAGGGTTGGGCAGGTCAATCTTTCAAGGTTCTTTTCAACCTGGGCTGTCCTGTGATTCAGTGTTAATAAGTAGGAACAAGATGGAGAACAGCAATAATATTTTGTAACTAAGAGCTGTGTTAGCCTTCATGCCAGTCTCAGCTTCTTGATTTTCTGGAAGTTTCTACATTGATTTGCACCTGTGTCTTCTATTAAAAGGCATCGAAGACAAATGGGATTTTCTTCACAGAGCCATAAAATTGGGGATGTCCTTTAGTGTGTGTCTGTGTGTGTAGGACTGCAAAGTTTGGAAAGTGTTGGTTTACTGTCATTTCTCCTGTGAAATTCAATTCTTTCTCTGTGATGCATCTTAAAGAACTGAGAACACTTTCAGTGACCTTCCACCCAAATAACCTCTTAAAAAGCATCTGAAGATTTCTCATCTGCAAGAACCTAAAACGTGACAAAGCAGGGAGATGCCAGACATTCTTCAGACTGAGATATGTTTACTTCTTCATGGAAGCTGCTTAGGAATCCAGCCCAGTATCATCCTGGATCTTAGTCCTGGCTGTGCACTTACCATGTACTGTTTGTATTAACTAGAAAAATGTAAGAAAAAGTCCTTTCCTCCCATTGCTTTCTTCTGCCTGTTGTGCTGTCCATCCATTTCTTCAGCATTGCCAATTACTCATGATTTTCCTCTGTTTACTTTCTCACAATCAATTTCTTTCAGAAATTGAAGCTGCTTCCATCAGTGAACATAAGGTCTGCACATCCAGGTCTTGCAAATCTTTCATCTGATCCCACAAAAGGATAATATTCCTGCTATTCCAAAAGCTGAACCTTTCTTTAACACTCACTGTTTTCAACCATGTGCAGCTCAGGCGTTTCCAGGTGCAGGGGCTCTATAGAATTACTGCTGTACCTCTCTAAATGCATCTGATCTCTGGTTGAACTGACTTACGTGCTCCAATTATTTTTGAACTTCCTGTGGTAGCAAATTCAATTATTTAACTGTATACCGTTGTGAAGGAACTACTTTTCTACTCAAACAATTGCCTAGTTACTGCTTTTGGCATCCTTATCCATATGTACTGTGAGGAATTGAGAGCAAATAATTAATAGTCTTCAGTCTATTTAACACTTTCTAACCTGCTCCTATACAGGAGTGCCTTTTTTGTATGGAAGCCATTTACAATTACTGACCAGTCTTTCTTCTATGAACCATTTGTTTTTATGTTGTTGGGGGTTTGTTGTTGTTCTTTTTGGGGGTGTATGTGCTTGTTTTGCTCGTTTTGCTTGTTTTTTTTAGAGATGTGACAAGAACTGTTTTAAAGATTTGGTCTCATATTCTATGCTGTTTCCAGCTCTTTCCTATTAATTCTTAACATTTTTGCCTTTTTGGCTGCTGGTGAATGCTGTTTTCAGAGAACTATTCAAAATTACTCTAATCTCTTTCCCAACTTGTAAAATATAATGGTGGGCTCTTATTTAACTAAGTGTATTTTATATTTCTTTTTTTCTCCTGTGCATCGATTTGCTTTTTTCACCTGACATTTTATTATTCAGGTGTTCAGTAGCACATAAACTACCTTGGCTGTCTTTAGCTCTGATTTTCCCATCTCATCTTTAATCATCTATACAGACCCACCTTTCCAGATTCTTCAGGACTATATTGAACACCTCAGTATCCATGGAAGTGTAATGTCTGCAGCACACAGAACAACTTCTGTCCTTTATTTTCTTCCTTCAGTTACAGGAGGTATTTCTCTTTTGTCCTGTGGGAACAGTTTCCTCAAGGTGCTTGATAGAAAATTTTGTCAAAACCTCTCCTTGAAAAATGCATGTTGGCTGTATTAAAATGCTTGTTGATTTCTGTAAAGGAATTTAATGAAATAGCAAAGTTTAGACTGCTGGACATCCTGTATTAATTTATCATGCTTGTATCTGGATCTATTTAGTAATAAAATATTACATTAATTTCTTATCTAGGACAGTTATTATGTAAAAGTTAGGAACTAGGATGGAAGTCTTAAGTGATAATGAAATTATAAAGCAGTAAGTCCTCAAATCAGAAGTTTATTTTGCTTGGGCAGAATAACAAAGCAACTCAAGGTCAACATCGAAATATTGAAGGAGGTGTTTGGAAAGAATGAGCATCCTTCATTGTGTGCCTTTATCTCAGTCTCTTTAGGGCTTTTATTTTCCTTCCATTACCTCAGGTAGACAATACACAGCTTTTTTTCCTGAGCATTTGCCAGGATGTCCAGAGGCACTCTAAAACCCCAAAACTTTGATTAACAATAAAACTTTTGAAACATTGGTATTTCAGCATTTCTTCTATCAAAGATTAGTCTTATCTATGTAGATTTATGATGTTGTTAAAATTACGTGTGGATTTCCATATCTTCTTTTAAAGATACTTTCTAAATACTTGACCAGGCTTTGTATTTTTTATTTTATAATATATTAGAATCACGGAATCTTTTTCATTCCATAATTCTCTACAATTGTTTTAAACTTTAAATAATGGGTTCTATTACTCTAATGTAACCTTATAAAGAAAAGAAAGTTAAGGTAATAAATCCTAATATATGTGACTACATACTTATTGTAGGCAAATACAGAATACCATTTTGACTCATATATAAAGTTACAAAATTAGCATAATTAGATACACATCACAATTTTTTAGTAGAGTGATGGCAAGAGCAATACTGAGTTCTTGCATGGCTTATAAAGTGCAACGAAACAGGACTAAGAAACATTAATTTGGGTCAGTTTAGCTCAGTATCAAGATATGATTGCTACTCCTTTCCCACTTTGTCCCCTTGCTCCTCTCCCAGGGGATATCAAACTGCAGCTGCAATGGAGCAGGAGATGTTGCACCAACTCAGACATTTGCACCAGAGCTGAGCTGCTCGTTGGAAACTGAGGGGCTGAAATGCAATTCCCTGCCTTAATCCCTGCTCTTACTGCAGACATGGGGTGCCCTGAAAAAAAAACAGACAATGGCAGTAGGTCTGATATTTCTGTGGCAAATCTTGACCTATGGCATGTCCTGGAGTTTTTTGAAAGCCTCATGGAATATGAGTAACTCTGCTCCTTTTATGCCCTTTTCAATCCCCTATTTTCATTTTAGGTTTGGAGTTAAAATGTCAAAACTAGTACGTGAAATGTAGTCCCCAACGTGTAGAATTCTCTTTCCCTGCAGTAGTTCTCTGGTTTAAGCTCATTTCTTTCCTAGGGCCTCCCTGTGCACAGCACTGATAAAACCATACCAAATGAGTGTGGGCTTTTTCAGATGTTGATGAGATGAGATTGTGCATAAAGCTGGTACATTGTATTTTTGGACCAGCTCCTGGATATAATCAGGAATGGAATGGTGTTGGCTAAATAATTTTATCAGGGAAAGATTTTGACAAAGGACATGAGGAACATTTTGCTACATTTGGCTTGTGCTATTCCAGAAGAGCAGAGCTGTTGTTTTCCTCAAAGGTTTTTTCTGAACTGTCTAATTACCCAGAAAAATGTGGGGTTTTGGTACAGTATGTGCCAGCCAATGCATAAAAATTCCTTTCTTGTTCTGATAGCTTTGATTTTTATTATTGACTTTCCTAGTCCTAGGTTTTGAAAAACAAGAATTGAAAATGGCAGAAATAAGGTTAGCTAACTATGTCTTCTCAGAGAGTTGTAGCTGGTAGCCTTCTAAAAGAAAACGAGAAGTTATTTTTCTTACTGTGCTTTCTAGAAGATGCAAGCCAATAAGGATAATTTCCCAATTAGAGTGCAAATTGTAAAGATCCTGAACCTAGAATTTTAACAAGCAGCCAAAATAAGCCTCATTTTCTTCCTGCTGAGAAGAGTTTAAAAGTAAGAGGAATTATGTGCTTCATTCACTTAAATCATCAAAGGTTAACTTTGATGTTGCACATTTGGAAATGCTGACTTCAGTCTGGTCCATTCTCTGCAGAATACATCAGTGTTTCCTTAAAGTGAGGAAACTAAAAGTGGATGGTTAAATTCTCCTTCAGGTCCTCAGTGTTAATAGCTACAAGAGAAATAGAATGGTTGAGGTGCTTTTGAAGTGGATAGGTGAGAGAACATTTACTTATGTGCTTTTAAGGACACCTGAAAAATAAAAGGTTGAACTGTCCCTTTTTTGCTTTTTAGCATTACCGTGTGCTCCCAGTCCTGAGATTCTGTGGCTGGAGACTTTGTATGATGTAGTGGAAAGGCAGCTCTTGGAGTTGGTTTGGGTTGGTTTGTTTGGGGCTTTTTGGTACTAGCAATAATCCTTTGTCCCTCATTTTGGATTCAGATAGCATGCAGAACTTTGAGAACACAGGAAATGGGGACTTGCTTCTCCTTTCTACAAACAACTGCTTGCTTTCATTTTCAGACCATCCTTTCTGCAAATCAGCAAATCTTTCTGAAGTGATGAAGCAGTATGCTTTCTCCCTTTTCCCCACATTAAAATAAAGTGCTCAAGTTGAATTTTCCTGAAGCTACCACATCTTTATTTCAAATAAGGACAAAAAAAGGCAAATTATTACCCTGTAATTTTGGCCATGGATTCTTGATAGCAGCCACTGGAAAGTCTCCTTCTGGCCACATACAGTTCAGGCCAAGAAGCTGATTTGGGAATCTAAGAGCAGGAGAGAACCATGACACTTCTCAAGTCAGAGATTCAGCCAGAGATTACCTGAGAGAGGCTTGCAAGTGCTGCCTGAGATTGGGTCTGCCCATTGGCATACTGGTATTTTCAAAGCAGGGACAGTAGGCAGAGCATTACTTTTGAGTAATCAGATAAAATATCTGTGTGGTCAGTCAGTTGTAATGGTGTCATTGATGCCCTGCTCTACTGAAAGCTTCAGTCAGAACTCAGCTCTCCTCAGCCTTTTGGTTTCAAGGCTTTGCTTGCTTTGGGAGTTTGGAAAATGCACTGATGGAGATTGGAAATCTGAGCAATGGATGAAAAGTGTGGGCTGCTTGCAAAAGGGTTCATGTCACAAAATTCTCCAAATGTTATTTATGACTGAAGTTTAACTCAGTGCTGTGGCTGTGTTATAAAATAATCTGTAAGAACAGCCATGAGCAGGCCTGATGGAACAGTCTCTGTGCCAACAGCTTGTTTCTGTATGATGTGTGCATTTTGGAGTATTTATTTCACCTCTGTCTTAATTACTACATCTTCCTGTCTAATGCAACACCTTTGCAGCCCTCAAATTATTAAATCAAATATGCTTTGAAAGTCATAACTGCCTCAATTAGCCCAATTAGCAAAATAATTATTCGAGGAATTTGTTGCTGATTCAGCACGTGCCTCATTGAGGGATCATCCAATCCAATTCATTGCTAACTTGGCCAGTAAAATGCACATAGAATATCTTTGCTAAATGCATCAGTAACAAGGTCATCTTTTTGTCTCTGAATATTGTGGGTCTTAGCATTTAAATATCAGCTAAAAAAAAATCAAGATCAGGCTTCATCCAAGCTACTGAAAGTCTGCCTTTGCATAGCACATAAGTTGGATTGTGCTGTAAATGTACTGCCTCTTCCTATCACACCTTCTAAAAATTAAATTTAAGTGAAAAACTACATCAGTTTGAAAATGCTTACTGTAAGAACTTTGTAGTGTGAAGATAACACAGTGTGACTACATCTGAAGGGTTATAGTCAGGGTATTTATAAAGTGCCAGAAGCACACAGTCAGTAGAAGGAATAACACAGCACACAGAAATCTGGAGATGATTCAGCAATACAGGCAAAAGGCTTTCCACAAAGTGTGATTGCAGAATCTTGTATTGCATTAGTAGATCTTTTGAGAAAGAAAGAGCTTTTGGCTCCAGTTTTGCATTGACATCACACCTGAATGAGACACTGAGGACTCCCTCCCTCACCTCACCTCTTTTGAGAATACTAAAATGGATCAGTCATCCTTTGCATTATTAATCTATTATTATTGCTGTTGTTTTTGTTGTTGCTGCTGCTGTTGCTATACCTGGTTTTAGAGCTAGATATTGATAAGAGAAAATTAGTGTTGCTTCTGGCTTCAAATTTGTGTTTGTTTCTAGGAAAACAAGCTTAGAAGATGGCATTACAAAATGTTACTTCTTTTTCACACTTCTGTATATATGCTGGCAGGAAGGAAGAGGTGATATGATGAGCTTTGCTTTTTCACAGACAGCTAGGCCTGCAGATTTAATGTGTACTCTAGGAATAAATTGGACTAGGACAATAAAATTTTGTTTCTAGCAAAAGCAACAATTCTTGTGACCTAATATACAGCATCCCTGGATCCAAGCTGGGACGTTGCAACTGACCTACCAGGTCTGTAGAAAAAAAGTAAGCAGTCAAAATCCACACCATGGCTATTTATTTGAATAAGTTGATAGTGAAGATATTTCTGTGCTGTTGTGCAGCAATATTTGAAAAAAAAAAATTCAGTGGACTAGGATCCATAATTATTTTCTCATAAAAAAGAAGTGAAACACGTTCACACTCTTTTGGCAGTGTTCATTTTTGCAATGCAAAAATAGGTGTCCATGTATCATTAAAGTAAGAAAATGTCAATCTGATTGTGTCCAGGAAGCATAAAATGGGAATAAAATGCTTGTTTTGCTGCTTTGCCATTTATCTTTGCAAGATGGAAAGCCAAGTATAATCTTCCTGCTTGGAAGCCCACAATTGCATTCTAGATCCCAAAGAAATCTATTTATTGTTGGTTTGTTCAACAAAGTGTGCCCTCTGGGACTCCCCTTTGTGATTGGGAAAGAAAGAATTTAGTTTAATTTCTTCATTTGGAAAATTTTTTGCTTGACTAGCAACAAGACTCCTGGGTCACTAAGCAATAGTGTTCTGCCCTAATTGCCTTCAACTTATTTATGTTTCTAAGTCAGGCCTTCAGTAGTTGTTTTTTCCAAATTATGCAAAGTTGATGTCCTGCTGCCCTGCAAAAGCAGAATAATTTATAGAATGTTTCTATGTAGAAATTGCTTTCAAAAATTTTACTTCATGTAGAAACCTTAAGGTTTTTTCTTAAAAAAGGATTAATTGACCCCAAGGAACACTGATCTTTTTTTCCCCCTAATCTTATCTGTCTCCCCTCCACACAAGTGTATTTTTTCTGTTTTTACATTGACTAAGAATGTAGTCAAGTGGCAATTTGAGAAAATATCATCTCAAGCTCCCAACTCTGCCTACACCATAAACAAAAATAAATGTGTAACTAGGATGTGATGTATAATACATGCAGTCCAGACAGCAGAAACATATCTGGGTTTCTCCAAATATGTGAGAAGGAGGAGAAGAAAGAAACCCAAGTGACTCTGTGTGACTGAGTACAGGATGCTCATTTAGACAGAAGCACGTTGGGTGGCATTGTTACCTCCTGGAACTGGGAATGACACAATTTCTTCTGGGGCTTTAGCAGTGCCCAGGTCCTGCATCAGAGGGGTCCTTCAGCAGCACACACTGAGACTGGCACTGCCTCCCACACAAATCTTCTTTCAAATAGTAAGTTGTTTAGGAAGAGGAAGAGAGCAACATTTTTTGCTCACATATCATTTCAACTTTTTTTTTTCTTTTTATCCTGTTTTAAAGTCACTGCCTCTATGTTGTAACAGACTTTTTTCCAGGTATTTCCTAGCTCTGGGTTTGTTCTGACCTGCCCTCCTGAATGACACTAAGAGTACAGTTCTCCCACTCCTATCTTCACACTTTCTTATATGCTGTTCCTTATGCTTAGAAATCCTTATTCTCCATGCCAAATATCTTCCCACTCTATATTCACATTTTTCCTTTAAACTGCATTTCCTTAAAGTCTATACAAATAATCTGCAAGTTAAGAAATTTAGCAACTATGCCTTGAGATCTGACAGAATTCTGATCATCAGATTTCCTACTGTTGGCTGAGTTCTTTAATTTATGCATAATATACATAATAATATTCAGGGATTGATTTTTCCTTAATATCACATATACTGTCTTTTTCACTATATATATATGTATTTTATTTTATTTTATTTTAAAGTACCCCAAAGTTCATCCCAACTGGTTTCCTAGAGGCCACCTGGCTGAGCAGTGCTTCTTCTTGTCTTCTTGCTTTTCCAGCTGAAAACCCACTGATGGGAAAAAAAATAACAAATGAGCTCAGTAAGACATCCTTCTCATAAGAGAGCTGAGTCCAGTATCTTAGGTACAGACTCAACCTGATAAAATTCCCACTTTGGAGTCCTGTCTCATGAATATTTGTTTAAAGAAAAGCTCCAGAATGAATAAAAACTACAAGTGAACCAGAACATCTTTTTTTCTCAACTTGTATGTAATTCTTAAAACTATTTGTGTTCACAGGGAGGTTGTGCTGCTTATAATCTCATTTCCTTACTTTTTTTTTTAGTGCTATATCTAAAAAATACTGAAAATAAAAAATTTGCATCCAAACCAGGGTAAATTATCAAAGTTTGATTCATGCAACATTAACTCCTACTTGCCCCTAAAAAAAAAAGTGGAATTGGGAAATTTTCACGCTGTCTAAAATAGGCTTGCCTTAAAAGAAATATATATATATATATTTTTAAATCTGGGTGTACTAGTCTAAAAAACTAGTGAAATACTGCTCCCCAGTATTTCTAAAATATGTACATTCTTCATCTGTTTGCTGATTGTCTGCAGCATAAAACTCAGCCTCGAATTCTTGCAAGCCAAAAGGTGTTGTAAGCCACTCCTCCAGATAGTTTACTGCAAGAAAAGTAACCTAAACTGAGTGCTAACAAAACAGAAACTGTAAAAACTTTGCTAAAACAAATGAAGCTGACATTTCACAGAAAGAAAAGTGCTATTTTCAAACACAGTTATGATCTTTTAGTAAGTCTTAAATTTCCATTTAGCTATGTTAAAATGATTGCCTGTGAGTGAAATCAGATCCAATTGGTTTTTTCTCTTAATGTATCGAGGAAAAGCCAAAGCTGGAACCAGAATGGATCCTCTAGGAGTTAAGTACAGAAGTCCCAGAATGCATCTTCCACTAAACCCTTTTGGAGTTAGTTTTCAGATTTCTTTAAACTCTGATGTAAATTTTTGATACATAACCAAACCAAATGCCTTGTTGTAGGAGTTGGTCATGTTAATAAAGGAACAGCATCACCTTTCACCCCCAAACCTTTTGGTTTTCAGTCTCAACAGTGTCATAACTACCCATTACTGGAGATATTCTCCCAGGATGCATGTCAGGCTGGACATGCATCAAAACATTTCACTTTCTGCCTGACCTAACTTTTCCTTTCTCTCATTCAAGCAGATTGTTGAAAACCATCTAGTTTTATGTGTTCCTGAGCTATGAGGAAAACAGGAAGCAGAAATGGAGATTCTTTCCTGCCATGCTGCTCTGTAAATCAAGTCCTACATGTGTAGCTTGTAGTTCCAAGGACGTCTGTAACCACTGAGTCTGAGAAAAGTTTTTTAGAAGTTGTATTTTCCTTCAGCTTTTGCTGGTTTCTTCCTTTAAAATATTTTTGTGACAGAATTATTCACATTTATCCTTGTCTCTGAGGTTGCAGCCTGGAAGTGTTCTGATTGTCAAGAAATATTATTTAAATCACTCAGGAATCTGAATACTCAGGAATTAATCTCACAATGAGAACAGATCCTTTGAGTTCACACAGTAGTTGCATGTACACTTTGCATGCCCCAGTGGAATTGTTCTGAATCCTGAAAACAGAAACGCTACTGTGTGTTCCAGGTTTTCCTTGTGCACTTGGATGGGTGTTGGTGTGGCTGGAACTCAGATCATTAAGGTTATCACAGAGGTGCCTTATTTTAGTCCCGGGGCTATGACTCTGTGGTTTGGTGAATTGGCTGAAGCAGGATCTTAATATCTTGCAAACTTGAGTATTTAACATGAAAAAGCACTCATTTGTCATAAAAATGAGGTGCAGTAGGAAACTACCAGTCAATTTTTTTCCTGTGTTGCAGACAATAAAAAACTGTCTTCCAGTTTCCACGTAGGACCTTTTGTCACAAAGGGCAAGAATGTACATGAGTCAGCTTCAGTTGTGGGATTTTTTTTCCTTTTCCCAGTGAATGTTCCTATTATACAAAGATCTTGGAGTCCTAATGCAAAATTTCAAAGTGTTTCTATTAAGATATTCTGGATCTTCTTTTAGGGGGTTTGTTTGTTTTGTTGTGTCGTGGTTTGGGGTTTTTAAAATTTTAGGGGATGGTTAATGTATGGCAGCAAACTGTGTGTCTTAAGCTATGTGCTCTGTCTTTGAAAACCTTTTTGTGGTACAAACTTAAGAAAAACACCCTGTTTTGCTCTTTGTTTGAAGGAAGTTTACTGGGTCTTAAGTACTCCAAAGCTGCAAAGCCTAATTCAAAATGTTACGTGAATTCCATGTATATTTTTACAGCTATACGAACAGGAGTGCAAAAAGGTGCCTTTTAAATATGGTAACATTTTACAACCACTTCACAGAGCAACAAAGAAAAAAGTTACAAAAAGCCACTCCGAATGGTGCAGTTCAGCTGCATCCATGAGCAAACAGCTGCCAAACGAGACTTGACCAAAGGCAACACGAGGTCAAGAAATCTTAATAAAACGCTTTCTTAGCTTTATTTATTTCTGGTCTTTTTTTGTGTCACCTTGTTGAGATGTGGCAGAGCATTTGGGGTCAGGTGCCCAGCTATCAGTGGAGATGGAGTAAAGCACATTTCTCTGAGCCTTCACTCACAAGGACTCAGCCATGACTCAGCCTGGGGAAGTGAACTGATTATTCTTAACTTTCTCTACTATGGTAAAATGAGTTGCAGAGAGAACACACTGAAAGCCAAGGGCCTCTAAATACTTTTCCCTTTTATGGAATAGAGCTCCCAGATCTCCATTTCCTGGAGATCGTACTCTAAGCCTACACAGTGGTAAAAGAAAGTTCTCTGCATTCACTGATCTGTATCTGACTACAAATTTGAGCTCAGGGGATCATTTTTTTCCTGACTATTTTAAGCAGTAAGTTTATAATAACAAACCAAAATGTTAAAAAGCACTCCATCCTCTCTTTTATTTCTTTTTAATACTTTTTTTTTTTCCTTTAGATTGTCTCCTCTTAGTGTGGGAATGAGCAGAATTTGGTAAATTGGATAGGTAATTTGTTTGTGTTTTTTTTAACTAATTTTGTAGGTGCACAAGACTCATGCCTACTGAGATTGTAGATCTTCACCCACATCCACTCTGCCTGTGACATGTGAGTTAATCTCTACAAGTATTTAATTTTAGAAGATAATTTTGAAGCTCTTGCCATTTTTGAAAGTGGAGTTTTGGGGGAGATAATTTAGTTTGATAAAACACTCCAATAATGTAATGACATCCTCTGATAAGATAGAGGCAGGCCAGACAGAGCTTGATTAATGAAGGAAAAAAATCAATAAAAATAGAAATAACAGGATCTTGAAATTATCTCAGTGCATCTCATCACATATCAGGATGCTAATATGTGCTCATGCACCCTGACTGTTTTTAAAGTGCAGGTGTATTTTTAATCTCTTTTTGGTGTCTTCAGGGCCAATAATGGCAGGTGTTTCAGTTGGTACCTCGCTGTATTGCATGTATTGTTAACTATCATTTCCTTCCTGCACTGAAACATGTTTGTGCTTGTGGAAAGGAGACAAAGCTGGCAAAGCTAAAGGTGGCATGATGGCCAAGGCTGTTCAGCTGACAGGTGAGCCAGGCTTAGAGCCAGTCTAGTCATGCTCTCCCCACTCTAGCTCAGGGCTCAGGAATGCTGACAGCTGGTTTTGTAAACACAGGTATGAATTTCTGGAAGCTCTAAGGCTGCACTCCGCCCTAATGCTCTGCTGAAAAAGAAAAAAATGTACCTTCCAGTGACATAAATTTTCCCAGGAGGTTTCTTTATTTTCTATCTACATTTTTGAGATGCAGATAAGCATCTCAAAGTGTTCTCACAAAGCCCCTATTTCTGTGCATTTTGACTCCACGTGCCATTTACTGGGCCTGTTTTCATTGCCAGCTAAAGGGGCATAAAGTCACTCCAGCAGTGATGGAAGAACATTTATTCACTAATAT
Organism: Acridotheres tristis; assembly: GCA_037013685.1. Taxonomy (NCBI): domain Eukaryota; kingdom Metazoa; phylum Chordata; class Aves; order Passeriformes; family Sturnidae; genus Acridotheres; species Acridotheres tristis. Next base: position 3,835,633 of record CM072890.1, on the reverse strand, counting down.
TTGTTTCCATAATTTCTAAACCTTTGCCATTCCTACCAGTATCAGAAGGCAGTAATTGATCAGAAAATGGCAGAACTCCTGGCAGAGCACAGTATATCCATTTGCATTTACAATATATGATGTTTGTGCTGGGTAAGCATTATAAAGTCTTTAAAAAGCCTGGGCTACTGACTTTAAGAACAGTGCACAGGTTAAAACGAAGCTTTTAGACTGAAAATTAAGAATTTTGGAGTTCTGAATCATATAGTTCATTAATTGAACTACATCCTTTTACTGAAATACCAATATGCAGTACCCCTCACTTTGGCAAGCTTTCACTGCTCCAGTACAGTCCTCAGCACTGGGGTTCTGGAGTGGTACTAGGAAAAAACAAAGTCAGAAAAAGAAATTTTCCTACTGATCAGCACAGAGATTTGAAGCTTATTCCTATTTGCAAGATAGCTCTGTAAGGAAATCAGAGGAGGGTTCTAATTGTGTCAGAGACAGCCTGAACTCAGTCCACTCCAAATCTGGGGGTTGTTAAGGTGGCATAAATTCATCTTTCTACCCTCCATTTTCCCTTGGCTGTACTTTCTGTGCTGCATCTCTGGGACAACACAGCTCGGGATTTGTCCCTTTCTATTCTTAGACAAGCCTGCTGATTTATTTCTTTTTCTTTTAAAGCTTTTTTTTTTGCTTTTAAATCTGAGAAATTAACTGCAACTTGATGTGCTTAATAGCTCTTTCTTGTTTCAAGATAAGTTACATTATTTTTAAGTTTAGTATGTATTAAGAACTCAGCTAAGAGTGGGAATAAACCACTTCGGTGCAATAGCATCTACAATTCCATGTTGGACTGCAAACATGCTTTGGCCATGACTTGAAACATTCCTGATTTTTCAGGCCCAGCATTGGGTTAAATATATCAGCACCATAAAAAAATTTATAAGGCAAACACTAAGAGGGATTAGATAAACAGCCAGATTTATTTTTTTTCTATTTTTTTTAAATTTGAATTTGAGTCCTTGCAAACTCGGAAATTGTGTAGGATGACAGGATTTTATTACAGAGATGAAATGCAAGTCTGTGTCACTTTTTTTTAGTTACCTTGCTTCCATCTCAGCTTCATGTGTTGCTAATAGTTGGTGACTGGGTTTGATACCAAAAAGCTTAATTGTTAAACACACAGATGTTCAGTGCTATTGCTGTCTGTCTAATATGTGGATCATTAAAATGTACACAATCATAAATATGTCTTTTCCATCCTATTAGGGACTTTAATTGTTTTGCCTTAATAACCATTTTTAAAGCTTTTATTAATAGAAAGTTTCTTCTACTGTTATTTGAAGTCAGAGGTGGGTAAAATCATGATACAAACATGAACTACCACTTAATTTTAGAATTAGAAAATCACCTGTAACAGGTACAACATGTCTAGAAAAGCTTGAAACATGCTGTCCCTACAGCATACACTGCTCTGAAAAATCTTTATGCCCACTGTTCACAAAGAGTCTGTATCTTGGTCTTCATAATGATGTCACATGTGCTGCATCTTTTTCAGAGTTACAGTGATATAATTACTTTTTCCTGAACACTCCAATATGTGTGTAGGATCATTTTTACAATCTATTTGTTCTGCATTAAAATTCATGTGAGATGTGTGTTCCAGTAAAAGAGAAAATTAAGTTCCCAACATAATGTGAAATAAACCTGATAAAAGCATGGGTCTTAGCTGCTTCTGTAGTCCAAAGTTTTCACACATTCTGTAGATTTTACAACATTCACAGATTTTCTTCTGTGAGAGCTGAGGTGAGGCACTTGTCACTACTGAGACTGCTTCAGTGTTTCTTGTGAATGGTTTTGCCTCTTTTTTGCTTTTATTTCAAAGCAACGGATGCATTTTGACAAATGCAACCGGCAACCTCAATAAACCGACACATTCCTGAACGCATTTCTTTGCCCTCTCCTGAAACGGGAGGGGAAGCTGTGGCAGGTTTGTCCGCAGTGCAGCGGCCAGCAGCTCCCGGTGGGGACAGCGGTGTGGGCACCAGGTGTCCCCAGCTGTGTGTGTGACCCGCAGGAGCCCCGGGAGCGCAGGGATGGATTGCTGAGGACACGGAGGTGCCCACGAGCACAGCGATGAGGACAGATCCCTGACTGCCGGGCAGCTCGCAGTGAGTACTGCAACCCTTCCGCTGCCGCCCCAAGGACCGATGTGTGCTTTGCGCTGCTGATCCTCAGACTTCGGTACAGGCTGTCGTGCTGATGTTATCCCCGTGAATGCAGAGCCTCTCCTTAACACTAATAATGAGAATTTTCTCACCTAATAGGCAGTGATATTTTCCCCTCTCTTCGGGCATTTCTGCTGTTTTGCTTTGGAAGTGTCTTGCACCTTGTTGTCTTGTACAGAGGTACACCAATCTTTGCACAACTCACCTTGCTCAAAGGAGAAGTGCCACCCTCTAGGGTTCCAGTTTTGGTCCTCTGAGATCTGAGATCATGCTCTTTAGCACTAAGGCTATTAGTTACTAAAAGACATATGATGGAAAGGATGACTGAAGGGACCTCAGCAATGTCTGTCAGCATCAGGGAGGTGTCAGAAGATGGATCCAGACTTTGCTCAGTGGTGCTGAGCAACAGGACAAGAGGCAAGGGCAGAAACTCATGCACAGGAAGTTCTACAAGAGGAAAAACTTCACTGTGATTGTGCTCTGGAACAGATTGTCCAGAGAGGCTGTGGAGTCTCCCTCACTGCAGATATTAAAGAACTTTCTGGATGCAATTCTGTTCCATGTGCTCTGGGGTGACCTGGTTTGAGTCAGGAGGTTGGACCAGATGACCCCCTGTGGTCACTTCCAACCTGAACCACTCTGCTTTTCTCTGATATGTTTACTTCTTAGAGGATATTTAGAGAAGGTCGTTTGGCCACATCATAGTGACAAAATGAAAATTGTAAAATGGAGGAAAGAGATGGAAATAGCAACAAGAGCAGAAGGTTGTCTGTTTTGAATGCATTTGCTAAGTTATACTTGACCTTGAAAGCTTTAGTTAATAAAACACAAGATAGCATTTTTAATTTAAACGTTAATACTGTTTGTTATTGTAAAGTGATCTCAGTTTTCGAGCATAGAGTTTTAAATGGATTTGATTTGTATTTTTGGCATCTAACCCAGCCTGCAGATCACGAGGCCTCCCAGAGCTTATGCCTTCAGGCTAACTTGAAACAGATACAGCCAGCAGTGCATGGTCCTCTTAGTCCACATTGCAGCTCCACGTGCTTCACGCTGCTCACCATGCCAACCTTACCTGAAGACAAGGGACAAGCAAAAGAGGCCCAGCACAGCAGTTCTCCTCCAGCCAAAGTAAGCTCTCTTACTTACAAAGGTGTTTTCTGACACTTGCTGGAAACCTGAGACTGAAAGCTGTTTGTGTGTATTTAGGGGTTTATAAAATCAAATCTGTTTGTTGCTCTGTATCAGGGTGTTTTGCTTAATTGATGAAGCTATGAATGATCCTTCTATTGAAATCCTCAGAGTTCCTCAAATATTTTATAGCCTAAGGGATGAGAACTTCAATTGTTCAAGCAGTTGTTTATCATTTTCATCTGGAGGCTTATAAATGGTTCAGAACAGACAGACATATATCAAAGCTGTCCAAAAATGTCCTTTCTGATGTTATTAAAGAAAACTTTAAACTTTGAGAACAGAACCTAGGCTTGCACTTCAACAACTACTGTTGCTTTTACAGACATAGAGGATGTTAATGCAACTCCTGTGTGTGTGAAAGATGGAAATGGGCTTTTTTGGTTTGTAGTCTTTCTCAGTGCTTTATTTGCCACAGCAGTGGCTGAACATACACTGGAACTATACAGAGGGCAAATGGGTTCTCCCCAGGCACATTCATCAGTTTGCTTCAAATTTGTGTAGCATCTACATGTCTTTACATGTTTTCTTTCCAGATAAATATAAAAAAATCAATAACAGATGGGTCTTCCCCCTTTTCAGTAATCTACACCACAGATAACAAGTAGATTTCTGCTTTAATAAACCTGGGTTGGGGGTTTATTTCAGTTGTTAGCTTAGCTGAAGTAAAGAACCTTACTGTGATTAAGAAATCACAGGTTATCCAAATCATTCCTTTTGACACAAACTGGCATAAAGAGAGGATTTATAGTCTGGCACATCCTCAGTTAAAGATGTGACACTGTCATATTGGGTTTGAGGACACTGCATTCCAGACTTTAGGTGAAAACATCCGCTGCTTTAACACTGTTGGAAAACATTGTGAGCAGTGAGCTCTGCACCGATTTGTCCTGCCTTCCATCTAAGCTGCACGTGGTGCTGAGTGTTAATTTCCTGCCATAAGATAAACACCCCAGTTGGATACAAGTTCATCAAGACTACCCTCTCATAGCAGAGGATCTTTGTATTCCTTTTCCCCTCACCATCCCATTAATGTAAAAATCACCCCAATTTGTCTGGATTATAAAAATTTCAAAAGCACATTGTCTGTATGCTTAGTGAGGGCCTGGTAGCACTTAAGAGCCAAAATGTCTGGAGGTTCTGCCTCCACCCTGTGAATCCCTGGTCCTCTTGGCTGTTCTGTTATGGACCAAGCTGCCTGTGCCATCCTCTCAGCCCTACACATTCCTCCCTGAAAGTCTGCATGGCTCCTGGTCACCCTTGTGCAGCAGTTCCCACCTGAGCCGCAGAGCTGGAATCAGTTTTACCCTACATTTTTTGGGGGGGCAGGGCTTGGGACAAAAAGGAAGCAAGGACTTGGGTAGCAGGGAACCACTGGAGTCAGGAGATGAGGCAATTGTTGGGAAGAGATGAGAAGCAGGCAGGTCTGGAAGCTGCTAAGGGAACAGAGTTAAAGGCACACAAATGGGAAATCTGTGTCATCTCTGTGCAGTTCTACAGCTGTGAGGCAGCTTAAGCTTCCTGATAAAGCTTCTCCTGCCAGGGCTGTGTAGAGCAGCCTGAGCACTCCTCAGTGTGTGACAATTCCTTTTGGCTGGAGCCAGCTGGCCCTGCACAGAGCTCCCTGCTCTGCCTCTCCCTGCCCCTCTCCTGGACACTGCAGCTTTCACTTGTGTAGATGCTGAACTCCTGTAGCTGCTGACCAGGATTCATATTTTCTACCTGACCTGAACTGGCCTTGGCTGCAGCCTCTTTTTTTTTTCTTCTTATTCTTCTTCTTTTTTTAAAAAATTCTTTTTAATGAGCTGTTTTTAGAGTCCTAAAATGGGCTTGAGTGACTTCAAGGCTGATGTTACATCATTCAAAAGATTTTGCTTTTTGGCAGTCATGAGATCAGTATAAGCACTGTGCATGTGTATTCAGCTGCTTTGCCCTACAAGCAGGGGAGTCATTGGAGTTTTGTCATCGACAAAATATATCATCACTTTTTAATGTTTTCAAGGATATTACTAAAAATTGCTTTCAAGCTATTGTCATAAAATGCCACTTGTGCATTTGAATCACATATGCTTTGGGATTCTAACATTTTCAGAATTACAAGGATGCTTTTCCTAAATTTAAATCTTCACAGTGTTTTCTTGGCATGTTCCCCATCCTGCTCTCCTGTAACTGTCAAAGTGAACTTGTCAAGGAAGTTCATATGAGAATTATGAGTGTGGAAGTGTGGAGCTGCTTGAAAAAATTTATTTTAGTAAAAGAAATATGCTAATTACAGTAGAATCAAGAATCCTAAATCACGTGTCCAAATCAAGACATATTTCATTGCCTTTGAGAAGTAGAAGGGTTACATTATATATTTGAATATTATTCCATTTTCCAAGTACTTCTAGAGTCGTTTGACTTGATCAGAAAATACATTATTTCAACAGAATGAAATGTAGAACTGGGAGAGATATTTCAATGAGTTCTGTGGTAAATGACAGACATTAGCAGTCAAGTAAGAGTCAGCTTCCTCACGGAATAGAGTACAGGGTTTGGGATGGAAGGGACCTTAAAGGTGATGGAGTTCCAGCTGCCCTGCTATGGACAGGGACACCTTCCACTAGAGCTCCAGCCAGCCTGGCCTTGAACACTTCCAGAGTCTAAAACTGACCTGCTAAATGTGATTTATTTCATGCTTCGTTCTAATTCATGCCTAAATTAGTGCTATTACAGCAGCTTTTTCTTACCTGCCTTACAAATTTCTTGTGACGTTTCAGGATGTAGTTTCAAGAAAATTGTACGTTCCAAACAGCAAACTAAAACAAAACACTCATATATAAAAGTGCCCAGTGAAAGCAATTAGGATTTGAGAATTTATAAATTATTCTTTAAATTTTACAAGTGACTTGGCAGCAGTCCACTGCCACTGCTGGAAACTTTCCCTCCAGCTGTTTTTTTGGTTTTAATCTGAATACAGTACTTGGGGTAGAAGTATTCATTTTCTTACCACGTGAGAGACATCCACATTACTTTATGCCAACTTGATTCATCTCTATTTGTGATATCTCACAGGAAACATTTATTTTCTTCAGCTGAGAGGTATCATTATGCAGAAGGTGTGAGATTAAGTTCTTGAGGCAAGGTCTCATGTTTTTAAGCAGGCAAGCATATATTAATATTCCATACCAGCTTGCCAGTTTCTTTTACCACTTAAAATTTAGATAAAATTTAGATTTTATTAAATATTGAAATTATATTTTTAGAAAATACGTTTCCAAGTAATTTGAGGGAAAACCATGTGGAGCTGAACAAGATAACTTTAATTTATTTTCTGGGGTTTGGGTATCATGTATATACTTAATACTGTGTTTGTTCAAGTTTTCATTATAAATTACTATCATTTGGAGGGTTTGTGTGCTAAACTTAGCCCTGTTATACAGAACTGCTTTTCACTCTTGCATTCAGCTCAGAAATTCACTGAACTCTTGGACATGTACTTCACTAGAGGAATGGTTTGCTGTGTGAAAAAACAGACTGTCTGCCTTTTTAAAGCTTTCTCATTAGCTCTGTGCTTATTGAATTTAGCTTGCATGCATTAAAGCTTTTAAAAGTAAACAGATATTCCAGGTCTCCATCATCTTTCTTTTGTAATTTAAGTATAGGCCTCTAATTCACATTTTTTTTTGTCAAATTACAGTTAATTATATCTTATTTAACTTACTTTTTCTTTTAAGTAAACTGAGAAATACACATTGTTTTCCACACAGAGTCAATGTTCAGTGGTTGGAATTTCTGTTTAACTACATTTTTGTATTTGTCACACACCATTCAGGACACAGCTGTTGAAGGGACAACATGCAGCACACCTTCTATTGTTCTTCCAGAGAATGCTGTTACAGCAGATGTAGAAATTGATAAAAACCTGGTTAACAGGTACTGTACAACACATTACCAACCCATCCATAAATTCCAGGGGCTGTGTTTCCAAAGCATTGCTCCGAAATGCATGTTGGAGGAAAATATTATTGCTGTACCTCTGTGATTTTGTCATATTGCCTTTGCGTTGTGAGGGTGGGATTTGGGATGCAGGTTGAAGGAACAGGAATATAACTGAGCCTGAAGGAGTTGCACAGAATACTGAGCCTGACAAGCCCACTCACTGAGTTGGACAGTAAATACCTGGTTTGAATGCTGTAATACAAGGGGGTTTGAAGCAGTTTTTGGGCCCTTTCATACAGATGTGACAACACCACCTTGAGGTTGAGCATATGTGAAAGGGAGTCATTGAATAAAAATAGTAATCCTGTTTTAAGTTAAAAACTTCAATCCAGTTTTGAGTTGAATTAGGGTGTTATTATATTTACTCTGATAAAACATACTTCCTGACATGGGCTTTTAAATTTTATTGACCTGCCACTAAACTTAAAATATGGGGAAAAAACATATAAAAAATATATCTCATAAATCTATAATTTGTATTTTTAAAAATGTGCTTCTCCAAACTTCAAGATTAGTTTAGAGTCAGAATTTATACAGCCCTTCAACAGCAGAATTATTTGCAGGATCAGCATTTACATTTCTGCAGTTGTTTGAGACTTTTACCTGGTTTGCAGTTTAGAAAGATCCTATGGGAGTGTCAATGTAGAAGCCTAAGGAATTATTTTATCAATAAAATTTCATTTAAGGAGCAGTAACTATTCAGAAAGACTAAGTTTTTTTGGTTTTTTTTGCTATATACCGTTCTTACACGATTTTTAAGTCATGGTAATAATGGTAATAATCTAAAGAAATGTAGGGTTTTTTCTGAGAAATCAAGTTCACAGTGGATGAGATTAATAGCAAATTTTAGAATTCCATTGTCAGATCAATTCCTGCAATTTTCCTTCTCTCTGCAATCTCTTCCATTTTCCAGTTGTTTGGAGCAGTAAATGCTTTTTGTCTTCATTTTTTAATCAAAGGGCTTTCTTTTTAATATTAATTTTTAATAGGCAATTAGGACCTCTTTTCCCTGCCATACTCCCTAATTTTTGTTCATTCATTTTCCTCCCTAGGCCTCGGAGTCCTCATAGGAGACATTCCAACCGTGCCACCAGGAATTCAACAAGTTCACTGACTTCTGTTGGTAAGAAGTGATTATTCATTTCAACTAGGATTTATTGCCAGAAAATGTGACAAGCAATAGAAACCTATATAGAGAGAGTCTGACTGTATTGGCTGCAATTTTTCCTTTGTGCACACTCTGTGATGCATGCCCAGGGAATACTGCTGGGATGTTGAATTCTGATAATGAGTTTATAAGTGTACTGCATGCGACCAATTCAGGGAAATACACACATTGTTACTTTCAGAAAAGTTGTTAATTGGTACATTAGCTTAACGTTTTCAAATGCCTCAACATATACATGCTTTATTTCTTGTGGAATATGAAATACAGGTTTTGCTACACTTGAGCTTTTCTTTTGCTGGCACAAGGAAATTGTCATGGGAGGTCTGTCTCTCAAACTTCCAACACACAAATCTGAGTTTAAACCAAAACAGATATTTCACTGAAAATAGATTACTTTACAATATTCAATCTGTAAGTATGGTTTTTGACATCCTTGAAATTGAGCTAAATGTAAGGAAATTAAAGCCAAAGGACTTCTCCCTCCCACCCAAAAAATCAATCAACAACCAGTGAAACAACTGCACACCCACAAACCAAAAACCCTTGAGTTTTTGCTGCTTGCTCACGTCCTTAGCTTTTCTGAAAATGGATGGTTCTGTAATGGCCCTTGTCAAATTTTAAAATATTTTTCTCATATTTCCTGATGATTTTCCTCCCCCTCATCGAAGCTGTTCTTTTGGTTCTCATGAAAGCCATTTGCAGTGACTCACACAGAAAGGACCTTTCTGAAAACTGCCTGCCTTCTTTGCTTCGTCATGGGCTGGAGAGTTGTAAAAATTGGTGCTCAGAGTTTAGTGTTTTCAACCAATTTAAATGCCACAGATCGCTGAAGTGTTAAATTAACTCTTAAAACTATTGTGCAGAAATCTTTGCTGGATGAGGTTCTTAGCCTTGAAAAACCAAACATGAAAATTCCATGAAAAAACCACAGTCTACAACAGAAACGCCATTACTGTTAGTTGAGATGGATCTAATGGCACTTTTATTTAGAAATGAGAAAAACTGCATTGGAGACACAGCTGGAAAAGCCAGTTTCACATATTCAGAGAATTTTTGGCCACAGTCAATTAATCTTAGTGGAGTACCTGTGGTTTTGAGGACTTGAGATTGTAACAACATTAGAAATGAGCAGACATTATTTTTCTTGTTACATGTAAGCTCAAAGATAAATGTATAGGTTTGAATTTACAGGTTTGTTTTGAGCACAATATACCTGGAAATGGAGGGTCCAGCTCTAATTCTGACATTTTCTACACAGACAACAGTGGTCATGTGATTGATCTGGTGAATGATCCACTACCAGATGTCAAAATATCAGAGGAAGACAAAAAGAAGAACCTTGAATTGTTAGAAGAAGCAAAGAAAGTGAGTGAGAGGTTCCTGACACGCAGGGGCAGAAAGTCAAGAAGCAGCCTCTCAGAGTCACCCACAGGTAGGGCCAGATCCTGAAAACCACATTTTACAGTCTCCTTCAAACATCCATAAAGGCAAATATCTTCTGTAATCTGTACATTGCTACTGTTTACAAGCACTTGGTTAACTTGAGGTCCCTCTTGTCCTCCACAAGGTTCCACCTAAAACACAAATGACCCATCCATGTACTCAGATGTGTGAGGGTAAAGTGATGTAAAATTACACTGCAGTGTAACAAGAAAGTATGAGTATTTCTATTGAAAAGTGAAAAATGCTCACAAATTGTTGTTTAAATGAAATTTTAGTGGCTGGATTCATTCTGCTGAAAAAACATTCCCTCCAGACACAATTACACTGCCTCTTATTCTGAACATAGCCATAAACTACACTAAATGGGCCAGATCCTCCTTTAAAAACAGCAGAATAAAATGTTTTACTCTAGAATGTCAATTTAAATGATTTTTCCTTTTATATGAGGTGTTTGAAAACTGGAACAAAATGCCATTTTACCATGAAATAGGACTTTCATTTCGCTTTGAAATGCCACTTCAAACAAAGTTCTGGCTTAAAATTGGCCTGACACTCTCTGGAGGGAAAAAGCCCCCCCACAACTATACATCACCTCCTTTTTTCCTAAAGTCCTCACAAATCTTCTCTTGTGCTGCATCTCCTTAGTGCTACAGTATCAGAAAATTGAGGAGAACAAGGATTCCCTGTATCAATAGAAATTTATCCATTTTTGACCTATAAGACATGAAACATACTCCAAACTCCTAATTGCAAAGTACAGCCTGGCAATTAAAATGACTTGTCAGGTTCTGGACAAACACATGACTGAGGACGATGCTGTTGATGTTTTAATCTCCTCTGAAATCTAAAAATACAGAAGGTACAAGCCTAGAAAGTGAAATCACCTTTTAGTTTTTGTCTTTGTTCTAATGGAGCAGTTTCCCCTACTCTTAATCCTAAAGTTTCACCCGTAGCATCTTGGAGCAGCTCTCTCACTCCTCCACTGCCATCAGGTAAAATGATCATGAGTCATTAAAGGAGGAAAAGACCTCTGAGATCATCAAATCCAACCATTGGCAGGCTCAAACTTTAACTTGTAAAAGCTCACCAAAAATGTATTTGTTTAGTATTTCTTGAGAAGAGTAGATTTAAGCATCTAGTCCTGACTATGCTAAAGCTCCTGAATGCATACAAAATCTATTTTTGTATATACATCTTTTAATTATATTTTTATTCCTGTGGTGTTGCAAGTTCACATGTTCTATTTTATAAATTGTATCAATAATGGAGTTTTGAGAAGCTTTAATGATGTTTCACTTGCTATGTGTTTGATTTTTTTTTTTTCCTTTTTAATAGTATTTTTGGCATTTGAATTTTTGTCCTTCATGTATTATGGGAAACTGTGCACATACGTGTTTGTTAATGCTATAGTGGTAAATATTTTGAGCAAATGTCAGGTTATGCCCTAATTATGTGTGTATTTTTCAGGATCTGATGCATGCACAACCACTAATATTGAGTCAGTATCTCCAGGGCAGGTAAGAGCTATAAATAGTCTGTGCAATAACCTGGTTATTGTAGTGATATATTATAATATGCTGCCCTTTTAGTCCCTGATAAAAACTGTATGTTTGGAATACCATTTTATATATCAAAATTGGATTACTGGTATTTTCTCTGTACAGCAAAGGATGAATAAATATTTACTCTGAAGACAGAAATCCATGAGATAACAAGAACTGAAAGATCATAAAGATCTGTTAAGTGTAGAAAATAAAAAAAAATCCAATAGAACCCTAATATATGAAAAAACTAATCCATAAGGTTTTTTCGTAAATAAGTACAAGAAGAAATGTAAAAATTAAGAGATTCAAAGTTCAGCCATTAATATCTATATCTAACATTTTTAGCATAGGTGTGAAAGATAACCTTGTAAGGCAGTTTTTTCATCCTTTTTTTGGTAGAATAACAGAATTGTGAAAGAGGATGACAGGCAAACTGCAGAGGTAAGTGTTTCACATGATGAGCTGAACAGAGTCTGGTGGTTTGTCTTAGCACACAAATGACTTCCTGATGGCACTAAAAATGCTGATTGTTCACTGAGTGAAAAGAAAATTACACTGCTCTAAGAAATTTTGAAGCACCTGCAACAGAATTAGAGGACAGTGGGCTTATCACGAGCTTTCCATCCTATCATGCACCCTGCTCTAGCTCAATTAAAACCTGTATACTAATTCACTTTATAATTAAAGTAAAAATAGCTACTGTAGCCATGTTGTGTATGTCAGTGGATTAGACCTTCCATGGCATTGAGATGCTGAGGAGCTTGGCTTTAGGATTGCTGTAATGGACTCTGGAGTGGGAGAGGTTAACTCCAAAGTTCAGAGAGGAGATTCCCAATTCAGTGTTCTTTAAGTGCCTTTCAAAAATTATTTCTTTTGTCAACAGCACATATTCAAAAGCAAATGTCACTGAAAGGAAATGGCTTTTTACAATGAAAGTCTGTCCTTGGGCAGGGGAAAAGAGGAATCTGGACTTGTTTCTCTGTTTCATGTGTGTCCCTGTGCTTTCAGAATGCTGCAAAAGGATTAATTGATCGAAGGCAGAATGATCAAAGAAAGATTTCTCAGGGAAGGTTGGTTCCTCGTTCTGCTGGCTTTGAAAACTCCAAAGAGAAGCTTTCTGACCAGAAGGAAAACTTTGATCCACGTAAACACATGGATACTTTACCTAAATTCTCCCCTTCAGCTGGTGATGGTGGCAGAATGTCTCTCAACACTTGCATGAATGTTTGTGAAAATGAACTTGGAAAATCATTCCTCAAGAAAGGGAAAGAAAATGATGTTCCTTTAAGAGCCCATCTACCAGGACCAGGAATAGGAAATATGGACTCAAAGCTAAAAATTCCTGTTCCAGAAATGAGGGACCATAAAGTTCCATGTAAACCAGAATTTAAACTGTGTGGGCTGCGTCCTCCTCTATTACGGGCTGTGTCCTGGGATAGCTTGGAGCCTGGACAGAAAGAGAAAACCCCTTTAAAATTGCCATGTGAGGAAGATAAAAGCTTTGTTGGTAATAAATCCAGCAATCAGTTAAAAGCATTCAAAGACCTTCAAATCCAAGTTCAGCCAGTTCGAATGCAGAAGCTGACCAAGCTCAGAGAGGTAAGTCCTGTCATCAGCTGCATCCGATTTTAAAAAGTCATTTTCATACTCTGCTAAACTTCCAACATGTTTAGCATTATTTTTATCACTGCAAGAACCATGCAGTGATAAAATGGGAAACAGTTCCAGCATAATCAATACAGAATTGTATCATGTTTTTCCTTTGCAAGTTTACTAAATTGTAGCCTGTAAGTCAATTCCATGGACTAACTCTTATTTCTTAGTTCTCTTCAAATATGCATCAGGTGCACTGTGGTGCTTCCATGTGTACATGTGCATGTGCTCTTGCATGTTTACATTTGCAAGACCTCAGAGGACAGGAAATGGGTTTGTAGTGATTAGTTGATTATTGAACCTTCTCAGAAAATATCTCAAAGTGTTCAGATTTGTAAAACTGGGCATGTCTGGCATAAAAGGGCAGGTAGAGCATGCCCACGCTTACAGGTCCAAATTACAACGTGCTGCACATTTGTCAGCTTCTAAATTAATAGACTTGGCCTGCAATATCTATTAACTAATCTGTTGTTAAATAATTTTCTAAATGATTAATAAAAGTTAAGAATTAAGCCCTAAGAGAAAAAGCAGAAATTTCATGAAATGATAAACCACTAAAAGAAACCAATGAACATGTCTCTATTACTAATAATGACTTTTGGGGGGAAGGAAAAAAAAAAAAGAAGCAGGCACTTTCCTGAACAGCATAATAAGGATATTTTCCTTGACCCCCAGTCGATATTTTAAGATGAATGCAAGGCTGACAGGCAAGGACCTCAAATTCTGCACTTTGATTAATTCATTCTCATTGCATTGTTTGGGAACAGCAGCTTCATTATTCATCTTTTCCTGTTGATATAACCCACATATTCTTAGTGTGTATGTACTGCAAGTTTTGATTATAGGGACCCTTGAGTCACATAATTACAGGAGAGATTCTTCCCTGTGAGGGTGCTGAGGCCCTGGCACAGGTTTGCCCAGAGAAGCTGTGGATGCCCCTGGATCCCTGGAAGTGTCCAAGGCCAGGTTGGATGGGACAACCTGGGACAGTGGAAGGTGTCCCTGCCCATGGCAGGGGGTTTGTGATCAGATGATCTTTAAGGTCCCTTTCAACCCAAGCCATTCCATAATTCTTTAATTCTATCATTTTGAATGACCTAGAGGCTGTTTAACACAAATAAGAGAATAAAAAAATTATTGCAACGTGATCTATAATTGCAGTGAGGCAAGATTTGAGCTCTGTCTCCAGTAGGAATTGTCCACTCATAAACAAAAACAGGTGTTTGTGAATTTAAATATATGTGAGAATATGAAAGAAAATGAGGAGATGATAAAAGGAGAAATAAGACAACAAGGTTTAATCCTTGAAAGTGCATTTTTCCCTACCTGGAAGGAATAGAGGTAGAACACAGTAACAGTGAAGCATCCCAAGCTCTGGTCTTAATAAAGTCAAAGTGGCAAAGTCTCATATATAGGATTTTCTGAATTTCTTCTCTTATCTGGGTACTTAGTTATTACTGTGGCTGTATCCAAAATGACTTTTTTCATTGTCAGTTACTAAAGCTCTCTCTTACCAAAACTCTATATATCTACTTGAATAAGAAGCACATTTTGCCATTCTTTGTTTGCATGACCAGGAATTTTTCTAGAAAATGCATAAAATTTGAAATATATAATATTCCAGAGCATGTGTGAATTTGAGTATCCATGTCATATAGCATCTGACTGTGATGTAATGCAAATATCTCTATTATATTTATTAACTAAAGTAAATATTATGTTCAGTGTTCATGTGGCAAGGATATTTAAATTGAGATTTGTAGTGCAGTTACTTAGAAATATTATTGTTTCTCTTCACAGGAGCATATTTTGATGAGAAATCAAAATTTAGTTGGACTTAAACTTCCTGAACTTAGTGAAGCAGCAGAACAGGAAAAAGGTGCAGTATCATAAAAACTGGAAGGACTGGTTTTTTATATACTCATTTTTATAACTATTATGTGGGGATGAGGAGAAAAAGTCTTTTACTTCAATTGCAGTAATAGCTGAAGCAGTCATAGAGAACAGTAATAAATTATGAACCAGAGAGACCAATAATGGAAAGTACCTCAATTTCTTGATGATTTGGACCAAGAAGATATTGTAGGTATTATTAAAACCAAGGGAAAAGTTGCACCCGTGGAATGGAATCTGGCTTGTACCCAATAGTTGTAAGACTGAAGTTTCAGTAACTTTCTGTAAAAGCATTTCAGCAGTGATGGATCAAATGGATGTAACTTCTGTAAGATACTATGGTCATAATGGTGAATTTGATCCCTGGGAGTATAAATAAGAGATGGGATGCTTTATTCCTGCTTTTTTTTTTAATTTTAGTATATGTGGAAAGTATTGAAATGGCATTTTCACTTCTGGTCCACACTTCCATGTCCCTGTGAATGAGAAAACGTAAGGCCAGAGAAGAGTCATAAATGTCTTTGGAGGATTGGAAAAATATATCTCACAATAAGTGGGATTTTTTAACATCAATTTCTGTGATTTTCAAGGAAAAATGAAGGAAAAGGAAAAGGCTTAAAATTCTACATGAATGAGGAAAAAGAAATCTGGCAGCAAATGTTTTCCCCAATCTAACACAAACAAAAAAGATTTGATGCCTGTAGCTGCATCTAAAAGGATTCAGAACAAAGAGCAAAGGTGTAAACCTGAGGATAATAAAACATGTGGAAGAATTAAATAGCAGTAGTGCTTAACTAAAATATTTAAACCAAAACTCTATGTTTTTTTGGAAGTAGTTAATTCTGAACTTGTTCAGTGTGACATTAACTGAAATGGAGATGGTTACTATGAAAGGAGCTGAAACTGTTTGTCCAAGATTAATCATAAGACAATTTCAATTTTTGTTAATTTTTGTTAATTTTGCTAATTGATACATTTGCACTGGGACTAGCTCATCAGGCCTTAAAGTTCCTGTTACTGAGACATGCTTGACATATTACATTTCATATTATGCATGGAAACAGACTCATCTTCAGTCTGAATGAATCAAGATTAAAAGAGACTTCTTGTCCTCTATATTTAGTGATTATATCTTTGGATTCTTAAATATGATAATATTATTCCTGTCACTCTGCTAATGCATAATTTCCTAGAAATTATTTTGCAGGCTCTGTTTGAAAGTATAAAATAGTTGCCATTTTACCAGCCTGCTGTGTAATTTTGGCAGGTTTGGAAGTCTTGAGGAAACCATTATGGGAAGAGAAGCATTATTTTATCCAGCTTCTCAGCATGGATCTCATGAGTATCACGAGCTTTTTATAGTCCAGTAAGTTATCTAAATGATAGCCAGAACATTAAGGGTCAACTCTTTGTCCTCAGTGGGGAAAACAAGCAAGGGGTCAAATTCTTAGTTTGTTAGGGAGACCTACTTCCTTACATTGTCATAGAAGCCACTTTTTCAACTGGAGTGGTAATTTTGCTTAAACAATAGGAAATAGCCAGATAGTTCATTATTACTGTCATGAATCCAATGTACTGTCCCCATCGTGGTTTTTATCAATGACAAGTTACTGTCACCATCTGAGTCAGCACAACTCTGCATCTACACAAGCTTAGATAAGTGGAATGCATTAAATCTGGAGACACTGGGGTGTCAGGCTGGATTTTGTGGGGGCATATATGACTGTTCTTAAGTAAATGCTGGAATTTTTTAATGTGAAGCAAATGCACAGCACTAAAATGTAGCTGGAAAGAATCTCCCATTCTCTTCTTTCATGGTAATGCTCTCCAGATTTGCACACTAATTACATGGCAAGTCTAAGAATCCTTCTGTTAAACTTATGGACAGGGGAACTGTTCAAAGATTCCTTCCCAAGTCTGAGATTCAGATTTGGAATCTGCCTTTCCTACAGGAGAGTCCTGCATAAATTCTGGTAGGACAGAAGGAGATAAGGGGAAACTAATATACATGAAATTAAATAAAATGAAAATACAGAAGTAACATGAATTGAAAAATGTGTTAGCCATGTCTTGGTTCTTATGAAAGTGGCAGAATCAGAGAATGTAAGAATAACCTTTATATTCTGTTTCAGTGAAGGTACACTGCAAACAGGCACACGATGTAATTTATAACAATAAATGGTGTTCAAAATCTGCAGTGTAGTACATTACCCTACACTTCATCTTGGCATTTAAAACCTTAGAAAATGACAGTATCCTATTGCAAAACCTCAGCTAAAATACTCCAGAAAAGAACACATGACTTTTCAAGTAACATATTTGTTTTTAATCTGAAAACGTCTTTAGGCCCTTCACCTCTCCCTTCCCCCACTGAAGAAGAGGCAAAGCACAGCTCTGATGTCATGCCCAGCATTCCTGATGTATTGCTGAGAAAACTGCGAGTGCACAAATCACTTCCAGGAAGGTAAAAGCTCATTAGAAATGGAAAAACCTCATCCAGGAGAAGGCACAGTAATGGTCTCCAGTCAACTTCCCTGATGGAGTTCCATTCACAGGGAGATAAATTATTGCACTTTCAAATGTGCCACACAGATTTTCTGAACAATTCTGGGGAATGCAGCAGCTTCCAGTAACTGGCCAACTTTTAAAATGAGTTTGGGAGTTCTACATATAAAGTCTTAAACCTTAATTGCACACTACGAGTAGATTTTTATACAGATTTTTCCACTCCTGCTTTCCAGGATTGCTGCTGCAGATATGAACTCATATTGAAAATATCATTTCTCACCCCCATGAAAATAATCAGGCCAGATGATGCTTTCCAATGGTAGAATTTGGGCGTGTAAGGGTTCTGCAATTTTTCTGCAGGTGACGATTTTTCAGTGAAATTGAGTACGTTTTGCAAATGTAGGACTCACTTGTGAATTCGTTGATTTGGACTTTCCAAGGCATTAAAACAATTCCAAGCTTATTCAGACAAAAATAATTTCTCCACTCACCCACATGGTTATGTACCAAAACCACCAGAGCCTTCAGTTATCTGAACTATCAATAAAGACTCTCTGTGCAGGTGAAATAAATATTTAACATTTATGGTGAAGGAATTGTAATATACATTCTTTTCAATAAATAAATGCATGAAGTGAAGAACTTCTGAGAGACCATTGCTTGATAGTAATCAAAACTGAAAAGTAGTGGAAAATTCTTGAAACGCAAACATATATTTTGTTGTTATTTTCAATCAAGTATTAGAATAGCTTTGTTTTTAGAGAAAAAACTCATTAAAATGTGAATTTTTTACTTTTATTTCTAGCTCCCCACCACTCACTGAAAAAGAAGTTGAGGTAAGTATGTTATTATTTTAGACATATGTTCCAATTTTAAGTGGTTACTTTGAGTCTAAGGATGGTTATTAGAATGAGGTGATGGGGTGATTTTTTTCCTCCAAAATATATTTCTCATTTAAAAAAAACATACTGAACTCCATCAAAACAACAATTTTGTGAAATATGAGCAATAGAAATTGTAAAGCAACAGAGTAGGAATAAACAAAGCATTTGTTTGTGTTTTTCATAATGAAATACAAATTCACTTTGGAAATAATTTGAATATTCTAAAGTAGTAAAAAACCAATTGAGATTAAATAAGATGAGAAACAAAGCAATTTAAATTGCATTTTTATTGGCCAATATGAGCTTTGGGGCATTTTTTAAATAATATCCTGCTATTAGTTTACATAATTTTTACTTTCTCTGTTCAAGCCAACAGTTTTGTTTGCAGGTTGCTCTTTAGCTCGTAGGTTTTTTTTCTTGTATCTTTTTAATCACATACCAGTCAAGAAAAAGATCTTTATTTACAACTCTGCAATCTACTGGAACTGTTGGTGCCTTGCACTTTGCAAAGTATTAATCCTAAGAAATAATAAGTCTTGTAAAGAAAGAAACAATCTTAAAAAGGAGAGTGCAAGAGAATAAAAATATTAGGCTTTTGCTGGCTTCAGGGGTAGGTGTTTAACCCTTGGGTAAAACAATGCTCATGGTGAGCTCATCCCTGGACTTCCTCTGCACAGACTGTCTGTTTAAAAACCTTGGAGACCCTTGGAGGAAATCCAGCTAGAAAACAGATCCATTGTGATTCTGCTGCTTCCTTCATTATGTGTCTGCCCTACAGAGCTCCCAGAAAAACATCCAGGAAAAGAGGCAGCAACATATTTATTACTCCTATTTCAGTGGAAGTAAATAGCAGTGATTTTTCAAAGAAAAGGAATTTAAAAATACTTTGAATTTTCTGTTTCAATACTTATTTAAGCAGCAAAGTTTGTTAAACACATACCTTATCCATAAGTTGTTATTGAAAATTATATTACTGTGAGACTTATTGGAAAATGCCTTTTTTAATCCGAACAGAATGTATTTGTACAACTCTCCTTGGCATTTAGAAATGATAGTTATACATTGGAATCGAGAATTCAGCAGGCAGAGAGAGAGAGAAATCTTACAGAAGAGAATGCTGAGAAGGAACTGGAAAACTTTAAAGCAGCCATTACGGTAAGAAAACAGTGGGAATTCTTTTCCTGTAGTGTACATGAAAGTGCCCAAGCATTGCAAATGGGTTTGACTTGTAATTTCAGCCCCAAAACTTGATTTTCTGCTGCTCAAAGTCCTTGCCATGAGCTGCCTACTGCTCTGAGAGAGGATATTCTGCCAGAGAGGGCCAGCATTGCTGGAAATGCCTGGGGGATGCTTCCCTGGGTCTAGCAGATTTCAGGAATAAATACCAGGAATTTGCTGTTGAGTTCTTGAAATGAGCCTGTGACACAGTTGAGAGCATTCAGAAGTGCAGTGTGAGCACTGATCCATGCTCTCCTGGGCAAGACCTTCCCCAGCAGCAAACGGGAGGTGTCCAGGAATGAGAGACACCCAATGATTTGACACCTGAATCCTGAGAGCTGTGCCTTGAAAGGCCTCTTACCTGCAGATACTGGGATGCACGACATTGGAAAGGAAACAGCAAGGAATACTTAAGGAATAGATGTAATCTCAGGATCAGGTTTTGGCCTAAGCACACTTTCATTCCAGCTGTCCCTGGTGTTCCTTTGCAGCAGTAGTTTTGAGTCTTTCCTGCCAGCTTTCTCTGGGTTTTCTTACTGAAGTGACAAAAAATTGCTAAAATGCGTCAACTTAAGTGCCGTGCATGTCTCTGTGCATAAAGAGAAGGTTGGTTAGACACCTGGGTGATAAACGAAATAGCTTTAGACTCAGTATTCAGTATTGCAAGGAGGTGCTGCCATTATGAGAATAGTGAGGAGAACATATGATTCTCCCATTTACTTTATCAAAAACATCATCAGGTAAGAAAAAATACAAATAAAGAAAGATTGTGATCTTCACATCTTTTCATCTGGAATTTCGAATCTCCATTTTCAAATTAATTGTTTCTGTAAAACAAAAATGTTGAGAATATTTTGCTGCTCTTCCCTATGTTTCCTGTGTAAAGAGCAAGCAGAAACAGCCTATTAAATCTCAGGGATTTCAGCCTGAAATAAGTCTGTTAGATTTGCCATGTATTTCTGTCAAGAATCCTTAATTAGGCACCAAGGATCATGTTGCCAGCATGGGACAGATGTGATTAGGATTTTCTTCCTTTAAGCAGTTCACATGCTACAGTCTGGCTTTTACAAGCTTTTTTACATGATTTATAACAAAGTGGAAACTGCCTTTCCTATGAAAGCTTTTGTTCTGGACAATGGAATAAACTAACAAGCAATTAAAAGCAGTATTGGCTTCTGTAAAATCTCTATCCTACTAGACCTAGACTTGTTCCAATCTCATGGAGAGGTTATCTTCATTCCTGTAGGACAGGCTTATGTTTTATGGCTCAGTGACAGTTTTACCAGTGTTTCTGATCTTTTAATCACTCTTGTGATAATTGATGTGTTATTCAGAAACCTAATTTCAATAGAAAGTTGATCTACATGAATTTCCGGGTTTTTTGAGAAAATAAGAAGGTTACAGTTGTCAAGAAAAAAAAGGAAAATCTGAAATTCTGTGCATGATTTTTCTTAAACATATTGCCTTATGCCTTTTTGGTTCTTGTAGTCAAATTTTGGTCGCAATTTATCATCAAAGTAGCATTGCAATTCTCGAGACCATAACGTCTTATTTTCCAAATAAGTGAAGCATCATGAACTGAAAGAACACACGTGGCCTTCTTAATACATTGTGCCCAGAAAATTAAAATGTCATTTATCCCTCAGCAATCATTTCTAAGTGCTAAGTTGAAATGAACTTAGCATGTGTAAAGTTCACAGGTAGTGGGGCACGTTCCACTGTAGATTTCAGAAGGGAAAATCCTGCAAATGTGCCGAGGCTCTGCAACTCCTCACACTGGGATCCTGCACTTTGCAGTGAAGAAACGCCTGCCTGCACATTCCTACCCCATCCTGGGGCTCTGGCCACTCCATTTGAACTAAAAACATGCTGATCAAGGTGCTGTGCTTTTCCTCCAGTCTTCAGCTCACCTGTGGCAGCACTATGAGCACAGGGAAGCCTACCAGAAGCTGCTGGAGGACATCGCGGTGCTGCGGCGCTTGGCCGCCCGCCTCTCCAGCCGCGCCGAGATGGTCGGAGCCGTTCGCCAGGTGAGACATCCTGGGGTTCCCTGCTATCCTGGATCCACAGGGTCACTCCTTTCCAGCCTGGTGAGACATCCTGGGGTTCCCTGGTATCCTGGATCCACAGGGTCACTCCTTCCCAGCCTGGTGAGACCATCCTGGGGTTCCCTGCTGTCCTGGATCCACAGGGTCACTCCTTTCCAGCTCGGTGAGACATCCTGGGGTTCCCTGCTATCCTGGATCCACAGGGTCACTCCTTCCCAGCCTGGTGAGACATCCTGGGGTTCCCTGCTATCCTGGATCCATAGAGCCACTCCTTTCCAGCCCGGTGAGACATCCTGGGGTTCCCTGCTATCCTGGATCCACAGGGTCACTCCTTCCCAGCCTGGTGAGACATCCTGGAGTTCCCTGGTATCCTGGATCCATAGGGTCACTCCTTTCCAGCCTGGTGAGACATCCTGGAGTTCCCTGGTATCCTGGATCCATAGGGTCACTCCTTTCCAGCCTGGTGAGACATCCTGGGGTTCCCTGGTATCCTGGATCCACAGGGTCACTCCTTTCCAGCCCGGGCTAGAGGTTGTGTTCACCTTCTGAGTTTTGTTTGCCATTTTGACAGATTGAAGACGACTGTTCCAGTGTCAGGTAACACACCCCTGCAGCCTGGAAATAGAATTCCTATGGCGAAGATTGCCCATTCAGCTATTTAACAGCTGTACAACAGGAGCATATATTTTATTCAGAGCTACAGCTGCATCACAAGATACTAATTTCAAATCAGTGCAGCACAAAGAAGAAAATTTTTCTGGGTCAAAAAACTCATCTAATTCAGTCACCTGCCTTTGGCAATAGCTCAGTCAATTACAAAGAGTATGAGAACAGAGTGAGTATAAATGAGAACACATCAATACCCTCCCAGATTTAAGAATGTTCCCTCTGAAGTAACCAGGTCGATGCCAGTGACTCAGACCCTTGAGGGTTTGAAAACAAATGTGGTATACCACATAAGTAATCAGATAGGCACACAGGCAGGGTGTATGACTATATGACAAAATAAATTATTATATTCTGTGAAATGTGTATGAATTGGCATTTTCTTCCAATTATCTTAGGAGTTTTCAGTTATGGAGGCACCAATATTTCCTTAAGAACAACAACTCCAGATTTAGGCCTGATATGGAGCATGCATATAGAGGCAAATGATTTGTTGGAAACCTGTAGAGGTTACCTGGATATTTCCTTCTTTTCTTCCTTAGGAGAAGCGTATGTCAAAGGCAACAGAAGTCATGATGCAGTATGTGGAAAATCTGAAAAGGACATATGAAAAGGATCATGCTGAACTAATGGAGTTCAAGAAACTTGCCAATCAGAATTCTAGCAGAAGCTATGGTGCATCTGGTAAAGAAAAATAAAAATTTAAGGGTTTGTCTTGCCTCTAATTCAGAGAGATTTTGGTGCTATTAACAATTTAAAGTATTGTGAAACCTCTTCATGAAGCTCTGATCTACAGGAGTAGATCTTTAAGTTACAGAAATAAGTTAAAATGTTTCATAACCATACTTAATGCTATAATACAGTAATTTGAAATCACTAACACTCACCAAATTATGAGGAGACCTAGTCAAATTTTCTTGTGGCCTCTTACAAATCCATGTACCCTGCACAATTTTAATGCAACTACCTTTTAGGCCCAGATGATGGCAAAATTTCATTATTAGAAACACTTTTTTGTTTTTGAAACCTTTTCTTTCTTTTGCTAGAAACTGAAATATGAGGATTTTCCTTTGCAAGAACATGTATATGGAGGCCAATAGTGGCCTTTTTGCCTAATTCAGTGAAATTAGTAATGATTTGGTTATTTGCAATTATTTCAAATTTCTTGTGCAGGTGTAATTGAGAAGACAGCTGTATGACAATACTGTATAACAATAAATATATGACCACTTACAGCCCCTGGCTAAATATACTGTATCTGAGTTTGAAATATAAGCAAGGGCTCTATTAATATTATTTAGAGATACTCATATAGTCTATGTCTTTGTTTCTCTGCAGAAGATGGGGTTCCTCGTTCATCCAGATCCATGTCTCTCACTGTTGGAAAGGTATTTCTACAATATAAAGAAAACAAATATTTTATGTAGTGAAATTCCTTTGTCTGTATACACCCAGCTCTTTAGGCTATAAATTGAGAATTTACTAGCACAAAGCAGTGCTGGTAAATTCTCAATATCATCCATGCAATTTAGTGCATGTGCCTTGCAATTTTGGATACATGATTTAGTATGACTTTGTGCAATAATGATAGTGCCTGATGTGAAACTCCAGTGTTTTATTTCTGCAAAACTTCCAAGTGTTGGAGATCAAGTCTATCACAAAACTTGCTAAAACAACCAGTGATTTGGGAGGCATGAGTCCCAGTATGACCAGTATGAAATTTGGTGATCAGGTGCATTATACTCAGTCTACTGTTTATTTTTATATTTTTATTTGATTGGGCTGTAGTTCTTTAGGTTTAGTTTATTCTTGCTGCCTCTGAGTGTTGGATATGAAGAATTACAGCACAGAGCATGCTGAGGGCAAGATGGGATTTCACAATGAGAACCCCATAGGCTGAAGTAAAGGTCTCAAAAAAAAGACTAAATTTAACAGGGACAAGTCCAAATAATAAAGAGGAAGAGAAAAAGAACCCAAACACTGGAATGCCTACCCTGGCTGCAGACCTCCCAGTTTTTCAGGAGCACATTAAATAAAACTGTCATTAATGAATATAAATGGTTGCTTTTGACTAGAACCAGAATCATGGAGTGATTCCTAAGTAAACTTTTACTAAACCTGGGTTTAACTCCTTTCCTGTAAAGCTGTCTAGAGCACAATCTTAGAAGTGTTTGGATATGCACTAAAACAAAGCTGTTAGATGCTAAAAGTGTTTTGATGTTTTTACTCAGTTAGAAGCATAGATTTTACATAGATTTTATAGGATGAAGCATTTGGCTACTTACCAAGTGGCAGCAAAATTTTACATAATCTGTACTTGAGCTAGAATATATTGTTACAGTCAGCATGTGTTTGTCATAAGGAAGAATTTTTATGGTCTTTGGGAAATAAAAGCAGTGCTGCATGAGGCTATCCAACAATTCAGGGGTGAGGGAGAAGGGGCTGCTCTTTTGTGGAAGGAATGGATGTTTTGGTTTCAGTAAATTATAATTAATAGGTTTCCATGTAATTAATATATCTTAGTGGGTGCAGTATAGAGGTACATAGCAAGATGAGAGTTTCATGTGTGCCTTCATTATTTCCAGTCATTGTGACACTTTCCCCTGCATCATTATGCATCTGCTTTAATCAAAGATAAAGGCCTCTGGTAAGAGCTGAATATAAACTCAGAACATTTCTGTTGTGTGATTTACACTGCTGGGCTTTCAGTATGGAGGGAAAGGAGCAGCATCTCTGTGCCACTCCTCATTTCACATTCAACACTTGCCATACCAGGCAGTACAAGATGGAAAACCATGACCTTTTATTTTACTTTTGCTCCCAACTCTCCTTTTCCCAAAGGGAACACTGACCTACATCTTTGCCACACAAATTAACCCACAGAATTGTTCTTCGTTCTGTTTTGTTAAATGGTAGAAAAAATAATTGTTGTCTCTCCCAGAATATGCCTCGGAGGAGAGTCAGTGTTGCAGTTGTTCCTAAATTTAACTCCTTGAACATTCCTGGCCAGTCACCAACAGCTTCACCTATACCTTCAATGCCATCCCTGGTAAGTAAAACCCACATCTTAAAGTTACCAGTTTTTGTCTAAACCACTTTTGCATGGGGGCAAGCCATAGTTAGTATAAAATGGAAGCTTTTTCATTGGTTCAACTTGTTTTGACTCCATCCTAGTGAAAGGGATGGACAGAGGTCATTCCTGTTATGTGAGGGACATCACAATCCTGAATGATCCCTTTGGGAGCAGCTGGATAGGGCAGGCTGCTGATTCACAGGCATGGAGGGTAGTGAGGCAATTTTCCTTTCAATCCGAAATAGACACAGCAAAGACACACTGGGAATAGTTGTAGGAGAGAAATTTCAAGCAGAAACCACAGAACACAGCTGGACTGCTGTTCTTCATTGCCAAAAGTCCACTGAACAGACATAAATGTAATAAATGTACAGAAAAATACATGGTAGCAATTTAGAGGTTCTGTGATGATGTGAGGTCAGTGGAGCCATCAGTCTCTATACTGAATTTTTGTTTCTAAAACTTTAATAAATTAAATTAAACCCTAATGTGAACATATGAATCCATACAAATGCTTTGGAGAAAAACTGCAAGACATACTCACTATTCAGAGATGAGCTAAGATGGAACATAAAGTTATGGAGTTTGCTGTTAAAAATATAGAGTTATTTAAATGAGGGTTTTGCTGAGAAGCTAAATCTATTTATGTATTTAATTTGTAAGAAAAGAATCTGTGCAATTTATTTATTATCTACTCAGAGTCAATTGTTTCAGGAATCAAGTGTGGTTTTTTTGCCATGGTTTATTATGAATTCTTTTCGTTTAAAATTTCCCATTGAAAACTCAGCTAATAAATTAATGTTAGGATAATAGGAGAGGAGCAATAGAAGAATTTTACTGTTCAATGATGAATATATGAAGGAGAACGTTTTCTGGGGAAAAATAAACTGGGTAGAAGGAAATGTCAGAAAAATTTTTTACTGTGCAAGTGCATTGTTTACTCTGCTTAATGGGAGCACCACATTAAAGATACTTTGCTTGTGAGTGTGGGGAGGAAACCTAAGCAGCACACTGCCTTTGTCATTTTATTGAACACTCATTTGAAATGAATTAATGAATTTTTATTGGTATTTAATTATTTAGTCATGAATGTTAAGTAATTAATGAAGGTAACATTTATTGCTGTGTTTTACTTACAGTCTGAATCACCCAGTAATGGGAGGAGTAACCTAACACCTACTCCTGCTCTGCCAGCACTTCTAGAAAAGTGAGTTTTGTCTAGGTCATCTCTGTACCTATTAAATGCTAACACTAAATCATAATTTAAAAACTCATATTTTGAAATACTGTGATACTACTACTGCTTGTTAGAATGCTTTAAACATGCAAATTAAAAGCTTTCAATGTGTACATCACTACAGAATATTGAATTTCATGTATTTTATATTAGTGCTGAGGCAGGACAAAATTCATCTTACATCTTTGTTTTACCTTGTGCTTTACTAAGAATGTAAGTATGCAACAACTGAGGAAACAAAAATGGAGAGCTACAGCACTGGCTGCTGCTACTCAGAAGAACTCTGCAAGATCTAGACCATCTTTTGAAACTGCACAGAAATTCTGTGAGGAAATACAGCTACCAAAAAAACCTTATCAATATTTCACACCTAAGGAAACAAATGGTGCTACCAAGTGCCAGAGGCAGAAATTGAAATTCAGCTTTGAGCACAAGTGTGTGTGTGCATGGGCCAGCTGGTCCAGCAGTGCAGCATTGCCTCGAGCAGCACAGTTTGCTGTGTTTAAACACTTCAAGCTTATGCTCGTGGTCTGTTTGAAGTCCTAGTGAAAATAAATCTGCTGTTAATATGACTTGAGAGGAAATCCACTGCCCATAGATGGTGCCAATCAGATTGAACTATTTTAGTGCCAGGAAAATCAGGCCTGCAAAAAAGGTGAGATTCCAGAAGCAGAAATGGAATGATCCATTGTTGAATTTATTAAACCGTGACTTTGATAAATCTGCTGTGTCTCAATCACTTAAACTCTCTGTCCCAGATAAAATAAATGACAGGAAAGCACTGCAGGAAGACAGCAATATAAAACAGCTTATCTTCAAGCTAAATGCTCCAAACTTTTACTTGAGAAAAGTTCTAGTGAGAAAAGTGAGGTATGTCTATTTTTTTAACCTGTGCATCAGTTCAGCATTTAAAGTCAGCACAGGAGAATACTTAAAAGGCAAATAAAACCCAATGTTTTGTTGATTTTGTATTTGACATTACTTCTGTTATGTTCCTCTTATGGAGCAGGTTACAATTTCTAAGATGATTTTAGAAAGTTGGAGGGAAACGTTTTTCTGAGTAGCAAATAAATGTCATGGATGAGCTAGGAAATAAAGGCTCTTTTCTTCTTTTTTAAAGAAGAATAAAAATTACAGTTTTCTTACCTTAGAAACAAAATAATTACTGTTTTTAAATCACAGTATCCTGAAACTAAAATTTTTCTTGCTGTTTAGTTTTTTTCCTTTGAAAGGCATTTCATTTCTCTGGTGTACATTAAAAAAGACAAAACATGACTCACAAAATTGCAGCATATTCCAAATACAGCACATTTCTGTGATGTTCTTTTCTATTTGTCTGCTTCTTTTGTCTTGGCAGTGGGAAGTCAAATGGAGAGCCTGACTCTGAAACCTCAACTTCTGTGCTGACACAGAGTGGGTTGGAAGAAATCAGTCCTGAAACTAAAGCCAAGATAGAAGAGGAAGCCTATAACAAGGGGTGGGAATATTTTTTGTGAACTAAATCTGTAAATATGTGCTACCAGATGAGGACAAAAATTTAAAATTTAATTTTAAAATACAGTAGTTATGTTTTTGGTGTCACAAAGTGCTTTACACAGCATGTTTTAGGGCAATAAAAAACTTTGGGATCTGTTTCTGAATGTCAAGCAAAGAATTTTGTATTATGTGAAGAGTGGAACAAATTTTGATTCTCTCCTGCAGAATCCAGCCTGCCATCTGACTTTAGCATTGAATTGCATTTATTCTCCAGGAAAAAAAATAAGAGTCCAGAGGATATTCCAAATGATGGAAAGTTATAGAGAAATGTTTATACTGACTCCTTTACAATAGACAAAAATTCTCTGTGGAGAACAACCTCTTTTTTTGTTGTTGTTCAAAATCATAAATTTCGTATCAGCTCTAATATAATCTGTTGTTTGGGAAGGGTGGATGTCTGTGTGTCTTACTCAACACTCCTACTTGTGTTTTATTACATGTAACAAAACATAAAGCTAATTTTTCATTAAATAAGATCATGCTTATGCAACATCCTAGACTAAGAAACAAATGTTTTGTCTGATAAAGATATCAGGAAGCCTTGAAGAAAACCAAAGAACTTCAGGAACTGAAGGAAGAAGATGAAGAGACACCCAAAGAAAGTCATGATGAACATGAAGAAAGTGAAAATGAAGATGAGATAAAAAATCTGAAAAGCAGGTGAGACAGTGGTGTAATTATGTCCATACAAGAGGGGCCACTTTTTTATACTTGTGGTACCCAAGCAAGTGTTCTATGCTATCATTTTGGCGTGTTTTCCTCATGGGGAACCATATTGAAATAACAGTATTTTCACAGAAAGTAATGTTCCAAGATAATGTAGTTGCAAACCACAAAAATTTTGATATTTCACTTAAAGCTGTATGTTGACATCAAGATACTTCATCTCCATGGGGTTTGGCTCTGCTGGGAGGTAAAAGAATGCTCCATAAAGTTCCTTAGATGGCAGAATGTATCTCTCTGTGGGTATCTACTGCCTCATAATTGTAACTCAGGAACCTGAATTAGTGCCCTGGGTCATTCCTGTCACTAGAGTGACACTGCATCCATCTGCACCCCTTGTCTCTGCCTGCACATTGCAGAGCAATTGAAGGCTGGCCAAAGCAATGTCCAATGCCAGGCTAGGGCAGGGATCCTTACCTAACCCAGAATTAATTCATTTCCATTCCATAACCATTATAGCTATAAACATCAGTTGATTTGAGATCTCAGTCACCTGCAGAGAGCAGCCATCCCATTGTCATCACATTCTTGGAAAGAAATGTTTACCACACATTCCAACATTTAATTTAGTTAATCAAGGTATGAACAGTGCAGAATTTTGCATGATATCAAGCTCTGAGATTTGCCAGCTGACAGATGGGAGAAATAGGAGTCAAGTTTAGAGTCTCCAGCTGTCTCACAAATATTACTCATATAGAATAGTCGGAGTTGGAATATCTGAGTGCACAGCTCTTCATAAAAGAAGTTTACAGTTTGATCCTCCTCTGACAAGGTGTCTGTATTGGGAAAAAAGATGGTGTACCACCTATGACACCTTTCAAACTGAAAAGCTTAAGAAATAAATAATCAATTTGCAGTTGATTAATATGTAATAGTGTTCTTTTCATTTTACAGCAGACTTGAAGTCATCGTGAATTATTTATATATCCTGTACCCCAAACTGTGCAAACACTGGAATGTGGTGTGGCTTGTCGTGGCTGCAATAGTAATTTTTGCTGTGGTGTTGGGAATCTACCATTCCTACAACTCCTGTGATGAAAAGTCAGAGGCACCCGAAGGCAAGGCCAGCTGCTCTGCAGCCCATCAGTATTCCTGGTGGAACTCAGGATTCCGACAGGAGCAACGCACGGAATAACAGAGGAGCGAGCACTGCCTCGGGGCCCCTGAGCAAGGCTGTGTGATCGAGCACCGTTGTTAAAGGTAGTGCTTTAGTCATCCCTGTGCCTGTTCCACATGATCCCTTAAGCAAGTGAGTTACTCCACACCACCAGGTTTGGGATACGTGCTGAGCATTCCTGGCCAAGATGCCGATCTGATAAATAATCCTGTCTGTCCTCTTATTGGAAAGGATTTGTACAAATAAAGCAGTATTGAATCATGGTAAGGTCGTGGCAGTAATCAGCAACCTGCAAGACATTTAAAAGAATGATTTGCACAGGACATTGACATTTTGAAGACCATCAGAAAACCCACATTTGCAGTTAGTGCTTTACTTTGCATTTCCTGAATTTATTGTTGACCGTTGGAGTACTAATTGCATTTAAGTCCTTTGGGTTTTAAGAGGCTAATTAATTTCCTCATTCATGACTATTGGGTAAAAATAGAAACACTTCCATGGAAGAATATAATTATATTGTAAGACCAAATGCCTTGCTGCTAAAGTAATTTTATAAGAGGAGTTATCTATATGATTATTTAAATGGAATGCTAAGTACATGCATAAATGTGTTTTATGATATACTTTAAGAATGGGACCACCACTCTTTAACAAATGAGATACTCAGCAGAACCTAAAATGGGGTCTAGGTGGCACAGCTGATATCATCCAAAAGTCTGGGAACCTCTGATGTATAAAAAGTTTCCAAAAATTTACATATGCCACTCAGAGTCAGTACTGGTCACAGCCAAAAGTGGGAACTGCCTGGAAGGGTCCATGTGCCACCCTAGCCCAAAACACAGCAGTCTTGGACATGGGAATCTTCAATTCTTTGTTGAGAAAGAAAACAAAAGCTCTTCAAACCTCTGTTTAGAGGTGACCACACCAAGTGGACTCTGCTGGAAATAGGAATTCTTTGAGATGTGCAGCACGAACAGAGTTCTGAGAGCAGCCAGAACCCAAACCAGTGCCTACATGGATCAGGCCATGGCAGCAGGGAGGGCTTAGGAGAGCACACTGTGTGTTTTCAGTAGCCCATTCTCAAAATCTGATGCCAAAACCAAAACTGATCTGGTACACTTCCAAAGCTGAACTGCCACATCAGGATAGAATAATCTGTTGCCCAGATTTTCTGCCAGTTCTGCCTATGTGGGAGTTGTGAGTTCTTACACAAGGGTGTGAAAGCTGAAATTTTGGGACAAGCAATTTGAAAAGGGTGAAGCCATCACCTGTACCACGCCCAGCACCTCGGGCTGAGACCAAAATGTGTTCCACTGGAGGTGTGCCCTGTGCACCTGCTGAGCATCACTCCTGGGTGAAGGGGACCCGTGTTTGTCTTTCCATTGCTACAGCCACAACAGCAAACCCAGGGTGACACTCGATTGCACTCCTGCCCTGCATTCTCCTGACATTTTCTGATTGAGAAATGGGTCTGTTTTCCAACAGGATAAGAGTGGTATGAAGTACTGTAATTTCAGTTCTGATGTAGTTAATATTGTCCTGTCTTCTCTTGGTGGAAACACTGAACCTTAAGCTAACTGTTAAAGAAAACAGGTTTCTAACTCAGTCAGAAATTTAGTTCACATACTAGTAACAAATACCCTGCTGGTGAATTTTTGTTGGCCATGTGTTTCTTAGGAGACATTTATATAGGGAAAGAAAAAAAATAAAAAAAAAATCAGACCACTACCACCTTTTTTGGGGGGGAGAGGTGGGTGGGGAAGGGAGCCTATGAGCAATCAGGAGGCGTTTTATTATTTTAAAGTATATATAGAGGAATAGTGTGCTTAAGGAAGTTCAGAAAGGATAATGGGAAAGTGTGATTTGGTCTAAAATTGCAATTGGTAAAGAATAAGACAGGAGGAGGTTTCTTGCAAATTACTTGGAATCTGTTTGGTTCAGTTAGAATTTCTGACTGTGAAGAACTACTGTGACCTTTCATGTACTTTCAGTGTTTGAAGAAACTTGTCATTTTTTCTTGAATACTTTATTAAAATCAGCTTCTTTAACTTAATATCCTTCACAAATAAGATTGATAACTTCATAAGACAATAAAGATTGAAGTCCTAAATATTCAGATATCTCTATGCCAAAAATTATGGCACATATTTATGTGATCGTGGAAATGTTGGGCTGCACTGAAGAAAAATAATTAACAGTGCCTGTAATTGAATTAACTTTTTTTTTTAAATTTACACCTGCATTGTTGTAAGTCCAACAACTTATTTTAATTACACAAAAAAGTTACTGATATCAAGAGGACTGTCTAATTTCTTAGTGCTAAGCATGTGAAAAGATCTTTTTGGTCAGTGGGTGAATGAGGTCTCTATCCTCTTTTAAAATTCAGCACACTGGCTTTTTATGGAATTAGTGCAAAGGGACAATTCCCATAAGAAGTTGTACTGATTTGAACTGAACTACTTGCATGTCTGAGGCAAGTGTAATTTAGCCACAAATGAACTGAAAGAGGCAAGAGATTTTAATGGGGGTGCAAAAATTAAGATAAAGTTTACTTAAAAAAAAAAAAAAGTTCCTTTTTATAACTACTTTGAGCAAACTGTCCACTAAAAATAACAAGCCACAATGACTAACAGCACACTAAATAGCTATGCTTATATTTTTCAGTTACTTAATTAAAACACCTTTTGTTTAATAGGAAACTAGATTAAGCTCAAAAACTATTCTAAATATAATTTTATCTGTTGGATATTAGTTTGCTTTATCTGGAAGAAAAAAGCCAAACGACCTCTTCTGTGTTCAAAGATCACATCAGATAACAAGAAACAGACCTATTATTTATGCTATTAACACTGAAATAGTTTTCTTGAGGTGCAATATTTATTTTTCTGCTTTAACAAGACACACTTATGGTTTCTCCTGCACAGCACAAATGTTTCTAGCAAAAGGAATTTCAAAAGGGCACTATTTTTGTGTATCATATTTAAATTTGTAATACTGTAAGATTTTGCACAAGTGTGCTGGTATTGTACTGTATAGTATCACATACTTGAGTTTTGAAATAAAATTATGGTTTCAAAGTCCTCAGTGTTTTTTACCTTCAAGATTTGGGATGTTCTGGCTGCATATTGGTGGCCATGTCCTCATGAAATAAATCCTGCCTTGTCTACACTGTTACACATTCCAAGGATCTTGCTCTTAGCCTTCCAGTTCTTCAGGGAGATGGCACAGAAGAGGAGAGCAAACTCCTGTGTCCATGGAGAGAGAGTCTGGAAACAGGATCATCCCTGCCATGCCCCAGGAACCAGCCGAGAGAGGAAGCTGAAATATCCTGGGAAGAGTTTCACTCCTGCTTCAGAGGGCCACGTGTCACGGAGGAGGCTGAACATGGGAAGCCACAAGGGAAATCTGTAACCCGAGGATGCTGGGCAAAAGGTCAGGGATCTTTATTTGCTTCGTGTCCCTGTGGATTGGGAGGTCTGGGCAGCCTGGTCCTGTGGGGAGCAGACTTACCTGAACAGCAGGTAGGATCAGTCCTAATGTTCTGAATCTCTGATGGTCTCTGCCAGGAGACAAACCCTGGGACATCAGCAACCTGGAAAGGAAAAAGACCCTGGTATTTGTATTTTCTACATGAAGAACATTTTTTTTTTGTTTCCTCTACTGTTGTTCAGGTTTCAAGGTTCCCTTTTGAAGTTATTGTAGAGAACAGCTAAGTGCGTTCTGCCTTATCCAAAGTTTTCTGTTTAGCAACCCTCAGCAGTATTTTAAAACATGCTGATATAAAAGGATGGGATTTTTTTCATATAGGTTACAATAAGTATTTAGGTCAAAGGCTAATTAATCATTCAGTATAGGTCTGCTATTTTTGCCATACTGATTATGAAGAAGACACACCAAAAGGGTAAAGACCTTTTGTACTGTTACAGTCCAGATAAATCATCTTCCACGCAGTTTTGGAGCAGCTGAACTACAAAAAGGAAGAAACAGAAAAGAAAGTTATTTCAGTCTTGCTTCGTCATTCTAAAATTCTTTTCTCCCTCTCCTAATCCGAAAGACATTGTGAAGGAACTCATATTTTTGTTTGGTGTTGCAAAGGTATATTTATCTCATTTTTACAGCTAAAAATCCTACTAAACATCAAGAGTTTGACTAAAGGAGCTTTGCCACGGTGAGGATAGTAGGTGCAAAATGTTGAGACCTGGCAGGATAATTAGCATGCAATTTTAAAATGTCAGAAACCCAGCTATTCATTAGTTTTCAAGGCAGGAAATACTTAGCAGTTCAAGGTAAGCATTTTCAACGGTAAAATTTTGTTTAATGTTCTAAGAATTTTACAGCCACAGTCTATAGTCCATGAGACCTACAGAATAATTAATAATTAGTTTCTGCTTCTACCTTATAAATGTGAGTGAATGCTCTTGCAGCCTTCTTCAAGTGAGAGCTGTCTGATTACAGAATCTGACATTGCCATGGCCTTGTAGGGGCAGGTAAGCACAGCACAATAAGGAATGGAAAAGAAATTGGAGCTGGAACTTTGTCTAAAGATCTCATTGAGTTTTACCAAATTCAGTTCCAAACCACAGCCCAAACACAACCCAATTCTCATTTCATCATTGCTAGTGGAGACAGGATTTCACTGACCCCCAGCATTCTCCTGAGGCCCTGTAGGTGAAGAAAAGTGAACAGAGCATCATCTGATAGCCCTGTTACACATGCTGCTGCAGGAGATGTGCTCCATTGAAAGTTAATGCCATCTCATTTATTAATTGGGGACTTTCTAAATGCAAACCACAGTTTAAAGAGGCAGCTTTACACTGCTTCACTTACATTTACAGGATTATGAAAACAGCCTGGAGACACTGCACATTTAAAGGTTTGTTGAATCACAAATTGAATATGATGTAAGAAAATCCTACTGTTGCAAAAATAAAGACTGACACAGTTTTAAACTGTAAAGCAGGTAAAGCAATTTATTAATTAGTCTTGGCATTGGCATGGAGCCAGAGAGTGAGGCAGCAGGGGTTTCTTAGCTGAAAGAAAACTGGGAGCAGAGGCATAACTCTTTCAAAATGTAAAATAGTTGCAAAACATAAGGGAGTAAACTATCTATGTCCATGGCCAGAAGTGATGGGTTTATAGCAGGGAATGGCTGAGTCAAGTTAGAGTAGGGAATACCTTTGAACTGTAAAGAACAGTGAGGCACTGAACAAGAACATTAGAGGAAATGTTAGGAATCTGTCACTGGAAATCTCTGAGAACAGGTTAGACAAAGATCTGTCAGGAATAACGTAGATATAGAAGATATGACTGACACTGAAGGAATTAGCCATCCCTTGAACTCTATTCCTGCTCTGTGTTTATTGGAAAAATAAAAAATCTTTGCTAAAACTTCCTAAAGGTTTTCTAAGTTGTAGCTGTGAGGATCATCTGTGTTTTGAAACAATCCATGGGAATCACTGTTTGTTGGAATGTCACAGAAGGCAGAAGTGATGGCACTGGCTGCTATCTCTGTACCTATAATCTCACAAGGAATCTCATTTACAGTATTGAATCTCCAAATCTCTTCAGAATTAGGTTTTATATTACCTCTGTATTATAGGAATTACTTTTGCATTTGAACTCAAAAGAAAAAAAAAGTAAAACTATTCCATCAAGACTCCATCAGGACAATGGGGAATGGATGCTCTTCCAGCTCCAATAAAAAAGAAAAAATCTTGTGATACAATAGAAGATGTGTTTTATTTACCAGATAAATAGACAACATGAATAATGATCTGTTCATCAGTAAAACAGGAAAAAATAGCAAAAGAAAAATTTCTTTCGAAGTGTTTACT
Organism: Acridotheres tristis; assembly: GCA_037013685.1. NCBI lineage: Eukaryota > Metazoa > Chordata > Aves > Passeriformes > Sturnidae > Acridotheres > Acridotheres tristis. The sequence goes on along the minus strand of CM072890.1, from coordinate 3,799,706 downwards.
GACTTAGCAATCTACCAGCCTTATCTCCCTTCCTCAGCCGTGCTTTGTGAATCAGCAGTAGTGAAATTTTCCAGGAACCCGTAGATGAAAGGGTGGAAAGGGTGATTAGGGATTTCCGGAGGGTCTGTGACCTCGCCCTGCAGCGGGACAATCAGCTCTGACACTGCTGTGCGGCACTGCAGGGACAGCTGGAGCTGCTTTCCACAAGTCACCTCATCATCTGACAGCATCCCAGACCTTCACTTTCCTTAGCACAGCAGACAAACTACCTTGAATTTCCTGCTTTTCTGACTTTTCCAAGCTGGTGGCAATGGCAAATTATCTTGGAGTTACCTCAGCAGTGTCTTTCATCTGGGTTATGACATTCCTGGCTCAAAATTACTTTGTAACAGGTATGTAAAGTTCTGCTTTTTAAAGTAGCTGCATTTACGAAGAAAAATGTGGGGAATGCATGTGTGTAAATGTGTTTCTGGCAGAGGAAACCACAGGGCTTCAAGAATAATAGTGCAGCAAAAACTGGTAAATGGGAAACTTTCAGTCAGCTGTTCAGATTTATTTTGAATTTGTCAAGTTGGTCATTGAGAAGCTTCTTTTCTCAACATTACATTTTCTAAAAGTTGTATTGACTCAAACCTGAAGATAGGGAAATAATAGCCTAAATAAGGTAGACTTGAAGTCCTTGATTACAGCACACACACCTTCATTGAGCAACAGAGTTTCTCTGCATCCCCCTGCAAAGTCTGGGCTTGGCTTGTGCTCAGGCCAGCGCTGGATGTGTCTGCTCAAGGGCTCAGTGGCTTTGCCTCTCTGCTGAGATAAAGCCACCTGATTCAAAGATCCCTCTTCCAAATATCTAAAATAAATGTAAGAACAGCACAGATGCATCATTTTCCAAAAGCCATTTCCAGCCCCACCACATCCCGTGGGAGAAGGAGCTGAAAGCCTGTCTGGTCTCTTAGCATCCCACATAAGTTCAGTCACTTTTTATCCCCTTCTCATCTCAAGAGTGGCTTGGCTGCCAGTTCTGTCTTTGAATTCATAACATTCAGTTTAACTTGTCTTGTTGAGAAGTCATGGGGTGGATTTGGAGGCATCACTTCATCCTGCCTTGAGGCTTTATGGACTCAGATAAACACAGATTAGCACAGATTTTATGAAATATTCATTAGTGTACACACCTAATGAATAGAGTCTGACAAACAGATTGAGCAGGGAAGTGACACCTGTGGCTGATGGTTATCTGCCATGTCTGCAATGAAAGGCTGAAATGTTTCATTTGACAGGGCAATTACTGTATGTAACTCCAAAATAATCTTGTTTTTCCAGTAAATGGTCCCAGTAAAATATGGAGGCAAAACAGTAATACCCTTTCTCCTTATTTGTGCCAAATCCTGAATTTTGTCCTATGCCCTGAACACAGATGAGAGAGAAGAGCAGGTGTAACCTGAGCTATGCACTTGCTGGTGCAGGTGTCACAAAGAATGTGCCAGCTGTGGGTATTTAAAAAGCTGCACGAACTGCCTGGAAAAGTGTTAAATTCATCTGGCCTATCTCTTCTTTTCCTGCTCCCTGCCAAACACAGTAAATGGAACACTTGACAATGGCTAGGGGATGGAAGCATCAGGCCAAGCTAGGAAAAAAAAAAAAGAAAAAAGAGTTTAGGGGGAATAAGGAACATCAGAAATGATAAAATATTTTTATTTTCTTACTGGTATATCAATTCCATGAAAAATTATGTGTAACTCCTTTGCTCTTATATACTTTACTGTCTTGATAAAATGGGTGTAATAACAGAATCAATTCCTTGGTGCAACAGCTAGCTTTAATTTATTTTAATAAAGAAAAGAAAGAAAAAAGGTTGTACTTGCATTTAATCTAATGACAGTCAAACCTCTTGAAATCCCAGACTATTGTGTTAAAAAAATACGTTCTATTTTTAAAATGTCCTTTATGCTAGAAATTACTTTTCTGCTATCCTCAAGCTAGAAACTTTAAAAAATGTTCAATTCATTTGATCTTAAATTCTTCAAGAGGGATAAATGTTAACATTCAAATACTAACCTTGACTATTTTATGGCTTAATTACAGGTTCCATTAATTCACCTTGCAGGATTAGGGGTATAGGAATTTATCTTGATCAGAAAGCGAATTTCTCAGAAGCAAGTAATGGATGTAATCAATTAAATCTACAGCTGGCAAGTAAAAATCAAGTTGAAGAGGCTCTGAAACATGGCTTTGAAACATGCAAGTATGTGCCATCACTTAGTGGCTCACTGCCTTGAGTGAACACTTTGACACAGAGCTGAGGCTGGTGATAAATCTCATACTAAAAGCACTGATGCTTTTTATTGTAGCTTTGGATGGGTGAAAGATGGATTTGCTGTTATTCCTCGGATAACATCCAACCAGAAATGTGGTCAGGGAAAAACTGGAATAGTACAATGGAATGCTGGCAGGGAGAAAAAATTTCATCTCTACTGCTTCAATTCCTCAGGTATGGAAGCATGACAACTCCATTTTCTGTGTGCTTTGGCTTATATTAGTTTTTGTCGTTGTTTGTTTTTTGGGGTTTTTTTATCTGCATTAAAAAATCATAAAAGTGAATAATTTCCTATAATTTGTTGACCCTTTCCCTCCAGCCTTTAACACTGCCAAGCTGTTCTTAACTCAGAAGCTTCCAAGAGTTAAAGGTGAATTCAGTTAATCCCAATTAATAATTTGGTGCTGCCATGAAAGCTCTTGAGGAAGAGTTGCTTTTACCATTCCATAATGTTGGCACAATGCTCTTAATATGTTTTGATTATTTGGGAATGATAATTTAAAAGAGAGTGATTGAATCTTTAACCAGGATGTCTCTGTGTGGTGTGTCTGTTCTTGCAAAAAGGCCAAGAGTGGAGTACTTCAGGAAAACTGATTTTTGGGAGTTTTTTATAAGGAAAGTGTATCCATTAAGCCAAATTAAATTATAAGTCAGAACTGCCGAGAGACCATAAAACTAATTAGATTCCCAATCTATAATCAGGAAAATCCAACAGCTCTTTTTAATTTACATCATCCTAGGTGTGAAAACACCTGCCCTTCCCCTCACTGGATATTTACAGATTGAAGATCCAACAGTAGGACCTGGGCTTTGACATAAGTTAGATCTCAGCACAAAGGATCAATATTGTTTCTTAATGGCTTCTGTGGTACCAAGTAAAGATAAGTAACCAGAGATGTTGTGTGCCTACTTGTGTCCCATATCTATGGTTATTACATAACAAATATCCCAATAATTAGACCAAATAAAGGATCATTTCATTATTTGTAATCATTTCCTAGACTTTGACAATGAGTTTTAGATAACAAGAGAATATGTCCAAAATCCTGACAGTTTTCAGGAATGCTGTGTGAACAAGGGTTGGAAAGCAGGAGAAAGATGGAGATGCAGGATGTGCCCATGCAAAGACCTGAGACCCTGCCAGGTGCCTGAGAACATTGGAGCTGCCAGAGACTGAGGACAAAGCTGGAGAGAGAAGGAAGGCCTATGCAAAATGGTGTTTCACTGTTAAATCTCTGTTATTCTGCATCAAAAGTGTTGGGTAGATTGGGTAATGTTAGAGGCAGCAAATAACTCCTGATTATTTGCTTTGTTTTGCTTTAATTGAAAGAAAATAAATACATATATACTGTTAGACTATTGCTCAATGGTTAGAAAACCATTTAAACTATATTTCACATTGGGATGATTCTGCAGTCCTTTATCTTAATTTCTAAACTGTTGCCTGTTCTGGGCATTTCTTCCCATTTCATTCAAAAATATTTGTCAGAAGCTCATTGTGTCAACTTTCTTGTGCCACAAAAACTTGCCAAAACTCTTGAAAAATAATTTCATTTCTCATAGTGGAAAAAGTGTCAAGTCCCTGCCCTTTGTCATTTTATTCTGTAAAGGTGACTGCGTCATCAGACTTCCCGTGGGGATGCACTTGGAAATCACTGCCACCATCGTTTCCCTGGCAGTTAGGTTGTAACCTGCTTGCTGCTTTAGTGAAATTTTTATAACTTTACAGAATACAGGGTTTCACTAGCAAAGCAGAATGTTCACATTTTCACAGCATTCTGATTCAGAACTCAGCTTTTCCAGTTCCATATAAAACTTCACTTGCACCTACATTTTTATACAGACAACATCCACTTCCATAAAATGACTTAATTTCTGGAAATCACCTATTTTTCTTCAAACCTGAAGTTTTTTACTTCCTATCCTCTCCTCCCCACTTAGAATCAAATCTCTTTATTATCTCACACTGGTGCCTAATTTATTTGAAACTTTTATGGGCTACATTTTTTTTTTTTTACAGGAAATCAAATTAATTTTTCAAGTATCAACAGTACATGCATATATTTTGAACATATATATATAATATAATGGAAATATTTTTGAATATTGAATATGCTCTATGGGAGGTTATCCTGTTGGGTTTTATCTTTATTTATAGTAGTTTCCATGAGGAATATAGTCATTGGTATGGAATCATAAAATGAGTACCACACTTGCTCAAAGGAGTACAACAATGTGAGTAATGATAAAAGCTGTATAATCTAGGTTTTAACCACATATTTGAAATAGGAATGCCTGGTTTGGGTAAAGCTTTTGTGAATTAAAAAAATAAGAATTTCCAGAAGGGAAAGACTGAGGAACAATTTCAATAAATGAATGTGCAGTAAGTACAAAAGTGGCATCCAACAGAACTCGCATGTATTTCTTTTCCCTGCTGCAGATGTCCAGATTAATTCATGTCAGCCAGACCCAACCACCGCATTTCCTTCATCAACTGCATCAAGGGACTTCACTGCACATTCAGCCTCAGATCTGACTGAGACCATCACAGCAGTGCCCTCTGTGACTGGGACTGAGTCAGGACAATTCCCAAAAAAGAGATTTCGTGTCATCTGCGTGACTGAAACCATCTTACCAACAGAGGGGCCCAGCACAGCAGAGCCAGAGCAGCCCTTGCTCTCTGAGTCCCCCAGGCACACTCCCCACCTGGCCTTCAGGAATGATGCTGCTGTTTTTGGAGGTAAAGGCCTGATGTGGTGTTTATTTAATGAAAACAGCTAATTATGTAGAAGTCAGTAGTCAAACTGTTCACTGCTATTTGTGTTTGCTGCTCCACCATCCCTTTTGATGTAGCTGAACCTGGAGGCAGAATAGGAGTGTTATGGGTTTGCTGAACAAAGCTTGTAGGGCAGAGGGTTTAAAAATAGTTTTTAAGAACTATGATCTGATTTTATACTTTACGAAAAATTTTAATATGAAAAGGTGCAAGTTCATTCTGATTAGTGTGATTTGGAGTAAATAAATTTCTGAAAACATCTTGGCAAACACTCTCAGTGTAATGGAAAACTCACCAGGCTTTTAAAACCAAAAGAAGCCAAGAAAGTTTTAAGGAGAATTGTTCTTGAGATATGAGGTGTGAGTAAGCAATCCTAACACACAGCAGTGGAGAAACAGATTAAACATGAGGAAAAACATACTAACTGTAAGGATATTAATCACAAGAATGTGTTCTCTAAGCAGGTTGTAAAAACCCTTCAATGACACATTAGAGAAATATCTGTCAAGGATGGCCTAAATACCAGTTCTAGTCTATCCTGAAAGAAATTATCAGGAGTAACTCACCTTTTGATCTTCCTAATATTCTATTCTTCAGTTCATGTGTATGTACTCTTATACTAGGCAAAGAAATGTTTGCTCTTAAGCCTTCAGAACATCAGCTTTAAGTACATAAATAAAAAATCTGTGCTTATATCACTTTTATCTCCAGGTATCCCCATTGCACTTCTTGTACTGGCAATCATCTTCTTCATTATTTCAGTTGTTCTAGCAGTCTGTTATATCAAAAAGTAAGTTGCCTTTTTTTTTTCCTCCTCTCTTAGACTGAATTAACTCCTAGACTGCAATCAATGAATATTTAAAATATATAATAAAGGGCAGAGAAGTAATGGTGACGACATAATGTGTTGCACAAATTTAAAAAATCTTAAACCCTGTTTTTATGCAGATAAGTTTGTTGTTACTGCTGCCACTCCCTGCTTTAGAAAAGGAACACACAAAAAAATTGCCCATTTTAAATTGGTCAACCATGCCTAGTGTGAAACATTTCCAAGTGTGTCCAAATAGCAACACTGAAATGTGCATCTGTTCATATATAAACCTGTTTATGCATTTTTATCCTTCTTTTTTTTTTCCTATGCCACACTCAAAGTGAAAGTTTTTATTATTGTACTCTGATTTTGCTCAGAAAAAAATACTTGAACTCAATTGTCAAACTTAAAGACCTTCAATACAGTGCATCATTAAATGCTACTGAAAAGTGTGCAGTTCTCACACCCCAGCCCAGTTTTATCATTCTGTACCACAAATCCTGAATACACATTGTCTGGTTTTTTTAAAAATACCAAAATATTTCTTTAGAAAGCACACTGCTGGAAAAAGCATAATGATCTAGCATACCACTATCCTCTGAGAGACTTCTGCTTGAGTATGGCAGAGTAATTTAATTCCAGCTGTTTGAATGATACTACCAAACTATGTCAGGATTTCTGCTTTACTATCTTTTTTTTTTTCTTTTTAAAGGTACAAGAAAACCTTCCCATTTTTAAACAAGAATAAGCAAAAAGAAACAGTTGTAACTACTGCTCTCAAAGAGACAAAATCAAATGACCAAACACCTGAGAAGGAAACACAGAATAATGGAAATAAGGTAGAAGAGTGTAAAACTAAGCCTGAGGCCACAGTAAAATGTCTAGAAGCAGAAGTTTAAAAGAAAGAATGTACAGTTCTTGATGGAAGTATCAAATGAAACACACAGAACTCAGCAGTGCTTTTAAACATAAGTGATTGTAAATACTCATATTTTCTCTGTCTCTAACATATGAAACCTTGCTTTTTAATAATTACCTCTTTGGCAACAAATATTCTTGCAGAAGAACATGGTATCTTATTTACTTGAAAAAATTCTACAAATCCATATTACAGCTCATTTTTCACCTATAATAAAGAAGCAGTTAGGAATATGTTATTAATGACATGCACTAGGTTAACTATTTGCATGGAATTCGGATCAATATATAATGAAAATGTTTTTATGTCTGGATGGAGGATGTCTGCTAGCCTAATGCCTAAAATAAAATGCTGGCACTGTAGTTCTTCCTCATGTAGATTAGCTTATTTCCATTCAATAGTTGCATGCTGTTTTTAAAAAATATCTGTTTACAAACAGAAGAAACAGTTCTGTTTACAAGGGAGTAAAAACTCAAAGGATTATCCCACTGTCATTCAAATGCCCAAAGAAGGGTACAAAGATGCTGTTGTCTATATCTATATATATATATATATATTTACAGCAACGAGTAACTTTCTTAGGTACCTTCATTGTATCATAATTTACTGTTTTATTTATTGAAACCATTATCATTCTTCCATATCAGATATCTGACAGAGGGGGACAAAAAAAAACCCCTTGAACAAGATTTATACTGGAAATCTTTTGTGTGTACTTATATGTGGCTTCCTTAATAAAGGTCTCAGGTGGTATGGGATGTCTACAGTACTCCCTAAAAAATAAACTATGGTGGATATGTTTGTCTGGACAATTTATTCATGGAAACTGTCTCACGGTAAAAAGAATTCATATAACCTTAATGTTACAGGAGTAATTAGTTGTTATAAAATAACAACATGAGGAGTTTATCAAATATTTACCTGAATAAAGAATTTAGATAACTTATCTGTATGTGTGAAGGAGGTTGTTATGCCAAAGGAAGTTTTTTTTCTTCATCAGGCAGTTTGCAAAACAGTCTTAGATAATAGTATTTTTTAAAATAGAAATAGAAGTGTTCACCTATATTGAGCTTTCAACAGTACTGGTTGAAAGTACAGTAGGGTACTGGGTTATGAACTTTAATATTTTTCAGTCACATAAATTTTTAAATGCCCAGTGTTTTTACATTCTACTAGTAGTGATTTATAGTCTATTTCTAACATCATACTTATGAGATTCCCTGGGTTGTTTTTTTTTACTCTTTTTGCCTTTTTTTTTGATATTTCAGAAATATTTTATGGCTCCAAGTGATTCAGTGCAGCTCTAAAAACTGCTCATTTCAGATGTCCATCAGCAGAATTTTTAGCAGAAAAAACATGCAGCCAGTTAAGTAACTCCTCTCCTTGCAAAACATCACAGTAACACCTGGGATCCTGAAGGGAAGGAGTAGACAGCACAAGGCCATCAGGAAAAGCCACAGCCACCAGTCTAAAGGTGCCAGAGTAGCAAATGGGCCCAAGGTACAGGCAAATGTAGAGGATTCCAGGTAGTTTGGGGAATTTTTAAAATCTACCTTCTGCTTCTCATTTCCATGATTACCTGTTTCTCTATTCTTTTCCCTACAGCCAAGAAATAATTATTATGTTGCTTCTGTTTTAGAGCTAAATAAGGGTGCTTTTCCCCCCCTGAAATGTTTACTTGCTGAAAAAAAAATCTATCCTGTTTTAATAAGATACTGCCTTAACCTCTAAGTGTCTTATTTTATCATGTACTTTAAAAACTCACCTTTCATCCTGACATTCCCTACCTGACCAATGCCCATGGTGGGATCTGCCCCTCCATTTCACTACACGATTTATGCCAACACCACAAGGGCTAAAGGAGCTCTGTATGGAAGAAAGGCAGCTCTAAGTACTAATCAGCAAATACTGTATTTGATATTGTCTCTATGTAGTTAGCACAACTCAGTCACATTGGAATTGGAAAGTACAGAACATTCCTGCTCATTGTCTAATGGAATTGCAAGGGATGCACTACTGCAGTGCAAACAGGAAACATTTATTTATCTTCACCAAGAGTGTCAAACACCAAACCCTTAACTATAGGTAGCAGAAACTTAAGAGACATTCTTTATTATGTTTCTGATTTTTCTCAAGTGTTGTGCTTTTTTTTTAACGAGACCTTCTCAACAGTTCTTCAGCTCCTTGATGTGCCAGAGCTGCTCAAGCACTTTGAATAAATAATTTATCCCACTGAACAGGAGAGCACAATCTGTACTTGTCACTTGATGGTAACACCACTCAGATTCCCACACTGAGGCTACAGATGTTTGCTGACCTTAGGCAAAAGGGCTGCTTGGCCTGCAGGAAATCCAACGAGGTTTCCAGTCCAGCCCAATCCCTGCCTGGAATATAGGGATGCCTTTGCCGTGGGAAGTACGTGTGTCCATGTGTGAACAGAAGCGGGCAGGAAGGGGAAGTACTACTCCTTTTCTCCTCTTTAAATTAAGAAAAAAAAAAAGTAGAATTAAATATTGCAGCATCAGGATGTGGATGACCTAGAGGATGTTCTAGGATGTCTGTTTCTCAATGGCTTGTTGTCCTTTATGGGTGTTGGGGTTTGTTTGTGAAGAGGTCAGTGAGCATTGACCTTTGCCACTCACATCCACCGCCCACATCCTCCCTGCAGACCGGGGTTTGCACCAGCAGCTGTGGCCTGGGATGATCCCACTGAGCCAGGCACTCGGAATCCATTAAGCATCATTTAAATCACTATTTAAGAGAGATCATAGTTAAGAGTGAGGGCGCTGTGAACCCTGGGCAGTGCAGCAAGGTGAAAAGCGATCCCATTTTTGTCAGTGCAGCTATCAGAATGTTTCTTAAATAAACCAACTCTCTACAGCACTTCTGCTGTGTGTCAGAATGGGCAATAGTGTGGCCAGCAGGAGCAGGGCAGGGATTGTCCCCTGTACTGGGCACTGGCAAGGCCACACCTCGAGTGCTGTGTCCAGTTCGGGGTCCCTTCGGAAGGACATTGAGGGGCTGGAGCAAGTCCAGAGAAGGGGAAGGGTCGGGAGCACAGCTGGGATGAGGGAGCCGGGCGTGTTTAGACCGGAGAAAAGGAGGCTCAGGGATGACCTTATCACACTCTACAGCTGCCTGAGAGGAGGCTGTAACCAGGATGGGGTCGGTCCCTTCTCCCAGGAAAGCAGGGACAGGTTGTGCCACAGGCGGCTCAGGTTCGACAATAGCAGGAATTTCTTCACAGAAAGGTTGATCAGCCATCGGAACGGGCTGCCCAGGGAGGTGGTGGAGTCACGGTCCCTGGAGGTGGATGTGGCACTCAGTGCCATGGGCTGGTTGACACGGCGGTGTCACAGGTTGGACTCGCTGATCTCAGAGGCCTTTTCCAACCTAACTGATCCTGTCATTCTATTCATGTTCTGGCGGGGCCCGCTCCGCTCAGCGACAACGCCACCGCTGGCTGCCCTGCGTGAGTGGCCTTACAGCCGCGACCAGGGCGGAGGGAAGGACGACGAGTGCTGTGAGCGGCACGGCAGAGCCGCCTCGGGCCCCGCTCCCGGTCCCGCTCCCGGTCCTGGTCCTATTTCCGGTCCTATTCCCGGTTCCGCTCCTGGTCCTATTCCCGGTCCTATTCCCGGCCCCGCTCCCGGCCCCGCGTCCGCCGTGTCCCGGCAACGGCGCGAGCCGCGGGCTTGCGTCACCCCCGCGCGCCGCCGCCGAGCGCGCGCCTGCGCGGCGCGGGGGAGCGGCCGCGGCGCTGCGGTGCCCGTGGGGCGGCGGCGGCGGCGGCTCCTCCGCGGGACGTGCCGGGGATGCGGTGAGCGGGGCGGGAGGGACCCGCCCCTCCTGCCGCCCCTCGGCGCCGAGCGCAAGGCCCGGCCCGGGGGAAGCCGGCGGGTGCGGGAAGGGCAGGGCCGGGCGGGGGGAGCGGGAGGGGCGGCCCTGACGGCCGTGACGCAGCCGGGCTGAGCGCGGCCCATCCCGCGTCCGGCGCTGAGGGCCCGCACCGGGGGAGGGCGGGCCAGGCCCATGAGGGGCTGTGCCCGGGCCCGTCCGCGCCGCTCGGGGCGCCTCGTGGGTCTGTGGGTGACGCGGAGTGTGTCGGGTCTTGAGGGCTGAACTAGAGGGAACATTTCATAGGGGGACTCATAGGGATGAAAGTTCAACTCCTGGCCCTTCACGGGACACCCCAAGAGTCACCCCATGTGCCTCAGTGTTGTCCAGACGCTTCTTGAACTCTCTCAGGCTCGGTGCTGTCACCACTTCCCTGGGGAGGCTGTTCCAGTGCTCGACCACCCTCGGGGTGAAACTTTTCCCGATATCCAATTCTGCGGGCACCCTCTCAGGTGTTTTTCCCCAGAGTTTTCAGTGCTGGGGTTTAGGTGCTGAGCAGGAGCACGGTGCTGGCTCGGAGGAGGTGTCTGGAAGGTGACAGGTTGTGCTGTTGACGTGAGTGGCCTGGGCGTGCGCTCACAAACTCCCCGGAGAGCAGCGCAGGAAGCGACTGGAGCCGTCGGGAAAGGGAAAAGTGGCTGGAGGGGGAGCATATCTGTGTGGGGACAGAAACTGGTCACAAATCCAACCATAAACTGGAAGCTTACTGTGGTGAAATTGCATAGGTGTGGTCTGAGAGGAGCTCGCTTGGTGTGATATGTTTTTCTCACACCGTGGGGAGATCTCAGCAGCTGTGAATTTTGTTCTGGCTGGGGTTGAGCCCGAGTGTTGCTACAGCTGCCTGCGGGGCAAAGTGCTGCTTTCTCTGGGATGTGTGTCATCGGGGGCTGGTAACGCGGCTCCTGTCACATTGCTCCGTGTTTGAGCTCAGGTGGATGTTCTGCAGTTTGCTTGCCCTTGCACTGCTCTATCTGTAGAAGTCTTAAAAGGGCCTGACACAACTGGTTCGCATGGTGAACAATGAACTCTGCAGAGAGGCGTTTCAGGGGAAGTAAAATGCAGAGGGATCAAGGGGAGTAAGTAGATAAATACTTGGAGGGCGTGGCATTAATCCTTGGGCAAACTTTTGGGGAAAAACATTTGGGTGTGAAGGAAAGATGAAGTAAGTTGGAGTTGGAGGCATTTGAGCAAGTCAGTTCTGTAATACATCCTAAAGTCGAGGGTTTTGTGCAGATAGGGAGGTCTCTAAATTGGTTTGTACTGACATGGATTCCTTGGCTTACCAGTTTCAGAAACACTGGCAGATCAAAAGAACTCCCAGAGCAAAGTTTGATGAAGAAAGCTGGTTCCTAATGTGATGTCTGTGTATAAACAGACATTGATATGCTTATTTGCAGATATTCTGACATTCCCACGCACAAATATTAAGAATAAACAAAGATTGTCATAAATTACCATTGTCATCTTAAGATTTTTTTTTCCATTCCACTGGATGTATTTATATTTGTGTTGGAGCTGAATCTGTGTGGAAAGCTATCTCTATTTAATAGAAGTTTTGCTGTAAGCAAAATAGTACATTTTTAGTAAGATTATAATGCAACATTCCAGACTCTTCAAAGTGTTCTGCGTTGTTTCTAATCTGACTGTTCAAGTTTTGTTACTTGTGGAATAGTTACTGTAGGCTAAAAGAAAGGGAGTAGCCACTCAAAACCACACAAATGTAACTCTCTCAAATATTTTTAGCAGAGACTACAAGTGAATGAGAACTTCTCTCTACAGAACTGAGGTGAAGAACTTCACCATGGGTCAACAGATTTCAAACCACACACAAACTGTAATTAACAAGTTACCAGAAAAAGTAGCAAAGCATGCCTCTTTGGTTCAAGAAAGTGGTTTCCTAACCTATGAAGAGTTTCTGGGAAGAGTAGCTGAACTTAATGATATGTAAGCCTTACTTTGCTTCTTTCTTTCTTTTTTTTTTTTTTTTTTGTGTGTGTGTGTTTTACAGAAACCTTGTATGCAATATATTATTGTGTGCTGGCTAAGCCAGAACTGGCCTGATGGTTTTGAAATGTTTCCTTCATTTCTTTATGTTTTTATAATGGTTGTAATTATACTTTAAAGCCTTTTCTCCAGTACTCTTCTTCTAGCAAATGTTGCTCTCTCTTAAAAGTTCACAAGAGATGATTTAGTATTGTGTTTTCATTAGTGTCACCTGTGTCCCTTATGGTTCTCCCTTCCACCTGAAGATGGAATGCTGCTTCCTCTCTGCTCCTCGCTTTGGGTAGGAAGGAGCAATAGGAGCCTGGGAGGGACAGCACATCTTCCTGAGGAGGGTGGCACCAGAGGCAGAGCTGTTTGTGACCGTCCCTGCCACCTCTGCAGACATGCAAGGCTGCTCCTCATTAGGGGTGACATGTATCTTACTGTCCCAAACCAGTGACCTAGATAATCCCAAACAAAAGGCCGCTTTTTTGTCAGATTTTTCATAGCCTGCCTTTTGTTTGAGCAGTACAATGACAGTAAAAGGAAATGAGTAAAAAAGCAACGTTGTCATTTTTAGCTTGTATTTATGGTATAAAATGGGAGTGATAAAATGAAGTGGATAAGGGCTTTGTAATGTTTGCTGTTGAACTAAAATGTGAATTTGTATTCAGTTTAGAAATTATCTTGGAGAGGGTCATACTTCTGTGAATGACCTTGAAGAACACATAGCTGTCTTCTGGGTAGACACATAAATAGGTTTTGGAGAACATAACCTGATGTTTTGCCTGAGACTCCAGGTATATATCAGTATAATTCACTCCAAAATACTGTTATTCAAGTGGTTTCTTTATTTCCAGTGTTTACTTAAGCCTGAATGCATTCTGATTCTTATGGAATAGACTGTTGTGTCGGTGTTCCATTAAAGAAACAAATCTTAGGTCACTTGACACGTTCACCTGACTACTTCATTATTAATATATGCTAACAAAAATACACCTCATCAGCATTTGCTGGTATTCAGAGGTATTTTTTACATACCTGTTGAGGAAATAACCTTTTCAGATTGGAGACAATTAGTGTGATTAGTGTAATAAACAGTGAGAGTATATATGAATTTAAATGTCTATAAAGTACACCTGCTTGCTGATGCTGGATCAAAAAACTTGCACGACATTTTGTGAAGTTTGCTGTGCAATTGAAAGTGAAATGGGTTGTGTATTCAGTGACATGCTTAGAAGGTCATTACTCTATACTTTGATGCCCCTGGGCAGTATTGGTAAAATCTCTTTGAAGGATAGAGAGCAAACAGGTGAACCATAAATAATCCCACTTGGCTGAGGTTGCTGATCTTTGCAGGTCCAGCTCATGGCTTTAAACTGATGTTGCTTTGTTTCAGTACTGCAAAATTGGCTTCTGGACAAGACAAACATCTGTTATTTGAAGTGCAGCCTGGGTCTGATTCTTCTGCTTTCTGGAAGGTGATCGTTAGGATAATATGTACCAAAGTAAGTGGGAATATTTGAATTTGATGGGCAGTTTGTATGCAAAGATTTGAGGCTGTCAGTTTTTTACTTGTAAAATCTGACACCTGCTACATGTGTTTTGCTACAGATGATGCACTCAAAGATTCTGTTGGAGATAAATTAAGTCTAAATTCTAAGTTTCTGCAAAAAGCATAGCAACAAAAACATGTTTATAACTAAGTTTAAAGGAATGATGCCTTCCAGTAGAGTACTTAGAGTCCTTTATTACAAATTCAGGTGCTCTGTGAAGTCAAGTAATCCAATGGTACAACAAACTGCAAACTGTAAATTTTGAAATTAGTAGTCGAAATTAATCACGTCTTCCAGGCATTATTAGTTGAGCTGGTGTGCCTGTACATAGTCTGATCCCTTAGAAAACCAGTCTGAAGATTAAATGCTTTATTTTATGACATAAATTACGAAATTTTCTCTGTCTAATGAGGAGTGTTCCCCTCTCTATTCTATCAGGTGGAGTCCTTTAATGATCCTGAATCCCTTGAGCAATCTTAACACGTGGTTAAACAAGCCAACCCTTAAACTCTGTTTGAAACCAGCAATTAGTAGTTTTCTGTTTACTCCCAAGATTTCATTAAGGCAGCCATCACTGTAGGCAATTTTTAAGTTCAGATATCAAATGACTGATTATCCTGTGCTTGCTTCTAAGTTCAGCCCAGTTTTTTGGGTGTTAGCTCCCTACTCACACCTGAATCCATTTTTGAGTAGTGATGGCAATTGCCTTGCCCTAAAATTGTGGTGTGCTGCCTGTGGTGTTCCTCAGGCTGCAGCAGCTGTGGGCAGTCCTGGCTCTTGCTGAGGCAGACTGCAGCTTGTTAATGTGATGAAGGACACTTAGGAAGGGACTGCTGCCTTACATGAGAAATGCAGTGCTTTACAAACATTCTGAGCAATGCCAAGTTCAAGTCTGATTAGTAATTGTAAACAATTCTTGTATCTTAAGATAAATAAAACAAGTGGCATCGTGGAAGCTTCCAGAATCTTGAACTTATATCAGTTCACTCAACTTTATAAAGACATCACCAGTCAAGCAGCAGGAGTTCTTGCACAGAGTGATACTTCTGAAGAAGCTGCTGAGAGTTGGATGTCTCTGAGTTCGTGTCAGGCCAGCTTGTGGATGGGAAGGTATTTTGATAAACTTCAGCTTCTGACCCAGTTACAGCAAAAGCGTTTTGGGAGTTGTGCTTCAAACCTGAACCACAAATACCTGCTGTGATGAGAGCTGCTCGCTGTTGGCAGCTGCAGGCTTTGTACCATCACCAACACGAGCAGACACCTTCCCTTGCACCAAGGGAGCTGCAGTGCACTTGGGTGAAATCCTGGAATATGGTGTTACCATGCCTTAGCTTCAGAACAACCCTTTTAGAGATCACTTTTAATATAAACATAGTATATGTTCAATCTCCTGAATAAGAAAACGGGAGGAAATGGAATCAGCTGCAGCTACAAATCCGGGGGGGTTGACAGTGTTTGTTTAAACGGATTTTGTTATTGTTCCACTTAAACTTTCTCTTCCTCTTACATTCTGGCATGTGAAAGTTCCCATCTGTTGCCACTAGAAACCCATCAATCATGGTAATAATTTAACTTGTAAGACTGGAAAAATGTGAACTGTCTCACTCACGTTGACCTTCTGCTTTGTTAACCAGAGGAAAAACAAAAGACTGAGGTCAACACCTGCAATAACTTCAGTTCAAACTGAATGTAGCAGCAAGAAGCCTGTCACCCTTTCCCTGTGTGGAAGTGTTGCTGCTACCTGTAATTCCTTACTTTTCCTGAATAAGTTCAGGGTTCTATCTCAGTTTAAAGTGAGGTAGGGCTAGGCTTTACAAGGAAAGGTAGTAAATGGTAGAGTTCTCTCAGTGCAGAGCTGGCAGCCAGGTATTTTAATGAAACAGCCTGGGTGTCACACTTGAGCTCTTGGCATGAAAAAGGGGTCACCTGTGTTGTCACTCCACAGAGCCCACTGGTTTTTCTAAGTTAGTGGATTGCAGAAGGTTTTCTTTTCATTTCATTTCCTGTAAATTGTGAACATGTTTGAGAAAGAACAGGAAAATTGCTTTCTCAAGGTTATACCAGAACACAAGTTTTGCTGGAAATGGTCTTTTGTTTCAAACAGACAAAGCAAACAACACAGACCCCAGATACTTATGCAAAACAACTTTATATATTGCTAAAGTCAATGAGGAAAATAAAAAGTTTCCTATGTGAATGTCTTTTTCAGTTTTTCAGACTTGGGGACAGGGGAGATGAGCATTCTTCTTGTTTGTAAACTTCATCACTTGAGGCAGTATCAGTCACAAATAAAAACTGACTATACTTTGCTAATATGATGCAGTTTGGTGAGCTTGAGTCTTAGCCAAGTTTTTAAAGTTGCTAAGGAAAATACAGGCTGAAGCATCTTCAAGTATTCTACACCAATGAAATCTGTTTCTTTTTCTATGATAACCACCCATTTTTCTCAGTTCTTCTCACCTTTAGACAATTTTCAGCTCTGCAAAGTTGGCCTTCACTATCTAAAAATAGCAAGTGTTATCTGTTTCATTCTTCTTAACTTTTTCCACTAGAATAATACCCCGTGTCTCTACAACATCCACTTCCTATTCAGAGCATTCAAAGTATATCTAAGTGGTTTATGCTTTCTGATAATGAAGAGATAAGCATTTCCTCAGTCTGTCACTCCTTTATTTTACTGTTTCTTCATGAACTTAGCCCTGTGACTAAAGCTGACTTTGCAGAAACTTTATAAATAGGCCATGTATAATTGCTTGTATAGACACCAGCAAATCTCAGAAATTCAAGTGCTATTAAAGGTTAGTACTCAGAATTGCATGGGGAGGAAAATGAGAGGGAACAGGTCTAAAGAACACAGTGAGCAGGCTTCTTGGAAACTGTTGTTCTCATTGTATGCAAATTACCATCTGTAAAAAAAAATCTGTAATTTTAGAGTAATTTCTCCAAAAGCAAATTGAAAAGGGTCTACTGAAAGATAAAACAAAGGCATGTTGACTGCTGTTCAGTAGCTGGCTATTCTGTGCAGTTCAGAAATGAATCTCTATTTGATAAGCTGCTTTAGATGCCTAAGAAAAAATGATCTGGTCAGTAGTCATTAAGGTGGACTGGCTCCTGAAATGCCATTTTTTTTCTAGAATCCTATCTCTGTCCCTCAGGTCAGAACAGGGACTCCCAAATCAGGGTTTTTGGAAAGCCCAAGCACTTTAGAACATTTCCTTGGTTGTTTTGGATGTGAGCTGTGACTATGAAATGGCAAACTTTACATGTCTGGATAGGCCAGTGAAAGCTGAGGATTCTCTGCACCTTTCTGCACTTGAGAAGTGTTGATGGTTCAAGTATTTATGAGATACTTCTGTCAAGAGCTTTAGATACACATATCTATTATTTGGGAAAAAGATATAAAATGTCAACATCTGTCTTGGGTAGTAAGATAGTTTTTAAACTTCCCCACCAACAGAAACACCTGAGAGTTTAACTGGAAAAGCTGTATAAGAGTCATTTTGAGAATCCTAATCTGAGGAGCAATCCTTTGGAGCATAGTGCAAGCTAAAATCAGCCTTTTCAATCAATGAGCAGTTCAGCTGCTGGCATTTTGGTGCCATTGAAATGAGTGAATGTGCATTCTGGTAGGGATCCTCTTGACATGCATGTTTTTGTCTAGGATATAAACCAGCACACAGAAATTTGGCAAAGTTCATGATGAACTAGTTCAGCCTTACATGCAGTGACAGGAAGGCAGGTTCTTCTCCTGCCTTTAATGTAAACAGTGTTTCTGTTCTTCTGCCCAGTCATCTGATATGAAGCACTTACAACTCCTCACACTTCCTTGTTGATATGAAAAGGGATTTACAGAACCCTTGGCGACACCAGAAGCACCTGACACAAATACTAACACAAAAAATTAATGCACGTTCTGGCTCAGTTTAGTTCTCTGCTGACCTAGGCTGGGATGCCATAAGTTCACAGATTAAAAACACAGGTGTTTCTTTCTGGCCATCACTAATTATTATGGAAAATGTAGTAACTGGTGTAGTTACTGGGGCATAAAAATCAAATATCTGGAAGAAAACAGTGTCTTCTCTTCTGCAGGGTTAAACAGCTGACAGATGAAGAGGAATGTTGCATCTGCATGGATGGACGTGCTGATTTAATCCTGCCGTGTGCTCACAGTTTCTGCCAGAAATGCATTGATAAATGGTAATATAGATGAAAGGATATTAATTATTTTATAGTATGTATGTTTCAGTTTGGTTTGGCAGATTCTGTGGTTGCCATATAATTTAAGGTCTGGAGATATTTCCAAGTTAATGTATATATGATGCATAATAAGCTTGAGTAAAATGAGACTGAAGCAGAAGGAAAGCAGGAAATTTTGTAAAAAGGAGATGTGAAAGTGTTGTTCAGCATTTGTTTTGTAATTTCTTACATCTTTTTATTCTTCTAAAATTGAATTGTTACAGTCTTGCTCAGAAACTTGAGAAGATGGTATATGCAGATGCTGGCATGTTATGCTTCACAAAATCTCATTTAAGGCTTGTTAAGATTGTGCAAATATGAAGGCAAGTTGGACTGTCTGTCACATACTTGGGTAATGACTATCAGAGGGATTTTTTTCCATATGTTATGCTTTCACTTCAGTTTACTGATTTAAATATATCAGACTCTTCCAGAAAGATATTTCTTCTCAATGGCAGCACCTTCAAATTTAAGTCTATAACATGTAGCTTACAATGTTCAGCATCACAGTAAATTTTACACCTTTGCAGCTTCTGCATCTCTGATACACCAATTCTTGGAAAAGTGGGAGAGAAAAATTCCTCTGTGGAGGAACACAGCTCTTGTGTGACCATGCAGGCCTTCAAGGATTAGGGAGATGTCCTGGGAATCTGGCATTAGGGAACACAGACCTGCTCTGTTGAAAAAGAGTTTTTTTGGCTAGTTAGTACAGATAGGTTTACACATAATTTGTGCATACGAATTTGTTTTGTGGCTTTTTGCAAGACTTACCGAGGAAGTTACTTTTGTAACAAACACCAGGCTTCCACAAGGAAAAAAACATTGTAAAAAATCACTGGATCTCAATACAGCAAGTCATTTCTCTCTTCTGGGAAAATATCCTAACATCTATCAGCAAGACAAGGCTTAGTTTAGTGACTGTGCTTGTGAGTGGATTATTTGCTGTTTTGGCTGATAAATCAGCTGAACTCCTCACAAAGTTTCAGTTACACCATGTTTTTTGGGGGGTCTGTAATTTTTAAGGTAGATCTCCTTTTAATTTAGGCATAACAGAGGCTCCCTGCTCAAATATAAGTGTTTGGGAGCCCTGAGGTGGTGGAGGGGGTTGGGACTCTGAGGGACCAGTTCTAAACTTCAGTGGGCTGCATGACCCAGGAAAAGGCTCCTTCTCTTTGTCTGGGGAGGCCTGTAGGGATCGACTTCTAAGGACCTCAGCTGAATTCCTGAAGATGGGAAGAATTAATTTAGACAGTGAATTTCCATTTAAACTTTCTGGCCAGGTAGCCAGATGCATCCTGTCTGACCTGAGCAAATGATTAGGAGGAACGTGATTCCAAATTTTCACTGAAAGAATGGAGCTCCCTTCAAGAAGTCTCCCTCACAAAGAAAGAAGTTTTTAAACAAACGAAATAGATGGGTGGCCTAATCCAGTTAATGTGATCATTCTTGAAGTTCTCACTGGGTTGGTTTTTGTTTGGGTTTTGTTTGTCCGTTTGGGGGCTCTTTTGGTTTTTTTTTCTCACCAGCAAGAGACCATGAGTGAAAACCGCTCCTTTCTGTGCCTTCCTCCCAGGAGTGACCGCCACAGGAACTGTCCCGTGTGCCGCCGGCAGGTGACCGGGGCAGGAGACTCCTGGGTGGTGTCAGAGGCCCCTACAGAAGATGACATTGCCACTTACATCCTGAACATGGTGGATGAGGCTGGGCAGCCCCACAGACCCTGACCCTGCCCACCAGGCTGATCATGGCACAACCACTTGAAGTTTTTTGTCTTACCTCTCCTCGCCGTTCTTCCACAGTCTGTCCTTTCCCTCTGCTCTTGGCTGCTGGGAGTCTGCACTGCTCTCCTAAAGCACAGGGTGTCTGAGCAGTCTGTATGTGTGCAGTCTTCATGATTAAACTGCTCTTCAGCAAATTCTTTGATCATTAACACGGTTTACTTTAACAGCAGCGTTTGATATTAATTAACAGTTCAACTACTCGATGAAGAAACTTGTAACAGCACAACTACAACTGCAAACTGCTGTTTGAGCATCACAGTGTACTGCTGCAGAGATGAACCATGGCAGATGGCTTGACCTCACAGTTCCTACCCTTAAAAGCAGTCCCTTATTCACAGCTAATGTGGATAAAGATGAGGAGTTAGCACTAGTTGTTACTAATTTGAAATTTTACTCTTGAAACTTGAAGATGTCCCACTGCCTGTTCTTCGGTAGGAAGTTATTGCTGCTCTTAGTGTTTACAGACACTTAATCTGATTTGTTACAACTTTTAGTATTAATTATTTTAAATCTGTTTTAGAGTGTGTAGGCAGGTCTGTAAATGTACTTGTGCACTTCCCCTTATTCTTCTAAAAAGACTTATCTCTTAGAATATTTTTAAAAGACAATATTTAGCATAGTCTTATTAGCTTGGAAACATTAAACTGTTTCATACACAATCTTAAAAGCAGTAAATCAGTTTCTCAGTAGTTTTTGATAAAGAACAGCTAAAATTATTTCTAAACATTGGGCATATATGAAGATAATGCCTTTATTTGACTTAGCACTTAAATGTGTAGTTTAGTCTGATGCTGTGGTTTTATTTGCTCCTCTTGAGTTTTTGAAGTGATGAGATCAGAGTTTAAAGGTACATGAAGAGTTACAAGTGATAATCTAAGCAAGGGTGCTTTACTTTATCTACAAGTGCAATATGCTTTCATGTAGCAGAGGGAAACTTTAACAATAATGTGGCTTAGAGACGTGCATGTGACAGCCTGGAAAGGGATATCACAACTGGAGTGCAGCAGTATTTTCTGTCTAGCAGAATAAAGTCTTTAAAGACCTGAGTTTAGACAGTCTAAAACTGTTAGTATTCAGGAAACCCATCTTAAGCCTCTTATGCATAAGTAGTGTTATGGAAATGAATGGCTACTGTAGAGAATTAATTTATAAATATATATATATCTTAACAAATACTACTTTTTCTCACTCAGTAACCTCAAGTTAAAATATTCAAGTGTAGCATTTGAGGAGATATCAGCATAAATCTTGCTTACTGTGAGACTGCATTTTTCCTTACCATACCTGTCAAAATTCCATGATGCCATAAGGCTTAAGTCCTTTTGTCACAGACAGGTTCTGAACTAAAAGGTATGTGCACATGTAGATATGCTCATTTAGGTTATTTTTCTTAATTGGCTACAAAATAACTTAATTACATCAATTTGTTGAAGAATGTGCACAGCATATGGCACCCATTTGGGCTTGGCTTGTGACACCATTGTCAAATTTATCATAGGTTTTAAGACAGAGAAGCAGCATAGCCTTCATGTGTCTGTCATCTGAGAGCTGGTATGTAAATCTGTATTTAGCTGGGGAAAAATCCTTTTAGGAGTGTATATAGCTGAGAACTCTTTATTTTATTTTTCCTCCTTTCTTAAGCCATTGATAGCAATGAGATACTCTTCAGTAAATGTATGGAGTGTTTGGTTGCATAAAGGTGGTTATTGTTTGGGTTGGAAATTTTTACTGGCCCAGGATTTCCCACTAAAACATGTGCAAATATTCCTAATCATGCACCAGTTTGGTTTCTTTTTGCTTTTTGAGCTTGCATTAGTCCATGTTCAGAACTTTCAAATAACCTTTGAATTTTTTAAACTTTTTATATCACTGGAACAGAAAGAACATCTAAATGAAAGCTTCAAGCTAACTTTATTTTTCAAGTACTTCAAGAATTATACTTCTGAACTGAGATTTTATAAGTTGACTTTCTGCTGAGAACTTAAATGAACTTCTTAAAATGTAATTTTATAATGATGCAAACTGGTTGTTAATTGCAGCATAATGACAATTACAATATAAACTAATGCAAAAATTATTTAAATAGTGAAAAAGTAAACTTTGTATTCTGTACAGCTTTTTTAAATTAAGTTGCTGTAATTCACACTGCTGTGATGTAGATACTGTAATGTGTGCCTTGTAAAATATATGTACTGTATGTTATATGGAGAAATAGATACTTTAACACTGAAAAACTATTAGTTTGGTACTGGTTGGTATTACTTAGTCTGAAGTGCAACATTCAGCAAACAATTTTGGAAAAGGAATCCATTGGCATGGACATGGCAATGAGTTCCAAAAGCTAGACCTTGAAAATGTGAATTACTGCAAATAGCTGTTGGTGGGGGGCATTAGAACAAATTAACTTTCTTGTGTTAAGTGAACATTTCTTACAGGTTTAATGTGAAATTGTAACTGAAGCATTAGAGATGGATTTAATAGCTAAGAACATTCCTCATATTAAACTTTGTGTATGAATTGTGCAATAAAGTTACTTTGCAAGAAACGACAGAGTTCTTTTAAGCTTAAGGAATCTCTTGGCTTTAGTAGCACAGAAGTCTGAAAACTGAGTTTTGATCCAAATAAAATTGCATTGTACAGGTGGTGTGGGTAAAAGTGTGGCACTGTGAATCAGAGCTCTCTTAAACTTTGAAGGGTGGTGTCAGCAAGGTACCTCAATGAAGCTCTGCAAAAAAACCCAAAACCTTGCTCTGATTTGACCTCTTGTAGGTACACAAATAAATTAAAACGTTTTGCAGTGATAGGAAAAATTAAACAACTCAATTCTTAGAGGACAATATTGAGGAACAGGTTTGTTCAGGGAAAGGATTTTTATTTTCAGAGAAGTGTGATAACACTTTTTCCCCCAAGTCACTTCATCATGTTTCTGATGGTTTTTTAAAGTTTAAGAATGCTAAGGTTTGGAATATTTTTTCTTAATTTTTCCTTGTTTTAAGAACTGAAATATGTAATTAATGTAACTCTTTCCTCTGTCTAGTTACTTGGCTTATCTGTCTGGATATTTTGAAGCCAAGGCAGAAATGTGAGAGGAATTCATTAACAGATCAGGAATTTAGAACAGATAAAATGACCAGTTGACAGGCACAGCAAGGAGGTAGGTGACCCAGAGCAATTAGCAAACCTTTATATTTACTGGGTTTAAAGTGTAGGCACCATATCAATGTGATGGGCATTTTTTTTTTTTTCATGGGAAATGGTATATTTACCTTCTTTATCTTTCCTTTAAAGAAAATTCTATACAGAATTAGAAAGGTGTTCTAAGCCATTCTCTCTCCAGTTCTGGAAACCAGGGCAACCACTGAGATCTGTGTCACAGGTTTGAACTGAGCTGTTCAGTCCCATCCCTATAGAGCTGCATGTGCCAAGTGCATTCTTCTTGGAAGGAACATATTGGCTCTGGTTCTTTGTGCTTTGCATCCAGCCAGATTGTGGAAGAGCAGCCCCCTCAGGAAGCCCTAGGGAATGTTGGACATAAGTAGGAGCTGTGTGTTAACCTGGCTGGCCTTAATCCTTACACTGCATATACAGAATGCTTTAATTTAATTTTGTATTCACACACACTCTGCAATGGAAGTAATATGACAGTAATTAAGTATTTTCTCTGGGCTTCTGTTGTTAAACCACCTTTGAAGATAATTTGCCAGAGGTTTTATCCTCACCAGTTTTAAATGGCTGAACAGAATTCTGCTTTATGATTGTGTCTTAAGTATCAGAATTTTTGTTTAAGTGTCATTTCTTCAGATGCTTGATTCCAAGGCCTAAATTTATCATACAGCAATATTTTTTGAGGACTGACAACTTTTCCTGCTGGGATGTGTCACTGGCATTAGCCTGGATGGGGCTGTGTGCTTTTCCAGTGACCACAGTGTGTGATCACCAGACAACATTTTGCTCTGAGCCAGCCAATGTTACATCTCTGAGGGACAGGACAGCACATTCTGCTTTTGTGCCTGAGCTGCCAAGATGTTCATTAGCAGATCTTTACTTACCTCACTAACACATCAAAATTCAAATAGTAAACACTGGGCATGGGGTTTGTAGGCCTAATATTAAAAGGAATTATCAGTTTTGTGAACTGGATAGAACTTTGACAGTGTGTGTCTGCTGGAAAGAAGAATCCAATCCAATAGGTGATTAAATGAGCACGCTTCTTTGGTTCAAAATGCTAATTAAAAATGCTAGTTGTTTTCACAAAGTAAGCCTAAAGTGTTTGGAAACCTGCACCTCTGAAATTTCTAAATGTAAGCAGGTAGGAGTTTGATACAACAATCTGTGCTTCCATGCTCATGTGGTTCTGACCCATTTTAACAGATCTTCAAAAACTACTTTTTATGTGAGACAGTCCCTGTCAGCCATGGTGAATGATTAATGAAGTAGTGGTGTTGGTGTCTCACTATTATACAGTCAGTCTGTATTACACTATATATATTTTATTATTATACACTGTATATATTATACTGTTATACAGGCTGTCTGTATTACACTATATATATTATATTATTATACACTGTATATATTATATTGTTATACAGACTGTCTGTATTACACTATATATATTATACTGTTATAGAGGCTGTCTCAGTATTAGACAGACTGTGCTGTTTCACAGTAGGCTTCAGTGCTTTGAGAGGCCTGAGGGAGAAATGCACATTTCTCAGTTACAGATGAACCTGTACTCCTGTGCTTCACCAGTGCTGCTCGTGTACAGAAATAATGTTTGTGTACTAAAGAGATGATGTTTTAATCTTCATCTAAAAATCTTGACTCCCTTTCTTACTGAAGTGTTTTGTATTATGCTTTTCCTCAAAAGCCATGGTGACTGTAGCAGGATATCTGTGTTGATACTGTTTATTTAAATCTGTCACCTGTTGGCTTCTTAGTTGGGTTTAGTCAGATAAATCTGTTGTGTGTGCTCACAAAATCACAGTAAGCCTAAACTGCTCTGCCCTGAGGGTCAGGGCTGCTTTCCTGCTCCCAGGCTGGGTGTCTTGGCTCAGCTCAATATCCACACGGGGCTCCAGGGTCAGCAGGAGCTGCTGTGTGCCCTGTTCTGGTGCCCAGCTTGGACCAGCAGGGAAGCAGGGTGGGCACCAGGAGACCGTGGGGGCAGCAATGCAATTTCACTTTCAGAACTTGACACCAGCTCTGAATGGTTGGTTTGCATTAACACTGAATTCTTTTAAGCCAGATAAGCGTTTAGCCCCTTATAAATAGTGCTCACTGCCTTCTCTGTCTCCACTGGGTTTTTTTCTGTTTTTATGCTTTCATTAGGTTTAGTCAGTTTAGTTGCACATGGTTTTAGTTCTCCTTAAATGTGGAGACTGGGAGGAGGTACAACTGTTTTGAGAGATATACACAAAAAATCCATAACCATAGTTTTACAATTCATTCATTAGTGTAATGTTTAATGCTTCCACAAGAGGCAAAAGACAAACATCATGTAACCCAGGCACAGAAAGAAAAAGCAGTTTTTACAGTTTTTACATAAAGAACAATGATATGAGACATGAGGTGGCTCTAGGCTGTGAAAATAAAAAAAAGTATTCTCCAGCAGCAGAGCAAATGCCTTAAGTTTGCTAAAGTAACAGAACAGAAAAGAATTGTTCAGGTAGATAGGTTGTAAACATCAAATAATCATAATTAACCATTTCAGGTTGAAAGTATAAAATTCTTTTGAACCAACAGATTTAAGGAATAAGTTTGAGCCTCTCTCCTAATGAAGTAAAGACAAAGCAGGATGTTCTTCCATCGTGCAGCAGTGCTTGCCCAGTTGCCACCTGCAGTGATGTCCCTCCAGCTGTGTCCCAAGCAGGTTTGACCTCAGTGCAGCTGGGGGGGATCAGCCACTGCCCTGTCGTGCCCTGGGCTCTGTGTGTACAGCACTGACTCGTGCTGGATCTGTCTTTTCATGCCAGCCACAGCCTGAGCCCACAAGGTTACTCTGAACAGCCTCACATTAGCACACAAGTGCAACTTTAAAAAAAGAGCACAAGGCAAAGCTTAAGAACTGAACTTGGGAATCAGTAATATTTGCCCAATTTAAGGATGACCAGGAAAAATGTAGTGGAAGCTTGAAAGGATGTCTGTTTCTGTTTCCCCAAATAAAATACTATAAGCCCAATTTCCCCTTAAAAGCAGCACACAAGAAAGCACAGAAAGCAGAACTTGTGGTCATGACCACTTATGTGTTACTGTGGTTATTGTCAGAATCCCAATTACTGTCCATTCACTGAATATGCTAATCAAGTTGGTTTTTTTTTCAGTAACAGCTACTGGAACCTGAGGTAAGGAAAGCTGAAAAGGTATTAAATACATACACAAACTTGGTGTAATTTTAAGAAAACTAAAAAAGGCATGTAAGTGACAACCAAAGCAGCACTAACAGCAATCTTCAGGTGAAAGAACCCAAGTAAAGCAATGTTTATCAGATGGAAATACTTAAAATTGAAATTCTTCATATCAAGCATGTTGCTTATTTACCCTGGATGCATATGTTTTTCCCAAATGATGTTATGTTGGTAACAGTTTATTAGGAAGTTATAAAAACAAGATAAAAACAATATATTTGCATTTGATGCAGCAGAACAGCTTAAACCACTTTCTCACACTTCATCCTAAGCAAATGACACCAATCCTGAGAGTGTGTTCTATGAGCTGCTAAAGTTCCTAACAGTGAGTCTGACAGGGGCTGCTGACTGAGAACTTGGGACAATTTTACTCTCTTAAGCTGGGCAGCACAATGTGGTTTCACATGATTTTTAGGGACACAGGGAATACAAAACCTGGCACATTGCATACATTAGGCTGGGGCACTGAAGAGCTGAAGTCAAATTCCCAGCACCTGTCTGCAGCCCTGGTTTTGGATGAAAAGCCTCTGCAATCACTGCAGCTCCCTCTGCATTGACACTGGCTAACTGTGATGGTGAGTGGATGGCCAGAACTCTCCCTCTTGTACCGTGGACTCCCTCAGAGCAGCCTTAATTCCAGGCTGCTTCCTGACATCTTTAGGTTTATCTCTCTCTCAGGGGGTCCTTGCAAGGCTGCTCAGCTATGGGAGGTGATAAGGAATTCCTCCTTCCCTCCTTTAGTGCCATTTCCTTGCAATCTCCATTCGGGACAGCAAAACATTAAAAAGATGTCCTTGTAGGTATCTCTTGGAACTGCCACAGCTTGAGACAGTCTTCAATGCCTCTTCACATTTATGCCATTAATGGGTCCTTTGGCACTGGTGGTGTCACCACTGCCACTTTTGGCTGCATTTCCAAGGGCAAGTGACACCCAAAGAGCCCTTGACAGGAAGGCTGTAGGTGCCCAAGCTCCAGGAGAAGGGCCTGGCCTATAGGAAATACAAGTGGCACAAGACACCTGACTGAGCACAACATGCAGGGTTCAAGGTCAGGTGAACCTTGGTGGGCCAGTATCAGTTACTGGCTTTTTATGCATTGATGCTGAATGCCTGTTTGAAGAAGTCCAGTCTCCCAGGGGTCTAACCTTGGGCTCAGATCCTCCCTCAGGGACTGCAGGCCTTTGAATTGAGTTGCTGTGCTGGACTCACAGGCATCCACACCCTCTGCTAGCCTAGCCTAGAGTCTTGGTGTGAAATTGTGTGCAGCTTCTACAACACAGATGCCATCATGTTATTACCTTTAATCCTTTCTAAAGGAGTAGTACTGTGGCATAAAGATGATGAAAAAGAAAGAAGATTGAAAGTAATAAATACTTTAGTAGCTGCATTTTACTAATCACTTCCTTATAAATGAATAGTTTAACATAACATGATTTGGAATGACAGATTTCAAGTGGGCTGGCTTCTGTATAAATAGACAGCTTGGCTTCCCATTCAGCTGTAGTCGACTAAAATACAGACTAAAACAAATGGGTAAAAATATGTCAGAAGTAGGACCAGAACCAGGTCTGGCATTTCTACCACTGATTCATAAGAACACTTCCATTTTTCAAGTAAAAAATTTCTCCTTACATGCAACCAGAATTATCTGCATAAATTTCTAAGTAATTTGAATGGGCATATCCACATATTCCCATTAACAAAGCAATAAAAAAAAATGTTCTCAACTTTCAAGGCAAAATTTTCATGATATAATTAGATTCATTACAATGTATAATAGTGATTCTGTCACCATGTTTTCCACTTGCTAGATTAAAAAGCATTCATCTGCTGTTCTTCACTGACATCCTACATAACAACAGGAATTAATTAGTCATTGAACAAGATTACCCGATGCTGTTTTCCCTTGTTTTCCAATAAAACTGCTGAAACACTGAGTTAAAAACTGTGTCAAAATGAAGCGGTAGCCTCAAAATTCTGCACCCCATAGAAACTGCTAATGAATAAAGGGTTAAACTTTAAAAGTCTTAAAAGCCATGACTGGTACTGAGACTTGCAGGACCCACCCAGGCGGGTGTGTGCAGACAACACCTGTGGGATCCTCAGGTGCACAGCACAGCTGCACTACAGATATTCTCTCTGGTTTCCCAGGCTACACTGCAGGGCACAGTTAAGACAGTATGAAACAAGTAGTACATGATTGTGAGTTTGCATTTAATATTTACAGCAATCTTAAAAAGCCTAATGTTCGTAGAAACCAAAATCTTTGTAAGGAGAATAATGCAGTAACAGGTGATGGCAAACGCTGTTTACCTTCCACACATACTTTGTCTCTGTACTCTTCAGTTATGTCTCTGTAGCATCAAAGACAGACGATTTGAGGTTAATTAGCATCTTATCCTGCTTAAGAGGGACATGTTCTGGTTTCTCTGAGTTTGTGACTACTTGGACAGAGTAGAAATATCTTCTGTTCTCATGGCATCAGCCAGGAAGCTGAGTTCATTGCACAGAGTCTCATACCTGAAGGCCATCCGGATCTGGGCAACATTTGTCTTTCGAATGTCATTTCCTTCAGGCCCTTCCTTGCAATAATTCACCCCTAGGAATTTCTGTTTTTCCTGTGAATGGGATTAAAAGTCAAAAGGAAGAAGTCAGTTCAACTGCTTTGACTTACTGCAGAAAGAAGTGTTGGCTGAATGAGTCCAGTACAAGTGAAAAGAGCAGTTTCAACCAGCTGGCTGTTGAACTCTTCCTCGGAGTCTTAACCAGTTTAGGAGATTTTAAGGCCAAAGTTTATCCACATAATCACTCAAAAGTGCACTCAGTCTGGCTTACTAAAACCCTCTGTGTTAGTGTTCAGCCTTCACTGCCACATCTTGCATGTGAGAGGGCAAAAAGATGCTTAGGTCTCTTTTGTTGGTTAAATGCCACACAAGAGGAAAATGAATAGTTGTCACCAGGGAATATTGGAAGAAACAACAGAATATACTCATGAAGCCCCTTCAAATACCAGTTCCCTTCAGAGAAATGTTCAAAAGTGACATAGACAACAGAATGCTTTGAAATAAGTCCTAGAGAAAGCCTTGGCTATACAGAATTTTAAAGCCAAAAGGCAAATTAATCTAATCTGACTGCCTATCTAAACCAGAATATTTTCTGCAGTACTTCCTTTTAAGCAAAAACATGTCTTGCTTATGACAGGCAGTTTGGTTTTACTTAATGCTAAGACATGATGTAGAAAATCACTGGCAAAAGGATAGCACACAAATAATTAAAATTTGTAACTAGAAGGAGAACTGAGTATAAACAGGCATCTGGTCTCTCTACTTATTTTGAGAATTCCAAAACAAAGCTAATGGGGAAAAGCAATGTTAATACTTTACTTGTAATGTAAGACTGCATAGCAGATAGTTTGTGCCTATTTCTGGAAAAGAGGACAGGGATGTGCACAAATACATCACTAAGCACCTGCTATTCAGTGTTCAGACTATTGACTTCTGGGTTCCTACTTGTCCTAAAATTCACAGCAGAGCTTTTCCAGCCACTCTTACCTTATCTGACAGTCCACTCTGTAGAACGCTGTTTCTTGCTATTTCACACAAGTCACATGTACTTAGTTTCCACACCTGAGCTGCAATAGCATATTCTTCCATGAGAGCTTCCTGCAGCACCAAAATACATTTGATATTAAATTATACATAAATAAGATATAAATGGGGATATGTACTCATTTTACTAATTAAGCGTTTTTTACATGCTCTTTAGACAGCTGTGAAAAATTCAAAGTTTGAAACTTTAAAATCACAACTACTATGAAAAGAATTGTTCATTTCAAATTTCCCAAGGACTACTGGTTAATAATTAATAGGCACTGGGTATCAAGTTAGTTTAGCCTAAGAAATTGCAGCCTGCAGTCCAGATCCTTGGAGGCATTTCTTAGGCAATTCCAAAGGAGCCCCCAGGGTACACAACCACCCTGGAGCACCCAGTTGTGAAGCCGGAGTGATTTTGCACACGGACAGGTGGCAGGGCAATTTCTGGCTCCGTTCCTCCCACACCAGGCGGGCGGGTGTGGCCCCGGGGGCTGTCCCAGCCCAGGACCTTGCACACTCCATGGGCCTGCCCCCGTGCCCAGCCAGCAGCAGCTCCCGGGCCAGCAGCCAGCCCAGGGCATGGCCGGCAGGGCTTGGCTTGTCCTGGGACACGGAGCTGAGCCACAGACGTGTGCCCATCCTCTGGGCACAGCACGGCTCAAATCGGTGCCAGCCACAAACAAGGGCATCACAGCCAGTGACCAGGCACTCCTGTCCTGCCAGGCCACCCAAGGGCAGGAATCTGTTTCAGCTCACTCAGTGAGCAGCTCATATGTCATCTTGAGATTCCACATCGTGTTTTTGTAATGTACTTCCCCAGACTTGTTAGAGTAAGGAAACTGGACTTTCCTGGCACTCTAGAGGATTGTTTATGAAGGCTCAAACCTCCCTTCAGCCTCATCCTTCATTTTATACTTCAACAGCCAACACTGGAGAGGCAAGAGTACAAAAGAAACATAATTAGGAAATCAGACATTTCCTTCTGAAGCCTAACAGTGAGCAGTAGACAGAGAATGAGGAGGGAGAATGAATGAAGTGACTGAAAGACATGACACTATGTCCTAAGCAATGAAATAAAACAGCTCTCAGGTCATTCTGGACCTGTGTGGTGCTGTTGCCAAACTGAAAGCTGGTGCTTTTTGCAATTCCTACCTTTGTGTAGTGAAACTGCATGGGATCGTCTGTGGAGAGGGAGACGTGCAGTCCCTTATGGAGAAATTCCCGTAGTGGATTCTTGGAGTACTCCAGGAACAGGCTGTTGTTACTTAGTGGAGACATAGCAATGGGTATTTGTGCAAGATAATACAGATACTGGAGGACAGGACTCTGAAAAACAAAACACAGTCAGCATTTAATGGTACTGTGGGATAATGAAAATGAGAAGGGTTTCCCTTGGATAAAATGGAACAGCACTACAGGGGGGAACTAACATGAAAAAAATTAGGTTGACATTAAACCATGACTTCTCCAGGAAATAGTTAGAAGTCTGAATTTTAAATCTTACTGATCTTTATAAAAATAATTTATGCTCCTTAATATAGGTGTCATCTTTTTAAAAATACAGTGACTAATATTTCTGTAGATTAATAAGTATATATATGACTATTATGGGCACTGCATTTAATACCAGCTGCATGCCTTCCCCCAAAACCTCAAAGTCACAGAAAAGAGATGGGCAAGAACTGCTAAGCAATTTTTTATTTCCAAAGCTGGAGTCTAATAGATAAATTTTGGGAGCAGAAGTTGTTTTAATTTATGAGAAGTCATGTGTTGCTGTTGTACAGAATACAAATAATCTGAGATCACATCATCTTTATTACTGTTTTGCCTTAGCCAACCTATGAACCTAACAAGTGCCTTTATTACCATTGCTATTATTAGTACCTGCCATGCCAGCTTATCACACCAGCTCAGGCAGGAGGGAGGGAGAGGAGAATGCTTTGGTCACACACTGCTTTAGTGCTACTCTGTCTGGGTCTAATTTTATTAATATTATCTAATTTAATTATCTAACTATTATCTAATTATTATTAATTATTATTATCTAATTTAATTATTATCTAATTGAATTATTAATTATTATTTAATTATCTAATTCTCTATTATCTCATTTAATGAATATTTTATGACTATTTGTGAGCATAGTATCGGATATAATTTTAGCTACATTTTTTCTTTGTTCTTGGTTGTGTTGAAAAATACAGAGAATTTTCCAGCATTAACCAGAAAAATTTCACTTATAAGGGAACTCCTGAAAAATTGCAGTAAACTCAGTACAAGTCTGCCACCCACTGACCAATTATTTTAATTACGAAACAATGCCCTGAGGATGGGGCTGAGTGATGGTTTTCATTAACTAATGTGCCAGGAATTATAACATTTGTTCTGTCATAAAACATCTGTTATGTCTAAAATATTGTTGTGTCAAACAGCTAGGTTGAATTTCTTGATCAAAATAATCAAATCCTTAAAGAATTTCTGAATGAACCCCGAAGTACAGAAATGCCAATCAGAGAAAATTACTTTTGTCCCCATAGAGAAGAAATGAGAGCTTTCCTTAAGTTCTTCTGGGACTAAACCAAGGAGCAGTAGCAAGTCTAAAGTTTTAAGTTTTGTTCATGTAATTTTATCTCTGCTTGAAGTAACCAGAAATGAGTGCTGCCAAATCTTTGACACATCTGAATAGTTAATCCTCCCTCCCTGAGAAGACAAAGCTGTCTTTTTGGAGCTTAAGAATAAGAAGTTCAGTTGAGCTTATTTATTTCACTGAATCATGAAATAGTCTGGTTTGTAAAGGACCTTAGGGATCATCTTGTTCCAACCCCCAGCAATGGGCAGGGACACCTCCCACTGTCCCAGGTGGCTCCAAGCCCCATCCAGCCTGGCCTTGGACATTTCCAGGGATGGGGCAGCCACAGCTGCTCTGGGCAACCTGTGCCAGGGCCTCACCATCCCCACAGTTAAAAATTTCCTCCCTATATCTCATCTAAACCTCCCCTCTTCCAACAAAAGTCTCTCTCTTGTCACCCCCATTTAGCTGCTGGAAGGGGCTGGAAGGTCTCCCTGGAGCCTTCACTTGTCCAGGCTGCACAAGCCCAATGCTCTCAGCCTTTCCTCACAGGAGAGGTGCTCCAGGCCTCTGAGCATCTTCATGGCCTCCTCTGGACTCCCTCCAGCAGGTCCAGCTGTTCTGGTACTGGGGGGTCTGGCTGGAGTTTCTAACCAAACTGAAGAGTTGTGTCTTGCTACGAAAGTGAATTAATTAATAGTATTAATATTAATATAATTATTAATAAATTGATTTTGGGCTGCCCAGAAAAATGTCAATTTGATGCCTTCTGTTTGAAGCAGTGATGGAGGTGTGAGCAGACAGTGATTTGTTTAGGAGCAACCAAGCAATACCTTCTTCAGGAGCAGTCCATGAGAGATGTTGTCTGCTGTGAGAAAGGCAGAAACAAGGTGTGTGATAGACCCAGCTTCTCCACAGTGAGGTCGGAACAGGAAAGTGCACATGCCTCTTTCCCTGAAGAGATTAAAAGCAAGTTCCACTTAAGAGAAAGCACCATTCTGTATCTATTTGGTATATAACTGCCAGTAGTATGTTTAAAAAGAAGAAAATTAAGTTACACATTCTCATTTGATGTGGCATCATCTACCCAAGCCTGCCTGTAGTGGGTTGCTCAAAGGGACAGGTCCCTCTACACAAACCCCTTCTACCACCAGACACATTTGTGTCTTCTTTCCTCCCCCAGTTACATCTCATTTAGTTATTGTCTACCCACAGAGTGAACAGCTACTGAATGGATTTCAGTGGAGTGAACTGACAGATGGAAAATTCAGTAAACCCAAGCAACCTGTGCAAAATTCCTGCTTCAAAATGAGAAGGGGAAGCATGCTGCCAAGAGTTAGCTAACCTAGTGTAATCAGAGCCTGCCATCTCACCAGGTTAAGTGTAGCATAAAACCACACCCTCAGAAGCAGAGATGATCTGGGATTGTTAGTTATTACACCAGACTTCCACTGTAATTTCTAGAATTACGTTATTATCTACAATTAAAAGTGATGTGGGGTTCAAGGCTATAATGGGCCCTGTTATTCAGTACAGACAAATGTCCCACAAGTATTTGGAGTTGTTTAAAACACAATTTCAACAAGGAGTGCTAGAATAGAAGGCAATTCTAGGGTGGAAGTTAGTTATCATTTCTCCTGATGTGAGGATGTAACCCATCCTCACTAATACTACCAAAAATAAAAAACAGTCTTGCCAGGGCTGTGTTGACTCAAGGACACATTAACAGGGTGAGCAGTCAGTGACTCATTGGTGAATTCTGTCAGTATCTCAGCTGTAAAGAATATTTAATGATTATCTGGGGGCATTTTAATACAGTAGTCAAAATGATCTTGAGATAAAAAAGAAATGCATTAGTTCTGGCAGAATCTGTCTTTGGAACAGAAAAGGCATGTAGACTACAGAGAATGTAAAGGAAGTCAGGAGAAAGGGATGACTTAGCTACCTGCTGTAGTGTGTCCTTTCCATTAGAGAACTAAAACTAACAACTGCACCTGATTGTTGCACATACAAGGTAATTTAAGGTGAGTGTTTGCATTATGAGTTTTGATCAAATAAGATGATAAAGAAATGCTCGAAGTAGCAGTGGGAGAGAAGAAATAACATTTTGAATGCTAACTTGGATAAAACTGTAAAATGACAAATCTATGCACCTTCTATATGAAAATCCCAAAATGTTTTCTAAATAACTAAAATAACCTAAATAACTAAAATAACCTAAATAACTAAAATAACCTGAATAACTAAATGAAACGAACCAAATCCTTTTAGGGTAAATGATGACACTCTTGTATCAGTGGATAACCACACTGTGCCTCAGCTGGAGTCAGCTGTGCAGGTCACTCCATGAGTCAGCTGCACATTTAGCAACATAACCTCACATTGAATTTCAGGCTTTCCTGAGCCTGATCCCAAAATCTGCTCTGACAGTCTGATTCACATAACTCCCTGCATTACTTGCCCAGACATTGGTTTCAAAAAATTGAGTGAGTGAAGAAGCCTGCTACAGGAAGTTAGGTGGATGTGCAGTTTGTAATTGTGTCCTACTTGGTCTGTCTCTGAATGCAGCAGCCCCTAAACCAGTGTGTCACAGTATTACTTTTGTGTCTCTTAAATTTCCAGGAGATAGCCAGGCACATTGTATTTGGGAATCTGCTGTGAGGTTCCTTCTTTTGTTTCATTTGGTCTAGACAGCTTTTTGGAGTTAAAAAACCCCAAAATACACACAAATATCAAAACAAGATATTAATCTGATGCCTCTACAATTTCTGAATTTTTTGTTTGAATTAATTATATTGTTAGTATTTTCAAAATATCTCAAGTACTCAACTTTGTAAATAATTCAAAATAACCCTTGCTTCAGAAGATCTGTAATCTAGACAGCCTAAGAGCAAAATACTGATTTTCTGGGAGCTTGTAAAATAGAAAAGTGTCTACTTACCTCCTAAGGTTGTTTAGCAACATGATGTTCACATACATATAATACAAATAATAGCTATATGGGGGATTCTTCTCACTGGTCCAGAGGTCAGGGTTAAGGCTCTTGTCAGAGAACATGTGGCCACTGTGTTTGGATTCATCATCAACACTGTCAAAGCCAGTCACCTGGTGGGAGAAGAAATTCCCAGAAATAAGGGGCTTCAAGGAGGAAACTTCAGCACCACCTACTCTTGCTTCAGCACTTGTTTGAACAAGCATCCAGTCCATCCTCCTTCATTTCCATCCCTGTCCTAGCAGTCCTGCTGCTCTGCATCCTACCATACCATGCTCACAGCAGGAATAACATGTTTTGTCAGAGTTTTACCCTTCTTGTTTTCCTTCTGAGACAAACAGGAAGCACAGGTGCACAAAAGCCTTCAGGCTCCTGTGGGGGTTTACAGAGCTGCGAGACTCCCTAAGAGCCAGACTAGAATCCTTTGAACTCCTCTGCTGTCTTTGATAAGCAGCTGAGAGCAAGAGGCTCCAGCAAACCTCAGAGCTGTGATTTGAGGCACACTCAGAAATGTGTGTTAAGATTTTGCCAGCAGCTACATCCCCACTTCTCTCCTGAGCTCCATCACCATCTACACAATCCTTCCTTTCAGCTGCCTCCTTCTTGAAGGCCAGTTCAGAAGCAGCTCAAAGTACTCATCCTGAATGATAATGCACAAAAGCATGCAAACATTTTTGGCCATTAATGAAAGGACAAATAAATAGCTGCTGAGCTGTTTCTGAGGAAATAAACAGGTTGTGTGACAACAGGACCTCACACAGACTTGTACTAAATTATGTGTCAGGGCTTTGAAACAATAATAATTACAAGCAATCTGTGGAGAAGGAAGCTTTTTCAGTGTCTGGGAACAGCTGTGGACTGAAAAAAAAATAGGAGCAGTAGAGGATCCATTTCATGTGAGAAAGAAAACCCAAACATACTTACATATTTGAGGAATAGATGCAATTCTCTGTGGTCTTTGGGATTGATTGTTGCTTCAAACAAAGGTACAAAGATGTTCTCCAACATCTTCCCAAAACTAGGCAGAATATTTTTAGACCTAAATATGTCACTGAAGGGGAAAAAACAGACACATTCTTTAATAAGCTTGTATTGTCCTTCGCTTTCATATTTTCTGTTATTTGTGTACATTCTAGAGCTTCAGTTCCACCAGGATTCAGAAATTCAAAGGTTATGTCAGGGCAGATTTTCTCTGTGCTCTGTTTCCTGCACTGCCTGGCACTCTGCTTCATCCAGGCTCTGCTGAAGCTCTCAAGTGCTCCAAAATTAGAGACAGCATGCAGGGGTGGTGAGAGAGTGACCCTGTCCCTTACAGACATCCAGGTACTGTCAGGGCAGATAACGAGCTCCCTCTCGTGAAAAATTCTATTTCCTATAATTGTAACTACTCCAAAGGAGAGTAGAACGCTGTGCTTTAGTGAGCCTTTCAGAAAAAAGGGACAGCACCTCCATGTGCCACCAAGTGCATGACTTATTCAAAGTGCTGACTGTGCCATGCATGTAAGGAATTCCTATGTAAGAAATTCCTATGTAAGGAATTAAAGGGGAGAAACTTTCTCCCCAGTGAAAAGCACACACATGTGAGTGTGACAGAGCCTTCTCTACTCATACTCCAGCTGTGACAGTTCAAAACATGAAGCTCAGCTATGAAGCCTGACAAAATTATCGGGGGAGACTGTGTTACAACACCCAGTATTGGAAACAAAGAAATAAAGTCCCAAAGGATGTTTAAACATTAAGAAGAACTGATAAGGATTTAAGTTTGGAAATCATCAGTCTGGGTTGTTTTCAAGTTCACTGTCATTTAGTCATTAATCTTGATTATAACAGTTTGACAGAGCATTTTCTACTTCTTCATAGAATTCAAGAGTTGATTTATTCTCATGACTAAATTGTATTTTAACTTGTCTTTGAATGCAGCTTGATTTCACCCAGTTGTAATTTTTGGTTTCAATGTCTTCAGATTTACAAATAATTCACAATAGTTTTGAATAGCTTCATAAAGAGTAGATTCAATCCCCATCTCCTGTCTTCCACCCCCAAACTGTCAGAAAAACTGCACCAATGGTCAAAAATAAACCTCCCAAACTATTGCTTATAAACAGAACTACAGGACAGCTAATAAGCCATCTAAATACTACCAGAAATTAAGTCATTGATATGATTTCAAATTATTAAGATTACCAAGAGCTCCTGATTACTTACTAGATTCTGGGCACCTGAATTATCCAGCGCATATTAGGGGAATAAACTTTATGTTTAATGAACCACTTGGCCAAGTTGAGCCATTCATCTGGAGACCGTCCATAAATGGATAAACGGGGCTCTGTGTACTGGTATTTACTTTCTTCTAGTTCACTGGCTACTTCCTAGGAAATAATAAATATTTATTACAGTCAGAAAGATATTTATCGTTGCATTTTCCTCAGAGCACACATAACTCTATTGGCAGCCTTTAAAGATAAAGGGAATTTCTTCTCTTTCAATCCATTGTTTTATTTTAGGCATCTAAATATTCTACTAGCAAGCTAGTTCAAATATCATGTGAATATAACTTAACTGTACATAGAGCTGGGAATAACTCTTAACACCTTTTAGAGGACAATGTTCTTGTGCACTCATTACTAACACCTTTGTCAGACCTACGTTTAAGATTGATAAATCAGAATTAGACTATTTAAACTACAGCAAATGTCTACATAAATATGCAGAACAATGGAGAATCTGACCCAGAATCTGTGGTAGTAAGCAATTTTACAGCAATTATTTTTAGACAATACTTCTGTATATTCAAGAAGAGCTGATATCTACTACATCACAAAAACTACTAATTTTTTTGTTCTAAGAAAATAATTAATTAATTAATTAATTAGAAACCTGTTGCATGCATGTGCAGATGCAGATTTATGCAGAGCTTCCCCCTTCCCTAGCAACTACCAGTAGCCAACTAAATCTTAACAAAATACTAAACCAGTGAATGGACCCTTGGCTGCTCTCCATTAGTTTCAAACTACTCACAACTCAGCCTTGAACTCATACACAGCTTATGTGGATGTTTCTAAATCATAAAACTCTTCAGAAAGCAGCAGGGGCTAACTTAGCAGAGGTTTTCCTCTGAGGAATTGCTGGAGCAAGCCAAATACTTGGAATCACTTAACCATAGGGTTAGGTCTATATACAATGATGACATTCATTTCTCTACAGCTGGAAAAGCTTGGAACTTATTTACCTTGACCATACGAGCAAAATATTCACCACCAATGTAGTTCTCAGTCTTCAAATACAAATCCCTCAGCTCACTGGCACCAACTGGATTGTACTTGGAATTGAATTTGTCAAATCGATGGAATGTTTGACGTCCCTGAAGGAGGAAAAAAACCCAAATAACTGTAGTTTTAAGAACACACAATAGTTCATAAATTAAATTGCCTAGCATTAAAAAGTACAGAAAAGAAAAATCCTTTGATAACTTCTTTTGAACATGCACTGTAATGCATGAAGTCAAATTCTGACTTAGTAACTTATCATGCAAACATCATAGAAAATATAATTTCACAGTTGAAAAACTTAGCTTTTTCCCATTTGTTTGGTCATTTCTCTAGACTTACTGCATGGACATCTAAAGAGTCTACAGTGAGGTCATAGGGGTCCATGTGCAGGCTTTCGAAGATTTGCTTTAAAGTCATCTTCTTGCCTTTTTTCTCTGCAACAATCCTGTCAGGCTCTGTTTGGTAGGTGTGCTTAATAAACCTCAGTAAGTGCTTCTGGTTCATGCAGGCAGCAGCATGGATATGAGTGTCAACCTGAAATCAAAAGGTTATTTGTGCTTATCATCCATCTACATAAACTTAATTAGCAAAGTATCTATATCACTGACAACAGGGACTAAAGCCTTCTAAAATATTCCTTAATATATTCCTTCATAACAAATAGATAAGTGCCTAAACAAATCAAAATGTTTCAGAACCCTGAGATTTTGACAGAATTATTCAATAAGCAGAACTGTAAGTAAAGTAGTCCTCAATTAGTAGTTTCCTATTTAAATAGGAAAACTTTCAACAAGACACATTCTAAGTGCCAATCACTGGCCCTGGGTTCAGACTAAATTTGATACTTCCTTAAAGGACACTGATCCCTTACTATCCTTTCACTTCATTAATGAATCACCAATGCCTCTCTAGTTATAGACTGTGCTTATAACTATTCTCACTGATTGAAAGGACTTGGAATTCTCAGCCATTTCCAAAAGCAGAATTCATTTTTGTATTTCAACCATAGGAAATATCTTAGGCCACCAGAACTGAAGAATATACATGTGAGGTTTTTTCCAAGTTTAATTATAATACAGCAACTCATAACGCTGACAGACTTTTCAGATCTCTTCCCTTAAATCTCTTCACACACTAAAGGAAGTGCAAATTCACAGAAGGGCTAAGAATACTCCTTCAGGTTTTGCTGAAAAAAAAGAAAAGTATTGACAAGAAACAAATGATTTCCACAGGTCTGCTTTGCTTTTGCTCAGAAGCTTGCACTGCCACCTGAGCAGCCTCTGCTGGAACACAATCCAAAGAAACAACTCATGAGATATGGGGGGTTGATTGTCATATAAATTTTCCCTGTGAAAGTCCTTAGTAACACTGAAAGAACTTCTCAAATAAACCAAATATATAAGGAACCACTGAAGGTAAATGTCTGAAAGGACTCTCATCCAAGACTTCTCTGTCCAGGAAACTGCAAACAGGAACACGAATAAAGTGAGCCCAAGGCATTCGTTCCCCTTTGTGCAGTGACTCTGCAGTTTCACATTTCACCAACATCCTTATCTGCTTTTAAGGATCAGCAGGAAACACATCACAGAGCACATGAATAAGCCACCCTCCTCCAGTGTAAACCTGGGTTTATGCCATGACATCCAGGCCACAGGAGTGCCACTGCTTCACCTGGCCCCTGGAGTCATTCTGTTTGCATGTTAGATATACACAAGTTATTGCAGCTTCTCCTTGT
This sequence comes from Acridotheres tristis, assembly GCA_037013685.1. Taxonomy (NCBI): domain Eukaryota; kingdom Metazoa; phylum Chordata; class Aves; order Passeriformes; family Sturnidae; genus Acridotheres; species Acridotheres tristis. Next base: position 3,758,863 of record CM072890.1, on the reverse strand, counting down.
GGATGGCAGTAGCATAAATAAATGCCAGGAAATAAAACTGAATCCTAAATATTTAATTGTTAATCACTGCCTAATTCAAATATACCAGACACGTTACAGCTAAATGAAAAAGCAAGAAACATATGGCTGTCTCAAAGTACAGAACATAAAGCACATTATTAATGCACAGGAAACAGTGCTGTATATAAAGAGTAAACACCCCCACCCAATGTATTCTCACCCTCCTCAGAGTACTTGTATAGATATCTGAGCCCTAGAGCATTTTATACATGTGCTTACTCAGGTTCATAAACATTCTCTGGTTTAGGCACAAATGTTGTTTACTGTAAACTCTTCCTGGAACAGTGAAATACTACTAGGCTTGGTAAACTTGTATAGGAGAGTGGAACAACAGTTAACAGATGCCCTATAGGCTCTAAATGCTAATGAAAAGCAAGTCATAAGCAGAGAATACAGGTGTGGGGACCCTGAGTAAGTGTAGTTTATTGAATTTCAGAATGCAGTGGTTCCAGCAGTGGCTCAGCTACTACTGGAATTAATGAGTCTTGAAAAAAGTCAGAACAAAACAAGACACAGCACTTCCTCTTTATGTAAATCAACATGAATTCACTGCTGTTGGGAGGGCAAGGATGGAAAGCAAGGAGGCTTTTTGTTTCTTTTGTTTGCTTGTGTGCAAAGATCACATTGCTTTTAAAATCCTGCTTCCTGTTGAGTAACACTTCTCTGGAGTGTGCCTTTGCTCTCCAGTGAGCTCCTGTGACATCTTCTCCATCCCCACAAACACATCACACACAGCCCTAGGTTAATCACAGTAGGTTAATTCTGAGAACAAGGATCTGCCTTTTTATATATATATATATATATATAAATATAAAATGTATGTATGTATGTATGCATACTTTTTTTTTTTTTTTTAACCTCCTCCTCCTCCAAACTAAACACACGTATCTGTGAAAAGGTAAGAGACTTTTCTGGAATCTCCTTCATGCTTTTTTCCAGAGAATATTCACTACTTTAGTTACCTTTTTTTACTACCCAGTATAATTTGACCTTTAAGCAAGCAGCAACTTCAGTAATAAAAAGTCATAAAAGACTCAAGTCTAAAGTCATAAGGGTATCACACAGCTTTTCTTCTTTATTGTTTTTTAGAATAAATGCAACTTTTTGGAAGGTTTTAAGGACTTGAGCTTTGAGCTGCCCTAGCACATAGTTAATTAGTGAGTATGCTCTTGTACATTTTTACCATGCAGGGTACAATCCTAACTAACTGAACACAGAACCCTTAGAAAGAGCCCAGGTGGGCTGATTTGGTTAGGCAGGTCATTGTCATTATTGTTATTATTATGTGAAATGTTATCATGCTAAAATATTGTTACTAAGAGGCTTTTACTAAAACAATTTGAACAGACTGAATTCATATAAGGGTGACAAAAAAACCCTTTGCTTCCTTCTTCCTTCCCAGAAAAAGCCACTCCCAGTTTAAGATATTCCTACCTTGTTCTTCATACAATACATGAAATAAGCTGATGCTTTTCTGGACCATGAGTAACACACCCCTACCACAAGGTTTATTTGTTTCTATTTGCAAACATTCTCCTTGTATTTTCAAACACACTATAGTGCCATTCCAGCCCAGTTTGTCCTGAGTGGAAAACACCCCCGGCTGCATTCCCTTCACCAGATTTCCTCTTGCCCTGCTTATTGTCCCCTCCCCCAGCAGAAAACCTTTCACTCAAGGTCACACTAATCTTCAATGGAAAGAAAAACAGAATGACTGACAGAAGCCTGTCTTGGAACACAGTATTGGACCTTCAGTGAGCTCACCCTTTTAACAAATGGAAACTGTTGTTTACATACAGGTTACATTCTTGCAATTCCATCATTCAAGCAATGCTGGACATCAGCTCGCTTGCACTTCAAGCACGGTAGAATTCCCTTCACTCAGCAATTCCCATGTAACGAAGCCAGGCTTTCTTTCTCTGCACATTCCTCGTTCAGACTATTCCATTCCCCTCCTCACTGACCTGACCACCCTGTGCTTCTCTCTGCAGGTTTTGGGGTGAAACCTTGTCCTTCTCAGGCAAGGTGGTTCCATCTAACCAGCACCAGCCTCCCTCAGCCACTCTGCCTCCTCCCTTATCTTCCTGCATTCCTTCTTTTTCATTCCACTGCTGCTCAGATCTCCACAAAACTTCCATCTCAGATCTGTTTTATGGATGCTTATCTGTGCATATCACACACAGTGTTGCACTGAATTGGGCATATGAGCTAGATTCAGAGTGATAAGTGATAAATACAGCAAAAAAAATTGCCAAGGACAGCCCTTTAAATACCACTGAACTTTTCCAGGGCATGGATTAGCAGTACCCACAGCTGTAAACTGCCACATTTTCTAAATACATACACTTTGACTTGTAAATACCTCTAACCCAATAGCTGTGGGCTGCATGAACCTGACACTGAATGCTCTGCAGGCTTTACTTCAGTGCTGAATTGAAGGGAAGTCACTCCTCATCCCACTGCTAGATTCCTGCTCGTCAATACATTCATACTGCATCAGCTTTTCTGAGAGGATGCAAAGCTGCATACAGTGTGATTGATTTTCTCCTTGCAGTTCCTTAACAGGCATGAGAGGCAGAGGCACAAAATACTCTGTCCTCGGGTAGTGCAGGAATGCTCCTGGCAGCAGAAATAGTCCCTAGAGCTGTGCAGAGCTCCTTGGGAGCTTGTCTAATTCATATTTATATAATTCATATTTATGCCATGCAGAGCAACCCAGAAACCAGGAGAGATGAGAAGAGAATCCCTGCACATCCAGCCTCTTGTTTGGCTGCAGAATCCAACCTGAGAGTTTGTATTCACACAAATACAGAAATGCACTGCTGTGAAGAGAAAATCTCTTGTTCCATTATTTTAATGACTAAAAGAAAGGAGAGAGGAAAAGCTTTCCTTATGGTCTCTACAGAAATTTTGCATTATAATGATTGATGCCTTTACACCTGATTGCATTTTGTGCTCACTTGCAAGACTGAGGGTAGAGACCAGAATTTGCCTCAGCATCTCTGCAAGGCAGGAGGGGAGAAGCAGCACTCAGAGCTTTGAAAGCACAGCAGCCAGCTTTGCTGCCAGTTAACAGTGGCAAGGCACCTTCCATGTCATGCTGAAGGGGCATTCCCTTCGGATCTGATGCTAATCCAAAAGTCTTCCCATTCACTGTCATTTTGGTTTATATGATGAAACTAGTTCATCACTAAAGTCAGTTAAGTAGTTACTGGGGGAAACAAAAGAAACATTAAAAAAAAAAAAGCAAACTTAGAATGAACCAAAGCTCAGAGAAGTTACAGGTTCACCATTCACTCACAAAGCTTGTAATCAAATGTTTAAAAAGCAGACATCTGCTAATTCCATTCAGTATTTTGTGAGATCTATAGAATTTAGTAACATTTAACCCCATTCTAACTTTCCTCGTTACAAGTACAACCAGTGGTTTTTCAGCTCTGTGGTCTTAAAAAAACAGCTAGAGTTTACTTCCTTTTTGTCTAACCAATAATTTAAAAAATAAAAATTCAGTTGCAACGTCCTCATCCAACAGATGTCACAGCAGCAGCCAGCTATTGCAGCAGAGCATTCAGCAGGGCTGTGAATGCACAAACTGCATTCTCCCCATGCACAGTTCCCCACACAAGGCTGGGCACCTGCACTAGTGAGGCAGGAGAATGAGGTATAAAAGTCACTGCTAGGACATATTCTCAGTGCTGACACACTGAAATAGTGGCTACAGAAAGAAAGGATATCCAAAGAAGCTTAGGCTGTGATGTTTTCATCTTCAGAAACTGTATCAAAGCTATTTGCAGTGAAGGACACCTGCCAATCCAGTACATGGACATCCATTACAAAGGTAACAAATAATGTTAGGTAAAAACATCTCCTGGCTTCACCTCAAAAAAAAATAATTAACTGTCTGCTCTGAATTATCTGAGGCTGTTGGGCACAGGAAGCCCCTCTCAAACAAACCTCACATATAGGACAAGACACCCTGGTACACAAAGTTTAGAGTTCTGAGTTTGTGTACCACAGAGCTAAACTTTTGTTCCTAAATTTCATTCTTCATGCAGGCAGCGTTATGTGGGAAATGTGCAGTGCCTGCACTTTGCTGGAGAACGTGAGGAATCCTGCTGATGGCAGAGCAGAGTCTCCTCTGAAGTTAGTGCTTTCCTCACAGACAGTTGTTCACCTCCTGTGGAGAGCCAAGGGGAGCCAGCCACGCTGTCTTACCACCTGTGCATTCCTGCCTGTCTGTGTCCTTAGTAAAGGGCAATTTTCCAGGTCCAGCTGGATCAGTGCAAAATATATCTTGGGCTGCATTCCAGGGAAGTTCAATATACAAGATATAAACGTGCATGTCCCTTATTTAAGATGAGCCTTATACTGGGTTTTAGGAAATAGATGATCTCACTGGAGGAGAACTCCTATTAAATCAGGGAAAAAAGTGGGGAAGGGGACAGGAGGCAGGGGAAAACCAGTAATGTTTGGCTGCCATGCCAGCTTTCCATTGTACCTTTCTAAATACAGCAGTACACGTTCACTGACTGACCTTGCCACTACATTCATATCTGTTCCAATTCTGGCATTTTCCATCCCTTACTTTGGCTCTTTCACATAAGCAGATTATACCAGGACCTCCACACTCGTGTCTGAGGGATGTGATACACAACTTCACCAACAGCCCTTTGGGAAGGTGAATCCTGTTCCTTGCTCTCCTTGTGAGCAGTAAGCACTTCTAAGGATTGACTTAACCAAGAGACATCCTGAAAACAGAGGCTGAGAAGCATTGGCTGTCAAATGTTTCACTGCTGATTCTGTTATTAGCAAGGGAGCACTTCAGGGAAGTTACAGTTCCAAACATTACTAGGGTTAGCAAGAAACAAGGAAAACAAGATTATCTAGGGGCTTACAGGAACTGTGTCTACAATGCAGTTGACTTTCCAGAGTGCTTCAGAAAAGTACTGCTTGTGAGCTTGCTTCATAAAAATACTTTAAGCAAGATTAACTCTGTGCAGCAAGAATTTTTCAAGCAGTTGCTGGCAGTAGGAATAGTCTCTGGTTCCTGCTCTCTGCAATGTGCTTATTGCCAGAGGGGAAGCAATGCATATTTTGTGCTTTTGAACAACAAGAATCCTTTTGTAGGGTGGCTTATTCAACAGCAGGTAATTAAAAAATAATTAAGATATGCCCAGAGACACTCAGCATTTGCTTTTAGATCAAAAGCTGAACTTAGCAAGCACAATCCTGTTAATTACAACTTCTCAGTAATCAAACTGATTGTGGTAGTCACCCAATCCACCCCTCTGCATGTCTCAATCGCCGTGTGTTTTATTGTTAAAGTCTCTCTCAGCTACTGAGGCGTTTTCTCTGACTGTGGCACGTAGCAAATTTCCAGGGTTATGCAAGAAAACTGTCAGGTTGGCAGCTGGGTCTCTGCCACTTGAGTGAATCAGCTGACACATCCTCCCATCCACACGTTTAACAGTTGGAAGGATGAAATCCATTCGAACTTACCTGACACCTCATCTGCTTCCACCTTTGTGAAGGACACTGGGACAGTTTATTACCACGACAGTGGCCAGCAAACACACTGGGCATTATAGGGAAAAGCCAAGAGGACTTTTTGATGAGCTAGTGCTACCCAAAATGTAATAAGAAGGATTATTAAACCCTGAAGTTACAAAATAAGGATTACCTCTTCCAGTTGCAGAGAGAAACAATGCAGAATGGACCTAAATTAGTTGCAAACACCGATTTTTTAAAGCAACTATTGTGAAGAGATCTCACCTATCAAAATGAAGCACTAACTCCAGTAACTTCCTCTCCACTTCAGGAAAGGGAAGCAAATGAAGCAGCCTAACACTGTTGCTTCCATGCCTCGAAGAGAACACAGTTCCCTTGGGTGTGAATATGTCAGGAAATTAAATCAGCTCCTTCATTCCTACCTGTCTCCTAATTATAGCCCAGTGTATCTCAGAGGGAGCCAAGACTGCAATTCAGATAATATTTTTGCTTAATATATCACAGACTTTTTTTACCAGATACTGATGGCAGCATGAACCCTCAGTTTAGTTTCTGTGGGAGGTCTTTTGACATGTATTTAAACATCTATTTTCAATATGAAATGAAATTATCATGTGAAATATATAGAGCTGTTCCTACTACAGTCTAGTAGGATGTACCTATATGAAAGCAGAAAAATGTCCTTGAATGTCTTTGAGTTCATTAAAATTAATTAAACCTCCATAATGATATTTTTATTCATAATCCAAGTGAGCTTCATTTGATCAACTCTGTTTCACTCTTTTAAACCAATCTACACACAATTAAGCCCCTTTGATTTGGAGTAAGTAAACAAATTAGCTTAGCATAATCCAATTAACCCACGCACATTCAAGTTAATTTTCCTGGAGAGCTCCCATGTAGAAAAACATTAACATTCTTAAAATAACTTAATTCAGTTGAGTGGTATGCACACACTACTTCGTGCATATCATCTACACCTCCCATATGAAAACCAGAACTGCTGGAACTCCTACAAAAAACAGTGTCATGCCTTTGATCCTTCTCACACTTACCTTTCTCACATTATAGAAGTCTCGATGAGGATTACTCTTCAGTTCTTTAAATTCTGACATTTCATTCAGCATCTCATGTAAGCTAAATTTAGATTCTAAAAAGTTAAGCCTCCGATGACAATAGGTTTTTCTGTAAAAGAAAACACAAAAATGAACTGCAACTTAAAACTAGTTGTAATTCAAATTCAAAAAGAACATCCAAGTTTTGACAGTAAAAACAAAGTTGGGGCGTTTTATGAGGTTCAAGACAAATCCATTCTTTTTATCCTACTGGTTAACAAATATGCAAGCCAATTTCAGACCAAAGTTCTTAGTGAAATCTCAGACAGAACTCTACATAACCATCTTATGTCCTTCACCTTGTCCAAGTATTCCTCACTATACCTGTGCATAAACTGCAGCCCTTTTGGTAATAATGAGCAAAGCACAAAACCTGTAATCAAATGTGATGTCAAATTGCAACTTGTCTAAAATGGTACCACCAATAGAACAATCTTCTTATATATAACAGAAACAACTTGTCATCCAGCCTTACTCATTAAGATTTTTTTAAATCCTCCAAATATATTTGCTTTTTCAGTTAAATGTGAGAAGCCAAGACAAGATCGAATATGCTTTCATTTTCATGCCTTGAGAACACATATATTGTGTCAAAATACTTTTTTCCAAAATAATTTCTTGTGCCCTTTTTAGAAAATATGCTTTTTTGTTCCTGCTTGCCTACTCAGAGCTCCATCTTCACTTTCATTTTCTGTCATGTTTCTCCTTCTATTTTTAACCAATGACATGGTTTTTCTCTTCACCATCTGTCAATTCTTATTGACTCCACAATATTTTGGTAGCACTGTGAATGTAATAGCCTTCTTCTTCCTGCTTCATTGTTGCCAATCTCTCCTCAATAGGACAAAAATCCCATTATGGTTTTGGAAGCCTGGTTCAAACCCAGTCTCACAGAACCCAATACTGATCAAGACCCCTTTGCCCACTGCAGGAACTCTGTTGAGTCATGTTGTTATCCAAAAGACCACAAGCCTGAGGAGCAGGGGGGAGATTTCATCAGTTTGCCAGCAGCAAAGATTAAAGAACAGTGGCTCTCTGAGCAGCCCTACATGTGATGGGCATAAACGACAGGAAAGCACTTGCTGCAAACAGGGAAACAATACCAAAAGAAGAGCTTATGCAACAGGATTATGAGAAAGACCTTTTTCTTTTGGGCTGTGCACATTTCTCAGAGAGTTTGGATGAGCCTGCAAAGGCTTACTCTGAATTAGTGAAAGGAGCAGGTGACTGACCTACATTCACCAAGGTGCTGAGTGTTTAACTTGCTCTACCACAGCCCTTCTTACTTAGGGCTTCCTGTTACAACTGTGAAGTGAAAAGGGGCTTCAGCATGTTTTCCTCCTCATCCTTTTATCTTCTCATTACCTGTCTTGGGATATAACACACTGTCACTGGAATGCATCTGCCCATAGCTGACTGTAACCAAAGCCTGCTCAAGCTGGCAGAAGCACAGGAGTTGGCTCCTGAGAAAGGACCTAGGGAATGTGCCAGGCTTGTTGTGCCACTGTCACTGCACGAGGCAGACAGACTGACACAGCTGAGACAGACACACAGGGCACAGAATGCACCAGGTGGGGCTGACTGGGCACAGTGTCAGTGATGATCTCTCCCGTGCAGCAGCACCATGAATGCAGTGCTGGCACAGAGGGCAAATAGCTCAGGAGGAGAACAGTTCAGGTTCCTGCTTAATTCCATCTTAGAGTGGATGCTTTTCCTTTCCTGGTGTTGAGGCCATGAGAGATGGGGCTGTTTCCAATCCTCAGCTAAGAAGTAAATTTAAAACTGGATGCAAATGCTTTCATCATACACTAGGCAAGGACATTGCTTTGTCATGAGTATCACTCACTGTGCTAGAGTTTTTACATTTCTAGTTTCTAGAGACTTCACAGGAATTTGGTGGTTCTGGGAAATATTGGACTTATTTTGATTGTGCACACACGGATCAGTTTTGCAGCATATGAGCAGTTAATTAACATCTGGAACAAATCAGACTGAGTATTTATGTTGCTGAGCTGATCCATATACTCTGCATGCACAGGGTTTCTCTTCATGCAACCAGAGCAGAACAGACACGAAGGAATTTCAGACAACTGCTCAAAAACCTCAGGTTCAGCATAACAGCCAAAACAAAATTTAAGAGGCTCAAGCTTCAGTTCCCATGCTTCACAAAGTTTGGATCAAAACTGACTTGAATGTAAACATTTGGCCAATTCCTTGATTTTTTCTCTTAACCCCTTTTTTGCCATGGTTGTTGCTAAGAAACCAATGAAATTAAAGGTAGTCACAGGTGGCATTGTATTATTTCCTTTTCCATGATGCATTAATGCTTGAGAAAGGCAAAACAAAACACTACCATAGAATGGGTATGCCGAGGAATTAAAGATCACAGAAGTGAGAAGTGCTAAGGCACAAGTAAGCAGCAGCCTGAGGGGGCAGAGGGTAACAAGAGGAACATACGTTGGGCCATCTGCAATGAGAGCAAGGACGTGGCTCAGGTCCAGGGTGTAGGTCTGCAGGTCAGGGTATGGCAAACTCCGGGGCTCATTGAGCTCCATCATCTCTTTGTTATCATAAACAAAGGGAATGCCACCTTGCAGCTTGATAACATAATCCAAATTGTCTGGAGCATCATCGAGGTTATAAGGATCTTCATTTTCTTCTGGGGGTGAATGGAAATCTGAAAACAAATTTACATTACGGTTAGAAGAAATAACTTACACAAAAGGCAAAATAATTACAATTAAGCTTCTGTAAAGCTTAATTTCTGACAGATCTCAGTATTTGCATTAAAATCACATTCAGTTACTATAAAAGATCTGCTGTTACAAGATCTGCTGTTTTTTCTGACAGGCTTTAGTTGCAGCCCCTCTCTAAATTAAGTGCCTACCTTAATTCAAATGTTGTATGTTATCAGAGTTCTCTGAACCAATGCACACAGGTTTAATACTATTCTTTATTAATGTGTGTTGGAGTAAGTTTGAAAATGAGTTTGCAGAAGTATTTAAATTAGGATGCTTGAAGTACAGTTGAGATTTCTGAACAATAAAATAATTGTTGACTTCATACCCACCTTCATTATTTTCTTTTCACCTTCTGACTCACTGTAGCAATTTCAGAAGTTCGTATTCAAGCATAGAATCAGTTGGTTTTGTTGTGTTTGGATTGGAGTTTTTTAGTTTTTGAGGGTTGGTTTGTTTATGTGGTTTTCTGTGGTGATGGTTTTGTTCCGAGATTTTTTAAATAAAATATTTTTTCTAACTTTTTTTTTAAATAGAAGCAAAAAGCATAGAAGCCAAAAATAGTACAACACAAATCCAGTTTATCCCTTGGCCTTCTGATCACAAAGAAAATCACAAAGTACCAGAAGCACAGTTGGGATAATTGTTCAGTACAATTTTGTAAAGCCTTTAAAAAGTTATAAAGGTTTTTCCTAAGAATCAAGTAATCACACACACTTCTTGGAGCTTTAGTTGATGTGAACACTCAAACATTGTCACTCCTGCTATGAACAACCATCACTTCTTTTACAATGTCTTACTAAAGCAACCAGCACAAAGTGTCCTGACTGCATTTATGGCAACTGAACTAGATTCTTTGGCTCAGTCTTATCAGAGATTTCTTCTTTTACCCATTCAGTTAAGCCACGACAGAAAAGTAATTACCAGTCCTTTTATTCACCATGGGCACCTGAATGTATGTTATAAACTGATACCATCCTTATCTCTAATCTTCATAACTATCCAGCTCAAACTTGTGCTAATTAAGACATTGTGTAACAAGATTTCATTTTTTATTGTAAGTTTAAAATCGTAGCTGTAAGAAAGTTATTAACCTAATAATAGCTTGGAAATATCTCCCTGGCAGCTGTTCCAAAATATCTTCCCTGTCTTGAATATTCAGTATACTGTCCTCTTTACACTCTTCCTGGAAAACAAACACTTGAAAACATATTTAGTCACCCTCTTTCAACCACTAAGCCAGAGAGTAATTGATTTAAAATGTCACTTCCAGGCTGAAAATAAGTTGTCAGCAATACAAACACATCTACAGTGGCCCATCTGTACAGACCAAAGGTTGCTCCTCACAGACTAATCCAGAAATGAGCAGTGCAAACAGTTTAATGCACAAGCAAAGCTTTCAAGACACAACCCACCCAAGAGACAAAAATAATCTGTGACACACATAGTGGGAGAATATGTTCAACCTAATAAGCCTTGTTGAGAGATCACTTTATTTACCCAGGCAGAATGCCCAACAAATATGACTCTACAGCTTCTAGTCTTCACCTGGCAAGTGCAGCCTGCCTGTGAAATTCCTGACTCAGGACTTGCTAAGTGGCATGTCTGTATCATGCTTCAATTTATGATGTGGATGAGCTCATCACCCCTTTTAGTCCCCTATGCCAAGATGAGGAGGAATGACTTCACTTTAAACCACAGCCATGCAGCTTTTTGCTGGGAGAGCACAAGTATGCTACTTAACAATCCATTTGCTTAGGAAATAAAGTAATCAGTGAGAGTCTCGTCTTGGTTTTTAGGTTTTGACAGCTTCAAAGTTCCAAATTAGATACAGAATTTATAACTTAGGCCCGTCAGTGATTCTCCACTCAATAAGAGAATAAATTACAAAGACAGTCAGAAGAGATCATCACAAAAACACAACTTCCCTTTACTACAGTAGTGCATGGGTTTAATTCTGTATTTTAAAATAACGTCTAAATTTTTTTAGAATGTAATTGAATATTTCAGAAAGGATATTCACCTGGGCACACCTCATCTTCAACCTTCCATTTCTGATCCCTCATGCTGCACAGGTACTGAGATGTTGTTCTCGGGAAGCGATGGTAGGCGAGTCGTGAGTACTTCTCTCGGATGAGAAGAGCTTTCACCAGGCTCTTGGCAGCTTGTTCATAGTCATCAACTGTAACCTGGAAGGGAAACCTGGGTAAATACTGGAAAACAAACCAAATCCACACCAGTAACAAGGAGACTGAATTTCCAGAAACTAAAGTGTACGGGGCTTGACCATAAGGATCTTGCCCAAGGAGTAAGGAACACAGTGACAGAATCAGAATCTAAACGTGATATATAAAACACACACAAATGTTTTTATCCTCCCATATATTACCTATTTATTGAACATCTGATTATGTTTTTATCCAATCTATCATTAAAAAGAGTATAAAACAACTTTACCCCTAACTGTTTAACAAATCACTATTCACAAAGCAATTTAGAGTCTGCTGCAGAGAACCATCATATTGGCATTTTACACTTCATGTACATATATGGCACTTTTTTTACACCCTCTAGATACAGAAAGTGGGGGAAAAAATAGTTTCTTACCCCTGCACAGTAGTCCCCACTAATTGAAACTCTCTGGAATTCTGGTACATCATATGGCACTTGGACTGGCACAAAAGCACTTGGGAGAACTGGCGTGGCAGGAGACAGGACAGGATTGGCTGGTGGTGCTTTCCATTCCTGAGGTGGAATTTGTAATGACAAAGACTGGGATCTAATCATCTTGAAACTTTTCTTCCTACGAATTCATGGTATAAAACATAAAATAAGCCACGGTATAAAACACTAAATACATTGGAAAACTGATTACAGCAAAGAAATCGCCCCCTAGGAAGTTTCACAAATTAAATCTCTCATACCACAGAAAAAATGCTGGTCAGAGAGTACTTGTGCTTTTAGCTTTTCTGTATTGACATTTCACATGATCTACACTACACACAATTGCACTTACCCTCTACATGACTCCAATATGCCATAATTTATTTACAATCACTCCAGGATGCCCTAAGGTTTTTATTTGGCTTCTCACAACTTCAGTTCCAGCAAGTCAAAAAGAAAACGTGATCACTATGCTCACATTACTAAGTGTTGGTCCTTGCAGACTGACAGCATCAGAATTTGTGAAGGATCAGACAGAAACAAGTCAGTGTTACATATGGAAATTGTTTGAAGTCACCATGCTGTTACACACACTTCTCATCCTTCCCAAAACTTGCAGGACCTAAAACTCATCTAGTTGTCAGACAAAACTAGGCAACAAAATTTCACATACAGTCATTCAGTTCAACTTGTAAGGAAAAGGAGGAGCACCTAGTTATTCCTTGGGCAGTGAGACTTGAGCAGAAGGCTGATATTGGTTATCAGAGTGATATCACAGCATGGCTTTGATACACAAGTCCATTCCTCACTTCAGGTGGAACTCACAAAAATGTTCTAATGTTCCCTTTGCTCATCAAAGCCCTCATAGACGAGCACCTCAGATAAACCAGCTAAAAAAGAATGCTGAGTTTTCCAGTGAAATAATTGTAATACCTCAAATAGAGGTTTGGAATATCTCTGAAGATGGAATTAATTTTCCTTACTCAGTTTAAATGTGCTTAAATGTACTTTAAATATTCATATAATATATAAATACTATGTTATAAACTACCTGTCATACGAATTTCTTTTGCACTGTGGAAATAGTGCCTACTTTTGTAAGTTAGGTACCAAAACCTTAAAATGTTAGTAAGGCATCAGAATCAGTAACAAAGAAAAAGGAACACTGGAACATTCTCTGAAAGCTGCATATTACTTCTGTGGTTTTCTTAAGAGTAAGAACATGCAGTGCTGTAAAATTAACACCCAAATTTCATCCTCTAAAGCACTTGCAGCCACCTAGGAAATCAGCATCAGTTTCAAAAGGCAGTGTTTGATCAACTGCAAGTGGAAATAGCACAAGCTGTACTTGTGCCACTGTCCCTGAAGTACACTTCAGTCCTGCAGGATAGAGATGAACACTTGTTCTGTTCCCCCATGTAAACAAAATACCTATAATACCCCTTCTTGCAGTTAAACCTGTACAAAACCTGAGTTTGTTTCTGTGAGACAAATTTTCTAAATTAGAAGTCAAACACACCGGTTCAGGAGGAAGCATATACCAAACATTTGTTTGGCTGGAAACATCTGGTTTTCCCTTCTGTGCCTGTTTATGTCTATGAACATGCCAACTAGGAAATCCACTTGCACAATTCCAAACCCAAAGTCTCAGCTTGTATCATCAGTGAGTCATACCTTAATTTAACTAAATTGACTCTTCTCCCTTCTGCTCCAGAAACATGATTCCAAGTGTTGCCCAACTGCCTTTCTGCAGCTAACCAGGTACATGTGCTCAGCTATCACTTTCAAAACCTTTCCTGTCTGCCTGCTTTTTGAAGAGTCTGTACACGTCCAACCCATTTGGTGTCAGGCTGCTGCTGAGCTCATGTGACTCCAGAAACAGCCCAGCAGTCCTGTGAAGGCAAGACACTGGAACAGCCTGACATCAGGGGAACGCTGCCTCTCTTACAGAAAAAATATATCACAAACCAAAGCAGGTTTGCCTTCATTACAGCCATGGGTAAAACAAAGGTGGAAGGCAATTTATTTTTTTTTTAATGTGCACTTTTATGGCTGACAGTGGTTAGATTTTATCTCTGTGAGAAAAGGAAACCTACAAATAACCTCATTATGCCAATACCACTTTTCACCTTACCCCTTGATCTTAAATATAAATTCTTTGCTTTCATCTATTTTTGCAGAGACTAAAGGAAGTATCACACCACTGTTATTTTCTCTGTGTTAAAATTTTCTGTTTCTTTTAATGAAACTAGAAAAAGAGGGGGGAGTGTTTATTTTTCTGACTCTTCTTACATTAAAGACTCTTGGGGTTTTGTTCATTTCTACCCAGCTATGCTGTTTATTAATTCTGCATAAGCAATATCTGTGCTATTGCTGGGAACACAGCTGAGACAACCTGACCAACCCAAGCTCCCTGGGGTCCATCCCCATATCTCGGGCACAGGACAGAAGGACACCACAGGGGTGGCCCTGGTACCTGCTGCTCACCTTTCTCCTCAAGCAGTAAAGGGCAGAATGCTGCTTGCCATAACTCAAACTCACTTCAAAAACTATTTTCCACTAGGAAAGCAACTCCAGAACGTACCTTTTAGCTGTTTCCACCGACTGCTGTTCTGCCAGCTCCTTCTGCAGCTCCCTCTCCTTGGCCTCCTTCTGCCCAATGGGGCAGTCTTCAGGCACGGTGAAGAGTGACAAAGCATCTTTGCTGTCTTCTTCTCGCAGGACTTTGGCAAACACCTTCTCAGCCAGGAGCCGCACGTGCTCGTCCACCTCGGAAATGTTGAGCTTGGGAAACTGCCGGGGCATCTCGCCTGGGGAGCAGCACAGTTGGGAAAGTTAGAGCTGCAGAACGGGGGAAGATGTGCCAGACATTGGGGGGGTTTCCACGGTATGCCTGTCAAAAGGCAGAGCTTGGAGAAAATCAGAACAAAGCAGAAGAGCTCTGCAGAATTTCAACTTGCGTGCAGTACAGAAGAACACAAAGCAGCTCTGCTCTTGGAGCCATGTTAATTTGGGCATCAGGAACCTCTTGGTATAGCCACAAAAATCCCTAAGCAGTTTATGTAGAGATTTACCAGGAGATTCCACTTACTTGCACAGTCAGTCAGACAAGTATTTGTGATACAGTGGATACTGAGCTGTGTGTCCTTGCACTGAACCTGGAAATCACACTCAGTTGCTTGCCTCCTTCCTTGCTCAGGGACTTCAAACCAACAGGCCAGTTAGAAATGCAGGTTGTACATTCCCACCTCATCCCATTCATTGCACGAATCACAAAGTCACAGAACTGCTGGGACGTGAAATAGTTGCACAACAGGAGCAAAGATAGAGTCAACTGAGTTAACTTTTTTCGACTTGTAGTAGCTCATATCACATTTTTGAATGCATGTGGGAAACAGATAGATTGTGAACTTCCATTTCTACTTGGCATTCAAATATTACTTCTCAAAAAGAATATGTTTAATGTTTCAAATTTTTAAGTAGCTAGCCTTTCATCACAAAATATTTCTGTTTTGTTCTAGCATCATTACTAAAATGCCATCTTTATTGTTTCTTCTGTAGTTTCCTGGCTTTACATTTATTCCATTTTCATACAATCCAGAATGTGCATTTTAGCATAACTGGAAGCATTCCAGAGGGAAAAAACACAGTGCTGATAAGCCACTGACCAGCATTATTTGTTGTGTACTACAAAGCTTTCTGAATGCCTTCAGTATGATGGAGTTTATAACAAATAAGATTAAATTCTTATTACATAAGTTAAAAATAGCTGCGAGCATGTCACAGCAAACAGATCCAAGCACTGCCAGCATGTAAAGTCTGGGTCCAAAACTGGCATTTCAGAATCCTTCTTGGCTAGAAAAATGCAAATGTATTTTATGAGATAGCATTCATTTAAATAACGACATACCCTGGAAGTCAGCATGGAGCGTGGCAGTTTTTTATCTCTCCACACACAACTTATCAGGGCTCCCATTACAATTTTTCTGTAGGCATGCTGCAGGTTTCACATGTTGATATGTGATCCTTTTGATATGTGATCCTGTTGTTTTCAGCCTAAAAGACTCTAATTAATGTCCACCTGTTTTCACAGTTGATTTGAGAACATTTTTGCTTTTATTCTAAAAGCAAATGTAATATGAAAAGGTGACAAGAGTTAAATTGGACCATAATACAGCAATTTAGTGTTCCCCTACATTACTTTGCATTCTTATTTTACAAGAACTCATTCACATCCCAGTAGAAAAGCATCTCTGATTTTAAGGAACAGTGGATCTGACTGTGCTGTTTTCTGCCTGGGGAATATTTGTTTTGCAATTAGTATTAAGTCTTCATAAAATCAAATATAACTACGGAAGAAATTTTAAAATACATGCATGTTTAGCTGAATAATTCTATGACAATGCACTACTATGTCTAAGTAACATCCAAAATTAGCTTTGGTTTCTCAGTTTCAACCCCCAAGGAAGTCACAGGAGTCAGTCCCCTGACCTCAATGAGCACAGATGTCAGCAGCAGAGCCTGCCACACATACAGCAGCCAGCAGCAAGGGCCTTTTGGGCCACTTCAGCCAGGGAAAACTCCCTTTATACCTAACTACAGTAAGAGTAATAACAATACTAGTACAATGTGAAATAGTAACGTAATGCTGAGCATTTTCCCAGTTTAAATGAACTTTTTCCCTAGACAATTGTGATCAGAAACAGAAATGCAGTAAGAAACACGCCGCACGAGAAACCATGCTGTATTTTAAATCCTTACAATAAAATAGTGAAGAGACAGTAAGTATAGATGTAAGTACAATCCTTTGCTGACACCAAAGTTTTTTCTTTCTTACAGAACCCAAGCTCACAGTCTCCACTCAAGCATCAGACACTAAGGCACAGAACAGTTTGAAATTTACGTTCACCCACATCACTGTTAGCTCATGGCAATGTAATGAGCCTAATAAACCTCAAATAGCCATCAGGCACCTCATGCAATACTCGTGCGAGCTGTGCCATCCTGAATTGGAGGAGGCTCTTGTATCCAGTATCCTTCTATTGAACTGCTGTCCTTTGCCCAAGGTGAGCAACAACTAGACATTTTAATGGGATGGGGAAGGGTATGAATGCCACCCAGTAAATGCTCTTCTCCTAAATATCGCGATCTAATAGAAAGGTTGGTTGCTCTTTAGGTCTGCACCTTTGCAGAAGAAAAGAAAGCTGTTTCTCTTGAAACATGCTGCACTTAAAAAAAATAATAATAAAAATAGATGGAATGATGACTCGAAAAGCAATTCTCGCTCAGGCATTTAACGCTCCTGAATGTATACCGAGCACATGCCGTGAAAGCCAGAGCCGCCTGCGAGCCCCGCGGTGCCCGGCGGGCAGCGCCGCATCCCAGCGGATGCCGCGGGCAGGTGGGGCCGGGCCCGCGGGCGCTGCGGCCGCAGGAGCCCCGCACGGCTCCGGCCCAAGGTCACGGCCGGCACCACGGCCCGGCCCGGCCCGGCGCGGCACTTACCGGGCGCCCCGGGGAGAGCCATGCTGGCGCAGGGCCGGGCCGCCGCCGGCCAGAGAGACGCTGCCCGGAGCCACCAGCGCAGGAGGCAGCCGGGGGAGGAGCCGCTCCCTCCAGCTGCCTCCGCCGCCGCCGCTCCCTGCTGCCGCATCCAGCCGCCGGCCGCCCGGTACCGCAGTGCCGCGCCGCCCGGCCCGGCCCGGCCCTTTACGGCCCCTTTATAGCCGGGCCGCCCGGGGGCTGCATCGCGGCCGGGGCGGCTCCAGCGGCTGGGCGGGGGTCGGGGGGGCTGCGCTGATCCTGTCCTGTCCTGTCCTGTCCTGTCGTGTTGTGTCGTGTCCTGCCCGGCCCCGCCCGGTCCGTACCTCTGCGGGGGCCGCGCTGGCCCTCCGGGGCTGCACCTGTGGCGGCGGCGCGGCCTCAGCGGCGGCCGGAGCAGCGGGCAAAGCGTGGCCCCTTGCCGTTCCCCTTCCCCTTGCGCGGCCCGAAGGCAGAAGTCGCTGTCACATGTTCCCCCAGCGGGCAGGGAAGGAGGGGCGGCAGCCCGGCCCCACCTGGATTCGCCTCAGCGGTGCCGCCTTCCCGGGCGCCGCGTTCGAAACTCCTCGGGAAGCGCTTTAACGTGGAAAAACTTGGGTTCGAGATCACAAAGTCGTGGGGCCGGCGCACAGTGACAGCCGGTAAGCGTGCTGGCGATGTGTCTCGATCAGAAGTGTTTCCAACAGTGTGGCAACGCCGACCAGGTGCTCGTCTATATTAAATAATAAACAAACAAAAAGCCCCAAGAAATTTTCCGGCTAAACAGGCCAAGGCAAATAACTGAAGTTCAAACCCAGAGTGACTCAGCAGGAATGAGGATATTAACGTGTAAAATAGTTTGACCTTATTTTGAGAAATTCTGGGCCCTGAAGCTGAAAATTCTAGGGGCGTTTTTTGTGAGTTTGGGTTACAATACTTGGAGACTAACCTGAAGACATTTAGATATAAAAGTATCTTATCAATGCAGGGAAGCACTAGGAATGCAGTGAGTGAAGGTAGTTGGTGTAAAAAAACGAGCAGAGTTAAAAGTAGATGTCCTAAAACATAAGAGATCAGGTAGCTCTGTGTCCACCCAGCTTGTAGGCATAGAAATGCTCCATGTGTACACCTCAGGGGTTTATGGCTTCAGAAACTCCTTTACTTCACACAGCTACTGAAGAAATGAAGTGAAAAGAAAGGAGTTTTCCATCCCCAATCCGAGTTGCAAAGAAGAGCGGATATTTTGACTCTTAGACGAGAGTCAGCACATTCACCTTCGTAAAAAAGGCTTATGTGACTTATGGCCACAGCTGTTATGAGACATGTAGCAATCTAAACCATTCCAAAATGAGTCAGCCATAATTAAAAAACATTTTTAAAACAATATTAATACTACAAAAATAGGCATTGTTTCTCAGCCCGGACAAAGGACTTATGCTGTGTACACCTGCTTTTCCCACAGTAACGCTGAATGTCTTCATCAGCTGCTGCTGGCAACACCCTGCCAAAATATCTGCTTGCCAGAAAAGCCCATGCTGGAAGTGTCTGCACCTGTGACTCACAGCTGCCCTGCCCATTTGATACGTGAGTAAAGCACACCTGTTGCTGCTGGCCATGCAATACACTCCTCAATTCCTAATCTCTTAGTGCTGCTTCCTTCCTTCCTTTCTTTCTCCCAGCCACTTGCCTGAACTTGCTCAAACTGGCCTGCTATCACAGCAGTTTGTCTGGAAGTTTGGGCTTGGTATCCATCAAATCATAATTGTGATGCTGGATTCAGGTATCCCACGGCCTTTTGGTTTTCTCTCCTCAGCTTGGCACATCAGTCTTGCCTCTGCACTTGATTTAATCTCTTCTGTGGGATGCAAGAGCTTGGCAGAGTTTCCCCTCGTGCTGACTTTGTGCCAACCGCAGTGAAAGAATAACGGTTTGGGAGATAACTGTGTTTCTCAGCTTCCTTACACTAAACGGGAAGCTCTGTAAGCCCCCAGTGAAGAGAGAGAGTGTTGCAGTGTGAGCTCACGTATTAGCAAAGCCAGAGAATTCACACAGAAAGGAGACCTTAAAAATGCACTAGCAAAGAAAAGGCTTCTGTGAGCACTGAAGTGCAAATCCCTGAGTGTATAAGACACATTTGTTGTAGGCAACCTTGAGTATTTAAATGAGCTCTCCTTTTTCAATTGGAAAAGTTCTAAAGCAAACTGAGATCATGGCTGAGTAAATGTATCTACAGTAATGGAAGCATTAAGAAAATACTATTGAAGATCTGCAATAAGAGCAGGGTGGATTGTAAGGGTAGGGTAATGGTAATAAATTACCAAGAAAATACTTTAAGTCCTCTCACATTTTGCAGAAGCAATTACTATGGTCAGTTATCTAAGAGCATACATTTCATTGGTGGGTCTAGTTTCCTGTCCTATCTCTGCTCTCCTAATGAACAATTCCCATTCATCCTTGGGGAATGGCAGTAACACTGAGCTGACAGGAAAATAGCATATTTTCAACACAGATGTTGTGCTCTTCCATTGGCACCTACAAAACATAAACCACTAAACCTTAGAACACCTCAGTGATGCCAGTCAGCACCTTGTCTGCCCCATGGGCAGCCTGTCTGCCAGCCCTGCTTGCAGGTAGGTTGTACTTTTTACACACCACATGCTGAATGTACTACAAGTGTCTCCAGAGTTATTTTAAATGTTGAGGTTCCCATTGTAAAATGTCAGTACTTTCTGAAGCCACCTGGGTGTTAGTTCACTTCTGTTAGGCAGCAAGCACTGGCTCTCTCAGGTAAATTTTGCACTTTGTAAAAATGTATTTATTTTAATATTTTTTAATCTTGCCATACAAGAAAAATTTATCCACTTCTTTTTACCAAGCTGCAGCTGATCACATTTATTTATATCATTTTTTATGTGTATTTCTATTATGTCTTCAACTTTCTTTTAGTCTTACTTTAGAGACTATTCTTTTGGTGACAGTAATACGCTCATGATTATTTCAGTGCACATGGTATTTTCTCTTTTGCAGTCTGTCTATTTTAACAAGAGGAAATGCAGTTAAAGTTTTAAATGTCAATATTTACAGAGGAATGGAACAAAATAATAAACCTCCCCTAAATATACATCTGTATTATTAACAATTATTTTTAGAAACAGACAAATCTTGTCTGGGAGATGATTACTGCTGGAATGCATATTCATCAAAATGGTCTCTCATTTTCACTTGTAATTGTTTCAGCTGTTGTAAGAGACTGCTTTCATTTGAGCAGTGCCTTAAAAGCTAATGGAGTTTGAATTAGTTTTGTAAATATATTCATACAACTGCCTATGGTATTGATAACAACAAAACAACTAATGGAACAAATGAAATATTTCAATCTATAATGTACCCATTAGTGGCACCCAAGCCATATTAGACCTAGTACTTACTTTTCTGATCTTCAATCAGTTCAGTTAATGATGTGCTTGGCACACATGCCTTTACTTACTGAAGACTTTCTGATATTCCAACAGAAAAAAACCCCTCACAGTCGAATGAAGTTATCCCCAAAAGCCAGAGGGGAAGTTTGTGCCAAATGTGAAATGCAGTTGAATCGTGTTATCAAATACTCTTCATTGTGAAGGAAGAATGATTCCTTTTTTAAACAAAATAATAGAGAAAATTGCAATAATTCAAAAAGCGAGAAAATTGCTCCACTGAATGATTGAATGATACAAAGCCAATCATGTCTGTCAGTTTTGTAAAGTTGACAAATCAAAAAACATCGTATTTCTTATCCACTGCTTTTCAAAAAGCCTGCAGAAATTAATTGGGCATATGAGTATTCAGTCCTGTAATTGAATTAGAGCAGCTGACTCTTGGTACAGATGATTTGGTCTTTCTCAGTGTTGAGTTAAGGAGGAATTTGTAAATCTAGACCTTTGGCTCCTACTCTGAATAAAAACAACAAATTTCCTATGTTTTGGAGATTGTTCAAGGCCATTCCAGAAAGTGGGATGTGAGATGAGAACTAAGAGGAGAAACTTTGATTAGACCAAGCTTTTCCATAAACTCCATCTTGAGCAGTTGGAATATGTACATACAAGATACTACTAGGCTTATATAAAATGCAAAATGTTTTTTAAATTATTTATACTGACATTAGAACTGAGAGTTCTAGGTGTGGAATCCAGTTCCTGGGGGGTTTTCAGCCAAGTGACATTCTCCCTTCAGAAAGGATACCTGTGAGTATAACTGCCCTGTAGTATATTATTTTAAGATAAAATACATAGAGTATGCAAATATAAACCAGTTTGTTTATATTTTATATTTATATATAAATATATATATTATATCTATATATGATATATATAAACCCAAAATGGAAGTGAGAAATGCAGAAATTTCAAAAGGATGTGACTGTTCAGCCCCTGCTTTAAAAATAAACTGGGAAAGTACCTGTACAGTCCTAACAATTGAAGTCTGAAGCAAGATAAAAGAAGTTTTCCATGAGTTTATAAATAGAATATACTGTAATACTTTGTTGCACAATAAAGGTTTACAAGCAAGACGGGACTCTTTGGTGTGTTTGGAATTATAAGTCATCATGTGGATATTTGGAAAGATTTCTTTCCAGCCACTTGGAGAATTCTTTGCTGGCATCTGCTAACTGCCTTTGGCACAACAGCCATGTAAAATGCTGGTTTAAAACCAGTTTGTCTCAAACCTACTTAGCTTGGACTTTGCAAGTAGTTACCTCAGATGGAAGACTGCCTTTCTCTGACTTTATACATAATTTATCTGAAATTCTGGGACTGTTCAAAGGAGGAGAGGTCTGAATGCATCAGACAAACCTGCATGACCTTAAATCTGAGTTATAAAACAGAATTTTCTGAAAGTTACATTTCAAATCTGTTATGTGCAATGTAGTAGAAATAGTTTTAAAGCACAACTTTGATGTACAATGCCCTTTTACTCAACTTTGTTTTAAGAGGGATTTTATTTGCTTGGAATGCACATAAAATAAAATATTCAGCAAGCAACTGTCTAATAAATTAGATACTGCCAGTGCATGATAAATAATAAAAGAGTGTAATTACAGCTCACAGAGGAGAACTCTGTGGTCTATTTTGGATACCCCTAAAACAAAAATATTCTAAATTAGATGATTTCTGCAAAAATCAGTACTGAAATCCAACTGTATGTTTAGTTTACGTATTATGTTTGTAGGGAAATGCAAATAGTTAAGTGCTACTCAGTTCTGCATTTGTATTATTCTTTGCCATTAAGCTTTCTATAATCTTTTGTGATAAGGGTTTGCATCTGGATTCTTTGGCACTCACATTGGAAGTTTCCTTCCCAAATATCAGGTATCTGTGGGATGCAGGTGGAGCACATAACTGCCCAGGAACTGGGAAATGCAAGATATGGTTTAGACATGACTTTACACAAAGGTCACATATCCTTGAATAAACCCTGGGCTAGGTGTTGTTCAACTTTTATCCTTAAATAAATTCCAGGCTAGGTGTTGCTGAACTGCAGCTTTCCCTGCCCCCAGTTCTCCCCCATCTTCCCTTTGTTTTACAAGTGCATTTTCCAAGTCTCTCCTTTCACAAGTGTCAGTGAAACTCTGGAACCTCCAACCCGGGAGTTTATTTGTTCACGAGGACTCTTAGTGACCATTTACAGCCCAAATAAACTTTCTCTGTGTTCCTTGCCTAGCGCTAAGCAGGCAGAGTTGGCAAGAAATCCAACAGAGAATTTTCTTATTCTCCCATAGAGACTTAAACTGTCATTGGGAGTGGGAATAGTTTTATTATTTCTATCCAGTCTTCCTGTGTAAAAATCACTGTGGCCAGGGCTGTGTTATATCTGTGTTTTCACTGTTTGGATGGTCAGATGTGGGACTGGGCTGCCCAGGGAGGTGGAGGAATCACCATCCTGGAGGTGTCCAAGGTCTGATCTGGGTGATGTGCGTCTGTGGCTTACAGGGGCACTGCTGCCCCGGTGGGGGACGGCGTGATCCTGAAAGTCTCTTCCAAACTTGATGCTTCCAAGATTCTATAGGAAAAAATACTTCAAAACCTCCTGCCATCTCTCCATCCTAGACTACCGGCTACGGGAACGTGCAGTCTGTGACATTTCCCATCTCTTTTATTTCTTTTCCTTTGGGCAGAAGCCGCGCGTTTCCGCCGTGCGGGGCGGGCAGTGCCGGGCGCTCCGGGGCCGTGCGGATCCCGGTTATGTAAAGAGCCGAGTTACACAAGGAATGCACATTTTCCCTTTACGTAACAACAGCCCGGCCCCCTCGGAGCCTCCCCTGTTCCTGCCGGCGCTGCCTGGGCATTAACGGAGGGAAAAGCGGTGCCGGCGCTCTTGGGGCATCCCTCTCTCTTTCCACTCGTGTTTCGTGCAAGTCCCGCCTCTTCCTTAACCTGCAGGACGTTTCCTTCTTTTAATATAAACAGCACACATAGCTAAGTCCTTATTTGTGCTCTTTTCTGGGTCTAAGAAAGACTTTATTGATTCCCAGTTATTGCACGGAGTGAAGGTAATCCAATATGGACCAAGGGAAGCGACAATGTTCTGTGTGCCTCGAGCTCTGTGTTTCAGCTGCTGCCACAATTGGAGGACCTGATTCCAATGCCTGTCTCCAAAGACAGATTTCTTGAAAATTTTTCTAGAATTTTTTTTCTAGAAAAAGGCCTTGTAGCTCAGAATTCTGTCTTTAGCAGATATTAGGGAAGATTGCAGAGATGGTGGGGCCTGATGCTGTTTGCTTGTCCCCTGATGTGCAGGCAGAGCATCAGCAGGTGATGCACACTGGGGATGCTTTCATGGAGCAGGAGATGCTGTCAGAGCTTCTGTGCTTGATGTCTTGCTCAATTTCCCCTGTACTAATTTCTGATCCTGCAACTTTACAAGCCTTTCTCTTCAGATTTAGTCACCCTGATAAGTTGGGGCGGGTGGTTTGTTCAGGATTTTTTTTTGTTGTTGGTTGGTTTTATATTGGTTTCGGGGCTTTTTCCCCTTTTCCTTAGCCCTGCTTCTCCATGGAAAGGCCTCCAATTCCATGGACACCTTGAAGGATTGGTGTAAAGGATGCTCTGCTCAGGGCTTTGTTCAGGTTCTCCACTTGGACATTTTTGACCATACACCTTCATACCCCTTTCCTTTTTCATGTGTTCCTAAAGCCCAGGATCTGTGGGGAGGGTCTCTGTATGTAATAAACTCTTTGCTGGATCGTGTAGTGGAAAAGAAGGGATTTCCACAAGGAGCAGCTCCAACAGGGACAAATCTCTTTGAGTGTCAGGTAGCCAGCAAAGGCTGGAGCAGATGGCAGAAGGTGTGGGATGGAAGGTGACCTGCTGGATTAGTCAGTGTCTGAGTGGTTTATTCCTGTCATCTCCTGTACAATAGCAGGGAAACAGCCAGTCTTCTTAAATCTTCCACACTAAAGTGGAAGAAAAGGTGTTGAACTCAATGCCTGCCTTCCCTATTATTTAATTTCTGAGTTTCAACAACCTTTTGTCTACAAAACAGAAATATCAGAGGAATTTAGAACTTAAATGAGTAGATAATTAAAAAATAAACCGTCTCCTTGGTCTTTCTTCAACTTTGTTTTTTCAGATCAATTTAGTTTTTCTTCAAAACTCATATGAATGTAGTGTAAATTTTATACTTATGCCTGCTACCCCAAAACAATGGGGAAGGTAAATTTGCTGTATGCAAGCATTCACTTTGCAATCTGGTACTGAAACTGGATATTTGCTAAAAGAGCAAGAGTAAACTTCACAATCCCTCAGGATAACTTTTCAGCATTTTGCAGTGCAGCAGGAAGGAATGGATGCTTCTATGACTTTTCCTTGTGCCAGTGTGACACAGTCAGGTGCAGCAGGTTGGCAGAGCATATCAACAGCTTAAAACCACTTTTGCCAACTGTATCTGTGCAAGGGGCCAGAATCCTGTGTTTTCCATCCTTAGGCACCCTGCAGGCATCTTGTGGACACAATTAACTGTGAAAATTCAATATAGTGCAGGGGAGAAACTGAAAGTCTTTTTGGCCCTTGCACTGCCTATCAATTCCACCTTGCTCAAAGGATGAAGACAATTTTTTTTCTATTTTCTTTTATTTTTTTTTGTAGTATCTATGACTGTCAATGGAATAAACTCTGAATGGTATTTACATTTCAAAACTCTGTGCAAGGTTGGGAAATGCTGCATTTAAAAAGCCAATGGAGCCATCTAGTGTTTAAAAATTACAGTTCCATGGTTTTTGGATTTGAGTGTGCAAGAGTAACAGGTACGATCTTCGTGGTCAGACAGGGAAAACAACTCATAATGTTTCATATTAATCCCTGACAGCTCTTGATTCTTGCAAAATGTACAGTTATGGGTGCCAGAAGTGACAGTGTTAAATTGCATGTGGAGATTTCTATCACTTCACTAGAGACACCCAAGTCTAGACAAAAAGGTTTTCTTATATTTATGCTCAGCCACTTTCATGTATCATCGTTTTCAGTTAAATATTTTCATTTCTGCTTGGAATTTAGACCCTTCCAATCCCTGTGCTTGTTCTTTGCCTGCTGCTCCAGGGCATGCACACGACACACACTCACAATTTACATTGAATTTTTCCTTATCATTTCTCATGCCCACAGCCCTTTCCCCCATTACATATTCACATGGTCATTTTCTGCAGTTGTGGATAACTTCTAGAGACGAAGAAACACGATTTTTGTAGTTACTGTTTAAATAATTGGGCTGACTTTATTCTTCTAATGTAACCTAGGAAGATGAGACGACAGAAAGGCAAAAGAGAATTTTTCTGCCCTATGGAGAGAAAATTGGGGTCAAAGCAGAAACTGAGACAACCTGTCACCTTCTGCTGGCATGGCAGATGTAGAACAGAGGACAGGAGGTGTCACACCAGGAAGAGCCACTGTTATTTCTGAGACAAACCACCTCTTCCTGGGTCTGTGACACAAGTCAGTATCCCATGATAATTTTTTTCCCCTTTTTTTTTTCCTGTCCAAGTGTAGTCTAATCATTCAGATTTGGTAGACATAATGCAGTGATTAATTTAAATCCTAATGTCCATTTAACAGCCTAAAACATGTATAATTCAAAGGCAGGATAGGCTTTGGCCATGGGAGCTGACCTGACCTAGCTTTGGCTGTTTGAAACACAGTGGCTAAATTTAAGCTGGTGTTCTGAGACTCTTTACAGTCCATAAGAAGCAAAGAAAGGGTTTATTTGATCTCCACAGAGGTGCTGGAGCCAATCCCAGGTAGGCAGCAGTAACTACTGAAAATCAGTTGCTTACCAGGAATCTCAGAGTGAGTCAGAGTTATCGTAGCTCCCTTGGAAGCTTTTTCTGGATGGCCATTTAGGCAGGAGGGGCATGATTCTAAGAATCACTTGATAGATGGAGTCCTTTTAGTGGCTGCCCAGTGTGGTCAGGAAAGGAAACTGAGTCTTGTGCTTTATAAACTTGTTTGGGTGATTATTGGTGGTTCTTCTGACCACTATACATGTTTAGTTTTTAAAAACAGAGTTTCTTTGCTGATAATATTGCCAAAAGTCAAAATTAAGGCCCTGATAATACCACAGTGCACTAGTGCTGTATTGTATTTACTGAATCCCTTCAAAGGGACTATCATATTATCACAGTGACCTCAAAAAAATGTTAGTCTTGTTTAATCATTAGAACAAAGAGCTAGAGGCCAGAAAGTTCATAATATCACAGTTAGGGACATAGGAGAGCCAACAATGTGGTTCAGAGAAAAGAGACCAGAAAAGACCTGTCTGAGTCAGTGGAGTGTTTCCATTTTCCCAAATGCACAAACCCATGATATACCCACTTTCTCCAGACTTCCAGTTTACATTAAAGCAGGTCCTGTGCCAAGCTCTCCTGTTTACAAAGCTTCTGTCTGCACAAGGAAAGCAGCTGATCCAGCTCTCATGGCATAAACTGAGCTTTTCTAAAAGCTGTAACTAGTTATTTAAGAGCAAATATTGTGGAATAGCTTATGCTACAGTGGTTACACCCATCACCTTCCCTGGAGAGGAGAAAATCCATTACAATATATTAAACATGAACTCATTGTATACTTTTGCAGCATTTTCTTCAGGACTCTACAATAGGCAACTTGAAATAACATTCTGAATGGCATTAGTTATCTTTGAACAGTTAACTCGAAAATCCAATTACATGACTTGGAATGCTTAGCAGAACTTTGATTGCAGGCAATTAGAATTAAGAATGAGACGAAAGAGGAATTATCAGAGGAAGGAAAATGCCAAAGGAAAGGGAATGAACAGCAACAAAAGGAAAACTGTAAAGGAGAAAATCAAAGCACAGAATTACCAGTCAAGATGGGAATGTTTCCTCAGCTGAGAAATGATGGTGGTTGTAAGCCTGAGTGGGCTACAGCAGTACAGAGGATAGGATATCCTCTGGATCCTAATGCCTGCACCCCACTGCTATCAGTGTGCACCTTGCTGTTTAAGTGCAGCACAGAGACCCAAATTCAGACAAGCAGTCATTAAACATGGAATCTGGCCTTCTCTGCTGAATGACTTTTCATATCCCCAGTGCCAAGGCAATATTTCCCCACTGCATGCCCATGTTTGTTCTGCCAGCCTTTTCTCTGCTTGCTTCACTTATCCCCAACTCTGACATTTCACTCTGAGGGTCTTTTAAAAGAATTGGGTTCTTGGATCTGTTTTGAACAGGCCAGAGCTGTTTGTTTCCCTCCCTGTGGCAGACACTTCTGTCCTATAAGCAGACTTGAATGCTGTGACACATTGAAGGAAAAGTGTTTTGTTTCCAGACGTGTGGCAGGAGCTGTGGAGCAGGGGAATAACACAAGGACCTGAGCTGTGCAAGAGGAGCCAGCAAGGACAGAGCAGGGCAGCAGAGCCTCCTGTCTCAGAGCTGCCCTGAGATACTCTCTGAGCTGGTGTGCACCAGGCTGTCAGCTTCCCACACACTCCAGGACAGGATTTTCAATCCTTGAAGGACCAGGAGCTAAAGTGATTTTGCAGAAGTGGTGCTTCTTTTATTTTCATAATTCAGGACCAGATAAAAGGCTACCTTGATAAAAAAATATAATAATATTTATTATATCTATGTAATGGAAATTTTTGCCCTGTTTTTAATGTTCAGGTGTGTTTTTAATACCTGTGCATGAATGTGTATCCACATCTGCTAGGAAAGCCTTTCTGTCTGAGATTAGGAATGAAAAGGAGTCCTTTGTTTTAAATCTTAGTTTGACCAAGTTAGACAAGGAAGATAGATGAATGTTTTACTCCAAGTGTTTCTTCAGGGGAACTAAACTTGAAAAAAATGGGAACATGGGACAGGAAGTCTGAATTAGCTGCAGGAAGTGAGACCTGAGCAAGTGGACTGGACAGGTGAGACCCTGGCTGGAGCTTTCAGGGCTGGGTTCTAGATAACTGCAGATACTGTGATATCCTAGGATGTGTCAAGAAAATACACACTGGATTTCTTGGTTTATCCACATGCAGAGCAGTAAAGTGCTACAAGTGACATGAAATCCAGCCCAGCAGTTTGGGGGGCACACCTTGGTGCAGTTTGAACAGATTTGAGCACCAAGGGTGAGATGAGTGCTCCACAAAGAATTCCTTTGTGTGGAGTTATCACAACATAAGGACTCTCTAATATTGTGGAAAGAGGTACAAATGAGCCCAAGGGCAGCAGGGGGAAAGCAGCAAAATCCAATGAGAAGCTTGTGTGTTATTTAACAGTGTATGTGATTAATAGGAGTCAAGGAAGGTGCTGATTTTCCACCTCTTGATGTTCTCACTTCAAAGCAGTGTACTTTTCTGGAAGCAATGCTTCAGCTGAACAGAGCTGTGGATCTCAGCATAGTAATAAATGGGTAAAATGTAATCACCTTCACAAACAGGAGTCAAACTCAGAGAGCTGTCATTTCATCCTGCCCTTAAATTCTCCCAATCTGTGAAATTTCTTAGACAGTTTTGACTTCTCATCCTAGATTTCATATTGCTTCTTTCTGCATGTAGTTTAATGTTCTGTATTTGTGCCTGAAGGCCAGAGGTGCCTTTTTGTTTCTTGTTCCTTAAACACTAACTTGAACGCTGAAAACATTCCTGTTTTACCAAATCTGGAAAAATACAAAATGGTCATATTACCAAAGGGAGAGAGAGGAGGGGGGGAAAAAAAGAAAAGGAATACTGTGTACCCAACAAAATAGAGGCAAGAATGCAAGAATGCAGGAATGTAAATGTGTTACAGGCTGTTATTAGGATTTTGGATGCAAAAATAAAACCTAGAAAAGACTGAAGATTTGAAAAGGCATAATACAATCCAATTTATTTAGACTAGAGATTGCCCTCCCTAGATTGCTAAGGTGACAAGAAAAATTATGAAAATAAGATAATCATATTTGTTTTAAGCCTGGCAGTTTCCACTGAAATGCCTGTCTCTCTATAATAGTTTTTTTGAAGGAAGTGCCTTGGGGAATTACTAGAAAAATGATCTTTATTAAGTGTTCATGGCCATCTGAACTATCCACCCATCCAGTATAAATGTGTTCTGGCAAAACAAGTGTTTGTGTTGCCATGGCCTTTCCCATGATGTTATTTTCTTAAGCAAAAGCATTTTTCTAGCTGAGATCTTAACAAGGACACAGGCAGGGCGCCATGATTCAGTCCTTGAAGAGAAAAATAACGATTTGGAAGGAATGGTGAAGGAAAAAGATGGTCCCAGAGGGGGCAGAACACGAGACTTGGATATTTGGTGTCTCTTTTGCCCAACAGAAGCAGGGATTCCTTCCTCTAATCAGCCCAGTTCTGCAGGGGAGCAGCGCAGCCTCCAGCAGCCCTGCAGGAACTGATGAGCCCAGTGCTGAGATTCTCCTGGGGCATCCTCAGGATAGGGAAAATCTTCCTTAAAAATAGCAGCTCATTTTACTATTTGCTGAGCAAATCACATGCCTCAGACACAGGCTTCCAAAAAATCAGGTCATAGGGCCCTGTGCTGTGCAAAGGTACAGGGATTCTGCAAAAAATATTTCCCAAGGCCTGTGTGGATCTGTGTGTTGTATCTGTAAGGTTTTAACTGTTCCATGTGCTCGGGTTTGGGGTTTTTTTCTGCCTTTGTCCTGCAAAATCTCTTTGGGAAGGGGCTGCCTAAGGGTTTCACATTGGTTTCTGATCTCTGGTGAATACCTCTGCAAGTGACAGTGATTGTGAATTTTACTTTGTTTATGGATTTATACTCTGGGTTTAGATCAATATCAAAGTGTTCTAGCATAAAAACAGGTGAACAGATCTCATAAGCATTGAACAAGGTTATTATAAAATCACAGTGACTAGAGCAAAACTAATGGGTACTTACATAAAGTGCACAAGGACAAGGCAGGTGTTGAGTCCCCTTTTCTCTGCATATCTTCCCAAATTCCCAAATAATCACTTTCTGAGCAGAAATCCGTCTGCTTCCCATTCACCAAGGGGCCACACATTCCTTTCAGAAGGAATAAAACACAAAAAATGAATAACAGCAGGACCAAAGGCTAGGGCTTAGCTCTCATAGGGTTTTGAGGAGATTTGGGCTTTTTCATCTCTTCAGCTCCTGTGAGACACTCTCTCAAACTGCTTTCATAGCCCAAGTCACATCAGAATATTGATCTCAACAGAAAATGTAAAGGGATAAGGTCCATATCCAGTTAATTATCTATTTGTAGAAGAGAGCACATTATCAACAAAACAAAACAAAGCAAACAAGAAAAAAAAAATCAAGTAATGAAAATAAAAATAGAGTAGGTCTGTAAAAATAGAATAGGCAGGGTTATCCTGAGAGGGTGAGTTCACATCTCACTGATACCTGCACACAGCACCATTTAACAAACACATCAATTACAGAACTATGGCAAACCAAAGCAATAGGAATCATTTTATTTGCCATTAAATGAAATTAAGTAGTGTGACACTAAGGCAGCAAGTACATTTGATATAAAGAATAGAATATGTTAGGACTTTGCTCCAGAAAGTGTGTAATGTGTTCCCCTAACTACTGAGAGCCATTCACTCTCATGCTCCTGCACTAAAATTACTTCTAGAAATCCCAGGAACAGAGCTCTGCTCCACCCTGTGGGAAGGAATTCTCAGCCTACCACCCCACAATCAATTCTTCCTGTTCAACTCAACACTTTCCTGCCTTCTCACGAATATTGCTGAAGTATCTTCAACAGCATGTACTTGACATCTTTCATATTCATACTCATTGAAAAAAAATCACAAGATATCTAATCTAAAGCTTAAAATCCACAGAAATAACATGAGGAACATGAGCTAAATCCAGTTTGCTTTATACAACTAATTCCAATAAAATTAAAAGGCTGTTTAGGGGGGGGAACAAACTTACAGCATTACATAACACCAGTCATATCTTTTTTTTTTTCATGCAACCCTTTGAAATTAGATTAGAGAGAAAATTCTGAGTTAAAATTGACTCAAGTCTCCTGCTCTTGCAGTTCAAGAAGGACATGTCTGATGCATGAAGCAATAATGGAGCTGCATCCTGTGGGATGTATCTGGCTCATGAGTAAATCCTGAGTGGATTTAGTTGTCACAGTGTGGTGCACAGAGCTTGCAGGCTCCATTCAGCAAGAAAAGGGCTGACCTGGATAGTGATTGTGGAGCAGAGGGAAAGGCAGTGAGCTGCAGGGCATGACAAGGCTGCCAGGAGAGCTGCAAAGATCACCAGGATGTGACATCACTTAGAGGGAGCCATTCCTAAGTTGATGCTGGCAGGAATTCAGAGATGTGGGTGAACAACAACAAAAAAAAAAAGATCTAGAGGCTGGAGATAGGGCTTTAAATTGAGTTTATTGGTGCTTGTCTGCTGCTACAAACAGTGACAGTAATTTATAGGTGTGCCTCAGTTGTCAGGAAAAATGAGCTAAAATAATCAATGGAAAATGAAAGCTTGTAAAATAGTCCACCTTCAACAAAATGCTGGAGAACACAATGTACTTACAATTTCCTTCCAAGTATGTACTTTATTTTTCTGAAAATTAATAATACATTTAATTAATACAGGATTATTAGGAATGACATGTTTTAGGAAATATTGATGAATTTCTGAGTATTGTATACAAGTTTTGTGGTTCCTATGATAAAATATTTTAGCTGCTTAGCTTATGAAAGCATTTAGAATTGTCCCAGTTTCTTTCCTGGTAAATAATTTATTTAATGAAATACTTTAAAACTATTCTTCCATAACTTGTGGAGAGCACACCAGTTCTCAATCCACCTCCCTGTTCACTCATTCAGTCCCCACTTCCTGAGTTTGCCTACATGTTCTCTAGCCCAATTTCTCCTTGAGAAAAGGAAAATCTTCCTTCCAATCTTCCCTGGTCTCAATATTCTATGGGCCTTGCAATTTAAAATAAAATTTAAAATTTAAATTATTCAAAATTCTCAAACTTTGCAATATGTTAGCTTCTTCCCAATATGCTATCTAAGAGACATTATAAAAATTAATTATAAAATTAAGCCACTCGAGGTCACGTCAGTGGTGGTGGGCTCTGGACAGCCACACTGCTTGGTGCTGGGCCATTCTGCAGAGCCTGCCTTGGGAGATATCCCAAGGATACCCACAGAGTAGGAAAGGAGCAAGCAGCCAAGCAAAGCAGGAAAAAGTGTTCTTCTGAAGTGGGGGAAGGGATACTGTTTGTTTTCTGATTTTAATCTGCAGAAGTCCAAGAAAGGGAACCAAAAAATTAAAGAGTGGGAGGACTGAACTGGAGGGGAGGAGAGTAAAAGTATCTTTTTACATCAAGAATAGCCAGAGCAGACCACTGTTTAAGCCTTGGAACTTCATTATTCTTGGTCCAGCTGGCAGTCTGTTAGAAGAATCCTCCTGACTCCTGGGTATACAGATTTTGGAGAAATGCAGGTTTTCCCATTTCTACTCTTGCAAAAGTAATAATTTCCTCGCCAGAAACACCAACATGAGGAAAGCTATGTCTCTGGAACTCTCTCCTAGAGCAAGTCAGAGAGAGCTCAGCTGCTGCTCCAGGAGCCCAGAGGGGCCATCCAGGACAAGGCCAAGAAGAGTCTGTCAGTGTTAGACAGGTAACCTTTGAGATTCCCTCAAAGTGCCCCGTTAGCCAAAGCCTCTGCTCTACTGTACAAGTCAGGATTCCAGAGCTGAGCTGCTCTCTGCCAGGGGAAGCTGATTTCTGTGTGCTGGTTTCCTGCACAGCTTTCAGCAGCAGAACACAAGAGTGTCACCAGAGGCACAGGAAGAGTGTGGTTTGTCCTGCCTGGCAGCCCCTGGAAACCCACATCATCCCTGGTGCTTTTCTGCCTGAGTGTTTGAAAACATGTCACTGGGAGGTGCTCGCAGGCAATAGACATTTCCCTTCAGTAAAAATGTCCATCCTGGCAAAATGCAATGAGACCAACTGTGGTGCTGCCTGAAGAAGGAGTACGAGCCATGGCTTTTTTCTGTGGTCAGTGACAAGGGGAGCAGAAATTACAGCTCTCAGGGTAAAGAGTATCTTCCTTGACACAGCTGATCCAGGCTTGAGTGTGCCTTGATATTGCTGTGAGGCCAGGGAGTCTTTCTCTTTATTGTCTGTATTCTTTTCAGTGCCTTGGAGTAACCAAAAATACAGGCAGGGGATCCATCCAGTGGCATATGATAGAGAGAAAGAGAAATGTGGGACAGAAGAGGACACTTTTCTGGGGACAAACTGGAGACTGGGAGAGATAAACTGAGCTTGATTTTGTTATTAGTGTTGAGTTCAGCAATATAAACCACAAGCCTATAACTTTTAAATATTATACTCTTTATTGTAATATATGTCTCTATGAACTCTCTTACCACTTTGTGTTTCAAAGCATTTTGCATTTTAAAGTCTTTAGCCCAACCAAGGGCATGTCCACACATACTACCTAACCTATTTAACCATGCATATATGCAACTTTTTAAAGAATTGTATATAGAGGGGAACTAGTCCCGAAAAGTTAACACAATGGATTCAAAATTGATGCATTTCCCATTTTCTTAAATTTCCAACCAGTTTTTTCCAAAGTAAAACGGAAACGTCTTGGCACTTACATACGTATGCAGACTTCATTTGGAATTTTCAAAGGTCAGTGCAGACCAACTATGTACTTTGGAAATCCATTTAGGGGCACAGATACTATTCTTAGATAGTAAACAAACAAAGATGGACTTCTATGCCTCTAGCTGAACATTGCACAAACCTACAAAGAAGTACACACCTAAATATATCTGATATTAAATATTGTGGTATTCTGAAATTCTAGATGTTTTATCACTTCTTAAATACAATTATTTAATTCTTGTTATCAA
Organism: Acridotheres tristis; assembly: GCA_037013685.1. Taxonomy (NCBI): domain Eukaryota; kingdom Metazoa; phylum Chordata; class Aves; order Passeriformes; family Sturnidae; genus Acridotheres; species Acridotheres tristis. The sequence continues at coordinate 3,723,902 of CM072890.1, read as the reverse complement.
TAAGAGGTGTCCTTAGTCAGATGTATAATTTCCCTTAGATCTTCTGGATTAGGCATTGTTGTCCATAGGGTGTGCTGTTACTTGCACTTATTTTTCTGGACAACATTTATTGCACAAGGAACCTGTGTTGTTGTTCTGTGAGGTGTGCACAACATAAGAGTAAAAGAAACAAGAAAGTGTCACCAAGCCCAGTAAGAGTAAAGGTTTTGCTAAAAGAAGTAACTTAATTCATGGCCAGAGATGTCCCCACAGGGCCCCCATACCAGCTCATCTTTCTGATTCTGCATTTTCTGAAATTTTCATCAAATGTAGCTGTGTTGAAGATTGGTGTCTCAATCCCCAGGTTATCTGTGTAACCACATTCTTCATAGGTGGCAGTGAGGCAGGAAAGAAATTGTAATTTAGCATTTGGAAAGTTGGCACACACTTTTATGTCAGCTTCCCTTTTTGGCTAAATGCTGTTTCAACACTCTTCCAAGTTAGACATGAATAAAAATAACTCAAAGATTGGAGGAGCTTTTCAGACAGGAGTGAACAAAACAAAAAATCCTGCTCTATCTCTGCCCAGGACAAGCAATATTTGAATGTTCCAGGCATTTCCACAACAGTTGGAGTTGCAGAAAATCTGCACTGAACACGGACCATAATCTTTCTAATGGCATGTTAAATTTGTTGAGCACTCTGGCAGTGAGCCAATTGTCTGACAATGTTAGAAAGGGGTTAGGTCAGAATGACCTAGACACGTGCAGAGAAACCATTACCTTCCCAATAATATTATTCTGAATATTATGGGATGGGATAATCATTCTGAAACCTCCAACAGGGAATGCCATAGCAGTGAGCTTAGGAAGGAACACCTGGGCTAATGAGTGCTACAAATGAGACAAAAGCCCTCTGCTCTGAGGATTTCTGATATATTTACTTCTTTCTCTTGTTTATGTGGCACTAAATATTTGAGAGAAGTCCCAGGAAATCCAGACCAAAACACTAAATTTGTCATGGTAAGCAAAAATATTTTTCTCCTCCTCTTGATTCCAAGGCTGTGAGATAAATAAGGATATTTGCTTTCCTTTGCCATCCACTTCTAACACATAAATGAAGCAAGCACTCCTCTGTTGCAATGTGTCTGAGGTAGCTATAATCACCCTGTTGATTGACAGTAATTGGTATTTGCTTCTGTCAGCTTTAAAGTCATGCTAATTAAAACTGATCTTCCTACTCACATATTGAAAGAAACCAGTATCTGGAGGCGAGATCATCTGGGGAAAACTTTAATAAATCCTCAGGCACCAATGTCTGCCTCCCTCGGAGCTGGCAGCAGTGGCCTTCCTGTTCCAAAAGAACACTTTGTCACAGTGTCATAATGTCATAGTGTCACCCCAGGCAGCCACCGAGCTCCAGGCAGCCACTCGCTCCCTCTCCCATGGGATCAGGGAGACAATCAGAAGGGGAAAGGCTGGAAAACTCATGGGGTTGAGATAAAGGCAGTTGAATGGGAAAAGCAAAAGCACACAAGCAAAGCAAAACAAGGAATAAATCCACTTGTCCCTGGGCAGGGAGGTGTGAGCAGGGTCCCCTCACTGTGACAGTGACTTGGGGGGCAAAGGCCAGCATTCCAAATGCCCCCCTCTTCCTTCTTCTTCCCCCACTTTATATGCTGAGCACGATGCCATACAACATGGAATATCCTTCGGGGTCAGCTCTCCTGGGCTGTGTCCCCTGCCAGCTCCTTGTGCACCCCAACTTCCCCACCAGCGTGGGCTACAGAAAGCAGAGAAAGCCTTGGCTCTGTGCAAGCCCTGCTCAGCAATAACAAAAACATCTCTCTATTGTCACCTTTGTGTTCAGAACAAGTCCAAAGCACAGCTCCATTCCAGCCACTGTGCAGGAAACTAAGCCCAGCCCCAAAGCAGCACACAGCTTCTCCAGGCTCTTGTCTTCTCCACGTGCATCAATGCACTCGGAGCAGGAAAGTTTATCATACTGTGTAGCAAACCAGCACACACTGATGGCCAAGGATGTTTCCAGTTTTTTCTGAAGTTCTCTTTCCCCAGTTCTTCACTGGAGCACTTTCCTGAGCATGCATGCCATCCCCAGAGATGTGCAGAACAGGGAATGGGACACACAGAGAGAGGAGGAAGGATTAGGGACTGCAGTGCAATTGCTCAGGTGTGGGATTTACTCAGGACACTGGGATCGGTACCAAGTGCCCAATAAACTCGTTAATGATGGCATGGTTTAACAGGAGCCTTCAGCAGGCTGTGGCAATGCTTGTTGAGCTGGTTTGTTGTGGAGGCAGCAGAAGTGCTCACCTGGGAGCCCCAGCACGCTGCTGAGTGCTGGCCAGCCAGCCACCCTCTGGCTGCTGATGTTGGCTAACAGGACACTGGAGTCACAGGCTGCACAGCAACAGGATGTTCTTCTTCTATAACCTCTGTAAAGGCTTCAAGGTGGTTTGAAATCAAGCAAAATGGTTTTCAGAGGATGCCTTGCAGTTTTATAAGATGTTACATGCTTTCCCGTACAAAAAAAGTGGAATAGCTGCCAGGAAAACTGAAGTAAAGAACTTGAAAACCAGATTAAATAGATACCAGTGAATTTTCCAGGACTCTTCCATCCTTCATTTTTTAACTTGTTAATAGAAGTGCTTTGCAAGAAGTAGGTCAGTGTTAACAAGAAAGTTATAGTGTTTGCATCTTGTCCAGTTTTAACTTATGCTATACTATTTAATCAGTGGTTTTTGTAAACCACTGATAAAACTAAAGATGTACTTGCTTCAACATCCTCTGTAAGATGTTGCCAAACTCACATCAAGTATATACAAAGATTTTGTAACTAAAGTTACACGTGCATCATTTTATGTATGTTATCCTTTTACAGCATTGTCATAAAATGCTATTTTTAGTACCACTGCTGTCTACTTTAGTAATTTTATTTTTTTGTTATTCTGGCAAAAATATACAGAGAACCACAAAAATTGTAGGTTCCAAATGACAATAAGAGCTACAAGTTGTCATGATTAATCCATATTTACAGCATGAATGTTAGCTTTTCATTACTCTGTAGTGTAGGACCATACAAAGAAAATAAACATATTATGTTGGTGTCAGAGGTTTTGACAGCTTAGTAGACATTGCATTCCTATTTTCTTTCCTGTCTCATGTGGCACTGCTGTCTTCCATACCATTTAGTAGTTGCATAATTGTTCCCTTTCAAGCATACAAACAATGAGGTCAACTTGAGTCATGTCAAATAACTGGAGCAAATACCACATATGAAACCATTTAAGATAACAAGTCATGTAATCACATATATTACCCCTTGCCTGGATTTTCTGGATCATGCTAGAAGTGTACTAGAATGCACAAAAGCAGCAGAGCTCACCAACTGGCTGCTTTGCCTATGATAAGCAACTAATGTGCAGTTTATAGCAAAGTATTTAATACAGGCAAGCTAGAATTGAAAGTTACCTTCCTCTACATCATCATGCTGCTTCTTTAGCCTGACCTTTTCAAGGTAAAACCTGTGTTTTCCTGCAGAAAAAAAATGACAGGGATGAAGGTTTAATTTTATTTTAGTGGTTTTTATAACATTCAGCTATGTTACATTTTAAAGCTGCCTAATTATCAGTTGTAACATCTGGGATACAGTATCTATCAGACTGTGTTTTATCCAAACTGGGCACAGATACAAGAAAGTGTTATTTGTATTTATTAACTGGAACATAGAGAGAAAGGTCAACACTTTCCCTATTCATCCTTCAGCAGCAGAGAGGCTGGTAAGAAAGCAGGGTAAAAGTAAAACCCTTCATCAACAAAAACTTGAGCCTTCAAAAATATGTAAGACACATGAAAGCAAAGAAGCAGCTTCTTACCTGTGCATTTTTTTCTTTTATTGAATCATTCAGTTAAGCTACAGAGCACACCACAGACCTCTTCTGTTCTCAACTGAAGCCAAAAGTGGCTTCTCTCTTGCTGCAGTGCTTGACAAGAAGCACTGAAACACTGTTCATTAACATGCAGCAATTAAGAGAAAGCAGAACATGGCTAGAATGGTTCTATTAATATGTTTTATTCCACTCTGCAACATTTTTGAAGTAGTTCAACAGTTGTTTCTGTAATTCTCCCAAGTACCTGCGACAGTAGTGACAATTCCTGACTCTTCAATGTGAGTTGTTCTGCCTCCAGAGATGCTGAGCCTTGTTTTGTCTGCACTGCAAGGCCTCCCTGAGAGGAGTAACTTTCTTTTAACCTTTCAGGCTGCAGCTGGAGGGTGTGTGGGCACACAGCCCTGTTGGTATCTGCTATGGTGAGTGTGTTTCTGACCCCATGCACCCTCCTTAGCCAGTGTCCCAGTCCTCTGCCAGGCACAGCCACATTCACATTCCCAGTACAGCACAAGGGAGTGGCTTTTCCTGCGTGGAGGGGATGCTCCACACAGGGGCTTTATTCAGAACAGCACAGCAGTGCCTGACTGGGTTAGAACAGCAGCCTGTCTGTGCTGTTCCAGTCTCCTGCACTGAAAGGAGATTCTGTTTAGGGACATTGTGTGGACCTGGCCACTTCCTGTGCTCTGGTCTCCTGCTCTTCCAGCATCACTGGATTAAGGAGCACAGCTCTGCCTGTTTGCTTTGGTACTGTTGTCTGAGACACCATTCCCCTGCTGTTTCAGTGGCTGCCCCTCCCCTCCCATTGTAATATTGCAGGATTTGAATGAATTCACATTCATTCACATTATCAACCACTTTAATGATTCTCAGTACCCTTCCTGATGGTGTCCAACACACTGACTTCTTGCTGCTGCTGGACACTGAGCTGGAAGGTCACTTTCCTCTCTCAGCATCTCTAATGTGGCCTGTCACACAACTCCAGTCCCTTTCTCCATCACAGATGTTTTTCCTCTCCAGTCCCATTTGCCTTGAATACGTGAGAGCTGTCAGAGTTAAAATCCAGTCTAATTTAGCAACTGGTGGCTTCAAAGTACTGTGGTTTTAACTAGAAAACAAAATGGAATCCTAACTGGAAAACAAAACTAGATCTAGAACAGAATTTGAAATAGCATTTTGAAACCCTTTCTGGAATCCCCTAGCAACTACTTGTGCAGTAGAATAACTGTTTAGACTGGGTTTTGCAGAGCTCTTTGTTTCAGCACTGAAGGAAGGATGCCCTGGCTGCTGAGTGCTGCTCTTTAGGTTCTCAGGGCTTGTTGGCTTGGGGAGCTCCTCCAGTGATCTCCAGGCTTTAAGGGAAGAGGGCTGACATATGTGTGGGTTGCATGGTTATCACTGGTGCCATGCCCTGCAGGTGACAGCAGGCCTGTTTCTCAAGCCTGGGCAGCTGTGTTTACTTGTCTGTGTTTCTGTGCTTCCATGATCTGTGTGAAGTCCGTGGTGTGCCCCAACTAGGGAATATCTGTGTACCCAGGAGAGAGCAAAGTAACCAGCACTGATTCCAAATTACTTCAGCTACTTATTTTAAACCCATTATGAATAAAGGGTTGAATCTTCTATATCAGCATCATACAGAATATAATTTTTGAAGAAACTCTCCAGTCACAGAGAGGAAAAGAAATGTATTGATGGAACGTCCCTTTATTAATGCCTGGTTGAGTTACTCGGCAGGATTAGAAATAAAATTTTAAAATCCCTTACATCAGCCAAGAGATTTTTACAATCTTTCAAAAGCCATTTCTACTGTCTCTAGCTTCCTCAGGTAGAATTTGAAGCAGTCTTTAGTACCAGACATGGTACTTCCTTCTTGTGTGTTTTTGGATTATATGTTCTAATGAAAACATTTTGCAACATGCAGTTCATTAAAATAAGAGTAGTTGTGTTATATTAAGTGTGTGTAAGTTACATAATATGTAGAGTAAATAAAACTGTGATTTCAATCCACCATACATGTTTTTTTGAGAAAATAATCCCTTCTGTTTGTAACAGTTAGATGTACAAGTTCAGTTGTTTGATCATGGAAGCTGACAGCTCATACCTGACTGCTGCTGAGGTGGTGTTGTTTATGCCTGAGGCAGAGGAACAGGTCACTCTGACTCAGCACACTGTGCTGATTCCTGCCTTTGAAAGAGCTCTGTGTGTAGAAATGAGGATCATGAGTTCTCCTGAAAAGGCACTGCTGGTCTTTTCTAACTTCAGCCTTCTTCACTCTTCAATAATCAGGTTCTTTCTGCAGCACAGGAGCCACTGCTCACCTTTTATCTCTTCATGTCACACCTCAAAAACACTATTTTCTCAAAAAATGCTGCTGCTGTTCTCTTGGTAGCCCAGAGTAGCAAAAGTGGTATCAGGACAGTTCCTTTTTCCATCTCCTTGGAATGTGCAAAGGTATTGTGCTGTTCCTGCTTTTTCTGAGTAAAGCTCTGGAGGAATGAAAAATCTGAGTCTCTGCTTTACTCAGCATGTTGAGTAACCAGCCCAGGGCAGCTATAAAACATTTTTAAAGCCAGGCCTCCCTCCCCCCTGGCAGCAGCTCCGTGCCCCTGGCACCCAGCTCTCATTTCTGAGTGATTTGTTTGTCTTCAGGAGGCAGCAGATGGCAGCAAAGTTGTACAGATGCACCAGGAGAAGGAAAATATCTTCGTGCACACACTCTAACAACATTCCATGGAAAAAACGTGTCATTTGTTTCTGTCTGTCTTGCGGTGTGGTTAAGGCAATAAATCAGGTTTATTGGCCCTCATGCACTTGTAACGTAAGGGGTTGTTTTTCCCTCATTACCAGGAGTTAATTAAATCAGATTGGGGTGAGAGGATGTGAACTATTTCCCAGTAAATCGTCTTCATCTCTGTAGGACTCAATTCTTTGTGCAAATCTCTTTATATCCTTCATTAAACAGATACTGATGGCCTTGTGCAAATACTGTAACAAAGTGCTGGTGTGTGCACTTTGATTGACTGCCAGTCTCTGCTGTGAGCTGTGGAATTCCTCTCTCACTCGGGCTGCCCTTTTCCAACACTTCAAAATAGGTAGCAAGATTTTTTTTTTTTAGCATAAAGGGAAAAAGAGGAGGAAGGAAATGCTGCTATATAAAGCCTTAGTGTTTAAAACACTCTCAAGTCCTACTTCATGAAATAAAAAATGAAGTCTGGGTTTTGGACAAGAGCATTGGAAGTTTTTGGGATTCCATCCCAGCTCTTGAACACATTTAGTGACACACTTGACACATGTAAGTTTGCTGAAGTTGTCACTGCCAGCAGCACCACATCCACCCAGAGCAGCAGCAATAAGCACACATTGCTGAACTCATTTCAGATTGGATGGAGAGTCTGGATTCGTGTTCCTTCTTTTTGACACGGATCTCATTCCTTACTTGTATCTTTTAGTAGTTTCTTCAGTGTTTAAAACCAGAAATTGGGAATAAATGAAGTATAAAGCAAAATTTACAATACAGTCTTTTGGGATAAAAATAGACATGTTTTAGAAAGAAAGCTGGGGCTTAGATTTTCTTCCTGCTGAAGTCAGTAGAAGTTTTGTTTCAATTAGATGGGATCAGTCTCAGGCCTGGGATTTGGTGCTAAGATTCCTATCTGGCTCAGCAGTTCATCACACCAGCATGTCTGATGTCTGTAGGCAGAAAGGAGATAAATGATATTTGCCAGTTGCAGATTTTTCATGTTGTTTATCAATAAAGGCCAGACTGTGAATGTGTTCCTTATGCAGAATGAGATGAAGGGTTGCACAGCCTCGGGAAAAAAATTGCTTAGAAAAAATAACTTAGAATCCCTCACTTTTTCCTTGTCTCTAAAGACAACAGACATATTTTACAAGGTCCTTTTCCAGGGTGCAGCTCAGTCCTGCTCCTGAGCCCTCGTGGGCAGGCAGGGAAGTGTGGTGGCTCTGAGTTTCCAGCAGAGATTCAGCAGAGCTGGGTCACACCAGGGGAAATGAGGAGCCCACACACCCCTGTGTGCTGTGCTGTGACAGCAGTGGGGTGAATTACACGGTGCCTTTTCATCTTGGAGTGATTCAGCTTCGTGGAACTCCTGTCACAGCAACGAGCTCTTAAAAGGACAATGAGCATGTTTGTTTGATGAACTGCTCAGCCTGCTCCTGAACTAACAGATAAGATCCGGTTTGTTTGTTCTCTCTTTTCTGCCCATACTGCTGGACATCAGAGATTAAGACCCAGACATTTGTTTGTTTGTTTTTACACCGTGTTAGAAAAGTATAAAGAAAATAGAAACCTTTTTAGATCTGACAGAAAAGTTGCACGTAATTTTGAAAGCAGTGACTTTACTGAAAGTACTGGAAGAGTATTTAGTTTGCAAACCTATTCTGAGAGTCCGAATTTATTACAAAATATGTGCCTTCAGTGGGTAGAACAGATCTTTCTTGACTTTGGAAAACCCCAGGATTTTGTAAGTGGAAGAGAGACTCGAGGAGGTCGAGTTAAATATTTTGTAAAAGTTATCACAGAATCAAAGAAAGTAAAAAAAAAATCATTTGGCATCCTCATTGCTGTTGTGTTTGCTGGGAATGTTGCATGCAAAACACTCCATTCTTATCAAATCATTAACATTGATTCCAGTCTAAATGGGACCATTTGTTTTTCATTTGGAGACATTACCAAGCATTTTGACTAGTGTACATAGCTTGTAGTAAAAAGGCTTTTACATAGCAAAGTTCTTTACCTCATGAACAAATTATGCTCCTTCTTCTCATGAAGGATACATGGCCTCACTCCAAAGAATTAAGTATTTAAAAATTAAAACAATTTCAAAGCTGACACAAATTATTTGGTGAAAAAAAAGCCCCGTTCCTTAAAAAATATTTGGAGAATAAAAGCAAACCCTTGTGAAGGCAATAAACAAATTTTAGTTAGGCATAATTGGATTTACTTATTGGTTGTACTCAGTCATGCTGGAATTCTTTCTCCTGATGCCTGTGTGCTCTACACTACTTAAGAATGATGTGAGATAATATGAAACGGTGAATTGACGGCACAAGGAAACTATTTGGATGGCTGTCTGGAGTTGCCATTATTGGCTTTAATTATGACTTGCTGTCCTTTGGGTACTCAATGAGCCAGAAAAGGCTTCATATGTGCCAAAGTATTCATTAGTATTCCCCTTTCTGTCATTGTGCTTGCAGAAAGAGTTTCTATCTGGCACCTGACTGCAGTTCTTCTTAGCACGGACCAAGATGCTTTGCAGATTTTGATAATCATCTGAAAGTACACCAGTGTCTCTACTTTTTGGATGCAGTAGAAGCTGTTCCTAGGTAACAGTGGAAGAACTCTGACCACTTTCTGATGTAACTGGAGAACAAACAATTTTTGTGGTTGTTCAGGTGACATGGCTGCTTAAAAATTTTTTTTTGTGGTATCAACTGGAGAAAGAAAAATAATTACTTGTTTTCCTCTTCCAGGTTAGGGGACCTGCACTAGCAGAGCTTCATGGGGAAGTCCTTGTGTATCAGCATTTTAGGCACCTTGCCACCATTCCATATAGAACTAATAATGAAGCCCAGAAATCTTTCTGAAATAAAAATAGCCTTTGGAATCCATTTTGGTAATGAAAAATTGTCTATAATGAAGAATTTTTTTGTCTGCCATAGGGTGTCCCTAGGGTAGGTACAAAACACAGCAATCACTCATAAAGAGTATTCCATGAACTCTTCTGACACTTCAGTGTGGAGGCTGTGCTGAGAATGGTGACCACTCCTTTGGCATCTGCTCTTGAACAGAGTGGTGGACAGGGATGGATTCCTGCTCCAGTACATATTTACAATTGCAAAACTGAATTTTAATTTAGAACCTTGTTTGAACTTTGAGTCAAGTTTTTAGCAGCCTTTGAAATACTGTCCTGTGGGACACCAGACTGTTCTTAGAAACGAATATTTTAACTAAGGTGATGTGTAAACAGATACTCCTGATTTTGGAGGCATTTGATGACATCTTCCACTTCTCATCTGTCACATTACAGCATAAGCTGGCTTTGACTTAAGTACAGAGTTCTTCTTGAACTTCTGCTATGACAGGAGGATGCTCACTTTCATGGGCTGTGTCACAGCCTTGTTCTCCCTGAAACCCCAAATCCTTACACTTCTCAGAGATTTAATCTAGATCATGGATGAACTTCAGCCACTGTTTAAGCATTCATGCCCAACATTTTGTTTTGTGGGGTGAAGTGAAAAGATGCTTCACCAGGATTTTTCAGTATCATCCCCTGCTTGGGCAGAAGGAAGAGCTTTCACCTGGACAGCTTATTCCTGTGGCTGGTGCAGAAATGAGAAGAGAGGATGCTGTCTTGATATATTCTACCCCTTACAAGCCCATTCCCTGAGACCTGGAGCTGAGGGGGGGTGTCTGTCTGTGCAATGGGAAAGAGTCCCTGCCTGCCTTTCTCCTGCTCTGCCATTCTCCTCCAGCTTGTCTAGCCTAGGTCAGCCAAAATCCAGTGACCTCGTGTTTCCAGGGTTTCCTTGTCTGCTCTGTACACTCCAAGAAAATGCCATCTTTGGGCTGCCCGCTACCTTCTGACACTCTCCTTCAGCAGTGCTGTGCTTTAAAACACATGGTTTCACAGAACGGTGGGGGAATGGAAGGAACTAAATAAGCCCCAATCTTTCTTTTCTTTGGTTGCTATTTATCGCAGAGAGTTTTGCTTCTCCTTACAGGCGCGGCAGGTGGTGCTCTTGGTCCTTCCAAACACAAGCTGCACTTCCTAAACTCCAGTCAGGTCCGAATTGTGCCATCCTGCAGCAGCTGGCTGGTCTGAGCCCTGTGTTTCAGCTTTGAGTGAAGTGTTTTCCACCGGTGAAGAGGGAAGGAGGGAAGAAAAGGTGCTCTATGTGGGGTTTTGGCAGGAAATGAAGAAAAAAGATCAGTACAAACAAAAGGAACTAGTTGGCAAGTACATACTTAACCACACTGTAGCCTAATCCAGCTTCTGTCCCCAGTTTAGATGGCAAAAATGCTAACTGTGGAAATGATAAGGAAAACGTTGTAGCTATAAAATTGGATGGTTCTGTTGCCATTGTTTTCTTGTGCTGTGTACATTAAATAGGATCACGCTTTCACCTCCACATTGTAATTTCTCACTGCAAGCACCACAAAACTTGTAAGAGCAACAATTCTAAGTTCCAGGTTTTCCATGGTCTGAGAGTAGCCACCTCCTTGTTTCTCAGCTGGCAGCTATACCCTGTGCTGACGGCCATGCATTTGTGCCATCCCTTGCAAAATCTGCATCAGAAAGGCCATTGGCAGGAGATAGGTAAATTCTCTTCCAGCTGTTATAACAAACAGGTAATTAAAACTGACAGAGTGTCATTATCTTTGATTTTCTTTTTTTTTTTAAATAATGTTTCAAGTGGAAAACGCACCTCTAAGGATTTCAAAAATCTTAGTTGAAAGTGCTCAGAAAGTAACTAAAAATAGGCAATTCTGAGCAGAACTTCAACGTTTGGAAAGAAAAATCAGGAATACGTGCCAAGTGTATCATCACTAGATCCCTACCCAAGGTTTTTGCAGCAGTTTCCTGGAAAGGTGTCATTGCCAGTTCATTTCAATTTTTCTCATAAATATATGTTTGAGGAATATGTTCTTGAGGAATTTAGTATTAGGCTAAAAAAATTAGATCCCCGCTTCATTTATTCTAGAGATATTGAGATCTTCGCTTCCCCAGTCCTCTCCTGTATATGTTAACTATTTCAGAGATATGGTAAAATAGAGGAAATGCTATGTTTCACCCAAGAAGTTATTCAAATACACTTGTTTAGGCTTTAGGTTTGTTTTTTTAGAGTGCAAGCAGTAGACACCAATAGATGGTGCTGGTGGTGCATTAATAAGGTTCAGTTTCACATTTGTTTTCTGGTCTGTGCTTGGAATTTGTTTTAAAAAAAAAAAAAGAGAGAGAGAGAGAGAGAACAAAACAAAACAACAAAAAAGAACAAAACAACAAAATCCCTCATGCTAAGCTTTTATCCAAAATGTTCTCCCCACACTGAACCGGTCACCATTTAACTTTAACCTGAACTGTGGCCCAGGAAATCCTTCAACATAAATAACCTTGGAAGCTGCCATGACCATTTTTGGAACGTGCTGCCTCAATAAATCTGTTACTTTGTTGTGCAATGTTGAAGTGTGCAGTTGTTTCTCTGATTAATTAGGGCAAAAAATAAACTTGCACGATCAATCCAAGCTGTGACACGTTTCAGCCCTGGCTTGAACGTGTGGGCAGAAAAGAACTTTAGAGCCTTCTCGACAGACCTGCCCTGGAATTTTCGGATGCATTGCTGGCTCGGAGTTTACTCCATTTGATGAGATAAGGTGGCTGCTAACAAAGTCTGCAAGGGAAGAGTTTTGGTCTGTCCCAGGACTGCCATTCTAGCTTAGCATGGGTAGGACTGAGAAATGATTCATCTTGACCACTGCCCCCACTAAAGACAACATAACTGAAGTGTTTTATGTAATTGTGTTTATTTTATTTCACATATTACCCATGGAGAACAGCTGATACATTCTCTATATCTTTCACCAGTCTGGAATGCAAGATAAAAAAAGGTATGGAAAAAGAGTTTAACGTTTGACATTCACGATATGAAAAATAGAGGGGATACAATGTTTTAAAATGCCCTTATGCAATATATATATATATATATATATATATATATAAACCGTATAAAAATAAAATATATTTTTTGGAAAAAAAAAAAAGTCATGACACAGAACAATCTTAAATACCGATGCATATCTCGTGATCCACACACACCGCACTTATAATTAACAAAATCCACGTACAATTGCACTTTTCCTCTCTGTGACGTTCAAGTATATCGCAGTCCCCGCAGGGACTAAAGAGTGTCCGATTCCCTGCCGGGTGCACATAACGCAGAGGGTAGAGCAGATGTGGGCGGCCTGTCCTTGCCCTCCAACCCGCGGGCGCGGAGGACGAGCCCGGGGCCCGTCGCCCACCGGCGGGTCCCCCCCTGAGCATCCCCTCCTCGGGGCGGGGGAGGCCGGCGAGGGCCGCCCGGGCCCCCGGGAGCAGCGGCGGCGCCTTCGCGTCCCGGGCGGCGGCGGCGGCGGCTGCGGGAGCCCGGCCCGGGGAGGGCAAAGAGTCCGCGGTGGCGGGCGGGGGGCGCAGCGGCCGCTGCCCTTCTCGGCTCCCCCGCCGATCCCTGCCGGGGTCCCGCCCGGACAGGCGCTCTCCGCCGCTGCTGCCGGGTGTCAGCCCGTGCCTCACTCCATCCGTCGAGGCGGCCTCGGCCGGTTCTTGCGGCGCTCAGACTCCGAGCACTGCGACGAGGGGCTGCGCCCGGCGCGTCCGTGGGCGCCGCCCGGAGCGGGGGGAGCGCGCTGGGCTGCGGAGCTCGGGCAGGGAACGCCGCCGGCGGCCGTAGCCCTGGGGGCTGATCTTGTTTGGGGGGGCGGCATCGTTCCTGTCGTTGACGGCCGCCCTGTGGAGCTCGTCGACCAGCCAATGCACCGTGCACGTCCCGAAGCGGCACGCCTTTGTTTGGAAGTGGGGGAATCTGTTAATGCTCTGGCGGTAGCGCTTGACGCGGATGTGAGCATCCTCCCGGTTGCTGCAGGAAGAGAGAGAGAGCGGGCATGAGAAAAGCGCAGTGGGGGCCCGGAGGAGGGGACCCGGTGGGCGAGGGAAGGGGAGGGCAGGGACCCCCCCCAGGCTGGACGGACTCGTCCCGACGGTGCCCAGCTGCCCCCAGCAGCCCCGGCTGTGCCCTCACACAGTGGCGGGGTGCACCCAGAGCGTGCTGCCCATGCCAGGAGAGGCCCCGCCGGTTTAGAGCTGTTGCTTTTCCCTATGCACCCAGGGCTCAAGTTACTATTTATATCTGACTTTCGCAGCGAAGGCGCTACTATCTCCCGCCAGCTGAAGAGCGCGGGGAAAGGAAGGCGGGAGGCTGCTCTGAGCGCGGTGTGCAGCCCGGGCAGGACCTGCCTCTGGGGCGGGGAGGATCTACAGCGAGAATAACCCTAAACACCCGGAAACGAGGGGACCCCGAAACTTTCCGCTGCCTCGAGCGAGAGCCCGAGCCCAGGAAGGGCTGGAATTTACCTGGGAGGCGAGACTCGGGAATCCTCCTTCACGTCCTGGGTGCGTATGAGAGGCAGAACGTCGGCGGCTGCCCCCAGCCCTCGGAGCACGCCCGCAGGCTTCACGTCCCGCTTGGCTCGGCTTAGTGCCCATTTCGTCCATCTACAAGGAGCACAAGGGAAGAGGAGAGCCTGTTATCGCAAGTCTGCAGGGCGGGAGCCAAACCAAATAGATTTGAGGGGCGAAAATCTTTGCCAGCGCCGAGATTTTTTTTCCTTTATTTTTTTTCCCCCCCTCCCTCCAATGTTTCCTGAAAGGGAGCGAGGCCTTTAAGGAGCTGAGCAATTCCCGCAGGGAATGCAGTGCCTCTAGTCGCGGCCGGAGCCGGGCGCGGGGCGCTGGCAGGAGGGCGCGCTCCGATACTCACTTTCTTTTGAACTCTGTCGCTACGTCCACCCTTGCAGCATCCATCCCGAAGAAGGTCACAGAGCCGAGATAGAGCAGGGCTACGTGAACTAGTTTCATTCTGGCTGGGCTCCTGCTGGAGGGAAAAGAGAAGAACTATAAGCATGCTTGCTAGCAAAAGTCAAGTAAGGACTGTCCTTTATTCCTGGTGATTCCAGAGAGCTCCTTCCCTCGCAGAGCCCCCAGGCTACCGGGGACTTTGTGTCTGATATGAACCAGAAGCTAATATTTGCTCAACAACTTATCACAGAGTAAATAACAGAGCCTCCAAAGTTTACGTTTGTCGGGAGTTTAGTTGCAGAGGCGGCTGAAAACCAGCAGGATTTCCAGAATACCCCCAGCGGCTTGCACTAGGATTTAGCAAACCCATAAGATTAGGGAGAGCTGGCTATCGGACGCGTCGTTTCCAAACTCCAGCAAGTGTTTAGCTGCCGGGAAGTTTATTCCCTGATAGCTCCTCTTCCCACTTCACACGCAGAACCAGCTAGCTCGGGATCTTATGCTGTAAACTGCAGCTGATGCCAAGAGCCAGTGCAAGCGTAACTCCAAACTCATCAAAACAGTCCAAATTCAGTAGAATTTTACTTGCGTTCCACCTCCCCTGAACCTTTTGTTGCTGCCGAGGACGGGAAAAAAAAAATAGCTCTTACCTGACAGTGAGGATAATCCACTGAGACAAATGTTTTCGTAGTAGCGATCCGAGCTTGCAGGGTTTCCTGAGGAGCGAGAACTCCTCCTTTGTGTGTGTATGTGTGTGAAGTAATCACTGCCGAGCTCTGCGCTCCACTGCTCGCTTTTATAGAGCAGCGCTGAGAAGTGGGTGGACCTTGGCGTGGCTGGGCGATCTCTCCTTTGGCACCCCCCCCACTCCCACATTTCAAGCACTCCTTAAGCATTCTGACCTGGATTGGGGGCAACACTGGGGGAGGGGGGGAATAAGAAGATTATTGAAAATTATCTTAAACAACCCCCTTGGTATTTTGTTAATTATAACGGCAGATTTTAGGATTCTGAGTCATGGCACAACTTGCAAAATCCGATGAGCCCCTCAGCCTGTTTTACTGGGGACAGACGTTTTAACTACCGATATATAATTAATTACATTTACGCTGTCTGTAGCTTAATTTCTTATTGTAGACGTCTTAGCTTCAGGTGGGTGAAAGCAGGGGAGTGGGAACCAGATTCAATCTATTCCAAAATCCATAAAAATCCATCAAATATCAAAGTTCCAAAAATAAACCCATATTTGGACATGAATTTATAATGAGTAACTGGAATGACAGCCTTCTTTATATAAGTAAGGAGGTGGCAAATCGGGCATCATTAATATTTATGACTCAACTTGGGTGCATTTTTTATCTTAAAAAAAAGAATTTTATTTACTTGATCGATTCATTTAGATCACGATTCGAATGGTTTTGGCAGGTGAAGGTTAGAGCCCAGTTCTGTGCTTTGGAACAGAGCAAGTGGTATTGCTTTGGGGCAAGCACAGGGTCACTGAAACGCAATTCCCAATCCGCAAACCTCCCCGGACCTGAGTGCGGTCACTTCCCGGCCAGAAAGCGACACCAGGGCAGGATCGGGGTCTCTAACAGCGTTCTCTCGGCTGGCCAGCAGCAAAACCTTCGTGTGACCACTTTGTTGGTGGCTTTTTTACAGTCTTTAACGCCTTTGCTCCGTGACGCTTCAGAAGGTCCGGCTTCGCAGGGGGTGCTGGAAGCCAGCAGCGGATGGACCGTGTCTCCGCTTCCTTGTCGCAGTGCAAATTCGGCGGCACCGAGGGAAATGCCCCAGGAGATCTGCTCCCCTGGCCAGCGAGAGACACTCGGCGGGAAGGAATGAGCCGATGAGATGTTTCTCTCACATCTTGCCCCAAGCAAAGTGTTTCAAAAGTCAGGTGAGTGAGTGTGCTCGTGACTCGGTGCCTTTCTAGATAACCGCGGTGTGTAACAACACCCCGGAGAGGTATGTGCAGAGGGATGACGGAAACTTTCCTGTGCGCGGCTCACTCGGGCTCAGGTGCTCTCTCCCTCCCTGCCAGCAGCGTCCAGACATCTGGAGGCTTCTGTCTCCGGCATCTACCTGTGCGGGACAGGCTGGCCCGGGAGCCGGTCCCCACGGCATCAGCCGGCCTCCCCCGTGCCCCGAGCCCCCTGCGCGGCTCCCGCGGGGCCCGGCCGATCCCCCGGCCCTGAGCCGGGCTAGCCCGGGGTCGCTGCCCGCAGCACCTGCCCGGCCGAGGGCTCCGGAGCGCCGGCGGCCAGCGCGGCTGCCCCGGGCTCGCCCTCGTCCCTTCCCCCGCAGCTCCGCGGAGCCGCTGCCCGCGCCCCGGACCGTGCTCCGGAGCACAAAGCGTCAGAGCCAGAGGCTTGGGGGGGGGGAAACACAGGGAGGAAGAAATGGGAAAATAAGTGGTCTAGAACGGGACCGTATCATGACCAGAGCTGCATCAGCCCGCGATGGCTGGATTCTAGAGACCTCATGAGGCAGCTCAAGCTCGTGTGAGTCCAAGCATTTCCTTGATTAGCAGAAGTTGAAACTGAATCTAACTTTTTTTTTTTTCCCGAATCAGAAGGCAGGATTTTATGTGATAAGCATTGCATGGACTCAAATTAAGTCTCCCATTCCAGTAAAGAAAAAAAAGAATATCTCACGTTTCCTCAAATGCTGGAAAATCCCTCATTAAAATCCTTGGCTTAAACGGGAAGTGTATTTTGTGTACTCTTAGCCAAACAATGCAGAAAAAAATCCTACATTGATTTAGGAATAGTTATAACAGTAGTAACACAATTCTCATGTGGCTTCCATACTGACTGTAACTATCATCTCAGTGACACAAAATTACTTCATGCAAATTCATGAGGTGACAAACTCTGACACATGAATGATCAGTTTGTTGCTGATGTGATTTGTGAAAGGGCTTCAGCAGGTAAAGCTGGTCCAAATCTACCACAAAACATCATGTTCTTTGTTCAGATGCTCATTTTGGTCTTTCTACGAACTTGCATTCTCATGCAGTTTGGAAGTGAGCAATAGTCACTGAATTGGCACTATGATGTAACAGTGACCACTTTTTAAAAAATTATTCCACAAATAGTTATTTCCTTTTTAAAAAAAAAAACCCCAGTTACACAGAATGTTCCACAGCAACATCATTCACAAGCTGTGAGTGTGAGGCAATGCCAAGCAGTTCAGCAAGACCATCCAGGGTCTCCTGGATGCTGCCTCATCCATGGCAGGAAGGTGGCCCAGAGGAGCAGCCAGCTCCTGGACCTGTTCACTGCTTAGCTGGGGTGCACCATTCAACCTCTTGGTGTTGCCATATGACAGAAGACCTTACAACAAGGATCTGCTCTGGCAGGGACATGGTGAAGATGAGTTGCTGTTTATAGAGCATTTTATTCAGGCTGAGATTTATTCCAAAAGAAAAGATCTAAAATCTGTGGGTGGGATTCAATGGGGAATGAGTGTGATGCAAATATTCTGTGCTGATTATGGAAGAAAACTGTTGTTTGAAACCAGTGGAAGTGCCTTTGCATGTTTCACTTTATTTAAACAAATTGTTCTGAATTCATATGCCATGAGTATGAATAGACTTGATTGTATTTCAGGCTGCATGAAATCAGCAGAAAGATAATTCTAATAGAAGAATGGCACCCCCTGAAGGATCTAAAGCCTCAATCAAGCTCCACACAGAAAAACCTTGCTGTTAGTGCCTGCACTCAGCCAGTTCTCTCTGTACCAAGAGCACAGTGACAAAGGGGTGATTCCATTTCTGGTAGTGCCATTGGAGGTGCTTTGGTGAGCCTCATGTCCAACAGGTTTGAGTACACCAAACAAAGCCTCCAAAGTGAGTGGGGGATGTCTGTTGGTCGGGGAAAGCCTGGTCAGGGTCATGGCTGCCCCCCTGTTCTGGCATGGGGTGGGATGACACTGGATAAAGAGACTGCAGGCAGAGTGAGAATTCTGTTTCCTGAAGGAGGAGTGAAGTGTAGAAGGTGTTGTGAACGTTCACACCTTGTTGCTGGCAAGCGCACAGTGTGACTTTGGCAACATTGTCCCTGAGTGCTCCCAGGCTCTTGGAGAGGCTGCAGCCTTGCAATTCCTCCCCTGGGACAAGTACACGACGAGGTGCCTGTGGAGACCTGTGCCTTGGTGTCCTCTGTGAGCTCCTGCTTCTCCTGAGGGGAGCTAGGCTAGCCTGCTGCAAGGGAGGGCATTAAGGTTTGGTGGTCTGGAGGAGCATTCAGTTTTACTTTTCATTAGAATTTAGGTGAACAAACACTGTGTCTGCTCCACTTCCTCCACTTCCTCACTTGTCCTATAAGAACATAAGGTTCTATACTTAAGGAAAGTTGCCCAGAGAAGTTGTGGATGTCACATCCCTTGGAAGTGTTTGTGGTGTGGTTGGATGGGTCTGAGCAACCTGGTCTAGTGGAATGTGTGCCTGCCCATAGCAGGGGGGCTGGAACAAAATTATTTTAAGATCCCTCCTAACCCAAACCATTCTGTGAAACAAATGAGCTCAACTGAACTTCCTATTTCTTATTTAAGATGTGCCACTTCTTATGAATTTTTTAAGCTTTATAAACTTTGGCTGTACTGATGTAGATGGCAGAAGGCACAAGACTGTAAAGTGAGCACTGGCAGTATTGGGAAATCACTAAATAAACATCTTATTCTTGAACCAGCATTTATTAATGCCCTGGGAAAGGTGTGAGAGATCCTCTCCTGCTAGAGGTGCTGTGTTAATAGAGCAGAGAGACTTTACTATTGAGATTTGTTATTGCATATTGAATCTTTTTATGAGTACAGATATGATAACTCTAAGGTCCCATTCCAGCTCCAAATTAGGTAACTTCTTAGTGGCCATAAACTTTCCCTCCAGATTTAGCTGTACAGATCATTATCCTTTGCTTTTGTGATCTGTTGTTGTGTCCTTGACCAAAATGCCTTTACACGAGTTAACAAAGGTCTTCCTACCTAACTCCTACCTAGAAATGACTGACCCCACAGAGTGCATCCTTTTCTCAAAAAATATGGTCAATCTTTTTGATGTATATATTACACATTTTTCTTTACTCCTAAACAAAGAAACGTATTAGGATTGGATCTTTACACATGCCATTTGTTTCAAAACAGCTAAATCATGAAGCTGATGACTCCGAGGAGATGTCAACCTGTACCCTGATGTACCCTCCGCTGAGAAGGCAGAAGCGGGAACACTGCTTGAAGCTGCCTAACCGATTTCCATCTGGTTTATCAGCAAGACACTTCGTCAGTATGTCCCAGCTAAGAGGTGTAAGAAACAGAAATATCTCTGAGACCACTAATGACTGTCTGCTGGGTCCCTCGTCAGGCTGGATCGTCAGGAGCGAGTCCAGTTTGCTGCATTTCTACAGCCAGCCCGGTACCCACGGCTGCCCCTCGCTGGAGTGCAACCAACCCACGTCCTCCGCGCTGGTTCTTCTCTCTGTGCTGTCCAACGGGACGTACATAGAAGCTTATCAGAGTGTTTTTGCAGGCTCCGCCAGCTACCCAAGCGCTGTACTGTCCGCTCCTTTATCCTCAGCATCTCCGCGACTGCTGGCAAAGCCCGCCGTGCTTTCGATGGCCGCGGTCCAAACGGCGCTGCCTCATCGGCACGTTATGGGCAGCACCGCGGCAGCTCCCGGCGCGGCCCCGCTGAGCGCCCCAGCGGCCACCGCCCGTGCCCGGGCCAGCACGTCCGGGGCCACGCGGGTCACACCGAGGCACTGCCGGCCACTGCCCCGCCAGGCGACCCGCGGGGAGCAGCAGGGCCGGGCCGGGCCGGGCCGGGCAGCACGGTCCGCTCCGGGCTGTGGGTGCTGCTGTGAAGGGGCCGGGGCCGAGACCCGACACTCGGCAGCGCCACAGAGCCCAGCGGGGCCGCGGGACGGCTCCCCCCGCGGCAGCACGTCCCACACATCCGGACAAAACGTGACCGGGACACATTCTGGAAGCGCAGTCCCCGGTTCCCCAGGCCGGGCTGGCGGGGCCGGCGTTATCCCGCCGCCGGCTTCCATTTCCGCGGAGCCCCGGCGGGAGCGGCGAGGCGCAGCCCCGCTCAAGCACCCGAGTGTCCCCGGGCACGCAGAGCGCTCGGGACCCGCCGCGAGTGTCTTTTGTCAAGGGAACGAGCCCCGGAGCCGCAGCCCTCCGGGCGGCCACCGCACAGGGGGAGGCTGCCGGGAGACAAAGCCCCGCGCGGGCGGGGCGCGGACCTCCCCCGCCGGGCCCTCCCCGCCCGCGGGGGGCTGCGAAGGGAGGCCGCGGCGCTGGCAGCGGCGTCCCGGCACGGCGGTCGGCCCGGGGCAGCGGCAGCGCGGGCCAGCCGGGCCAGCCGGGCCGCCCCAGCCCCCGCCCAGCCCCGGGGTCACGGCGAGCGGTCCGGGCGGCGCGCAGGCGCACGGCGCGCCCGCGCCTCCAACATGGCTGAGCTGGTGCCGTTCCTCCTGCGGCGGGCGCGGAGCGGAGGATGCTGAGCCTGCCCCGAGCCGCCGCCGCAGCCGCTGGGGTGGTGAGGCCGAGGCGCGCCCCGCGCAGCCATGGCCAGGCTGGCCGACTACTTCATCGTGGTGGGCTATGACCACGAGAAGACAGGTAGGTGTGGCTGCGCGCAGCGCTGCCCCGCCGCGCCTGGCCGCTCCCCGCGCTCCTGCCCGGCCCCGGCCCCCGCCCGCCTCCGGCCGGGCCGCGGGAGGAGGAGACTGCGGCGCACACGGGGCGCGCGTCCGGCCGGGGGAGGAGGGGGTGAGGGCAGCGGGGCGAGCCAAGGGTTAATCCCCCTTTCCCGAGGGGGGGAAGCGGAGGGGCTCCTGCACCGCCCGGCCGGGACAGCCCCGGCCCGCCCCGCCCGCCGGCAGCGGCTCCGGCTCGTTGGCAAAGCGCGGGCCGGTTCAAACGGGGCCAGCGGCCGTGCCGGGCCCGGCCCCCGCCCCGCGGTCACACCTGTGTCCCAGCGGCAGAACAAAGGGGGCTCGGCGAGCAGCGGCGTTTGCCCCGTCCCGCTGCTCATCCATCGCCTGTTGAACCGGCCCGCGCATCCCCAGGAGGCACCGTGGAGGCTCTGCAGGAACGGGTGCTTTCCCTAAAGCCTCGGGACACGTTCTGGCTGCTCGGGGAAAGGGAAGTGGTGTTATCTGCTGGCGTTTTGTGGGCGAAGAGAGAGTGGTTGGTGTTATGTAACTCTCCGTTATGGTACCAGCTTTGTTGCTGCAGAGGTCTCAAATCAGTTGTTTAGACTGACTGGAAAACGAAGTGATTGTCAACGGGTGTGTGTTTGTGCTGGGTATTTCAGAGAGATCCTTTAAATGTATGTTGTTAATAAACAATATTTTAAACAGTCGAATGTTCCCTAATTTATTTAACTATGCGTAAACCAAACAACACTCCAGTTTGTTACTTAGAGTAGTTCTTTGAAGTAGCAATTGCGCGTAGTCTGTATCTGTTCATTCAAAAAGTGTAGCTAATAAACTCAGACTATGAGATTTTTTTAAAAATAAATGCAATTTTTAGAGAAATCATTATATCTATGTGTTTAAAGATGTGCAGTGTCTTACAAAGTTCTGCTAAGGGTCTCTTGGATTTTACTATTCTGCAATTATTATTCTGTTAGTTACAGCCTGGTTTCTCCTCTCAGCCCATTCGATAATAGGTTTGTCCTAATTGTACAATGTTCAGATGTTAAAATCAAGACATCTGAAATGGGAAGTATATTATGTTAAAAATAAAGACCTTCCCTTTTGCCTCTCTCCTGTTTGGAACGTTTTCCCTGACAAAGCAGAGAGAACCCAAATCAAAACAAAGAAGCAACCAAAAAACCCAGATGTGCTTTTAAGAAGACAAAGCAAGTAGGCTGCTTATTTCTTGGGTATGATACATTTTGTACCGAAAGCTTTATGTCTGTAAAATGTCTTCATTTGTAGCATTTAAGTAGGTGTTTAACTTCCAGTACATAAATTGTCTCATGAAGTTTGGTAGAATTGCTTGCATGGGTGAAATTGAACAGTCAAAAATAACTCCTGAACCTTAATTTGAAAAGGTCGTGCCCAGAAAGTCACTGTTTAGACTTTATTATTTAAATTACTTGTTGCTACTTTAATGCTTTGTAAGAAAAATGCTTGAAGGAACAACATTGTATTGAAGACTAGGCATGCATTGTTTTCCAAATTCCTTTACCCCCACATGCAATCCCATAATACATGGAGTACTGACCTTTATTTTTCTTATAAAACTGTATTTTTTTCATGCATTTATTATGCTTCCTTCTATATGAGAAGCAGAGACAAACATTTCTAGGATTATAGACTAGCTACCCTTGAAGCTTTTATATTTTTAAATATATCCCTTTTTTTCCTTCCTTATTTTATTTTTTCATCTGCAGCTACCTTTTGGCTTGGTTTTAATGTGCTTGATTTTAATGTTTTAATGCTTTTTTAATGTTGTTTTAATGGTGTAATTACATTTTGTAGTTTTTTTTTTTTTCCCCCAGTTATAATCTGTGGAATAGTTTTGTGTAAACAAGCAAACAAAACTGCTGTACCCTCTCCCCCAACCTGTGTGTCAGCAGCGTTTGGATGATAAACACTTGTGGTTTATAGGGAAGGGTGTTTATAGCAGTGACTGCTCTCCCAGGAAAGCCCCCACTGTGTCTGCTGGCTCTCCTCTCCCTGCTTTTATGGATTTATTTACTTGTGCCAATATCTGCAGTACCCCTGGAAATGTGGTAAAAGTGCTGATTTCCTGGGCAGGTTATCTGGCTTTACTCAAAAAAGCATATGCTGTAAATATCTAAAATGCAGTGTTTATGCAGTTTAGGAGCAGATTTGGAGATTTTTCTTGTTTTGGAACAACTTTGTTACTGATGCTACAAGTCTTTATCCAGCCTAGTCTTCAGGGGGAGTGAACAGTTTTATTGTCCTCGAATAAACCAGAGAGTGTGTCCTTTGGGAATCAAGCATATGAAAGTCCATTCCTGTGCTGGTCTAGGCCTGTGTAAATTGGTTTTACAGCAGTCCTAGTGCTGCCATTCCTGGTGTGTTAAATCTTCCTTTGGTTTCCTTGCTGGTTTTAGGATGCTGACCCATCCAAAAGGCTTTTCTTGCTGGGTGTGTTACCTGTGTTGCTGTATTATCTTGTACTTTGATTCCTTTTCTGCTCATTTTTCAAACAGTGTTGGCTCACCAGGAGGTCAGATGAATGCCAATATTGCCAGATCAGTGCACCCCGAGTTTATACCATCTTTAATGGTCCTAGAGCCTTGGGCACAAAGCTGTTAGTGAGGTGGCTTAGTCTCCTGCATCCTCCAAGGAATGGATGATTTGCCTAGCAGGAGTTTATTCATGCTTGGCAGGATGCACAGAGGCTGTGCCTGAGCACAGAATGAGCTTTGCTGTTGACAAGTGTCAGTAAAACTGCAGGCACTTAGGAGCTGAGGAGTCTGTGTGTTGTTAAGGTGACCTGATTCACTCAGCTTTTCCTGTGTTTCAGGTTCCCTGCTCTGTGTGGCCACTTAAGTTGCTCAGTCTGTGTCTCTGCCCATAAAACTGAGTGTAGATGGATCATGGTTGTAATGGCTGTTGTGTATTTTAAGAACTTGTCCTGAGCCAGAAGTGCATGTTAAGTGTCCTGACAGAGTTAGAAAAACCACATTTATAAATCCCCCAGCTTTACTAAATCCCCCCTTTTTTTTTTTGTTCTAGCAGTGAAAGCATGAAGGATTTCAGTGATGCACAGAGTAAAGCAATCAACCTTGGTGTATTTTGCTTTCAGCTGAACCTTGGCTGAGGTAGATAACCACATTTTCCCCCAGCATATCAGCACAATATAAAGCTGTTACATAACTGGCTACAAAAGGCACTTCCAGAAGTCTCTGGAAGGAGCAAAGGTGCCACTAAATGTAGGCATTCTGGGTTAACAGCTAGGAGAAATCCCAGGAGGCCTTAGTGCTTATGCATTTTATTCTTTTCCATGGATTTTGAAGTGTGTTTGATGTGCTTCACCAAGAAATTCTCATTTAATATGTCTGAAAAATGGAATGTGGATGGGATTAAGGAAGAACACAGATGTTTGCAAAGATCACAGAAGAGCATGAGAAAATGCCTTTTTAGTTTTGTTTGGTTTTGGTTTTGCTGGTATAAGCCCTAAACATAAATCTATCCCTAGAATGTACATACAGTGGTACTTGGAAAAGGTGAAAGAGAGAACATTCTGTGTCTTTCTTAGCTCAGCAGCTGAAAGGTGAGGATAAAGAGGGGGATCCAAAGACTGGATTTGTTTAATTATCCCATACACCCATAGCAGCTTTCCTGTAGGATGCTGTTGTTTACCCAGAAGTGAAAGGAGAAAACCTGTGAGGTGGAGCAAGATGTTTTCTGTGACATTTGGTGGCTCTGAGAAGACAGAGGAATTTGTTCTTGATTCTGTGTGCTGTTGCAATGTGTAGGACAGAAGGCTTGCAACAGTATAGCAGTTTTATTTGGCTGTTGTCACAACTGATAAATGCTGGTATAACATGTGTAGGCTCTGTTGTGGTTGTTTCTGTTCTGATTTTTATCAACTCCTCTTCAGGGAAGCCTTTATTGTGTAACATAGCTCCTATCTCAGAGGGTTTTGAAACAAGACAAGTGATTGTTGAAGGAGTGGGAGAGATTTCTAAATGGAGTTGTCTGATTCTATTTTTTTTTCCTCTGAGCAGATTTTGCCTGTGAAGAATATAATATTATGAGGATTTTCTGGTGTATTTGCTGTATATTCATAGTTGGGCATTTCACTGAGCTAGTGTGTGTACAAAGAGTGGATGATTGCTTGATGCCATGGCATGCAATCTCTGCACACAGAAAATGGAGAAAAAGAAGGGAATGAAGCTGTTACTTCAGTGGCTTTCTTATCTGTGCTGAGGCTTAATTTGATTCAAATGCAATCCAGGAAAATCTCAAAGGGATTACAAAAGCAACAAAACCAAAATCCTTTTTATTGTGGCAGGAGAATTCTTGTAGCTGTAGTGGAGTGAAGCATCAAGTGTAGTGCTGGAGCTGCAGGATGCAGAAGTGTGCCTGTGCATTGCTGGGACATAACTGCAGCTGACTGTGGCTGGCCAGGGCATGGCAGCCCAAAAGCCTTGTCAACACATCAGTTGCTCCAGTAAATGAAATTATCTCTTCCTCCAAACCTTGTGCTTTACTTTTCAAGTACAACAGATTCCACAATATTATGCTGAAACAGAACGAGGTAAAATATTTCCATTGCATGTGGTTTTGTTTGTTTTGATTATGGTGGTGTTTGTTGGTTCTTTCCTTTTTTTTTTTTTTTTTTTTTTTTTTTGTGAGATAAAGCTCTCTTGAAAGTCTGCTTGGAGGATTCCCAGTATTTTTTAGCAGCATATATTCATAGAAGATATTCAAGCAGTTTCTTCTAGTACATAATGTTGACTAAAAAAATTTTGTTTTTGGTTTATGGATTTATCATTTTGGAGAAATCTTAAAATCAATAGAGATCGTGTAAATCTTCTTTCCCTCACATATCTGTAATGAATATTTCAAAAGAACTTGGATTTCAGACTCTACTCACTCAGGCTTGCCATTATAATAACAACACTTTTTTTTTCACCATTTCATTTTAAACTAAAATATTCATGGAGGCTGATAATTTTGTCCATAAGATATCTTCATTTGTTCTGAAGTATGAGGACACAGATTATGCTGAAGGAAGCAGCGTTTCCTATCTTTGTGACTAAATTGCAGTCAAGGAACTCACTCTCCCGTTTTGTCCTGGATTAACTTCGTGGATTATCTGACAAAAAGACACTTTTCCTGCAGCCTGTTCGTGGCAGTTTGTTATGCAAGCCTGAATACTGTGTAAGCCCTGGCCTTCTATAACCACAGTCATATTTTTCAGTGGAGGGACAATGAGAGTGACATTTAACTTCTCCAATGTCCCAAACATAACAATCTTGTCTTAGAACAGTGAGGAAGAGAATTACACTGCTGTGGTAGTTCTCTGACATGAATTTAAAGTACCAACTACTTCCCCAATTACTGGTAGTCACAAAGGAAAACCGCAGTCACTGTGGAATCATTTGTAAAATGTGTAACAGCAGATTCACAGTTCAGCCTTGATAACTGTCAGTGAAAGTTGTATCCTGCAAATATATACTGGTGAGTAGGAGGTTTTCCTTTGCTTCATCTCTCCTCTTGCTCCTCTTTGCAGTAGCATGAGACTTTCAGGCTCTTTGCTTATATAGTGAAAAAAATTATTACTAACAATAGCAGTATCAGTATTGATGAGATTAGTTTTCTTCTGCTTGGTGTTTTGGGAATTGTGTTCCATTTATATGTGTTTGTTGAAATAAATTACTCCTGTGGTGTCAGTGGTATGTTCTGAAGTCAAGGACAATCCAATTAGTGTTGATTGGGATTTGGCAGCTAAATCCCTGCTCATTGAGCCAAGAACATGCTGGTTATTGCTTATCTGCTAGTGACTAGATAGATCATGATTTCATGTCTCTAGTGTTTACAGCTCTCAGTTTTCAATCTTCTGCAAATCAAATGCTATGAAAAAAATGCAATCACTGAATTGAGCTTGAATTCTTTGGTATTTTAGAATTTCCTTTCTGGTAGTGTTGTGCTCAAGATGTCAAAGTAACCCCAGAATTTCCACTGAGCTGCACGTAGGTGACCTGCTGTCACTCCTGCAGCCAGAACCAGCCCTTGGTGACACTGTGGTCTGGGGTTGTGTGTAGCTGTTGTGGAGGAAAGTTGAAAGACAGAAAAAAACAAACTCATCATGGTTTTGGATACAAATTCAGGATAATTGCATGCAAAACTCCATTGGACCATGGGAGACCTCAGTGGATAAAAAGAGACAAAGGAATGTTACTGGGCTTACAAAATCAATCACTCAGGAAGAAATTCAAGGTGGGGGGGGAAATAGAAGGTAGGAATAATGTCCTTATTATGTCCTTTTACTGTGGTTCATATGTTGTTTGCTAGGATTCAAAACCCCAGAAGATCCATTATCTGACACTTGGATCGATCTTCAGCAAGATAGAAAATGTCTTTTTTAAATGTTAAAGTGTCGGGTTGGGTCTGCTGGAATGGCAGCTGGAAGGAAGATGAGACATTCTGGCAGAGGATTTCTCAGATACTTGTGGATGAAAAGGGATGACAGCTTTTCCTTCTGGAACCTTGACTTCAGTTGTGGAAGGTTGTGCTTTTGGAAAATGAGTTTTTTGTTGAGCTCCTTTTGCCAGCTGCTGCAGGCAGTGATGCCAGCAGTGTGGAGTGATGGCAGACTCTGTCTCTTCCTCCTGGTTTAGGAACCCTTCCTAACCTTCCTAAGACATTGGCCACTGCTGCTTACTCTATTTGACACATTCTGGTATTTTAGAATGCTTTCTGTCTTCTAGGTTTACTCCAGAAGAATCTCTGCCATTTTCATCTCTCTCACTTTCTCCTTCCTTCTCTCTCTCTCTCAGTATCCATTTAATTCTCTTTATCTACTCTGTGGTTTTCTGAGATGAAGTCCTCTTGGCCACTCAGACTGATTTCTTATGGTTTTCATCTTTAAATAAACAGATTCCAATTCATCACACAAGCACCAGGGCCCAGGTTTTGTCCATTCTGTAAATTTTTTGGCCTAAAAGAGTGTTTGGTAGAATTTTAGTTTAGGCCAAAAAAAAAAATCCTTTTCTCCTCAGTCTTATTTCTTGGAAACAGAAAAAATATTCGGTATGAAGTTTTACTGAAATAATTGAGCTGGAAACAGATGTCAGCCATTGAGACTTTATATGGTGCATTTAGTTTGTTTAAGTAAAGAATAATTGAAAATAGTTACAGAACAAGGTAGAGCACCATTAGTGATGCCTATAGCTGTTAGTTATTTGTGTAGCTACAAAAATCACTCTTGTTTCTTAGTTTGCTGTAACTGTACCAGTTAAAGCCCAATAAACTTCTTAGCTTGACCACTTGAAGTCTTGCACAGCTGAAATTTGTACATTTAACATGTGTATTTTTGTTTTGGACAAAGAAATGCAGACTCTGGTCGTTTTTTGTGACTATTGTTCTCTGAAGTGTAAATCTAATTCCTAAATGGCAGTAAAAATAAGCTGTGTGTGTGAGTGGCAAAATACTCAAGACTCGAAAGACAAAGTTGTGATCTTGTCATAAATTCAACTGTAATGGAATTTTAGTTCTTGAAATATTGTTGAATGGGCATACTGTACTTTTAGGAAAGCTGTGTTTTTTAATTCTATTACACAGACTGCTTTTCATAAAGTTGCAAATTGCAATTGCATAAAAATAGAAGAAAGCCACATGCTTTGTTCCTGCAGAGCTGTTTCCTCATAATTAATCTATTTTCCCAGAAAAACACACAGTGTTTTTATGCAGCTTGTGTGATGACTGGGCTGTTACTGGCCTATATTGTTGGTGTGTGCTATTTTTAAACTAGATTTAATACAAAACATTCTAGTAGAACTTACAAGAGGATTTCCATTTTCTTTACTCTTGTTTTATAGTTTGTGAAGAAAGAAGTAGTAGGTTTGGTATTTTTTAAGAATATGGAATTTTGAAAATAAAGTTTCAGTGATAAAGAAAAATCAGTGATAAAACCAATTTTAAAAGCCTTCCTAGCACACGGATTTAAACTTACATTTCCCCCCATATTTTTTTGAGCAATTTAATCTATTAAGAGTCTTCCTCTTTTAGGCTGCAAGTTTTTAGAATCTTCAGTCTGTGAGAGTTTTTTTCCTTCAGTGTATTTTGTTCGGTGGGCAGAATTTGCTTTTTGTGAAGTGTCTTAGCCTGGGGCCTGTGCCTGAGCCATAGGTTGTGCCCATAGGGCTGCAGCTGAGGAACAAACTGGAATTTCCTGTTAGGGGAGGCAAGAGCTGCTGCCTGAGCATTGCCTTTGGGATTCACCCCACATTTCTTAGAAGTGCAATTATTGAATTATTCTTATTTTATGTCTTTCAGGAGCTGCTTGCTTGTGCAAAATAGGAAGCTAATTAGCATGTGTTTCTCATGATCAGTAAGTTTCAGCAGTGGTAGAAAGCCCAAGGTTTGGAATGGATGCTTTTAGTGGTATTTCCAAAACAAATAAAATAACGAGGCATACACACAGAATAAAAGGATGTTTTGTGTGGTGATAAATATTCAGTTTTTGTTTAGAAATCAATGCAAGTGTTCAAAGTGTTGTGGAGGAATGTTTCTTCTCTGGGTATTTTGTAGTGACTAAAACTGAAATGCTTCTTTTCAGTGATAAATTCGGGTCCACTTTGCTGAAGTGAGTTGAGATAATGCCTGTGAAGGTCTCAGGTTTGCCCTTTGGCTGGAGGCAGCGATTTTAGACACTGGTGCCCATTCTGTGCTCCTCCCACTCATGAGCTGAGGTTTTGACTCGAGCTACCTGTGAGAGTGCTTGAGGCTGAGACACCTGGATTTGTCCTGACACTGTGTGACTTTTCCAGCTCTGAGCAGTTGATTTTTCCAGCAGGGAAGCAGCAGAGAGAGCTGGAACATCCCAAAGCCCCAGAGCAGTGGCTTGTCCTCAGCCTGCAGCTGTGATGGCACTGCAGTTCTGCTCCTCAGCCAAAGGCAGTGTAGCTGTTGTTTCAGCTACAGGCAACTGAAAAGAAAACAAAGCCATAGAGAGCCACATGTTTGTGATTTGGAATTGAAAACTCTTCTTTCAAAAGATTCCCTTTCCTGTTTGGTTAACGTGCACAAATAATGATACCAGGTTTGCCACTGAGCAAACAGCGTCCGTTCGACTTGTGGTGCTTTTGGAAGGTTGTTGTTTCAGCACTGTGTTTTCCAAATATTTTGTTTATAGTGTTTATTATTAAAAGAGATGAGATCATACATATTTAATAAAATTATCTCGTGGAGGTTGTTTTTTATCATTTTGTTCTCTCTTGCCACATGGTATCTTTTTGGAAGAGGCAAGACTGTCACTCATGTTTTGTGAGAGAGTGGTCTTGAGAAGAACTCAGAAAACATGCTTTCTGCCTTTCTGACCTTGTAAGATGTTTTTGCATCCTTACAAAATTGTTTGTGTGCTTGTTTATAAGTTTCTTTCTTTATTTTTTCATTTTACAAGAATGTGGCCAGTGGTTAGTAAATAACCTTTTTTGGAAAGCTGCAGTTTGGAAACGTGTGGGTTCCCTGATCTAGTCTCTAGATATAATTAATAATAATAATAATAGTAATAATAGTAATAATCATAGCTGCTCTTCTTGCTGATAGCCTAATAGAAGACAGGAGGTAACAATTTACAGCCATACTTAATTCTAATAAAAATGAGGATTGTTGCTCTTTACAGTGAGGTAGGATTTGAGAGGCTTAACTATGGTTTTCATAATTTGTTGTTTTCTTGAGAATATGCTTATCATCATTTGAAGTTAGAAAACCCAGTAATAATAACAATAATTTTTTAAAGAAAGGTCTTAACTGGTCTGCAACCCATTGTTTCTGTCTTGTGGAAAAGACCTTGGGGATGTTTCATTTCCCAAAGTTGTGGTGGTTAAGGATAGGATGCTGAAAAGTAAAACCCATGGATCTCCTGCCTTCCTCTGTAACTGGGTTATGTGTGTTTGCTTATTCTCAGCCAATGTTCTTAAAGTCATTATGAAGTCCATGGGTTGAGTTGTCTCCCCTGGCTAACTTCTTTTCTCCTTCTCCTCCCTGACTCCCCCAAAATCAGTAGTTCTTCTTGTTTTAGGTTTTATATGAAAACAAGAAGAGTCATGGCTACTGAT
This sequence comes from Acridotheres tristis, assembly GCA_037013685.1. Taxonomy (NCBI): domain Eukaryota; kingdom Metazoa; phylum Chordata; class Aves; order Passeriformes; family Sturnidae; genus Acridotheres; species Acridotheres tristis. The sequence continues at coordinate 3,692,644 of CM072890.1, read as the reverse complement.
AAAATACTTTGAAATTGTGAAGCAGAAGACTCAGAATATAGTACTGTTTAAAAATTCCCATATGAAGTCTAGAAATGAGCAGTAGAAAACCCTCATTACCTACTGTCTAAATTTGGTATGCACTCCCTACCTTGTCTTAACTGTTCTCTTAAAGGTTTGAAAGCAGACTTGCAGAGACCAACACATAAATTGTTTTATTAGATTTGATTTATGGTTCTGTGAAGACTCTAGATTTTTTTTTTATTCTTTTGCCTTTGATGATTACTAGGAGGAGCTTTGGACTTTAGTGATGTTAATGTAGTTTTGTAAAGCACCATATGGTTTCTACAATTATCACAGCAGATGGACCAAGGTTTTTGTCAACATGGTCTTGCCAAACTTAATTAGCAGCAAATTTTCATGTCTGGATCTAAGCTGTTCCTGACTTAATGCTAAGAATCTCAAGAGTTGTGTGTAGATTCAAGGTTCATAGAATGGTTTTGATTGGAAAGGACCTTAAAGATCCTCTGGTTCCATGGGCAGGGACACCTTTCACTAGATTGGATTGTCCTTCCTGTGTTGGGGCCCCCAGAGGTTGATGGGGTACTCCAGGTGAAGTCTCAGGAGAGCAGAGCAGAAGGAGAGAATCACCTCTCTTGACCTCTTACTAAAGGATGAGTGCAAGTGATCACTGTTCTTGGGCAAAATTGGTAGCATGGGCTCCCAGAATTAATTTGGCACATCTCTTTTTTTTTTTTTTTTTTTTTTTGTTCAACTTGTAAATATCAAGTAAAAAGGGAAGTGGAGTACTTAATGCTTGGGACTTGCAGATGATTAAAAGAAAGTAAATAAAGTAATTCTGAACAGCAGAATCTAAAGCCTGTGATAAAGGGCTCCAGACAGAGCTCATTATACTCAGTGATTAGTATGTTCAAATTTTAGATGAAATGCAGTTTTGAAAAATGCAAGCTAAAGTACATTCAGTGATGAGAAAGAATTCAAAGCAATGGTCTCTAATTTAGCTATTGTCACTTAGTGGAAAAGTTCTTGGAATCTGTTGGGACAGTTCTCTGTAAAACTTCAGCCTGATGTCTGGTCTGGCATCAGTAAACTCAGAAATGAACAGTGTGGAGTTGTGAAAAAAAGCCACCCAAAACCACTGTGGTATTGGGACTTGCAGCCAAGGGGCCAAGGATGGGTGAGGTGAGTCCTGGAGGTCCAGTTCAGCCCTGGCTCCTGTGATGGGCAGGATGGGCAGGAATTGCTGCTGTGTTCTCCTCTCCCAGGGCACAGTGAGCCTTTGCTGGCTGGGCCAGATGTGAACTCATTCTCAAAGCCCTCCATACCCTTCCACCACCTTGTGTCACTCCATTCCAGTGCTCCTCTGGCTGACTTTCAGAAAACTGTTCATAGAGTTGGAGTCATGTGGGTTTGGGTGCAGTTTTCAGCCTGTTTTTACTCTTCTCCTTGAAGTGTGGTTACCAAACTGAATGGAAATGACCTTAAAGATGCTGGGCATTTACATGGAATCTTACAAAATACAGAGTGAGACTGGTGCTTGCTGGTTTTGTGGGCAGTTTCATGCACTGACATCACTCTGAGCTTTTTATTGTTTATTTTTAGCTTTCAGCATCACAGCACTGAGGGTCACTTGGTGGTCTGCTCTAACCTCTACATCCCTTTGACCTAAACCACATTTTGGCACTATATGTGCAGTCAGGTGTTCTGGCCTAACTCTGCAGCTTTGCAGTTCTCCTTACTCACAATCTTAACATTTTTTCATCACTTTCCCCCCTGATCTTTCAGCATCCCTTTGAATTCTTATCTTGTCCTCTTCTCTGTTTATTATCTACACTTTCAGAAAATAAATAATTTATGTGTATATATAAAAAACATTTTTGTGTATATATGCTTGTACATTTAAAATAACAGCTGCAGTTATGTTCTGCCTTTCAGCCTGCAGCAACTTTAATCAAAACCAAAACAAAACTCACTCCAAATGAAAAACCAAGCATTGGACCCCACAATGACTCACATATCATGTCTGGGAGATAGAATTAATGCTGCTATAAATATGATTGAGTGTGTGTAGTGAATAAATTTGCAGAAAGCATATTCAGTTGATGTCTCTAGGCATACTAAATTTTGGGTTGTTCGGGGTGCATTTAAATAGGGTGATATTTTAAGAGTCAAGGACTTTGAGGAACAAATTAGCAAATTATTTCCTAAACAACAGAACTAATGACGTGTTTCTGCACATTTTCGTTTTTTGTCTGGAATGGCCCTGGTAGTGCTCTACAGACAAGGAACAGGGTGTCTTGAATACTAACTTTTCTTCAGCTCAGGGTCACTGTGTATTTATTTATTTGGGTTAAAGGCCATTGGTCACACAGACGTTTCTGTAGGAAACCTCTCTGCAAGTAGCAGTTTTACTTGTGAGAACAGCATTTACTGTCACTTAGGAGAATATTTGCCTGCCTTTGTGGCAGACACATTATCATATGCTCCAATTAAGATTCTGGGGGCTGCCACAGCCTCAGAAGAGAGAGGTTATGTTCTAGTAATTAATTACGGGCCCATAGTCAAGTGGCATTTAATTGTTTGCTAGGACATGGGTTTGACTCTGTTTTCTTTGTTTGTGCTCTCATTTCAGACAACCAGTTCCTTCTGTTTCTTGCAATTGCAAAATATTGCTTGAGGAGTTTAAAAAATCCTGTTTTTATTGCTAATGGTGCATGCACTGGAAGTGCATTTGGATGTGCAGAATCTTGGCAGTGTAGCTTATTTATGGGGCAGGAGATGGCAGTAAGGAAATAGGTGATTTAGCAGAAGCACAGAGCCATACTTTATTCTTGCACAGTGGTTTTAAGAGAACTCTCAAAAACGCTGAAATACCACAATAATTGTTCAAATTTACACATTTGTATTTATTTTGTTCCTTCCTGTTTGATTTTTCGGGCCTTTATCTAATCAGGTAAGTATTTACCAGCATTTGCAGCACTTGTTTAGCTATGTGTGGCTATCAGGTGAAATATCACGTGCTACGTGAGCAAAATGCAATTCACACTATGCAAAGTTCGGCTTTAGTGAAGGCTGCTAGAGTTAGAAGAAAGACAAATACACAGTAACGCTTGTGATGTTTCAAAGTTTGTGGATTTAAAAGAAATTTTCATACAGCATTCTTTGTGTTGGTCCCCACTTGACTGAAGTCACGGAGGGAATGAAGCACTGTTAACCTTTGAGAGCCAGAACACAAACAAATCGTGTTTAACTTGGGGGCAGCTGGGGGGTTCCAAACAATGGGGTTCATTTCGATTGCCCGTTTGAAGTGGACCCTTGCTTTTTGTTCTCACTTTGGGAGCAAACCACGCTGTTTGGAAGTCGTGTGCAGCTGTAAGAGCAGAGTTTGTCATGCAGGAGTTGAGCAAGGTGACATCATGAGAGGATGGGGACCACTGTGACAACGTGTTTGTGTTTGTCCTGGTGTTAATATGATCCCTGGCATGGATTTGTTTCATTTGGGGTCAATCAAGCAGGCAGGGCTGGAATTGCATTCTGGGGATATTTATGTGATCCCTTGGCTGGGGCTGTTGTTGTTTTGGCCTGGAGGCCACTGGGTCTCAGTTGCAGGGTGTTCCCAGGTAAGTCCTCCTCTCTTCAGCCTGCAGGGCTGTCACTGGCTAACTCAGGGTGTTTGGATGGTGACACACCAGCTCTTTGAAATTCAGGCACGACAGAAGGACTGTGGAGCCTTGCTCACATCCCCTGCACATCCTCAGCTTATGGAGCACTGGAGAGTGTGCAGCAAAACCTAAACGCTCATGGGCAGATTCTCCTGGGAGAGAACACTGCTTTAGAGTTCGGGCTTGCACATCCCAGTGTGGGGTTGGCTGGTCCATGGGGTGACCAGCCCTGAATGTTGGCATTGATGTCATTCAGGGCATGTGAGTAAGGAGCTGATTTTTACTAAATACATATGGGCCATAAGATATGCTCAGTGTACTGGAAGCTCTTTGTTTTTGCTCTGTTTTTAGTCTATAGTCAGTCCAGACAAAATATTTGGCCTACCAGGATATGTGAATCATTCTTCTTTGTAAAGCATCATTTATCATCTGTGTTCTGAAATTGTTTTGTATGAGGAAAACATTGAATGTACTCAGAAATTTTTATTGTTAACGTGCGTTTTTACAGCTGTTGTATAAAAATCTTGCTTTGGTGAGATCAAAATATTATTAAATTGTTTTAGCCTATTGGAATCACAGGAAATATACAGGGTGGGAAACTCCCAAATGACTTGTCACTCTTCATCATCTGTAGGTGAGCAGTGGCACGCAGACTTAAATAAACAAATCTTAGCAGCTGGTTAGTTCTGGGAAAAAGGAGAAAACTTGCTCCCTCATCCTTTATGATTGCTTATACTTACGTGTTGAGTAGAAGAAAAGCTTTGAAACTTCCTTAATCCATGTAAAAATATGTGTACAGTACGAATCTGTTGTTAAGGATTGAGTGAACAGGTTGAAATCAACTTGTGTTGATTTTTTGTCCTTTTAGTCTTGTTTTAAAGGAAACTAAATCTGGTTTTGAAAGAAGGGAATGCATGTGAGGAGGGTACTGTCTAAAATTCTGTGTGGACTCTCAGTGAGCATCTCAGTACCCAAAGATCTGTGACAACTGCTGTGAAGTTGAGGGATAAATAATGTTGTAGTAGACAGCTGAGATGACACAAAATTCAGTTTGGACAAATTTTATATCAAGTATGATGCTAGGAAGTTTGCTGACATGTGATATATATATAAATGATACCTGCTGGGGCATGAGCATGTATGGATCAGTGTTCCAGTTCCTCTCATTAAAGGACTGTGGCTCTGTAAATGCTTACAGGCAGGAAGTATTATAGAAAAAGGGTATTTTAAATAACGATAAGGAATGGAAAAGGGCAGTGGAAGGGGAACTGTGAGATGACAGACATTGTTTTTTAGAGATCAAGTATGGAGTGTACAGAGGAAGAATCCTGTGAAGGCAGTGGAGAGATAATTAATTAATTGGGAGTTGAGGCAATTCCTTTTACAGAAGGTTGGAAAGCAGATCAGGAGGAAATGCATTGCAGAGCTCACCTGTTGCACGTCGGGATTTGCTAAGTGATATTTCCAGGCTGGGTTGAGATGTGGGCGGCTTGAGCAAGCTCTGGGACAGGGATTGCAGTGATGTGGGACTACAAATAAAGACTGGGTGTGAGGCTGAAGTGAGGGAGCTGGAGAACAGAGTTGCCACGTTTTATCTCTGCAGCCCTGGCACAGCGTGGGCTGCTCTGAGGATTCCTCCTTTACACATTGCACATTTGAGGAGGATTGTTTTGATCCGAGGCAGATGAGAGAGAGATGTGTGTGAATATACAGCTTTCGAAAGGAAGAAGTGAGGACAGGAGGATTTATCTGTCTCTGCTGCCTGAATTATGTTGTTCACGGGCCCTTGGTTGGAAATTTCAGATGAGCTGGTTTAGTCATACACTGCAAGAATATCTTGAACTTACTGACATGTTAACTTTTAACATAGTTGGCAAATAGTATCCAAAAGTAATTTTAAATTTCTGGAGGTCATGATAATTCTCTAGCTCTAGAGTGACAGTGTGTCCAGTGTAAAACAGCATTAAGTTACACTTATGTTGCAATTTACCAGGAAACGTGGATTTTTCACATAAGTTCTGGGTCAAGTGTGTATTTCCTTTGATTCCAAGCAAGTGCTTTTTCCCTAGAATCAATGCATTTTCTTTGATATTGTGGAAATATTTCTTTTATTGATCAACTACCCAACCTTGAAATGCTTTTAGAAATGACGATGGTTTTGCTTCAAAGTGTGTCACACCAACTTTAACAAGTTACACTCTGCTGTTTATGTGGAGCATCTTTCTGGTATTAAAAACATCAACCCACACTATGTCTAAAGTTACAGTAGACTTAGAGCTTTGGTAACCTTCACCTTGAAGATTTTGGAAAGTTCATTGCCTTCTCTATAAAGAATGTTATTTAGGAAGGATTTTTCCACCTATTTGAAAGCAGGATGCATACTGTAGTGCATGCTTACTTTGATTTCTTGGCTTCAAGAAGGGATTGCTTTTTTGCTGCTGTATCTTTTACACAGATGTACATTTTGCTTGATTTTACTTTAATCCTTCATGTGCACTTTTGATGACAAAGAAGTAACAGATCCTCCTTTACAAAGCATTTGGATACTTTACTGTACCAAAGCATCACTTTGAACTCTGGACAAATTAGTGTCATGAAACAGCCGAGTTCCAAACGTGTCAGAGTTGAGCTTGAGAATAAACATTCAGCATTTTCAGCTGCTCTGTGCAAAGACAGTCTTTTTGAACATGGAATATATGATTACTATGTGTGAGAAGATGCAAAGCACTTCTTATTTGACGTAAACACTGTCATAATGTTCCATGTTCTACTTTACTCCAGTGTTTAAGATTACACTTTGTATTATTTGGTAAGGAGGCATAAAGAGCTTCTAAAAAAACATTACAAACTAATCCAAATTATCTCAAGGATAAAATTGATTAAAAACCAGTAAAAAAGCCTTTGCCTTTTCAGTCATTAAGCGGCCATGAAGCCCAAATGCTGAAGCTGAGGGAAGGAATGCTGCTGTGTCACACACAATTGTCACTGTGATGTGGAGGGGTGTGCAGAGCCTGTGAGCACAGTCCAAGGCTCATCCTGCCCTGTCAGTGGGGCAGAACTGAGGAGCAGCTGCAGGAATATGTCCTGCAGGATGTGCCTGCACAAGATCTCCTCTGTTGGTCTTGCCATGGGGGACACAGTTTGCATACAGAGGGCTCTGCAGAAACACCTGGAAAATCTGCAATAAAACTGCTCAGTTCACACTCTGCCTATGAGCATGCAGCTCTGAGGTAGCACACAGACATGGAATCCCTGTGCAGTGCCAAAGGGAATGTGTAGAAATTCCAGGTGTGCATTGTGTGTTCCTGTAGGTGAGGATATTCTGGAATTTAGGGAGAGGTTGCTGTAACTGTGAGAGTTGCTCTGGAATATTTGCTCTACATGTCATCTCATCCTGCAAGCTGAACTTGGGCATTCGTGCTGCTGAAATACAGAATACATTCTAGGACCATTCTTTTATTTCTGTGGGGCTGCCTTGTTAGGTCTTGCAACACTGAACTGATGTTTTGTCCTAGTGGGGAACATTAGAGGAGTGGCTTTGGCCTCTTCAGTTTAACTGAAGGTCATAATTAAACTTTTTCAATAGTTGTTCTGTTTGGTTATGTTCTGGTTTGACTCACAAAGGAGTTTCCGAGTTGCCTTTTTAAATTTATTCTGATGGACACAATAGAGTTGGGGTCTGGTAGGATTAGTAAGGCCAGAAAAATTCTTGTTGAAGATACATCCAGGAATGGGATTTTTTTTCGGTTTTTTGCCCCTGGAGGAGAAAGGTGCTCTTAAAAATAAGTCTGAATCCAGACATTTAGCACAAGTTTTGTTTTTTTCTTCTTTTAAATTGAGAGTACTTATCCTTGTTCACACCTTGCTTTCCATTTCCTGGAAAATTTCCATAGCAAATAATATACCTGCATCAGAAAAATTGTGAGTCTGCCATTTTATTTACCTGTAAGAAGATTTGCTTTTTCCAAAGCAATGGCTAAGCATTCTAAATTTTCTCTCAATGCAAACATTATGGGTTTTTTTAAAATGCTGAAAGTCGATTTTTAGCTTTGAAAGTACTGAAGTTTGAGTATTCAATCTCCAGCAAGTTCTTTTCTCTTCTGCTTTTCCATTGACAATCAACTTAACAAGAAAGTTTGGCTAAATAAATAATGACAGGTACAAACCCAGGATAAGGATAACAGGATGATGTGTGCAAACCTTGTGGCTCCTTTTTGCACATTTCTATTAAAATAAGTGGTTATTAAGTAATACAATTGCTCAGAGGCCTCCTCTATGTGAGATGTGTATAAATCACTTGAAAGTCATGGTGATGCCAAAGAATATAGGCAGTTCTATTAAAAATTAACACCATTTACTGTATAATAGGGCACAAAATATACTGTAAAACCAGTTTCATGGCTTTCCATATATACTGTATACAGTTTCATGACTGCTGAGTTTTCAGTGTATTTTCATTTGAGACTTCTGAAAAGCAGCTTTTTACCAGCTGCTAATAAATTATTTCTGTATGACTGTGTTGCTAAAACAAGAGAATGCCAACGAATTATGAATGTGCAGTAGTAGAAGGTCTGTATCTTCTCTGTCTTCACATGTTCTCAATAATTGTCTAAATACTTTTATTCTTGTTAGAAAGCATTAGGTAACTTCCCTCTTCTGCCACTGGAACAAAAGTCAACCCCAAAAGCCAGCCCTGATCAGCCACACAAAACCAAGGGAGACTTTGAAGGCAAACAAGTCCACAAATACCACCACAGAAAATCAACCAGACAACAACCCACAAACCACCACCAAAAAACTGCTCAGAACAAAACCAAGAAAACTCCCTAAACACCCCAAGAACACCCCAAACCCCAGGAAATAACTTCTTGCATTTTCTGCATATTTTCTATAGAGGTTTGGGGTCTTCAGACCCCCAAGTGGATTCTGTCATTTCATTTGTTGAAATAATGGGTTTGATAGTGTTTGCATTCAGCCACTCGAGGGGAGGATGCATAGAAAGCATGAGGATGAAAAGGTAACATCCCAAGAAGGTTTTTAGCTCTGTGCCAGGACGATTTTTTGGCTAAATATTGTTCGGTGTTGGGGCAGTGACATGCAGAGTGTTGTCTCATGTTGAACTTCTCTTCTGCAAGGTGCATAATAGAAATATGTAAGTTGAAACAGTTCTGTGTTTCCAGGATGATGGGGGAAGGAGGAAAGCAGTAGAGACAATTTATTTTTTTTTTTTTTTTTTGTGGGGGTGTGTGTATGAGCTGCCTTTTAGGCAGTGTTCTGGATATTTTCCTGTTTTATTTCATTGTACCTCTGAATTTAAATCTTTCTGTTAGTTTCAAGTGAATGTGTTTTGTGATTGTGCTGTGCGTAAGTAGGGCACAACCCAAAACCTGGCTGGAGTACATGGAAAATTACTTCAGTTTAAAGACAAATGGTTGCTTTATAAATTGCACCTTTGTATATTTGTGCTGCCATATTAATTGTGGTTTTGTCATAGTAATAGATTTGGTGTGACCTAGTAAGTTTGTCAAGGGCCACCTTACTTGCTATCCACAGCACTTTTAGGATTTAAAGACATAATTCAGAAGTCATTGGTTGATTTTTTTCTCCTTCTCTTACATTATTTCACAGTGTATGAGAGGAAACTAACCTAGCAAGTTTTTTTCCTAATTAATTTAAAGCTACTTTTATTCAGTGCCATACCAGTCAGAGATACAGAACTGAGAACCAGGTGTGAAATGGTAACTCCCACTTTGCTGTTGCAGGGCAATAATCGTTACTCTTGTCGTGGGCATGAAAGTCAAGTGATGAGTAATGGTTGGGCTGGGGAGGATTTCCCTGTGTAAAGTTGAGGCTGGGGTTAAGTGGGAAGCCAAGAGAAGTGGAAATGGAGATGTGTAGGCAGTGTGTGCCTGGGGGAGCAGCGTGGGCAGGAGCTGTGCTGGTACCTTAATGACAACTGAAATCAAGTGCATGTTGTACTTTCAGGTAGCTCTTTGTGTTTTATTAGGATTGATGCTCTTCAGCCTCTGCTTTCATTCTGACAGAGAGGTTCTGTTTTTCCCCTTAAGTCTCCATGGAGACTTCTTGGAGTTGAAGTTAGGAGAGGTTATGTACACACAACGTTGTCTTGTCATCCATAACTCCTCAGTTCTCTAAACTAATCCCAAGCATTGAAGTGTGTGATGGCTGTGCTGCAGTGCTGTCCAGAAGAAAAGACATGCTAAGAGGGGAAGGCTGTTTGTCTTGGCCACTCGTGCTCTGCCATGCTCGTTTTTTGGTGTCATCATTTGACTGATGCCAAATGCTGGATGGATTAGTAAAAAAGTTTGAAGTTTAGAAATTCAGAGAGCAGCTCTCATACATATCTCAATTATTTGGCATACTCAACCAGAAAATCACACAGGGAAATTTCAAAGTGCTGGTGCTTTGGCTTGTAATAGTGATAAAACTTTTAACTTTGGCAAGCAGATTGTTTGCAAGATAGAGTTTTGGGTTTTGCTGACGATATTTATCACGTACATTACCTGTTAATTCTTTGTTCTTGTGGCCCAGGCTTACGTGCTAAAATGTCTTTTATACAGGGGCCAGCAGAAACAATTTTCAGTGTATTCTATGTTTTATTTCCTGAATTCTGAGTCATAAGTTTACAATCGTTTCTTATTTCAAAATAAGACACTGAAATACATATTTCTAAAATACATGGTGTGTATGGTTGTATTTTTTAGTAACATCTGAAAATACTTTATCCTGAACAAACTAATAGACTGTAGTAAACTTTTTTTTTTTCCTCTCATGGTGCCTGTGTCAGGTGTTCCAGTAAAAGAGATGTAGTTTGTACAATTTGTCTGTGATGTAAAGAGATTTTTTTTCTCCTCCCCCAATCCTCCCAGTAGCCACCAGTTATGTAGGAAAGGTTGGAAAAGCAAGGAAAAGATGAACCTGAAAGTGTAGGGCATTTTCCTCACATTGTAAAAATAATTTCCTTAATGAATAAAGCAGTTAAACAAGATCTTGCAGGTGCAGTGAAGAGAAATTCAGGGTTGATGATGATGATGATGATTAGGGAATTACAAAGCTGGAAGCTTTCACATTGCATCAGAAGTAAATGTGACATGGAATACCCTGCTTGTCAGTGGATTCATTAAATTAAAAAGGAGAAATTTTACCCTGGCTGCCACTGCTGATGTGTTTGGTTGTAGTTCAGTGCTAGAAGAGTTTTGTACTTAATTTGTCAGGTTGAGGAAGGCAGAGGGCTGGAGTCGTGTTGATGCTAAAGAATTTTATGGATTTAATTTTGTTTAATTTTTATTTTATGGATGGATTGTTGCTGAAAGAAGCTCTTGTGCTGTCCTGGCACTTCTCAGCTCCTGTAAGAGCCACTTGAAGGGCAAGTCTAAGAACTGCCCTTGGGCTTTTTGAGCAGAACACTGAGGATTGGTCTCATTCCTAGCAGGCAAAGGGTAAAGGAAGTGGAAAGGTGGATTATAACCAACTTCCACTTGCCCTCTGGTCCTGTGCTGCTGCTCTGGGGCTCTGGGCCAAGCATACATAATGTGGAAGACGTGCTAGCAAACCACATCATTTGGAGATAGAGAATAAATGCAATTTGCAACAATTTGTACGGAGTGTGGAGGAGGTTGCATTTAATATGTAGCTTAGAAACGAAGTTATGTTGCAGGCTTATTTAACTGTGTGTATTTAAATTTGTAATAATAGGCAGTTTGCATCTCAGTAGTCTTAAAAAAAGTAGTCAAAGTGCTTCCAGACATGTTAGTCTGGTATGAGACTCTTCATTCATCAGGAGTTGAAATCTTGCCTGTCTTTTCCCCTCCTAGAAAGCAGTAGCTCCCTTGTACAATCCCAAAGGCATTGTGCATTCTAAAGAATGTGAAAGGTATTTCTTAAAGTAAATTCTTTCGTGCTCAGAGAAAGTGTTTACCTCCACTGTTTAAATGTTTAAGCTTGACTGAGGAATAAAATAATATTTTAATATGATTTGTAATTAACTCGAGTTGTGTCATCTTGGTTGTTCTGTACATCTCATGTGCAGGATTGAGATATTACCAGTGGAATATTATTTTCAGTGTATCAGGACCTAATTTTGCCTTTGTTCATTATATTCATTTGTGTCCTTTGAAGCCAGTTTTTAAGTGTGCCCTGTCTTTGGCATGCTAAGCTACAGCATTAGCTGTTCTCCAGAATGTAATTAAATGATTGGAAGTTATTGCTACTAAGGGAAAGAAAATATCTACCGTTCATCCAGAAATAAAACATTATAACAATTCAAGCCAAATAGGATAAATAGCCCCAGGCTATTCTTTTTAAAATGTCTAGGTCAAATGCCTAAGCTTTAATCACGAAACTTGTTGGTATGTATGGAGATATTTACAGATATTTCTGTGTTTTTTCTCTTCAGACCTGACTTAGGTTTGAGGGTTTTTTTACTGTTACTGAAAACAATAAAACTCCGTGTTGGTATGCATTGGTTTATATATGTAGCATATTTATGTAATAACCCAGCTTTTATGGGTTTGTTTTCTTGCTTTTGTGAAATGCTGTGTGATGTAAAATATTCTGATGCATTTACTCATGCAGAATTCCAGAAGGGCTGCTGAAGTTGAATCTGTTGCAGTTAGTGTGCAAATTGGAATTAATGCAGTAGAGAAATCCTTGAAGTAGTCCATCAGAATCCATGAAGTTGCTAAAAAAAAAGGTGTATTTAAGCTATTAAGGAGTAATTGCATAATCTCTAAAACTAAGGGTAGCACAATATAGATGAGAATTAAAAAAAAATAAAAAAGCTTAAAATTATTAGAAGTTAAGTCCATTGCTTTTTTTGTGAACTGAAAAGAAATGGAAAGTTTCATTTCTTAAGGTAATGTTTATTTTTAAACCTATGGCAACCTTCCTCTAGAGTGTGCATTGTCTACTTCAAAGCAGCATTAGGTCATTCATTCTTTCATTAATGAATCACTAGAATTATTTGTTCGACAATGAATCACAAAGCAGGTTTGAATGAGGCTTATTGAGGAGGGTATTATTATCAAATTTGCATCACAAATGCTGCAGCACGTATTTCATTTGCCCTCACTGACTTACTGATCCTGTTTTTTCTCTGCTGCTCCTTTCCCTCCACCCTGCCTCATTCCCTGAAAGGACAGCTGAAATTCAGACTTACTGCCTTTGATAGCTGTTTGATTTCTTTTCTATTGCTTTGCTGTGATAATTTGCCATCACTTCTGTAGATAAGAATCTGTCCTGGCTATAAAGTGCATCATTTACTAACAGTATTTCTTTACTTGTCAGGTTAGAGGTAGAAATTATTGCACTGGAATTACCTGGATAGATGTTCAGAGATCTATAAAATGCAGAATTTTGCAGTGTGAAATTAGCCAAGAATGTAGGTATTATTTTCTGAGTCACATTAATGAAAATATGAGGTGCCAGTGCCTGGAAGCAGTCTGCACTTCTGAGTAGGCTGTGGAAATGTGTTATTCAAATTCAGTTATTATTCAGGGTAGTTTCTAATGCTGCCTTTTATTTTTTTGCTATCATAAGTCCGTTTTCATGTGTGTCAGATTTGAGTTACAGCTGTGTTTTGACTTTCAGTAAATTCTGTGTTAAATTCAAGAGTTTTCTTCTATTCTTCAGACTTGAAGTTGTGTCCCTGTTGTAACAATGTCGTGGGTGGCATTAAGAACAGATCACATCTCTGAGATAACATTCTGAACATGGTGGTGCAGTCACTAAACCCCCAAAATATGTTTGTGCAGTCAGCTCAGCATCTCTGGCTGTTCCTCAATGTACTTCATTCTTGATAGAAGAAAATTGGCTGAGTGGAGGAGTGATTGTGGGGGATGACCTGGAAGTTCAGAACGTGTTGAGTTTCATTTCTTCTTCATTTTGTGTGGTTCATAATGCCCTGGGTAGTTGGCTGGAGGATGTTCTTGGTGGAGTAGAGGGGATTTAGTGCTAAAAATGCAGTCAAAAGAACTGCACAGTCTTTATTTGCTTTGATATTTGGTTGAGTTTGTTCTAGATTTTGCATGATTGTTTGGTGGTTTTTCCTTTTCAGAAGAAGACAAACATTAAAAGTCAAAATAAGAGAAACGATTCAACATGATATATAAACAAGTGGATATGTATTGTATTAATAGGCATTCAGTTTTGGTTTTGTGTGTGACAGTATTCGAGTTTGTATCTGAACAGGCATTTTTTTTCCCCTGAAAACCTGTGAGCTGAACAATGTGCACTCAGACGCCTTTTCCCCTGTTCATACCCTTCCTTTTGTTTCTCCATGCACTTGTCAGGGTGTACAGGATGCAGCCCTTGAGGTGCAGAGCTGTTCCTTAGCAGGTGTGAGATTGGAGTTTGCTCTTGCTTGGCAGTGTCGAGGAGCACAGCAGCAGCCTCTGCTGCCCTCTCCTGCTGTGCGTTCTGCCTCCTGTGCTTGGAAAATCAGAAACTTTCAGGATGGAGCCAGGACAAAATGGGCTTTCAGCTTTGGAAACTGCTAGGGTAAAGAGTTCCATGCATCCTGATGCTCTTCCATGAAACAGAAATATTTATAACTTAATACAAATTCCTCAGCCTCCTCCTTAGTGTTAATGATGGGCTGGGGAGAAAGTCCTCGAACACATTACTCGAATTACCATGAAGGTGAATAAAAACCATGTGAAATTCTCAGGGTAGTTGTCATGGTGGTGTATTTTCTGACACTTGAACTAGACTAATCTTGTATGTTCAGGGACTTGTAATATATTTTTTCATACCCATGGGTCACAGGTAGTAAAAAACCACCTTAAATGTATTAGTAGTACAAGAGAAAAATATACCGTGTATATAATTTGTAATTTGGGTGATTTTGACCAGATATGGGCTAGATTAACAGTTTACTTTCCTTTTAAAAAAGCCACAGGATGTCATTTCATAAAATGTTTGCATATCTGGATTTGCAATAATAAGGAAATAAGGAAAATTTTATTTATGGAAAGGTTTGAAAATTAAAATTCTATGTAAAAATATATAATAAGATATGAAAACCTCTGTGGTGATTCCTTCTCTAGGAATTAATTGCTCTGAGGAGAGTTGGGAGCATTAAGGAAGGGATTAAAAGTGTCATAGAATAAGAGCCATGTGGGATTCTGTATATATGCCATTAAATGGCTTGACAGTATTTTAAGGGCTCCTGTTTTGGATAACAAATAGAAGCACAGTTTGGAGAGAGTGTTTGAAAACTCATTTAACTGAGCATTGTATAACCATGGACTAAAAACAACTGGGACTTGGATGACATTGCACAGGACAAAGAGTACTTAAAGTGCAGAGCTCTGTGGTAAGAGCAGTATTTACTTCAGAAAGCACGGGCTGCCAGTTTGATAAATAAAGTTTAACTGTTATAGAAGTCTCCTTATCTAACTGCCTAGTGAAACCTTTCTGAATATAGGAATCTGAGATGGTGAGTATCTATTTGGTCCTTTTCATGCATTTGTCCCAGCCAAATATATTACATATATTATATATTACAAAATGTTTTATTTATCCAGCATACTTTTGGCTTTCAAGTTCCAGTGCAAGAGGCTGCAGCACACTTCGCTAATTCAGAAGGCATGTGTCTTATGTGGAAATTGTTCTGACAATCCTGAAAATAAAAATACCTTGTAAGTTGTTATCTCTCCTCTGGGAAACATTGTAGGTGCATTTATGATGTTATCAGTGGCTGCTGGCAAGTGCCTGACTGAGATCACAGGATCGTGTTCTTCCCACACTGGAGACGAGTTTGTTTTCCTCCGTGCCGCAGGTGATGGGGACTTCTCCAAAGGATTTAGGAAATCTGTGTATTCTACAGGAGGTGTTGAGTCATTAGTTGCGTGTCTAGTGCACACTGATTCTCTAATTTCCTGTGTCTAATTTGGGTCAAAACTCATGGTAGAAGGAAAGAGTTTGGATGTTTTAAAAGCAAAGCTCGGTAACGTCATGTTTAACTCAGGGTGCTTTGACAGTGCCTGCTGTTCCCTGTGCTGTGTCCAGTCCTGGGCTCCTCAGGACAAGGACACAGAGCCCCTGGAGCAGGTCAGGGGAAGGGTGACAAAGCTTGAAAAGGGGCTGGAGCAGTGAGGAAAGGCAGAGGGAGCTGTGCCTGTTCAGCCTGGAGAAGGGACACTGAGACACAGTCAGTGTCTGCAGGGAGGGGTCAGAGGATGGATCCAGACTCTGCTCCGTTCAGCCTGGAGAAGGGACACTGAGGAAACCTCATCAATGTCAGTCAGTGTCTGCAGGGAGGGGTCAGAGCATGGATCAGACTCTGCTCCGTTCAGCCTGGAGAAGGGACACTGAGACACAGTCAGTGTCTGCAGGGGAGTGTCAGAGGATGGATCAGACCCTGCTCCATTCAGCCTGGAGAAGGGACACTGAGAGGGAACCTCATCAATGTCAGTCAGTGTCTGCAGGGAGGAGTCAGAGCATGGATCAGACTCTGCTCTGTGGTTCTGTGCAATAGCACAAGAGGCAAGGGCAGAAACTGATGCACAGGAAATTCCACATGAACATGAGGAAGAGCTTCACTGTGCAGTGACCAAGCACTGGGACAGGTTGCCCAGAGGGGCTGTGGAGTCTCCCTCACTGGAGACATTCCAGGACCATCTGTACTCAGTGCTGTGCCATGTGCTGCTCTGGGATGTCCCTGCTGAAGAGGGAGGCTGGACCAGATGATCAGCTGTGATTCCTTCCAGCCTGACCCATCCTGCGAGTCTCTGACAGCTTTTGGTAGGTTTAGGACATCCCTGAAACTGAAAAAAATCCACACTGAATTAAGGTTATGATGTGTGAGGAAGGATATCTTGGAATAGTTGGATGTGGCACTTGCAGCATGCACAGGAGTTCTGTCCTCTTTATAGTTGTGTTGATCTGGAAGGATACATTTAAGAGCAGTTGGAAGTAATTTGGAAACTTGACGCTTGCACTGTACTACACATGCAAATCCCACAGGATTACAAAGCTTGTAAGGCTTTTGCACTTCAATATCCTTTTGCATGTGGTGGCAGGGCTGGGTAATAACACAGCACTTGAATTTGGAGGTTACATTTTAAAAGCAGTGGTGCCTGTAGCCCCAGAAGGTCTTCAGTCATTCCTAGGGCAGGAATCTGGGAAACAATGCCATACTAATCTGCCCTGATTTTGTTTTTAGTGTTCTAAAACCAGAAGTGCCACTTCCAGTCGAAGATTTGTAGTGGAATTTCAGTTTTGTGATAGAGATCTGAATAAAAGCAGTTGAATACACTCTACTCTATGTGGTTCTGGGTGACAATTCTGAACACTTCCTTAACATTTCTGTGGAGTGATTGTGCTGAATCCAGTTAATTGCAATTATTCTTGACTTGTACATGTAGATACTCATGAATAGCCTAAAGATGAGATAGGAGGTGTGCTAGAGCCAGTAGTGGGATTGGATATGGTAGTTTGTCTGCAGATATGAATGCTATTTTTTTTTTTGTTTGTTTGTAGATAGCATAATTTTAATAGTAACAAATCTGGTGTTCCACAGTTCTTCACCATTTTGCAATATGTGCATATGGGATAGATACAAAAGTGAAGCAATCCTTGCTTTTCCTGCTCATCAATCATTTATAGCACTCTTGTGGTTTTTTTCAGCGTGTTAGGACTAACAGCTTAGAGTTTAAGATTATTCTAGTTTAAGTCAATGCTCTTTATATACAGGTGATTCCTATTTCTGGAAGAGTTTTATGATAAGTTTTTCCACAGTTGAACTCCTGTCCAGTGATCTTCCTTTGGAACAGTTGCAATTTTCATTTAAGGAGGTAAGAGTGGAGTCTTGGCTTTGGTTTCTTTCCTAGACTAGCTTTTTCCCCCCCCTCAGTTTTCTTTTTTTTTAAATTTTTTTTAGTGTTCTCCCTAGTGACTGCAGCTTGTCACTGATAGATAGGCAGCTCTCCCGAATTAAATATTTAAAGTTTAGTCATGTTTAGTCATGTAAAGCAGATATTGCTGGAGCGTGCCAAAAAGAAGGGACTTTCCCTGATACATCTGGTTCTGTTTCCATATTGAAATTCTTGTAGGGTTCAAAAATGAGAACAAAAGGTAACAGAGAACACCAGTACAGAACAATTGTCCCTGGTTGTAACTTTTTGTCCTTTGTTCCAGAGGGGTAAGAATCCTTTTGGGCACAGTTGATAATTTTTTTCTATAGAGTTATTGTAGAAGGAGAGCTTCCTCAGACTTCTAATTATTTTTTTTTAATAATACATTTTTCATTTTAAGTTCCACAGAATTTCTAGTTCTGTATTTGAATGTGGCTCACATGAATTTGAACACACCACTTACACTTGCAAACTCGAGAAAGGGGAATATTTTCCTTGTGCAGGCTCTGTAGCTGGAACATTCATGCTCCATGCGTGGAGAATGAGAAAACACATGGACACATTAGCTGGAATGCATCTGGCACAGCTCTTCCTTGGGGAGATGGAGTGTTCCATAGCTGTGAGTTGTTTTCTTTTCAGAGTGGCAAAAAGTTGTTCCATATTTGTTCTTTTTCCAAGATGTTCTGGCTTCCCAAATTCTTCTTTTGCCACTTGAGAACTGACTCCATCCTGTACTCCACATGTGTTGTATCCCTGTTACCACAGAGATGGAAATGTCAAGATACTCCACCATTCATCCTTCATCCAAACAAAGGTGGGTAAAACCTTTACCTGTAGGTGTAGAAGAAGAGATTACAGGTGACCTTGCCCCTGATAAGTCACAGTTATGCTAATTGCCAAAGAAGAGGAATAGCTTTGCCTTTAATGGGTTGAGCTGGGACTAATAAAGATAAGTGTGATGAAAGGGGTGGGTTGGCTGGTCAAGTGGAATTTGGAGGAAGAGGAGCCCTGAGGAAGAAGGAACGATCTAGAGAGCTGCAAAGAGGGAAACAAGGCAGAGAGTTGGTGCAGTAAAAGATGTGCTGTGGGGTCAGTGTGGAGCTGATGGAGTCAGAGCCTGCTGTTGGAGCCTGCAGCCACAGCTCAGGTAGGTGAAAACTTGAATTCAGAGTCTCTAAACCAATCCTTGCAGTCACAGTCTGCAGCTGGACCCTACAGTAGGAGCTTGCTGTAATCAGAATGGATAAGCTCTAAAGAAGAATAAACCAGGACCCTTTTAATGTTGTTAAATCAGAGTTTGTGTCTTGGCTCATTTCTCCCCCTAACGAGAGGTCTGCTGCAACATTTACCTTGGAAGATTTTCTTCTTGAAAGGGCAGTGGAAGACCTGTGGATGATACAAGTTGACATCACCTAAAGTCAGAGCAGTGTCTTTAGTGGCAGGCAAGTTTTTGTCAGCCAGCTCCTTGGGTGCTTCCATCCCAACAAGTCCATTTTGAGGATATTCTCTCTCTGTCTACATGATAAATTTGACAACTTTTCAGCATTGGGTTATTCAGTAAAATCCAGAGAGACAAAGTTAATGTGTGCTGAAAGTGCTCTGTTCTTCTATCTGGAAGGGCATGGCTGCTTGTGGCAGGGAAATGGAGCTAAGAAGTCAGAATTGTGACAGTAGCACTTGTCCTACATAATCCTCCACAAGACTTGTGTTCCTTTTCTGGGGCTACAGACCAGGCATTCAGGCAGCACACATTTGTATAATATACTTTCACAAAGAAAAATAGTAAAAACTTACTTTAAGCAGGTTTATCTTTACTTTTGCAATGATAATTCCTCACCTTCATGGAATTAGTATCTCAGAACCTTTCCAGTGGTCAGTGTCTGTCAGAACCATTATTTTATTCTTGGGAAAGGTGTACTGCAGTGATGAAACTTGTTTAAATAAATAGAGGATCCTCCTGAGGAGGAGTCCCTCGGTGTGGAATTGGAACCATGCTTTGTGCTCATGTTTTGTTACCTGCCTGCAGCCTGGATGTCATTGCCTGTGAAGGAAATCTGATAAATCTGAATTTTCTGTGGTGGGCTGACCCTGGCCAGTGGCTAAGCCCCCATCCAGATGTTAGCTCACTCCTCTGCAGAGATACTGGGGAGAGAATCCAAAGGGCAGAAGTGAGGAAAAGCTTTGTGAGCAACAAAGGAGGCCTTGATGCTGTGCAAGCACTGCTGAGTGACAGCTCAAAGTTTGGTTTATTATCAGCACTGCTGCAGTCCTGTATCTGAGACTGCACCATTCAGGCTGCTCTGAAGGAAATTCACTTCATTGCAGCTTTACCCAGTACATTCTGCCCCTGAAAGTCTCCAAATTTTGATACTTCTCTGCTCACAGGTTAAGTGGGGAATACCTGTTTTTTAAGGAAGTGAACACTTGGTTTAATCCTTCTTAGCTAAACCTTCCAGATTCAGAAGCATTTGCAGCACAAGGCTGATTTCAGCCAAGGCATTTGTTCCTTTGCCTCGGTGCAGTTGGGCTGTCAGATTATTTCACACTGCTTTCCTGAAGTGACCAAGCTGTTCCTCTTTGACTTCCTGCCCACTGAAACCAGACAGAATTATTTCTTCTTCCAAGCTGTCTTCAGGGCATTTCTTCAGGAGTTGTTCAGAGACCTCGATGTTACTGGGCTGTGGAGTGAGCTGTTGTGCAAAAGCTTAAACACTGTGCTAGTGCAAGCTATGGAGTAACTGGATGTATTATGGATTCCTGAGTGAGGAGAGGTCTGTTTCCTATAAAACTGATAGCAGTGTGTAAGTTTGGTTGTGTGATTGCACACTCCTTAGCTCACCCCTATGGTAAATCAGTATGTCCTCCTTCTGAAAGAAATGACCCATTTATCTTTTGTGACTCATTGCTCCAAACGTTACCTCGGATGACTTGAAGTATCTGGAATCATTTTGAGTATTTCTGGCAAGCACTCCTTTAGTGAGTGGGTCAACATTGTTCAGATTTGTTGTGATAATGCTGTTCAGCACTTGAACTTCCCTGAATCCTCTAAAAAAGTGACATCAGCTGAGTTTCGTGACAGTTGGGAAGCTCTTTTTCAGTGATGTTGTGCAAGGTCAGTGCTCTTGGTTGGAAGAGACATTTTGCATCAATGCTGTGGAGCTGTGCACTCTTGGAAATGGGTGAGCAACCTTGGCTGATACCAGATTGACAGGTAACATAATGCAGTCATTTCTCTTTTAATAAGCAAATTGGCTTTTGGGATAGGTACATGGAAATTCGCTTGCCAGCAATTCACCCAAGTGAAGCTTCAAACTCTAATGTGTAAATTTGAGATGTCTTGTTCCTAAACCATGAGCAGCAGATTCTAATTAAAATGTAGAAAGTGGGGCATCAATCTGTTTTTCCTCCTACAGCAACTGGAGGCTCTTCTGCTCCTTAATGAGTTCACAGCCAAACATTCCTGGATCTGCTCCCAATTACCAATCTGGCCATATTTATGTTCTGGTTCCACTGTTGCAAATCTTTCTAGCCCAAGGAAGGACTGTGTATGTCACTGATAATCCATTTCTTTTTATATAGGTGAGAAAATTTGGTATTTAGACCTTCTGCTGTTTATGTTTTATGTGAAAGAGTAGAGAATGTTCAAGGCCTTGCTTAGCATCATGGTTTTCACATGTATTTACGTACCTTATTTTTCAAGACTGGTTGCATGCATTTCTTACTATATGTTAGAATGTTCCCCAGACCCAGGTGCCAGGTATTCAGCACTGCATGAGCACTGCTGGGGTTCTGGTTCTTGATGAGTAACCTTCCTGTAGAGTTATTCCATCTTTGTTGTTTCCTGACATTATGTATGGAGTGTAGAAGACTCAGTTCCAATAATTTGCCTTATTCTGTGTCAAGTAACTGAATTGTGAGGCGTTCTGTGAGTTAAAATTCATATTAGATCATTTAATTTACGTCCTGGCAGGACTTCAGAAGCATGTAAGAGTGTTCCTGGCTGATGTTTTTGCCAAAACTACTGCATGACCAGAAATGCTCTTGGAGAATCACAGTGTAGTGCCTGTCATAGCACTGAATTCTTCATCTTCTATATGTGGCCTGCATGAGAATACCACAAAACTAAAAAGAATTTTATGTTAAAGAAGCTCTGTTATTAGGCCACAGTTGGGAGCAGGTTATGGCAAGAATGGTTTTCTGTGGCAGTAGTGCTAATTAATAAAAATGACTTTTGTAGGAGTTTATCTGCGTGGGGACACAGGGATTTAAACCCTTAGGGGAGATACTGCAGTTGGACATTAATAGTGCTGTCATTTTTGGTGTTCAGTAATGAATCTTTCACCATAAAATGGGGAGGTCCCGGTTTTGACAGGTCATCTGTCTTTGGCTAGAAGTGTTGTGATACTATGATGGAAAGTATTTTGTAAGTTGAAACATTAATTCTGTGTTCTGACATCTGGTGCAAGGAAAATGTCATTTGAGAGCAGCTGTTAGGTTGAAGAAAAATTAGTAGTCCAAAGCTTGGAAATTAATGTGTCTCTTTAAATATGATGGTCCAAGATAATGATGTATTTAGTAGGCAAAAAAAATGAAAAGTGGGAGTGATGAGCTATAAGCTTCTGTCTCTGTGAGTCACCTGTGACAGAAGAGCCTCATGGACACTTTTTCTTACACCTCATGATGTGGCCACTGCTGGATCATTCCCGGTTTTCTGCCCTGAGGTCAGGGCTGCATGTGCAGTTGGTGTGGGATAGGTATTTTATATCACACTAATGAAGCACCCCAAGCAACATTGCAGCTGTCATTGTGAGATTTGGAAATAAAGCTTTTTTTTTTTTTTTTTTAGGGGCTGTAGTAGTTGGTGATACAGATACTGTTCTTTTATATAAGGTTACTGTGAGTAAAATGTTTCAGATCTGAAGCTGATGTGATTCTGTTCCTGTAACAAAAACCAAATTCAGTAACCACTGTTGGATCTCTGTGTGCATGTGCTGGTGTAATTTAACTGAAAGGATCCCACCTATTAAAGTTTGTAAAGTCAAGCTAATTTGGGGAAAATGAAAACTGATGGCAGTTATCTTATAGTTCATTCTTACTTATGAGTACCTAAGGGCTGCATATTAAATGTGAACCTTAGATTTTTGCTTTTTTTACTTTCTAGATTTAAAACAATGCGTTCTTGCATTGCTTCCTCTTGACTTTCCTTAAGAATCACAGAATCCTAGAATGGTTTGAGTTGGAAGAGACCCTAAAAATTGTCTATTTCCAATACCTCCACCACAGACAGGGCTGCCTTCAAGGTTTCCCAAAGCCCCATCCAAAGTGAACACTTCCAGGGATGGGGAATCCCCAGCTGCTCTGGGTCACCTATTTCTCCATCCTCACAGTAAAGAATTTCTTCCTAATATCCTAATACCTGATCCAAACCTGCTCCCTCTCAGTTTAAGGCCATTCCCCCATGTCCTGTCCCTACAGGCACTTGTTAAAGGTCCTTCTCCAGCTGCTCGTGTTGAGCTTCCCAGCAACCAACTCCCAAATCCTTTCTCCTCAGGGCTGCTCTCAGTCCATTCTCTGCCCTGTCTGTGTTTGTGTTTGGAATTGCATATATTCAGTTTAAAACAGGAAAAAGATGTCTGCTTTGTAGCAAAGATTAGTCTTCACAAACGGAGCCCAGATCTTTCCCTGCAAATAACTGAATTTGGTATAGCTGGAGCTGTGTTCTGGTGCTGGGTTTGCTTTTCCTCATGGCATGGAAACATTTTTGCAGAATTTTTTTTGTCTCCAAACTCTCATCTCTGCTCACTTATCATGGGTCTGTGTGTTGGTGAGCCCTACGTTGAAATGCAATTATTAGGCAGCTCTGGGAAGTGCTCTGCTTACTCTTTTGCAACATTGCATTCCCTGTTAATTAGATATATCCGACTCTCTGGTGCCTTTGAAACAAGTCAACGCTTGAGAAGACACATTTGGTCTTGTACAGTGACAGTTTTTCTCATCAGCAGAATTTTCAGGTGATAATTCACACTGGTAACTTAATTTTATCTTTTTTTCAGAGGTAGAATGTGGTAGGGATAAGTTTCTGCAATTTCAGTATTTACTTGAAGTCCTTCTGACAAGGTCTGAATGATGTTGTACAAACAGTTGTAATTTTTCAAGAAAAAAATATTTGTGTTCTATTTAGTGATTGTTAACAGGGGAAGTGTAATTTTACACAGGTTTTGAGAACCCATTAGCTTGTAATCGTTTCCACTTTTTATTTTGAGATATAATATGTATGAAAACTTTCCTTTTAGAATTTCTTTCCAATGACTTTTTATGAGACATTTTGTTTCAGAGCTCTCTACTTTTTGACTGAATTTGAACTCTGACTTTCTCCTTTAAAAACAACCACTTGTTCAGACCATTGGATACAAATGTGAGCTTCGGGGGAAGTTTCATTGTTTGCCTTAGAAAAATGTCTTTGTCCAAGAGTTTACACATCTTTTACAGCACAAGACCCAACCCCAAACTTTGTGGATGCTTTTTCCACCCAGCTACTCCTAATTTACTCTCCCTAACAGACCAGATCTAATATTTTTCTGTTAGCATATGCATCAGTTCTGGAAGAACTTGTTGAACTCAAGACACTGTAAAACAATTTTTCCCTACTCGAATCTTAGAATAAGCAATGGAAACGAAAGTGTGGTGATGGATTGAATTGAATAGCAACCACAATGTTAGGAAGTTTCTTCAGGCTTTCTGTAGTGGATTTAGTCTGCAACTTTATTCTGTAGGCCCTGAGAGGGTTTATTAAAATTTGAATTTCCTGATCAGACATATGGATTTTCCAAATGAATAATTTATTATGGTACTGTAGATGGCACTTCAAATGAAATGACTTTTAATTTTTTACTTTGTCATGTGACTCTCATTTTCCCCCAGGATGTCATAAGAAGGAATCTCTGTATTAGCTTTATGACCTTGTTTATCAGTGTTCACACAAGTGTGAGTGAGGAGGATTTCAAAACACCCCCAAACCACATTATTAACATTTTCAATTAGAGCACAGTAGCATATTTCCATATTCAGTTGAATGTGCCAGAATTCTGTTTAGTATTGTTATCTGTATTGTGCTGCTCATAGATCTAATTATGACTTTTTCTGGCTATCACCAAACATCATTAGACACTTCCAGAAGTTATTTTGTGTATCTGAACAAATAGTGTACAGTCAGTAAAATGATAAACGTGGAATTCCCACCCCATGGCCCCAGATTATCTCTGTATATTCTGCTCCTTGGAAAAGAAATTACATAATAGGAAAAAAACCCAAACCATAGTAGAAGATAAAACATGATGTACTTTAATAGTAAACCAAGTGTTTCAACATCTTTAGGGTATGTTTTAATTATTGCATTTAGACCTGAATCTTCTTATTCAGGAATCCTGTGAATAAATACTGATACAGAAAAACTGTTATATGTCTTCTTTACCTATCACACTCCTATAAAGTGATTTAGAAAAATAAGTTTTGGCACGTGAACAGACTTCTTTAAGGGAAAATGTAGAAAACCTTTTTGTGAAGTTGTTTCTTTGCTGAATTTTAGACTATGAGTAACTTTTCTTTATACTCCACAAAATCAGATTACAGTAACAGCTACTTACATCTCTGGAGTGTAAATACCTGAAATCTGATTCTAACCTTGCCATCTGTGTTTGGTTAAAAAAAAGAACCATGCAAAAAGTAAAAAAGGTGTAAGAGAAGTATTTACACAGGCTGTGGGGTTTTTTTTAATGTATCCAAATTTTGTATGCTGAAATGGATGCTGATTAAAATGTAAAATTGTTTTGGTAAAACTAGAGTCTTACAGTAATGTTCTGGAAATTTCAAAGTGGAACTTTTTTTTATTCATTTGGTTCATCAGTTAAAGATAATTCCAAAGGATGGTTGTAGAAGGAAGATAACTTATTGAAAACAGTAATCATGTTCAGTAAATAGGACAAGGTTATTTTTAAAGCTGGGCAAGTAAATGTAATTTGTTAGAACTGAGAAGCTGCCTAAATTTTATTTATTTATTAAACTTTTAAGACATTGATTCAGAGTTCAAAGCTGAGTATGGTTTTGGCATCCTGATTTTTATACCTTCCTTGAAAATGAGTAACAAATATTTTCTCCAAGGCAGTTGGGAAGTCCTTTTCAGTTTGGTGTGTTCAAAAGACTGTTTGTTTAATGTAGAGTGTTTATTTTGAAGTCTGATCTTCCCTTCCTATGCAGAAGCTGGCAAAAGTGATTTGTTTGCAAACAAGAGGGGGAATTGTTGGTGAGCAGGAAACTTTCTCCCTGCCAGCTGCCCAAGCTTTTTTCCCAATTTCTTGAATATTATGGGGAATGAGTTCCTTGAAAATTCTTTAACATTCATTGTGGTTTTCTTGTCTGTCATTTTTTTTTTCTTAAGGCTTTTTACAAAACTACATTACTGTCCACCCAACAAAAATGCAGTGCTTGTCCAGGAGTGTGCTACATCCCAAACTTCTGGCTGGAAGGAAGAGTCCCGAGGTGCATTCATTGCATCAGTGACTTTCCCAGATAACACATTGTAGGAACTTTGGTTCCATTGGTGAAAGGTGGAGGCTGATGCTGTCAGGGGGGTTCTGCAGGGGCAGCTGGCACTGCCATGGGTGTAGGCCAGGAAAGCTCTTTAAAGGTCAGCTCACGCTGTTACACAAGTTCCCACCTGAGTTCTTAAAGGTGAGAGATGCAATGGCAGCAAAGTCAAGTCACTTTTTAACAGAGCTTGGAAAAGTGTCACTAAGGTTTTGTCCTCAAACGTGGATTTCAGGGCGAGGCAGCACTCTGCATGGCAGCTTTCCAGGGGTAATGCTGAGTTTGGGGCATTCAGGACATCTCTTCAGGAGGGTGGGATGCTGCTGGAGCCTTGGCTGACCAAATCCCTGTCGTGCTGTGTCACACTGAGCAGCATGGGAGGGACACTGCTGCTGCAGTGACGAGGGCTCTAACCTGTGGGGGTGATTGTAACATCTCTGTTCCCTCTTCTTCCTCCTCATTCTGCTTCCCTTTTCTCCATTTCCTTCCTCTTCTGCTTTTTATGGTATTTATCTGTTTTCATTTCACTTGGCACTGATACAGCTTCAGTGGATGAAGTTCATCCCTAAATGTGCATTTCCCCTAGAAAATCTGTTTTAGAGGTTTCCTGAGCACCAGTGGCTGACCTCCTTTC
Organism: Acridotheres tristis; assembly: GCA_037013685.1. Classification (NCBI taxonomy): domain Eukaryota; kingdom Metazoa; phylum Chordata; class Aves; order Passeriformes; family Sturnidae; genus Acridotheres; species Acridotheres tristis. The sequence goes on along the minus strand of CM072890.1, from coordinate 3,665,888 downwards.
AGCAGAAACAGCAACTGATTTAGTGGAGTGAGATATGGCATGCTTTGCCATATCCCCACTTTACCTTAATTAAAATACAAGCTAGAATATTCTCCCTCTTTATTTACAAAGCACAGAAGTGATTTCTGATAGCCAGGAGCAAGGAAAGTGTTGGCCTGCCTAGAGGAATATCTGTTGCCATAGTGGGGAGGGTGATCCTGCAAGTGAGGTGCCAATCTAAGATTTGGGTGGTAATGGCTGAGCCCGTTTCTTGTACATCCCTTTCTTTGTGCTCTGCAAATTACAAAAGTACAAAAATCAAATAAATACCAAGACATTCAGGATTTTGGACCATCCCAAGTATTTCAGGTAGTCCTGACCCTCAGTGCCAGCACATTTGTGGGGGGAAGATTGAAATGCTACTTTTTTTTTTCCCCCTGCTAAGTTCAACAAATTGTTCCTGTTTACAAAGAAAAGAGCCTGAGGATGACCTGATCCCATTATTTGTTGCATCCTTGATAATACAGCAAGCCTCCAGAATGTCTGTTGTTCAAATTCCCAGGATTGTTGTGTGCATCTCTCTGACCTGATTAAGATGAACCGACTCCAGGTTGTGCCAGTGGTACAAAGAGTGTCCATGGTCACTGTGGGAAGCCTGTCTTCATTCCATTTTCCTAAATGTGCCAGCATTGTGTTTAACCTTTTGTGGCCATGAGACTGCAATAAAGTCTATATTCTCTTGAATAAGTCAGAATTAAATGGTCTTTATGTAAACTTCCATGTCCAGGCTACTTCAGACTTTAAGATGCACATGGTCTGTGATGTGCCACTGGGGGTTGGACAGGTTTTTTCAGAATTTCATGTATTTTTGGCCTATTAAAGAAACATTTTCCTTTCTAGGTGTTTAATACTAACTCTCCTTTGGCTTCTTGTTCCCTTTAGTTTCAGCACTGACTTTTGTATAGGGACTGGGTTAAAATGGGGATATCTTCTGTAGTATTTTCTATCTTCTGGCAATCAAGATTTCTGTAGTGATGTTTATAAAGGTACAGGGAGGCCTCAGGTACATTTCTGTTCCCAAGGTGGAACAGGAGTTGTCTTCATGCTTCCATGAAAAGATTTCCAAAAAGACCTAAAAGTGACAAGAATCCTGAATACTTTAAAACTTCTACAAGATTCAAATTAAGAGCCTTGATCTGAAAGGAATTTTACTTCAGAGCAGATTTCAGTGATGTCTTTAGCACTAGGTGCTGTTTTGAAAAGGGTCAGAGGAGTTGTGCTCTGGCACCTGCCTGTGCATCCTTCACACTGACTGTGTGTTCCTAACGCTGAACATGTAAACTTGTACTGCTGAATATTTGAAATATTTCTTACCTTTACATCTACAGTGGTAGTTTTAAACTGTTTTCCATGGCATAACTACTGATCTTCTTTGTGATCTGCTGAGTGTTTCTTCTTCAGGCCTGAAAATGATACCTTTTATAACATACCACCAAAGTGCTTCCATTCAAAGCTTTGCATGTTAACAATACTTAGTGCTCAAATGCTTTTTTATCAGGGGTTTTGTAAGTGAAAAGACAGAGTTTATCACAGTCCTCATTAATTTGGAATGTAAGTTGCATTAACAGCTTGCTTCTGGAATTTCAAGGGCGAGCAAGAGATGGCATGTGACCTTTCTTGGGGAAAGATTTATATAAGAAGGGAGTTTAGGGGACTAGGGTTCAGGAACCAGCAAATTATGCCAGAATTTTAATGTGTTGCATGTTTGTGCTGTTTAAAGAAAAAGATGGGAAAAGGAGAAGGAGAAAGAGGGCAGATCAGAAGGAGTTAGCTGGGGAGAAAAGTTGCTTTTCCCTTAGTAGCTTAAGGTATAGACTGCCTGTTCAGAATTCTTACAGGCTGAAATTCGGAGTTTGGTCCTGGCAATTCACTTTGTGTATGTACTGTGGGCAAGAATGTAATGTCTGAAAACTGGAAGCCTAATTTGTTTTGTGGTCGACTGTGATTCTTAATGGATTAAAGAGTTAAGCCCTATTAAAGGTGAAAAAAACGATTGGATGAGGATGATAATGATTATTTTAACCTGGCACCTTTAGTGAAAATGAAAATGCAATTAATTGCTGTAGGTGCTAAATTACAGTTGTGAAAAATGGCTGCAATGTTTCTACAACTTTTGTACGTCACTTTATGTGACAAAATGAAAGAAAAAATGGCAAAATACTTCAGTTGAAATATAGGAATAGTTTTGCTTTTGTAGGAATGACTATAAAGATAACAGTACGAGTGTTTAATAACAATAATAGTAATAATAATAATAATGACAGTAGTTTTGTTGGAAATATATCTCTTGTTGCCAGGCATGTTTTGTATATATAATTAATAATCATTGCTGTTTTACATATTATTTCTAAGAGCAATTCCTGTTTTATGTGGAGCATATTGTCAATGTGCAGTGATTACCCATGCTCTGCTCACACACAAATGCTGCATTAAGTGGATTGTTGTCTCGTGATGTCTGTAGTGCATCTGAGTTTAAGTGGTTTCAAAAACCTCCAGAAGCTTCTGTCTCATGGGTCTGAATTGAGTTTTTGGGCAGCTGGCATGTTATTTGAAAGGATCTCAAAACATAAATATCTTTCATTGATGATGCAGAGGTTCTTCCTGGTGGCTGTGGCTATCTGAAGCCATTGACACTGGAATAAATCCTTTTTCCAGTTGAAAAACAAGGTGTCAGTGTTAATGAGTGACAGTCCACAGGATCATTTAGGTTGGAAAATACCTTTGGGATCATCAAGTCCAACCTCTGACCCAGCACCCCCAGTGCCACATCCAGGCATTCCCTGAACACCTCCAGGGATGGTGACACCTCATTCCAGTGTGGAACCACCCCTGCCATGGAGAAATTCTTCCTAATGTTCTTAAAACCTCGGAAATCTTGGTAGGTGTGTAAAGCAGGTACTAGCAGGCCCTGACTGAGGAGGTTGCTACTGTGGAGGTTCACTGTGTGCACGTTTTTAATGTGGTGTCACATTTGTTTAATTAGCTTCAGTTAATAGGAATTTCCCCAGGATACTGAGGGAATGTCCTTTTAGTGTTAAGAATTAATAAAAAGGGCTTGAAAGAAGACTAGATAGAGAGAGAAGGGAATGTGGTCAAAATCTGAATCATCTTTTAAATTTTTTTCTCATGTGGCTTCAATATTTGTGCAAAGTTGTCAGTAGTTCTCAGTAGCATATATTGAAATAAGTGATAGTTGTTGAAATCCCATGACCTGATATTTTTGTGTTTCTTCCTGTTGTGCTAAAGCAAGTCAAGAATGCACATTCACTTGGCTGTTGAGTTGCAGCCACCTCTGGAATAATCTGTTATCTTCAGACACAACTGCTGTGCTGAAAGTTGGATGATTTAATAAAAGGCAGCAGGAGGCAGATAGTGTCCACACCCCCTCACCCCAAACCATGGGATTTAGGGACTTACTGCAATCCTGCTGTTATTTTGTTGTTTGGATTGAAGAATGTCAACAGAGAATCAAGAGGAATTGCAGCAGAAAGTATTGGGAAAATGTGGTGAGCATACAGTACCACATTGGTTTATTATTAAAGGAAGTGAAGCTGCTGGGTCTTGTCTTGCACAGGAGATTCTTTCAAGTGCTCTAGGTCTAAACTTTTCACTAAGAACACAACTTGCAGTTCAGTAGCTTTTGTAATTGAAAAGAACGATTTTATTCATTTTTCAAATTTATCAGATTACAATGAATTCTACATAGGAAACTCTGGGATACTGAAGAATTGTCCTAAATTTGAAGGAGTGCAGATTAATTTAAAAATGCAAAAGCAACCACCCCTCCAAGCCAGACCAAATTTTAGTGGGATGGAAAGAGTGTTTCCTACCTGTCTGTATTGTATTCACCTTAAGAAAGCATGTGAAATAGTTAGATTTTCTGCATTATAAGTAGATTTGTAAATCTGTATCACAGGACTTTTCTGTGGAAGAATTAGCAGTGCTCTTCCTGTTGGTGTTTTGTTTTTATTTTTTACTCATATCTGATGGATGTGAATACTTTTCTAATGCTCATATCTTGAACACAGAACTATGCACTTCCCTTTTTTTTCCCCCCCTTTAAAATGTTGCAATTTTATGATACATCCTTCATCCAATTTTCCATAAATTTTCTGAAAGTGTTAGTCTTTCTCTGTGTTGAAGTTGATGGTTTCCTGAAGCTTTAGTGCTGTGGGCTTTGACTGTTCAATACCTGGAATGTTTGTGAGGTTTCTGTGAGCAGTTCTGAAAATTTTCTAAATTTTTTGAGAACTTGGATACCGAATCAGTTGTGCCTCAACTAGAGGTAGATAGGTTTTGGTTTGTTTTTTTTTTGTTGTTTTCAAGTGTTTTCATTTTTGGTTTTCAAGTGTTTTCCCAAGAGTGGAAACAGGCTGGTGCTGGGGACACAGGGAGGGCCATGAGCTGCAGCTCTAGGAGGGAGGTGCTCCATGGGGTGTGTGGAGTCATTTCTCTTGGATCCCAGAGGTGACCTCAAGTGCAGGTTCAGTCTGCCTTTCAGAAAGTGTTCAGGAACACATCATTTTCTTCTGGTAAACTCCTATGAAGGTTTGGAATCCTTCTTGAAAGCAAAATGGAATTACATGCAGAAAACTAACACTGGTGGCCAGCAGTAATGGCCTTCTAAGGAAAGCTACCTAAAAAAACCTAATAAGCTTTTGACATAAAGGAGAGAATATTAAAAACTTTTTTTAAAAAGTGTACATCTCTCAGTTCTGAATTCAGAGCTCCCTATACTGTAATGTAGGGAGAGTCTCTGTAGCAGTCAAGTAAAAAGAGAACTAGAAGGACTGATAGCTTCAGAACATGATGAAGTAATAGAAATTTTGGGCTGCTTTCCTGGATGTCATTATTTTTAAGTGTGGTTGGTAGTGTCAGAGGTCTCAGTCTTCTGTGAACTGGATTCAGAGTTGAAAAAAGTCACCTGAGTTCCCACAGAGAAACTTAGGGAGCACATACATAGCAGGGGCTGTAATTCTTTGATATTTCCTTTTCCAGGAAGTCTGGGTATCTCTGTTCAGTCCTTCTGCCCTTTCTTGCTGTTGGCCTCTCAGCCCCAGGCTGTGCTCTGCCTGGAGGGTGTTCGTGCTCTCTTGGGTGCATTTGTTTGCTGTCTCTTCTTTGTGCCACCTGCCAGCCCTGGAACAACAGGAGGAAGAAGAGATTTGACAGAGATATGACTTGGGATAAGCAGATAATGTGGTAATTTGAGAGTTTAACCCAACAAGGGGAGAAGTTCTGGCACTGAGTCAATGAACAGCCCCTTTGTGCAGTCACGACTGCACAGTCACTTCTGCTCTGCACAGAGCAATGGAAATGCTTTGGTGGAGTGCATGGCTGGATCAGTGACTGGTGACCCTGTTCGGTTCTTACAGCCTAGTGACAGCTCCTTTTCCTCACACCACTGCAGCTGTGGCCATGTCTGTGTTTGTTCCTTCTTTCTGCCACATCCTGGCTCTGCCTTCTGGGCATCTCTGGAGCTGGACCCTTCCTTTGGCTTCCAACGTGCTGCTGTCATACCCAGAGCTCCCAGCTGACCCCTGTGAGTGCAGCTGCCCTTGGGAGTCACAGTGTGACATTGCTTTTGGGAGTTTACTCTTTGTAGTTTGTGTGCCCATTGTACCAAGAGCATCTGTTCTGAGATTAGTCCCAAGAGACAAGCACGGAATGTGAAGTACAGACTGGAGAAAATGCTTCTTACTCACCCATCAGACTGGATGTGCCTAAATGTCCTGGAAGATGTCTCGTGGGTTTTCAGACAGCAGCAAACTCAAACTGTAAACTAGCAGGAAGCTTAGAGGAAACCTATTTTTTTTTCCTCTGCAACATTGATTTATGCTAGCAGACTTGAGTTGTGTCAGACTGAAAATGTTTTTTTATGGTAAAGCCAGGAGAGTAATGTATTCATTGCTGTGCTTGGGTGTCTGCAGAGGAGGAAACACATATGGACTGCTACTACTAATACATAAATTGACTGCTTCATAATAGCAGAGTACAGCTTGGAGAATTGGACAAGAAAAATATTTAACAACATTAATGCTTAATCTCAAAATTTTGTGATAAAACTTCAGAGAAAAGATGATTCGATTAGATAAATTCAAATTAGATTCAATTAGATATGATGGGTCAGCTATTAAAAGGTATTTTAAATGGTTGCAAATTTTCAGCTTTGCCATTGCTGTATGGACAGAGTGAAGAGTGAGACACCCTGGAGAGCAGCCCTGGGGGTCACTGAAGTTCCAGCTTCTTTTTGGGGGCACTGATCTCCTCTCTGGTGACCAGCAACAGGACCTGAGGGAATGGCCTGGAGCTGAGTCAGGGGAGGTTTCAGTTGGATGTTAGGGAAAGGTTTTTTCAATATTTACTGCAAGATTTCAGAAGGTGAAAACCAAAATTCCTTTGCATGTGCACTCCTGTACTATTGGGGATGATGCAGTGCTACAGTTGTGGTGTATTTGTGGTATTTCCAAAATTTATCTATAGCTCTGTTGCTTCCAAAAAAAGGAACATGTAAAAGAAGAAGATTGTTGCATCAGAAGAGTTATCAGAAATTACCAGCTTTTCTTCACATCTTTCTGTGTGGAAAACCACTGCTGACTTGGCCAAGGAAACCAGTGAGAAATACTGGCAAAGATCTGGTGTGTCCTGGATTCATCCTGTGGAGTTTTAATCTGCTGACTTATTTCAATCTATAGGCTGCTTTGGGAAAACTGCTTCTTGAGAAACTTTTGCTGTCTTTTTAAAATATCATATTACCCATTATATTAGTATTTAACTCACTGCTGTTTGTAGGGAGAGACTGAAATTCTCAATCATCATCTGTCAATTTGAAAACGTGCATGAGAGGCAGAGGCTGGATGCAGCTCGTGGCTTCATTTCATGTCGTGATTCCTTTTGTTACTGCTGGAAAATGTAAAGATTGTATTTATTATAGGACTTGCAGGACACATTTGAGGAGCATGTTCTGCCTTTTGTGGTGAAAAATTTCTTAATAATGGGTATATTTTGAAAACATTCTGAAATGTATGGTGATTTCAATTCCAGCAGTTGACCTTTTATCTTTTATTTTATCTTTCAGCAGGACCAACAGAAGGTTTGGGGAAAATAATACAAAGATTTCCCCAGAAGGACTGGGAAGACACTCCTTTTCCACAGGGAATAGAGTTGGTAAGTTTGCAATACATTTTGCAATTTTTAGCATTTCTTTCACGTGCAGTTGGAAGATACATCTGCCTTCATGTAATGATCTCTGTTGTTTAACCCAGCAGGGAATGGGTAGAAATTAGTGAGCAGAGGGGATAGATAATAGATTTAAGAATAATAGTTTTTGCTAACAGAAGATAATTTGTTCTGGTATGCACAGCTAAGTAAATGTTCCTAGAATATTGGAAATGTCTGCTTCAAATTTATAAACAGTGTGTATAAAATGCTTATTTATGCCTCTGTGTTTTTGTGAGCAGCCTTCAGATGGCAGATGACTTTTCACTGTTATGTTCAAATAATTACAAATGTGTGTTTGTATAATGTAGATTAAAAAAGAAATTAATATAATATTCCAATAATCTGGATAAAGATAAAGCAAGACTAGTGTGCAGGGATCTCTATAAACAGAGAATTCCCAAGGTGCTGCTTCTTTCCCTTGGTCTCTTGTGGGATGCAATGCAGAAGTGTCTCACTCATCTGGGTGAGGGATTCACTCAACATCTGTCTCTAAAAGTCCTGAAGACAAATGAAGGACTGTGGTCATATTCTGAAGTGAGGTTTCTGAGAAGTCAGAGTGAAACTTTTCCTGCCCTGAAGTTAGCAACTTGTGGGACAGGATGAGCTAGAGGAGGAGATGGGCTGTAGGAAATGTTGCAATAGGAGTCTTTGTACTGTGGGGCAAAATCAGCAGCAGAGGATAAAGAGGATAAAGACTCTGAGTTGATTGCCCAGACCCAGCACCCAGAGCAGCATTTCACCCATCGGTGCCTGCCAGGCAGTGTCCAGCTCCTTGCTCTGTGCCACTGCCATTGCTGAGCTCTCCCCTAAGGACAGCAAGGGCTCCCTGGTGTCTGCTGCTCTGGCCCTGGTGCAGCAGAGGTGCTCCCTGAGCTGGTGTGCATTTTCTCTGGCTCTGTGGTTTCATTTCTTCACAGCCTGGCATCAGGCTGGGCTTTCAGGGCTTGCCATGCCCTGGTCATTGGGGTGAGCCTGGTTTCTCAGCCACGTGGTGGGGAATTGCAGCCTCTGGGGTGCACTTGCCTAACTGCAGGTTTGGCAATGCTGAGCTCTGCTGAAACAGGGGGAGCTCCAAGGTTCAGCCAGGAGGGTTCATCTTGCCTCAAACAACCACAGAGGCTGAGTCATGGTAGGGTTTTCTCTGCCTTGACCCAGATCTTCCTTTCCTGGTCCAGAGAAAGCAACGGGTCTGACTGCCTGTGAGGATGTGAAATAAATCAGCACAGCTTCTCTTGAAGCAGTGAATCTTAATCTGTGTCCAGGTGTTGTCTTTCATTAAAGTTTAATTGTAAAATTTTAGCACTACAAGAAACACCTTTCTAAAGAAAATTTTTTTTTTAATATATATTTTTTTTTAATGGGACAAAATGTTATTTCTGTATCGATTCTCAAATGACTCATTGGGCAAAGCCATTAAGACTTTAAACTTTCCAAATAAAATCTGACAATTTAAGAACATCGATTCAGCCAGTTGGCAAAATCAGTCAAGTTTTGATGTGCTTTCCAAGGCTGGTAAATGAATTTTAATTAATGAAGATTGAGGAGTTAGAGATACTGCAAAGATCAAGTACTAAAGTAAATCACTGATGAATGTCAGCTTTTGGCAGGAAGTTTTTTTTCAAGGTTTTGGATGAGTCTAACAAGAACCAACACTAACTCATGGAAAGGAAAGAAGAAAAGCTGTGTTACCATGTTCTGTTTGTCACCCTAAGGGCAGATTTAACATCATTAAAGGGGTATAACAGGCAAGTCTTGAGGAGAAAGGTAAGAATAGAATAGTTGTCAAATGTATATTGGACTAAAATGAGATGTATTTATTAGTAGCACTTTGTTCTGTGACAAGTTCAAGTTTATATCCTCTTAAAGGTATTTTCTCTTCTTTGAAGCATCTGTATGAAATTGTATGGTTTCTGCTAAATGGAAAAAAAGCCATGCTTTGTATCTGAAAAACATGGCAAGCTCTCTTCACTGTGTTCTCACAAAGGAAAAAGGCCAAAGCTTTTCATACTAAATGGCAGGATTGCAGGAGATTTGCTGTGTGAACCTTGTCTTCTGTCAGGGGTGGTTCTCCTGTTGTGAAAAAACCTTCAGCTGTTCATTGGTGATCTCAGTGTGCCACTGACTTCCCCCCACCACTCTCAGCTCTTTTGTGAATTCTTTGCCTGAGAATTTAGACATTTGTGGGATTTTTCTAATATTTTTTTTTTCAACTAACATAGTTTGAATGGGGTCATTTGTAATGAGTGACACATCCACAGGTGACAGGATCACAGAGCAGCCCGGGCTGGGAAGGACCTGGAAATGAGCTTTGGTCCAGCCTTTCATGGGAAGGGAAGCATAGCTGAGATGATCCTACAGCCTGCCCAGTCTCACCTCAGAAACCTCCAGCAGTGACAACTCCACTGTGTCCCTAAACGATCCAATAGTTGTGTCCTATTCATGTTGTAAATGGCATTTTATGAAACAAGGCAAGGGAGAAGTAGTGGCCAAGCCCTTTGCACACCCCTACCCCTGCAGCTTTAGTGCTTTGAGATGGAAAATTCCTTCTGGGAGCCCCTGTGCTCTCTGCAGCTTGTAGAGATGCCATTAGTCCAAGCTCCAGCCAAAAACTGATGGACAAAAATCATCTGAGAGTTTATTGGAAGGTTCTTCTCTTTGCCAACCCTGTGTGCCCTCAATCCCTGTGGGTTTGAATTGATGTGATCAGAATTCTGCCACATAATTAAGGCAATGTAAAGAGTGGAGTTGTGTAGGTAATTTTCAAGTTAAATAAGAAAACCACATCAAATAATAATTAACTTTTTTTGAGTCCAGTTTTGATAAACAGGTACCTATGGCATAAACTGGGCCTACTGGACTGACCTTTGACTGAGTGAAAAGGGATCATTTTGAGAACATCTTCTCTAGAAAGGATGACCCAGTTTCACCTTTTACTTTGACTGTCTTTGTAGTTTTGTAATTTGACATAAATATGTAGAGAATTGGGTCATTCTAAAACATAATTGCAGTCTGAACTTCACTGAAGGGTGTTGTATTTAGTGAATATGTGTTCTGGATTAAAGGATTAAATTATTCAAACTGTGTCTGTTTTCATGTGATAGCCATGTTCTGGTCACAAACACATTGTCCAGAATTCAACAAAAATACACTCTATTCAATTTTATTCAAGTCAAGTACTTTCATTTGTCTTGTTCAATAAATTGTGTGTCTTCTGTTTGTCAGTGGTGAGCAAAGCCATGAGTCTGTGCTGAGGGAATGATGCTGGCAGGAAATGTTGGTCAGTGTTTTCTTACACCTCCTACTTGTCTGCATCCCCTGAAATGACATAAAGAGATTTTTCTTAACCTTATACTTTTTTGCATTTGCCATTTCACTGAAGACTTCAGAGCTTTAAACTTTGTCCTGTTTATAACTGAATGCAGAAACTTTGATAAGCCACCTGCAGATTGCTGTGAAACATACCTGGAGTCTTTTGCAATGGATTATTTTTAATTAAAATAGCTGCTAAGGCTCTGAAGACTTTTTTACCATTTGTTAAATTGTGTGATGTAACTGTGAGTTAGATATGATATTTCTTAATGTTATGTATCATATATATTGAGTGTTACTTCAGAAGCAATAAAATGCTTTTCTTCCATTTGCTAGAACCTTTTGTGGGCTATTCAAGAGAAATGTAAGGAACAATTTCAGTTTAGAATCTGAGAATCTTCATTTTACTGACAAATAGCAGTCCATCTGCAATTTATTGACAAATGCAAGTCAGAGTGAGTTTCTTCCAGTTCCATGGAAGTAAGCTGACTCTGAGGGGTAAAGAGAGATTTATGCTCATTCTTAATAAAGTATTTGGCTCAGAAAAGCATTTCAGTCATTGATTTTTGAAAGAATGCGGTTAGAACATGGCTTCCCCCCGTGATATTTTAAATGAACACTTTTGGGTATCCTTCTCCATAGTCTGTCTCTTTCTGAGAAGTGTTTTCAGATGCAGCTTTAGTGTAAAAATAACCCTGCAAAGTCAGCTGGGACATGCAGAGCAGTGTAAGGTTAGGACAATCAAACTTCTTGTTCTTGCTTGTAGAAAGAATGCTTGAGAGTTGATGTTGGTTGAATGAGTTAGCTTTACATTTCTGCATATTTTTCTTATTTCTAATGCAGTTTTAATTTCACAGCGTGACTTTCTAGACATGATAATTAGTTCTACATCAGAGGAAGCTTTGCTATGTAATGTTACACTGTAAAGTCATTTTTGTCCCAGGGCCAAATTAGCTAAACTAATGTCATCTGCATTACTCAGTGTTGGGAGGCTGATCTTAATGAGGCCAGTGAAAGTCATACCTAGAAACAGTTACATTGTCTGGAGTTTAAAGTGGATGTGATGTGCTCTGCACTTTGTGAGCAGCAGGTAAGGAAATTTCCCACTGTAACTGCTGGTGGGGTTAACAGCAGTGTCATGATTTAGTGATTTGCATTTCAAGTATGTGCAAGTATAGAAATTAACATATATGTCTAGACAAGCTAATCACCTCTCCAAATAATTACTTAAATTATAAAATTTATTTTTAATTGGTAAAAAGTGCTATTTAATAGAACCATTTGAAGACTACTTACCCAAGTTATGAGACTAAGAGAGAAAGGAAGGCTGCACGTATCCCTTTGGATTCTGGAAGGTTGCCTGCTCCCTTCTAGAGGAGGAACTGGAGTTGTTGGAATCAGATTATTTCTCCTTTGTGTACAGCCCTTGCTGTGGAGCTTAACATTTCTGCACTTTTGTTTTGCTTCAGACATGAACTCTTAAAGGGATGTGGAATATGCCTTTTATGAAGGACTGGATTAAACTTTCAAATTCCAACTAACCTGAGATACAAAAACATCCAAACAAATGAGAGTAAGGAATGGTATTTTCCAAATGTATTTGTATTCTGACTGATCTAGTTGGTGCTGTACAAATTTCCACTTCATTTTTGCATTCATAATTTATGAGTTACAACTCTACCTCCGAGATCTTAACTAATTATTTACTTCTGTTGGAGCTCTTGCAGTTGGAATGGGGAGAAAAAAGCTATCAAAAAAACCCCCACCAAAACCCAGTTCATTTGTCTTCAAAGTTGCACTCAATGGAAGACATTTCAAAGAAGGCCAGATTTTAAAGTAGAAGAGTTTTACAGGAGTCCTAAACTTCTGAAAATTTCCACTGCAGTCTCTGGAAATCATTACACATTCAGTCAAAAGCAATACTTCTAAAATTCAAGTGCTGATCTCTCAGTATTATTTCTGTTTTACCACTTTGGTATAAGGCATCTTTTCTGAGAAAAAACGTCTGATGCTTGAACATTTCACTGCTTATTTTAAATAAGACATAAGAGACAACTGGAGCTGCAGATTAGACAGTTAAGGCCTGAAGTGATTAAAGTTTTAAGGGAGTTAATCTTTAAATGCTTCAGTCTTAGCTAGCTGATCTGTAAGCCAATTTTTCTCTAACATTAATGCTTTTAAAGACCTGAATAAAGAGTTGTCTACAGCACCCATTTAACCTTCAGTGCACCTGGTCAGCTGCAGAGATTTTTCTTTGGTGGGGAGCTTTTTTTGCCCCTTTTCCCCCTCAAATGCTTTTTACCTCTCAAGAATCATTGCATATGTAATTCTTCAATGAACTGCTGCATGGCAGAGCTCAGTGTAGCACTTACAAATGCACTGTGTTGTTTTTATTCTCATTTTATTCTCATATTGCAGAACAGGTGCTTTCAGCACTTAGTAGGAAACAGATGATAGCAAAAGTTCAGTGATTAATTTTTTTTTTTTTTTTTGCTCAGAGTGTTTCTGGACTCAGCTTATATTTTTTGAGCATATTAGCCTCCACTAGACAACTTAGAGTGCCATTAATGGGATGTATTTTAGTTCTATTTCTGCTGTGCTGTAAAGCAGCTACATTCTGGTTTTAGAATCTGGGCTTATTGAATGGATGTTAGCTTCTGGATTTTGTAGACTAAAGTGACACACGTTTCTGAAAAGCTGAAAGTGTCCTAAACATCAGAGGAGGTTCTTTAGCTTAAGTGACCTATTCCACTTTGGACTAATCATGCCTGAAGATCATTTCAGAATAATTCTATATGAACACAAATCCATGTAAGTTTGGAATCATCAGAAGAGCAGTTTATCTGCAAAGACACAAACATTTTTAAGTCAGTTAAAACTCCTGTGAGTGCTGCACCTTCTGGGTTTACAGCACTGTTTTTATGTTGACCCAACCACACAGAAATGACTTGAAATGTATTTGTGTGCTGATCTCTCAGTATTATTTTTGTTTTAGCACTTTGGTATAAGGCATCTTTTCTGAGAAAAAACATCTGATGTTTGAACATTTCACTGCTTATTTTAAATAAGACATAAGAGACAACTGGAGCTGCAGATTAGACAGTTAAGGCCTGCAGTGATCACATGCAGTTCTGTAGTTCTACAAAACTCCTGTTCCCAGTTTCTCCTCGTGTCACATGCAGGTGATTGTACCTGTCTAATTGTGTGCCATGTCTGCATTTCCCCATCTGTTGTCTCCACAAATGGCAAAGTTGAGCTCAGCATGAATCCAAGAAGTTTAGCTTTTGAATAAAAGTAAGCACTACTCTGAGATGGCCAGGGGTTAGGCATGAGAAGACTTCAGATAAATAAAATGCAAGGATGAACTGTTCTCCCTGTGCTTTGAGAATATGGTGAGTGAGTGGATTCTCCAGCAAAGGAGATTTGGTGTAAACAGTAATAAATGTTTAAATAGATGGAGCTCGTGCTATTTAGAATGAACATTTTGAGCAGTTTTATTTGTTTCTGATGGGGAATGACATGGAAAGGGGAATTGCTTGGATAATCTCCTGAGGTTCTCAGATTTGTTAATCTGAAAACCAAAGGCTCTGGTGGATCTCTTTTGTGCCTGCTCATTTGCTTCTCTGCAGAAAGAGCCGTGGGAAGGCACCAGGCTGGGACAGCAGGACAGGCTGGGACAGCGGGACAGGCTGGGACAGCAGGACAGGCTGGGACAGCAGGACAGGCTGGGACAGCAGAATGGAGATGAAGGAAGATGAAGGAAGATGAAGGAAGCAAAATCGTGGATTGCTGTGGGAGATGAGACCTGGGCTCTGGGGGATTGTCAGGTGTTTGCCCTTGCTGTTAATACCAGCAAACCTTGTCACCACTGGATCCTCTTCTGTAACTGCCAGGGAGGAAGAGACAGAATTGAACAAATGTAACAGCCCTGAAAACCACTGAATTACCTCAGAACCACTTTCCAGGTTGTTGTTTAAAATTTCTATGTTTTGTTTCAGTTCCTTATTACACATGATCTGTCAGCTTTCTGTGAGAAGATGGAATTTCTTTTATGCTTGAAGTGCTGTAATTTAGACAATTTTTTGACTGACGTTTCTGGGGTTTTTTGCTTGGTTGCTTTGGTTTTTCTGTGTGTTTGTGCAGGGAGCTGAGAATTGGTGTGGTTTTGGGCAAAGGCAGCCAGCAGGAGCGTTGTGTGTTGGATTTATAGCCATAGATCCAGTTGTCACAAAGCCATCCTCTCTGGGGTTGTGTGAAGGAGCAGAAAGGCAGATGATGTGCATCTAATCAAACACAGTCCATTGGGCTGGAGACAAGATTGTGAAACTTGAACTGGGTTGTTGAATGTGTTCTGGGAATCCAGGAATAATTTATCTGTGAAGTTGATTCCTATGACTGTAAATCACTGTGGAATGTTTTCTAATAGTTCAAGAAAACAGATTAATGGAAAATAAAGGGTATTTTACTTTTTTTTTTAACAAATTTGTTAGTGGTTTGTTTTTTTTTTTAAAGCTGATATTTTTCATGCTAAGAATTTCTAATCAGTAGTACTTGTACATTATATTCCCCCAACCCCTCAGTTTGACCAACCTTTTAGTTTGTACTCTACATAAATTTTGTTGTGTTTTGATGCAGGTTTCTTCTGCTGGCTTAAATCATCTTAGTGGTTTGGCTTCTTAAACTTGAAAACTTTTTTGAAGCCTTTACACAGTGTAAGTGCTTATTCATAGTAAATTATAGAAGGTGTGTCCTAGCTGTGCTCACCAAAGAAGAGAAAAGAACATTAATAAATCTTGTGATGATGCTTCACAATTCTGTGCATTCTGTGAGCCACAGCTCATTTGATCATTGCATTATCCAGTGTGAAGCCAAACAGAAAGATCAGTGCTGAGGCTTTCTGCAGTTCCCAGCTGGTAAAATTTCTGCTTTCCAGATTCCAAGCTGATTCCAGTGCTTCAGTGTCTGACTGAGGCTGTGCCATCACAATCCTTGGCAAAGGTCTTGGAAGTTTGTTACCAAATTTTATTTTTTTTTCTTTTTAATTTAACACATTTCAAAAGTAGCCTGTTCACCTCCAGCACCACCTCCCAAACTGAAATCTCAACAGAGCTCAGTTTATGAATCCTGAGGTTGGGATGTTGTTTGGTTTGTTTATAAAGCAAACATTGATTAATATCATTTCAGTCCAGCATGGTGGTGCTGGCTTCTGGCTGATTGCATGGAGTTGACAGAAGCACTTGGAAATTTGCAGGTTTTATTGTACAACCTTTTTGGACTCTTGTCTGTATCTCAGTAACATGTAACAAATCTGGCATTCTTTTATACAAAATCTGGTGGAAAAAGAAGTTGATGAATGAACTTAAAGGTTAGGGGATACTAAAGGTGGCTAGACTATTTAGATGGCCTTTTCCCTTCTGTATTATTATTTAGTGATGTGATATTTTATAATTTCTGGTACGGTTCTGATCCTAATTTCAGTATGCATTTGGTAAGTGACTGAGAATTTTTCTAAAGAAAAAAACTCATTTTAAGTAGAAGTCAATAAATAACGATTTTCTATATATTTGTTGTAACAGGAATGTGGGTTTGGTCATAATAAGGTAAAAGAGTAAAGAAATAATGTACTTTTATATGCAAAATACAGTTTGTATTAAGAGGAAGAAGAAAAATAGAACTATGTTCAGGTGTGATTTGTAAGTGCTTATTTTAGGGCTAGTCACCAAGAAGAATTTTTGTCTTTGAACTTCTGAGTGGGGATCTGCCACAAGCGTGGCCTCTTGTAATGAATTCCAAGTGTGGAATTTTTGCCAGCACTTTACCTGGACTGCTCCTAGCACAACCTTTCCTTCTTTGCCTGCCCTCATTGCAGGGAGGATGTCAGAAATAAACCAGTGCAGCCCAAACCTTCACAAGTGGCAGATTTTGAAGATGAGTGCCGATGGTGCAGCTGATCCTTGGAGTGTTAGGATTTTATTTCATGTTGCTGAGAGAGACCTCTCTGGGGTCTGTCAGGTTGCAGTGTCTGTGTTTTTCAAAAGCATCCCTTGAACTGCTGCTTTTATTCAGCTGTCATGGATACCAGCATAACTAAAAAGGAAGTTTATTTCTATATCAATGGCAGAGTAATAAGTGAAGCATTTCAGCTGGCTGCTGGTAGGAATCTCTGAAGCTCCAGCTTGGTTTGGAGAGGAGGCAGTTCAGGCTTTGCTTGTAGGGTGATGCTTGCACATCAGCCTGCAATTAATTCAATCTGAGCTGTGGGGTGAACCTGGGCACAGAGGGACAAATGAAACCCAAGATTTCTCTTGATGCTGTTTGGAACTTGAGCTTCCCTGACTGCAAATCACAAGTCTTGCAGGTTTGTATCCTTTAAAATCTCACCTGCTCTCTGCATGTTTCCCTAGAAAAAACCAAATTCCCTCTGCTCCCTCTCCTGCCTTTCTTGGATTTATGTTTCTAACAAAGGTTACTGATGCTCTAAGCTACTGCTGATGCTTTTGAAGAAGCTTTTCTGTCTGGATTTTGTCATAAAGGTGTCCCCAAACTGCTTGCTCATCTTTTCTTTACACTGGCTGGTTCCTTAACTTTGCTGTGGAATGATCTTTTATTTATGTCAACAAAAGGAGATCAGAAAAGCAGATCATGCCCTGTTACTGACCAGTGCTGGTTATCCTTAAGTCAAAAATGTCTTTTTTCTCTTTTTTTAAAATATTTTTTTGATTTGAATCTCTGCCAAGTTACTTGGACAAAGGCAACTAGTACATCTATAAATTAGGTCTAAAACAATTTTAATATAATACATGAGGTGTAGTCACACCTCCCACCTCCAAATGAAATGATCTGCTGTTTTACTGAGCTGCTGGTATTTCTGTTGTCAGTCTGCCATAAATTGTGGGGAATTTAATATAAGAAATGGCTTTAACTTTCTGCTTATGTCCCTTTCCCTCTTCTCCCTTGGTCTCTGTGTTTTCAGAGCTTAGTTTTAGCTCTTTATCTAAGCAAAGGCAGTTCAACACAAATCCATTCTGGTGTGTGTAAAACAGGCTGCTAGGACAAGGCTGGATTATGTAACTACTTTGTGTGGATTCATGCAGAATATTACACTGGATTATAATCAAGCCAAAGATTCTTTCAATAATAAAATGCCCAGTGCAGTTATGAGTTTGGTGCTTTTTTTTAGGCTTACCTGTGAGCTAGGAGTGCAGGAAGCATTATTCTAAAAAAAATAAATAAATTCAAAATGTTTGATCTGAGAGAGAAGATCTGTTTTTTAGTTTACTGTCACATCTATGGTATAATGTAGTATTTTAGAAACAAGCAATACTCCTGTTATGTACATGGCTTATGTAGAATCAACCTCACTTCATTTTTTAAACTATATTGTTTCCTTTTTGATTTGTTGTAGCAGTGGACAAAGAGAGATGTTAATTAAAATCATGGCTTATAAGCTTAGAATGAAGAATGAATTCGATTTAGTGTCAAACCAGTGGGATACGAAGTGAGTACTAAAGTTACAGAGTGCATTCGTGACCTCAGTGTTTTTAACATTCCTTGAATTCCAGATTTGTCTAGTTCTCGGCATCACCTCATGATTATTTGCTATAACTGCATACCAGAAAACCTTATTTCACAAGGATTTTCCTGCATTCTGGCCTGGTAATATACTTGTAGAGACTTGTTGGCATTTGCAATTTTGAAGATTTGTTGTTGGACCATTTTCATATCTGGTTCATGTCTCAGATATTGGATTTGATCTGCTTCTCCCAAAAAGCAGAGGAACTGGCAAGACCTCTCAAAAAGTGGGTGGAGAGTCCATTTCCCCCCTCCCCCCAATTTAAATATTTTGCTCCTGTGACCAGTGTGTGTTTGCAGCAGCCACTTCTGCATGAGCAGCTTTTCAGCATCCACAGCCAGTTTTTGTATTGGCACCGAGGAGCAAAAATTACTCCCCAAAGTCACTTGCTGGTTTGTGTTATGGCTGACTCTTTTATATAAACATGGCTGAGGTTTTCTATTTTGAAATTCAAGATTTGATTCTTGTTCCACTTTCATCAGTACAGTGACTTAAAAGGATGTGTTTTGGTCATTTCATGTCTGAATGTCTTCCATTCAAAAGATTAGCAGCATTTCCAGCTGTGTGGTTGGAAAACTGTGACTAGTGTAATAAATACATATTTACAATTTTCTGTGAGTTTGAGTAATACAATTGTGAAAGCTTCATATGATTTAGGAAACTAAATCCATTTTATATAACCAAAGAGTGATTAAGTGAGTGGAAAGACATGAAATAACAATAACTTTGTCAAGTTTGCTCAGGCTTGAAAGATTGTTGATATCAGTTTTTTGTGCTAGTGTGCCTTAGCTGAAGAAAGTCACTATGTGAGTTGCATTGCCTGAGAAAAAAAAATTGCAGTAACAACTTCTGTGGAATCCTATGTAATTAATAAATATTTAAATCTATTTTAGCTTGGTTTAAAATGAAGGCACATCAGTGTTAAATTGAGATTATTCTGGCTGCCACAAACATAATTATATTTGTATTTTATGTGGCAAAGGCTAAGTAGATAGCATTCAGTGAAATGTTCAATAATACATTTTCTGAAAGGTTTCAGTTTGATCCAAGGTGAACAATGATATAATTAAGGAAAATGTAATCAAATGTCAGATTTTTGTGCTGACTTTGGCTTTAGACTGCAAGTAGTATTGTGTGTAAAAGTTCAGCTAAAACCACTTAACTCCAGCCCCTGAGTTCAGACTGAGAATTAACAGAGATAACCTAAGTGGGATGATTTTATTGAACTATTTCTTTGGTTGTTGAAACGGAAAGACAGAAGCAGTTTAACAAAAAGAAGAACTTAAAGGTTTTATCTGTACCTTTCTTTCAAAATTCATCATTAAGCTTTCAAGAACACTTCAAAATTACAGAAAATGAGATTTTTATTGGCTCTCCTTCCTTTTTTAACTTCTTCTTGCAGAATTTGAATACATTTAATGATGCAAGTATTTTTTAACAGTTGGTCTTTGTAGTTTGATCATGAAAAGAAATGGCTGGAAAGCAGGACCTGAAAAGGAGCATTTGGTGGCATGTTTTATGTTTTGGCTGGGTTTTTTAAATGAAACATTTTGAGCTTATCAGCCACTGAATAGACATATTTTCTAAGTATTCTAATTTCATTTGTTAAATACATAGATGGGATCTATGCTGAAGCATTTTAGGGTGTGTAGTATGGGATAATAGTTGACATACTTCTTATATTATTAAGGTGTGTCATTATTACAGCACATGCACACCCTCTTATGTCTTACTGCTTAAATATGATAGTGCTTATAAGCTTTCCTTTTAAAGTATGAATTTACTACAGTGAGTTAGGTAACAGCATATTTATGTGCACTATTTCACCTATTATGGGTAATGCCTTACCTGTCTGTTGCAAGAGCCTCACTCCAGTGGAAACTGTATTTAAATGAGGGGTTGAATTCAGCAGTGGTTTCAAAGAAGGAAACTTAATGACTCCTGTCTCTTCAGATGACTGGCTCTAAGTGTGGCAGAAAAGAATGTGCTGTTTCAGTTTCACAGTAAGTGATGTCTTGCCTGGATGAGGTAAGAGTGGGGTGCTCAGGAGCTGTCATTTTATTTTAGTTGGAGTCAACCCCTTCTTTGGGTTTCCTGTTTGAGAGGGTGTGATTCTCTACTGATCCAGAGAGAGAGAAGAGGAGCAAATTACCTAATTTAAGATGCAATCTGGAAATGTGTAAATGAGATTTGCAAAGTGCACCTCCACGTTCCAGAGCCCAGTAAGGGGCACACAGGGGGTGAGAGCTTTCTGCTGGGACTGCAAAAAGCAGCAGGGAGGGAGGGGATGCTGCCCCTGTGCTGACATCCCACCTGGAGCCCTGCTCTGTCCCTGCTCAGCAAGGACATGGAGCTGCTGGAGCCAGTCCAGAGGAGACCAAGGGATGGTCACAGGGATGGAGCAGCCATACTGTGAGAAGGCTGAGAGAGCTGGAATTGTGCAGCCTGGAGAAGAGGAGGCCACGGGAAACCTTCCTCTGGCAGCCTTCCAGGGCCTGAAGTGGTGCTACAAGAGAGCTGCAGAGGGAATTTTTACAAGGGCAGGTAGTGACAGGACAAGGGGGAATGGCTCCAAAGTGAAGGAAAGTGAGTTTAGATGAGGTGAAAGGAGGATTCACTGTGGGAGTGGTGAGGCACTGGCACAGGCTGCCCAGAGCAGCTGTGGATACTCCATCCCTGGAAGTGTTTAAGGGCAGCTTGGATGGGGCTCTGAGTGACCTGGGATAGTGGAAAGTGTCCCTGTTCCTGGGCAGGGAGTTGGACCTGGAAGATTTTGAAGGTCCCTTCCAATCCAAACCTTTCTATAATTCTGTGACTTGCTGTTTAAATTTCAACCTATGGCAAAATGCTGATGGTACAATTTCTGCAATTTCTTCTCACTGCTCTGTGTGTGCTGCCTTCCCCTTCCTAAAGTGTCTCTATTACTGCTGTGGGAACCATATGAACTTTGGAAGGCTGAGTTTTAAACAGGAATTAGCAGTGGAACAGACAAATAGCTTTAGACCTATTTATTCTGCTACAGCCAGAGATATTGCACTGAGTTGAGGTAATGTGGTTAAAGTGAACCTTGCTTCAGGTTCCCTTTCCTGAGTGGTAACAAGAAGTCTGGTATTGCACGTGCATCTTCAGGATTCTTTTTTCACATGCTTTAGTTTCCCCTTCTCAAGGAACGTGTAATGCTTCTTGATCCAGGTGTTTGGTGTTGTAAGATCCTTTCATGTATGATCACAAATATTTTAGTATTGACTATTCCAGATTCTTTTACTGTCCCTGGACTTGATGAATTTACTGTTGAATGTTTGTGATGTGCTCAAAAATTATGTGTAGAAAACAAAGAAGAAAACCCCTAAGTCAATCAGCCCCTGTGACACGTGCACAGAGCCCAGCAGAGATCTGAGTTGCATCTCCTGGGGAAAGAGATTTATTCTTACTTTTAAATAAGAATATTTTCTTATTGCCTTTCATTTATTCTTACTTTTAAAAATAGCTTATTACTTCAAAAAAGAACTGTTTTCCTATACCATGACAATTTAATTTGATTAAGAGTTTATTTGGTGCATGTTCCTGCTAAGAGACGTTTTACTAAGTGACTCTATTGTGTTGAGTACATCCATTTACTTTTGTTGACGAGCTGTTAATTGATGGATGATTTATGATCTAGCTGTAGAGAAGCCTTTCTGATTCATTTCCAGTGTAATTTATTTTTCTGTAGGGTTACTAGTTCTGTAATTTGATGTCTTCTGCAAGTTTGCTACTTGCAAGCAAAGAGTCTGGATAATGCTTTTATAAATAGATGAAACATTTGCCTACTTCAGATAACCTTATCTTGTCTTGTCTTCAGAAACTCACAATTTAGTTTTCTAATTTTATATTTTGATTACACAGAACACTTGGAATCATGCTCTCTGATACAGGAGATTTTGGAAAACGCAAATGAAAGTATCTTCCCCTCCGAAATACAGTTTTGTTCTGGGAACTTCCCCAGGAACCTCTCTAAGAAACTGTAACATAGAAAGACTTCTTAGAGGGTTTTTTTTCAGTCCTCTTTGAGGGATTTTACCTTTGCTCTTATTTTAGCCATTGTCATCATCATTTTTTAGAAGCTTTCTCCTCCTGCCGAGTGATGAAACATTTCAGTAGTGACTGGGGGGATTGTCCTGTCCTGCTCTGCACTGGGGCAGCCTCACCTCGAGTCCCCTCTGCAGTTTTGGGCACCACGATACAGAAAAGATGGAAAGCTGTTGGAGAGTGACCAGAGGAGTGGCAGGAGAAGCTGTTTGAGGAGTGGCTGAGGTCACTTGGTCTGTTCACCTGGGGAAAAGGGACTGAGGAGAGACCTCAGTGCAGCCTCAGCTTCCTCACAAGGGCAGGAGCAGGGCCAGGCACTGACCTCTTCTCTCTGGTGACAGAACTCAAGGCACTGGCCTGGAGTTGTGTCAGGGGAGCTTTAGGTTGGATATTAGAAAAAGATTCTTCACCCAGAGGGTGTTTGGGCACTGGAGCAGCTCCCCAGGGCACTGGAACAGCCCCATGTGACAGAGCTCAGGAGTTTGGACAATGCCCCCAGGCACAGGCTGGCACCCTTGGGTGTCCTGTGCAGGGCCAAGAGCTGATCCTGATGGGTCCCTTCCAGCCCAGTCCATTCTATCATTTGATGATTCTAACCTTCATTCCTTAGCAGATTTCTCTGCCACGTTTCTCAATCATTTTCAAATGTAGTTTTATATGTAACTTGCTGGAGTTTATAGGTAATTCTGTTTTCCTTATCTTGGACAGGACTTTTCCTCCTCTGACAGTTAATTGATTGTTTTCAAAAGATAATTCTGACTCCTGAGTGATGCACTCTGACAGCAACAGGCTTCACAGACTCATCACCACTTCCTAGACTAGAAGCAGTCAGGTCTACGTGAGGTTTATCACATTGACTTCCAACAAACAAATTGCTGCAGGTTCTTGCTGGTATGAGTTACAATCCTACTCCCCTTTAGAACTTGTTTTTCCCTTCAAGCTGAATTTATTCCTACTGTGAGAGTGTCCTGTGTGGAAAGAGACTGCTGGTAGAGTTCTGTCTTGGAATAATCTCTCTTAGTGTGAGCCTTGTGAGTCCTGAGGAAGGAGCAGGGTTTTGGAGGGGGGCTGGCCCAGCACAGTGGCACTGACCTGCTGCTTTCCTGCCAGAGGAGCAGCAGCATCACATTGCAAGGAGCAGTGCCTGGGCACAGCTCAGCAAGGGAACCGTGTGGGGCCACCACTGGCATGTGGCAGGAGGAGGAGGGAATGGTTCTTGTGGATGCTGAACTTTCAGTTTTTATGTACTTGCTGTCAGTTTTTTTCTCTTGACTTTTCAATTTCTGATGCAGGAACATGTAATTAAAAAGTGTTGAAATGTTTAAAACTCTTTTTTTTTTTTTTTTTTTTTTCTAATGAAGTTTTCCAAGCAGGGATTTTGTCTCTAAACTTTTCAATCAAGCTGGCAAGTTTGTGCTTTTGTAAAAGCTTGTGGCCAGCTCACTTGTGTTCATTTGGAACAGAACTCTGGAGCTTGGGCTGCTTGTGACTGCCTGAATTTTCCTAAGTAGGAACAGTGTTGAACTGCCCATACTAAACCTCCCGTGGTTATCCTTCCTCTTTGAAATGAGTTTGTGTATGTTTTCACTGCATACTGTATATTTGTACTGTCTCTTACATTTTCTTCAGGTTTTACTTGAAGATAATGTACCTTTCCTGAAAATACCTAAGGTGATGAAAAGGATGTTAATTTTTTCTTGCTCTGGTAGGTATTTATTTCAGTAAAGGAATATCACAGATACTTTTTCAGCAGAGTGGGAAGACTGTAAATGCTGCTGTTAAACTTGAGTGCTTGTCTGAACTAGTTTATACATCCTCTTTGGGGTGCAGCTGTGCCACACTTGTGGGAAAACAAAGAGATCTTACTTAAAAGCTGTAGCAGTATTGGGGCACAAAAGTGCTGTTATAGGGGGCTTTGGGGTTTTAGGGGTGTTTGTTTCTTCTTTTAAGATTTCAGGCTCTAGTTTCATTGCCACATGCCATAAATTTTGCACAAGACTGCAATTTATGTGCAATGTTTTCAACTACAGTAAACATTTTTAATAACCTCATCTAGAAAAGAATTAAAATGCTCTGAGGTCATGAACCTAATCCATGGAATGCCATGGGTCACAGTCAGAGTTGACTTTAGTCAGTGTGACTGAATGAATATGTGTATGAATACATGTAAAATAAAAATCTGACAGTTTTTATCCCTTACTTTTTAGAATTTCTGGATTGTGAAAGAGGCAGTGACTTTGAAAGTTTTATTGTGTTTTTACTGTGGCTTTTAAAATGCATATAAATAAGTAATTGCATGCTTTAAATGGAAGCAATGTAAATGCATGGAGTGCTCTTTACAATTTTTGTCTTTCGTTTACTTTCTCAGTATGTTGTGTTCAACGAATACAGAATTGATTCACTACTCAGAACAGTAGCTGATATTTTATATTTAATTTGACTATATTTTGTATCAAATCAATCTTGGTCTTAAACTCTGTTTAAGACAAAAATTTGTGTAATACCATGGAGCCGGGGGGAGAAGCTTGTTAAGTGTTGTTTTGTGTTGATGTACATCTCCACAGGGCTTTGTGAACACTTTCATGTGGATTCATTGGAAATGACCAGCAGAGTATTTTTCTTAGATTTTTTTTTCCTTTCAGTTGGCAGTGTTTCCTTCTAACATTTTTTTTTAAGATTTTCCTTTACTGAGGATACTATTTCTGTTACAAACCCACAAACCTGCTGGCTCTGGAAGCAATTATTTCAGATGAGACTTTAGAATTATAGACAAATATGAACACTTCAATTTTTTCTCAACTATGAACACTTGGTAATTTACTCCTTACATATTTTGAAAAGTAAGTTTACTCATTACTTTTGATATTATAATTTGCTCTTTAAAACATCATTATTAGCATCAGTTTTGCAAATAGGCTAACAGGTATTATGGCAGTCAGTTATGAGTTCTGGGGCATATTTTTTTAATTGCATGTAGTGCATTCATTACTATAACATTTTCTCTTGTGCTTTTCCCGTTTCTGGTGTTGGCATTAAAAGCATACATTTAGTCAGGTATTTGCCAAGTTTCACTGTCTCATTTCAAATATCTGACCAGTTGGTGCTCCAAACTGTGTCTTGGTGGAAGGGAATTGACATTTAAGAACGTCTGTGCTGCAGGAGCCAGCAGAAGTTGGTCAGCACTGGTTACAGGAAGAAACCACAAGGCTCTGGCTTCCAGCAGACACTGGAATGTGGTACTAGAAGATGTGTGAGCCCATCCACTCAGGGGCAGGGATGGCATCCAGGGGAGCTTGTGCAGGCTGGAGGAGTGAGCCAGGGAAAGCATTATGAAATGAATCAGGGAAAAAATGCAAAGCCTGTGTTTGGGAGGGAAGAACCACGTGTCGTGTTTGGTGTTGGAGACTGGCTGGCTGGGAAAGCCTCTCTGCTGAAAATGACCTCGAGGTCCTGCTAGACAGCAAGCTGAACGTGAGCCAGAGTGTGCCCTGGCAGCAAAGATCTCCAGCAGCATCCCAAATGGCACTCAGCATCACAGCCAGCAGCCTGAGGGGATATTAATGAAGTCCTTTACTCAGCTCTTGAAAGATCCCATCCAAAAAGCTGCATCTGGTTTTGGGTCTCCCAGTACAAGGAAGATGTCCATGGAATGGAGCTGTTCTGGAGGAGGGCAGCCAGGAGGGTCTGCCCAGGGCCCAGACTCGTCCCATGAGGAGAGGCTGCAGCTGGAGAAGGGACATCCTTGGGATGACTGAACAGCAGCTTTCCAAAACCTGTGTGGAGGCTGCTGAGAAGATGGAGCCAGGTTGTGCTCAGTGCCATGTGTTGGGAGAACAAGAGGCAATGGTATAAATTGAAGAAAAGGGGTTGCAAGACAAGCAAGGGAAAAGCTTGCATCATAAGGAGAGCCGAGCATTGAGTAAGTTGTCCAGGAGACTTCATGTCTCCATCCTTGGAGGTTTTCAAGACTGACTTTATAAATCCTTGAGCAATCTGGTCTGAATTTGGTGTTTATCATACTTAGGGCAGGAGGTTGGGCTTACAGCTCCTGAAGTGCCTTCCCTGGGACCTCCAGCTGGGCTGTCACAGTGTGCAGAGTTGATGAGGAGAAGGAAGACCTGAAGTGAGATTGCATCTCAGTTAAAAGTGAGATTTGTGTCTCTGCAAAAGGGTCCTGCTGCTGGGCAAGGGGGGCAGAGCTGCATCCCAGCTCACAGCTGATGTTCAGTGAGCCAGGTCACACACAGGCTGTGATTAACTCTGTGGCTGATTTCTTACAGGTGGCTCTGAAGAGTTATTTCCCAGCTCTCTGCCCAGTATCCTAAGGGTGCTTAATCTGGGGAGTGGTTCTGGATGTTGTTCAGCAGTCTGGCCCTTGGTACCAGGAGATGTTCTTCAGCTGCCCAGAGCCTGCTAACAAAACCCAAGTGCACAAAACACCTTTTAAAAGATCTTGTTGGAAATAACTGCTTTTTAAAAAATGTAAGAGATAGATCTATTTATTGCAAGACCTCCAACATTTTGATCTAACTAGTGGCCTAAACTAACAACTCTGCATTTGAAAAAAGATGGAGAAGAAAGCAGCTAATTTAAAATACATTTTTTCTTCTTAATATTTAAATTATTGATGAGTTGTGGTATGGTTTTCATTACTCCATCCAGTCACTTGGTTTCTGTCACTTTCTCATGTGTAGAGCCAGATATGCAAGATATTTTCTTAGTAATTTAGTGCCTTGATTTTGTGGTATTTGTTAACAGCATCTGTTTTATAGCAGTGTGCATGTTCCTAGAAACCTGTAGAAGCAGAAAAGCCACTTCTGGCTTGCCAAATCTCTTGATCAAAAGTTATTAAAGGCCTGGAAGTTCTTCCCAGTAGACCTGCTATCAGCTCTATCTAGAAACAGATTATGCTTCACTAACTCAATGTAGCTGCTCTAATGATAAATGATTTTGATTTGTTGGTAGATGGTGTGTGTTGGGTTTGTTGAGCACGGCTGTCTACTGAAAAGGCAAATGTGAGAATGGCAAAGTGAATGAACATTTGTTCTGAATCTGTTTTCACATCTTGCTTTAGGAGTGTGCATGTTCTCCATGGAAGGAGTAAGGGAGGTGCTTGTGGACAGCGTGGCCTTTCTGGACATCACACATGCATGGCTCTTAGTTATGGCACTTGGCCTCTGAGAAACTGCAGCTGCAAAGACTGGAGAAATAAATTTGTCTGCTTTATCACACAATCATTTCATTTTCAGGACAAGAAATCCTAAGCAGCAATTTTCTTCATTGTCAACGTGTCAACTTGCTCATTGTCTTTGACAGCATTTTTCTCTATAAAGATATTAAATAGTTGAAATACTGTTCATCCTTCAGAACAGTATGTTTGGCCTTCATGAAATGCCTATGTAAAGTTTTGTGAGAATTGCTTTGAAAGGTCTCTAGATACCTTAAAGATGTAAATTGTGAAAATGTTTTTGCATCCTAGAGTGGAAATCTAATTAAACTGATGTTTTCTTCTAGTTGAAAATAAGTAGATTTTTACTATGCCATCCTGAAAAGTGTTACTAAAAGAGGGAATGAAAGCATCTCAATGAAAATACCTCAGTATTCCATTTGTTAGTTCTAAAAGATTTCTTTTACTGCAGAAAGGAAGTGCTCAGCTTCAGGCAAGACTCTATTCCAGGCTTAATTCGTGTTTCAAAATTTCAGTGAATTAAAAGTTCCGTGAGGGAAATGAAAATGAAACTTAGCCTTGCGCCCCCTTGCCTCAAACAAGAATGTGATTTAGATAAAGGCAGCTTGATGGGCAATCTGCAGTTCATGTAAACATATTATTTTTTTTAAACCCGCCGTGTTTCTGTGCTTTATTCCACGTGATGTTTGCAGGGCAGACCTGGCATGGTGGTTTTTATGTGGCAGAGCCTGTGCCTGAGGTTTTAAGCTGTGCCTGAGGTTTTAAGCTGTGCCTGAGGTTTTAAGCTGTGCCTGAGTTTTTAAGCTGTGCCTGAGGTTTTAAGCTGTGTCTGAGGTTTTAAGCTGGTGCTGAGGTTTTAAGCTGTGCCTGAGGTTTTAAGCTGTGCCTGAGGTTTTAAGCTGTGCCTGAGGTTTTAAGCTGTGCCTGAGGTTTTAAGCTGTGCCTGAGGTTTTAAACTGTGCCTGAGGTTTTAAGCTGGTGCTGAGGTTTTAAGCTGGTGCTGAGGTTTTAAGCTGTGCCTGAGGTTTTAAGCTGTGCCCATGGCTGCACGGCAGATTTGGGAGCCCTGCTCCAGCAAAGCTCAACAGGAGCCAGGACCCGGTGCCTGAGCGCAGCTGAGCTGAGCTGAGCTGAGCTGAGCTGAGCTGAGCTGGGCTTAGCAAATCCTCCCTGCTCGGCTCTTGCTGCCCTGCTGTGAGCCGTGGGCAGTGTGTGTGCTGATAAAGGAAAGGTGAGGCAGCTCCTGGGGCAGGAACTGCGCGGTCCGTGTTTGTTTCTCTCGCCGCTCGCTGCCGCAGTGTGCTGTTGCCGGGAACGAGCAGGCGGCAGTGGCCTGCGGGATCGCACGTTCTGGTGACACACTGACCTGCCAACATTCCTTCCCTTTGGAGCACGGTCCAGAAAAAACTTCAGAGCAGAAGCGCCGCGTTGCTGTTTAGGAAGCTCATCTTAGAACACCACAGTCCAGCGTTTGTGAAGCTGTGGTTTGCATCTTGCTGTAAGATGTGTTACGTGTTTTAGTTCCTGTACTATATAATACTTAGAGCTTGTGAAAATTCATTTTGATTTTTCCACTACTTCTGTAAAGCGGTACCTTTTATTTTTCTTTGCACCTTGAAAGGGGTTATTTTGGTACTGTTTTTTACTGATAATTCATTAGAGTTAGAATTAATTTTATTGATAGATGCATCTTGCAGACGGTGAATTAAGTCTTTTATTTATGTGAGTAGTAATGCTTTTATGAGACAAAAAAAATTTATGGCTATGTGTACTAGCTGCCTACTTGCTCCTAGCAATACACTTACTGCTTACATATTTCTAGTAATCAAGAACACAAAATCATGTAGGAAGGACATCATTACTACAAAAAAGTACACGGAGTGATTTAATAAGTACTGTACATGTGAGGCCTTAATTGCACAGGTGATTAGAGCTCTGGATGGAGAGTGAAATGGTTGCTTTTCCTTAGAGACCATTTAGTGCATTCCTTTGGTATTAATAAAAAGCATCGAATCTTTGAAGTTTGTGCACTGGAAAGATGGTAGAACTTAACCAGAACAACTAATGAAACTGATCAAACAGCAGATATTTAAAAAAAAACAAAGATAAAGAAGATATCAAAGAAGAAGTTAATGGTTGCAGAAGGGAAAAGTGCCCTGTGAGTGTGTTCATGCTGCAGTGCACATTGAGAGCTGGGTGCTGTGCATGGAGAGGCTGCCCAGCCCATGCAGCTCATCCCTTTATCTTGTGACCTGGGCTGTGACACACTGAATAAGGGATTCATTCCATTGCAGTAAATCCTTCCATACCCAGCACCTCATCCAAAGCGCTTTTTTTTTTTTCTCTCTCTCTTTTTTTTTTTTTTTTTTTTCTTTTTGTCGGTTTTGAAGTTATTTTGGGAAAACCCAGGAACAACGTGCACATGGAGGAGGATGCATCCTGCTGACATGCTCTTCCTTTTCCAGGAACTGACGTTCTCATCACGTTGAGTGACACACACAGGGGATACTGAGTTTTTAATAATCGTGTGAAATAAAATCAGAAGGGGGGAGGGGGACTGCTGTGTTTGGGAATTTAGAGAGAAACTTCAGTTCCAGTCTCAGAAGTTGTCTCATTTTGTGATCACACTGCTAATTAAGCAGTTTTAGAAAACTGTAGCTGAACAAAATTCTCTTGGTTTCACGAAGCAAAACTGTGCCTTGTTAATCTGTTAATATTCTCTGAGTGCATAAACCAAACAGTGGATACAGCTGAATCACTGACATCGTTTATTTGAAGATTCCAAGTCCTTTGCCAAACCTCTCAAAATAGGTCAAGGAAATGACAAGGCAAGGGACAGTCAGGAATCAGGTGGTGACCAAGAGAGCTGAAAGAAATGGAAAGGTGCAAAACAAAAATGTTCATCAGAGCAGAAGTGCTCCTTGCTAGAGATGAGAACGTTTATATATCAATAAATATCAGTTACAGGATTAACAAAATGGCAGGTATTAGAACTATTGATCTCGCTGGGATCAGAGGAAACCCTTTGGGAGAATTTTGTGAGTGCAAATTATTTGGATGGGGTAGTAGGATGGCAGATGAGATTCAGTGCTGATGAATGCAAACCCATGCACAGTGAAGGAAGTCATGTGAACTGTGCATGAGCTTTGCTGTGTTAGGAATTAATTTGACAAATTTAGAATAGATCTGAGCAATGTTTTGGACAGCAGGGTTGGAGATGTCTGGCTCGGTAAGCAACAGTTTGTGGAAAAAAGAGCAAAGCTTTGGTAAGGATAGAATTGTGGAAATAAAATGCATAAATAAATAGCTCCCCTGTTGTCTGGAACCACACAACCAAGAAATGTGGGAATGATTACTAGAATGACAAGGTAGATTAAAAGCTTGTGGAGATGTATAATGAATATGTTGGATATGTCTTTATTCATCTTCTGGAACCTGGTATGTTTTTCTCTCTTGTAGAAAAAATTGGAAAACAAAAATTGGAAACAATGTTAAATGCTCAGACAAACTTCTTTTGGACAAGAAGTAGTAATTGTAAAATCCTGTGATGTTTGTAGGAAAAGAATAAGTTCCTTCTTTTCACCACTAGATTCTTGCATTTCCATTTTCATATAGAAAGCATTCACAGTAGTTTAAGGATTTGCAGGTTAATGGGCAGTAAATTTTTCCAAATCCTTTAACTCAGATAAGTTTATTCTTGGAGAGAAATTCCATATGTAGGGGAATGACTTTTTTGTATTTGCTGAACTTTTGTTACAGCCTGTGATATTCTGTCTTTGCCTGTTTGTCCCTCGGGCTGGAGCTGAGCTCTGTGTTCATACACTGCCTCCTCAATCTCTTGTTTTCTGCTCATCCTTGTGCTCTAGACTGGTGGTGGCCTCTTAATTTGTAAGTCACAGTTTATTAGAGGAATTGTATCTGAGCATCTCTTATGATTAATAAATGTTCCTCCTGCTTGGAACAAGTAAAGCAGAAATCCTTTTAAAAAACTACAGTGCTAATCAATGAATGGGGTGCTTTTGATTTAAATCATGCCTATAAGTAAATCCTTTTTAATACTAAACAATCTTGGTAGATGCATGCAATTAAATTTGGGGTTCACAGTGAATTTTAGGAAACAGCAAGATGCAGCAAATCCATTGAATTCATTTCTGAGCAGCAGAAGAGCTAGTTTAAAAAGGCTTCCTGGCTAAAGTGAATTTCTGACAACAGGTATTTTCCAGCTGCCTTTTCAACGCTGAGAATGGTTTTTATTAAAAAATTCCCTGAGTGCCATGGCTGTTGCTTACCCTGCTGGTTCAGGGTTCTCCCCTGGCACCATTGCCCAAGAAGCAGAGCATTGGGAAGGTGCTGTCTGAGGTGACTCTGAGATGCAGATTTCTGTTCCTGATGACTCTGCTGAATGCATTTTATGGCACAGATGAATTAAGCATTGGTTTGTGTCTTAGAAATTTTCTCTTTTGGAGGACAAACTGGATTCACAGCTGTGTCTGTTGGAAATTCCTTTGGAATTAGCATGACTCTAATACTAGTGACCGAGTTTTTGAGAATAATTTCTCATTATTAAAAATAAATGTTGTTCGTATGTTTTTAGTGGATATGGGATTTCACCATCTGGATTTCTAAAAATTTGTATCCTAAATGGAAAGTTCATTTTTGGTGTGTATCTTGGTGACGTTCTTACACAAAGGTATAACTAGTAAATTAAAAGTTTGGAAAAGCCATTGCTGCTTGATTTTGGCCAAAGGCTAACATATTGTCTGCCAACCTTTGTTTCCTAATATATTTTTTTTCATCTACTGTGTCTACCTTTGCTAATTAATTTTAATTATGCTAATATTTCTTCTATGTGTATCTCTTCTAAAGAAGCTGTAGGAACTCAAAATCTTTGGTTCTGGAAATTGCTGG
This sequence comes from Acridotheres tristis, assembly GCA_037013685.1. NCBI lineage: Eukaryota > Metazoa > Chordata > Aves > Passeriformes > Sturnidae > Acridotheres > Acridotheres tristis. Next base: position 3,633,582 of record CM072890.1, on the reverse strand, counting down.
GGCTGTAGCTCTTGCACACCTAACTGTAAGGATGGCCTTCACTGCTCAACTTCTTTTGTAATATGATGAGTAAATGTGTAAGGAGTGAGAGACCAGTTTTACCAGTAATTAATCTAGCAATGTGTGATAGACAAAAAACCATTTCACATAAAACTGGATGGAATGAAAAGATCATCCTCAAATACAGCCCGAGGTGGTGTAGACCTTTGTGTTTGGAGGTTGAGGAAAAGGAGCAAGGAGGAACACATCAGGGAATATTCAGAATTATCAGATGGTTCTGATAATTACAGAACACTCTTGCTCTGTGTTTGGCAAGTGAAGGGAGGTGGTGATTGCAGGATATTGTTGTACAAGACATTCTGTCTGTGGCAGAAGAGAGGCTGGTAAGTGGTGATACCTGTGTCGTTCTGGGTTGTTCCTCAGTCCCATTATCCTCACGTTACCCTAAGGAGCCCAGGATGCAGTGACCCTGCAGGGATTAATGAATTAGGCTGTTCAGGGTCTCAATGGATCCCTCCATTTGGTGCTGTAAAACTGCTTTTGATGTCCCCAGAGTCAGGTTACTTTTCCGAGTGTCTTTTCTGCATTTCACAGTGTGGGTTTAACATATGGAATACTGACATGTGTGTCGTGTTTTGGTGAAAAGCAAAGCCTGCTTATCCTGGATCAAAAACACAAAAGCAGTAGCAAGTGCAGAGATTTGCAGTTCGTGCTCCTGTGTTTGCCCAGGGCTCAGCAGGGGTAGGGCATCAGCTTCCCTTTTCCAGGAGCTGGGACTGAGAGCTCTGTGAATTCCCCATCCCTTAGCTCAGCTTCTCAGCCTGCAGCTGAGCTGTCTCAAGGGAGCAGCTCCTCATTAGATCCCTTCCCAGCTTAGCTTGTCAGCAGTTTCCTGAAGAAGATGCTGGCTCTGCCTCTGTGCCTAAAGCTGGATGTCCCTAAACCATCACTGGTAATAACTGTAGTAAGGGAAGTTTTTCTGCAGGGAGGGAGGAATTTATGTCAGCATGTTACTGTCTCGGAGGCTACAAGTTAAAAATGCAGCAAACCAGAAAACCCTTAAAAATCCTCAAGGCTTTTCCAAGCCTCGTTAGGCATGGCATCAGTGGGAGAACTGAAGGGTGTATAAGCAATTCATGTGCCAGAACAGGAACTCATGCACAGATACCTGTGAAATATTGAACATCTCACTTGAGCAGCACAAAATACGTGATGGGTGGCAGCTTAGCTCACAATTTTGGTGTTGGTTAAATTCATTTGGCTAAGATTGTACAGGGAGCTGTGCTTGTTTGTGTGATAAAGAAATTCTTTGGCTTATAAAGCTGAATTCAGTCTATACATGCTTGTGTGTGTTGAAGTCATGCAGAAATGATCAGCCTTTGTGACTTGCCACCTGTTTTGAGTTAGAAGAAATCGAAGGTTGTCTGAAGGCACATATTTTTCAGGCCTCATTTTCTTTGGCAAAAATGCAGGCAGGAGATGCATGTTCTTCTGTTGTAGGAATACTGGCTCGTTACATGCAGGCATTTTCTTAAATTCTTGTACACACTGTATTTAACTACATAGCAAAACTTCTCACTCTTTTCTAGAAGACTGAATGCTTTTCTCTGCAGAGCTGGATAATGTCTTTATGCTGATGTGAATGTCTGAATTTCAATTCTGTCATCTAGAACATTGATTTGTGAATCATGTTCAAATGAGAGTATCACAATCAGTTGACAAATTTAGGATATGAGAATGCATCTCTGTGTGTAATTTCACATATGTCTGCCTCTTTAATGCACACTGTTATCAACCTTTATTAATGCCAATATTTTTAAACATTGCAATTAAATTTTTAAGAAACCCATCCTCCTTTCTCTCTTGTATCATTTTCAGGCAAGTGTGACTGCTAATTAAAATAACTTCTCTGTTTAAATGCTTACAATTCTTTATCTTGTACAAACTGGTGATTTGCACTGAGGTGGGCATACTAACATTTTCATGCCAGTGTCATACTTTTAAGCACATACATTGCTTGGAGGATTAAGTGTTCCTTATATCATGGAACTCTTCATAAACAAACAAACTTCAAGGTTTGGAATGTAGTCTCTAGTATCACATTGCCTATTTGTCTCTGTACTGCTTATGCAACTGCTTATGCATTGTGCTTTTTTAGTCAGAGGAATGTATGGTGGTTAATTTCAACTTTTGTTTTCAATTTATTTGTTTTATAAGTCTAACCCAATTATTTGTCCTTTTGAAAGAGGAGAAACTAAAGATACATGCACAAAAATTAGAACTATGCTTTTAAAAGTCTGACATTAATGTACATGGCAGAGCCTACTAAAAATTGTAATTTATTGAATTATCCCATATGTCTCTGTTTTTCATGCTGAAACTTGTCCCTGTTGCCTAGAGAAAGATATATGTTGTGTCCATCATCAAAAGCTGTGAAAAGCAGTGTCTGGGGAGGGCAGACTGCAGCACAATCAGATTTGCAGATGATGCAGAACTGAGGGGTGCAGTCGAATGCAGAGATGTTCAGATCAACCTGGGCAGGCTGAAGGAATGTCCTGACAGGATCCCCAGGAAATTCAGCAAACATTTTTTGTATGGGTCATCTCTCTAAGTTTGTAGAGCTAAATGGAGCCACCATTCATGTCCAAAACCTCTCAGTGTTACACTCTGACACCTGCTTCACTTACCAATTCCACAATAAAGTTTTTGGAGCAGCTTGTCTTGGTGTCTTTATTTTGGGGTATGGGATCTATGGAAGTGTCCTGCTGTTGCTGTCCTTTCCCAGAGCAGCCACACTTCACTGACCAGCAGCTCCCAGGGCAAACAGCTGAAGGTGCCAAAGCCTTTGGCTTCTCTCTGCTTTCCCCTGAACTGCAGCCAAGGGCTCGTGGCTGCAGCTTGGATGGGGCTCTGAGCCACCTGGGCCAGAGGAAGGTGTCCCTGCCCATGGCAGAAGTTTTGACCTAGGTGATCTTTAGGGTCCCTTCCAGCCAAAACTACTCTATTTTCCGGTAAAATTTTATAAACTGTTGGCTGATAGGTGTGTTCTGTCCCTGTGTAATTCTGCCTAGAGACCCAACTTCACCTTTTCCTCTCTTGGGTGTGAGTTTATTCCTTCACTTTAGCAGCTGGAGAAGCAGTGCCCAGCATGCCATGGTGTTTGCATGCTTCATCACTGATGGACACCACTGTTAATGCTAATAAATAGAGATTTCTGTAGCTCTGACTGGTTCCCTTTAAACAGAAGGGCTTCTCTGTCTGTTGGGTTTGACTGACTGAAAATAACTGTCTGATATGCAGAATTTATAGTGGTGGTGTAATTTTTGAATTTACAATGCATTTCTGTTGGTACTAAAAAAAGGAAGTTAATTTTTCATCTAGATATACTGACCTTGAAAGTTGGGGAATGTAGTAAAGATTACAGCAAGATTATGACATTCTTAGTCAGGATAAATATGCACCATGATGGTTTTATGCTTTAGTAAAGTCTGCTAAAGCTTCAGCAGCACATTGACAACCATCCAGAGTGAATTTTCATTACACTTATCCAAACAATTTTTATAATCTTAGCAAGCATACTCCATCTCGAGGTTTATTTAGATGAATAATGTTTCAGATTTAGCTGATCAAGATAACTGCTTGGGAAAAAAAATAGCTCTTTATGTGGAAAGATTTCTGTGCTTTTCACTGCTTGTCTCTCTATTTGCTGGGACTGGGCTCAATAAAATTAACTTTTTTCACCACTCCTCACAGGGTAGGTGTGTGTTTCAGGGACCTGCAAGCCCAGCTCCCACTGAGTGCAGAGCCAATTGTAAAAATGCACGTTCTTCCAGCTCAGGGGAAATTCCAGAGCAAACTGGATAATCTCTCTGTTGTCTCTTCAACTCTTCTGGCTGTTTGGTGTTTTCTAAATGTTAACAGGAAATTTCCCCATTGTTGCCAGTTTTCCAGGATTCATCTGTGGGCTGCCCCCTGTAGAGCACCAAAGGCTCTTTGCTGGGGAACGTGGCTTTAGCCTCTCCTGGCAGGCTCTAAACTATGCATGGCTCAGGAGATTATTTCTCTATAGGCATTTTCTCAATTTCAAAAGAGAAGTGTGTTCTTGGGAAAGGCTGTTGTTTTCAGGAGCTGTGCCTAGAGGACTTTGCCATGCTATGTCTGGGATCACTTGGGAAGATGGAAGGTGGCAGATTTTGGGTGGTTTTGGGAAATTGGACCATGTTGGGATGGTTCTTCTTCCAGGGTGGTTTGCTGTCCTCTGTTGTCTAACAGAGATTGGGGTTGTGACAGGGAGAGTGGTTGTTCCTGAGGTCCCTTCCATTCAGGATATTGGGGTATTCCTGCTCTTCCAGCTTTGGAGAGTTGCCTGTGTCCCTGCTGGGCCACCAGGAGCTGTTTGTCACCTTGAGTGCTGCCCAGGGCTGTTACAGTGCCAAAGATAGATGGCTTTCCAGAATTGTAATGAGAATAATGAACAGGAGCCAGTAGTGAAATGGTAGATTTGAACTGTGCTGGGGGCCTGAAAAATAGGGCATGCCAGTTTTATTCTGCATTCCATAAAAAGAATCTGGTAAAGGGGCTTGATTTTCATCTCCAGAGATGTTCTGTTTACACTTTATTCACAGCAGAAGAGATTCTAACTCCTGCACTGTGAGTGAAGTGGAACCACCTTGCTGAGAAGCTGAGATTCTTTCTCTTTGTGTTCTTATATCCACATTTTATTTTCTTATATCCACGTTTTAATTCTTAGAGTTGTATGCCACAGCTTTACTGCATTGCAGAGCTTTGGTGATTGGTGGTGCATTTTCTGTAGGAACAGGATTGTTGCATCTGCCACAGGAAAGCAATTTAGGACAAGTGCAAAAGGATTCAATGCAAATAATGTGGAAGGTTCCATTTTGCAAAAGGGAAATCAGTAATTAAAAATACAGCTGTTAAAAGCAGATTTATATTCAATGAAACTTGATAATGCTACCTAAGATTTACCAAAGAGATACATATCTCTCTATTTGCATTCCAATTTCTCGTTATGGCAGGGCCTTGGATGCTTTCCTAGGAAAGCAGAGTGAGAATTCTGTGCCCCTGGACAGTCACATCCCGACACACAGAGCTGTCCAGGCTTTGCCTTGCCCATGAGCTGTGCTCTTGATGCTGCTCCCGTGCAGTGCTCCCTGCCCAGCTTCCATGCCAGCCTGCCTTGGGGAGCAGTCCCACCCTTTTCTGCCTGTGAAAAGGGGAAGTGATGCTGGGCTGGCTGTGCCTGGAATCCTTTGGGAGGTGTGGGTGTTGTGTTTCTGAGTCTGGAGGGGTGGCCCATGCAGTTCAGAGATGATGGCAGTGCTCTCTCCATCCCCAGCTGCACCTCCCTGGGTTTGTCACGGTCAGATACGAGCTCAGGCCCTGGGGGACCATTCCCACAATATTTCACTTTCCAGTGCTCAGACTCAGGCAAGATGTCTAAAACTGGGCTTGCTCTTGAGTGAAATTAGGAAGTTCCACCTTGGGGATAATATAAAAGTTCTTCCCAAATGGCAATAATGTTATTAGGCTTATTGATCTACAAGAAATGTTGTCATCAGTTTGTAACCTAAGGGGGTGAGAAACAAAAACGTGAGTCTCTGAGTGAGGCTGAAGGAGGGTTGTTTTTTTGTTGGTTTGTTGGTTTTTTTTTTTTTCTCTTTTGTTTCTGGGCTTAGAAAGGAACGTAGTCAATTGAATTCACATCTGGTTGGCTGATTTTCTTCATGGAAAAACTCCAAATTCATTGTGAAGATTAGAGTAAGCGTTTATGGGTTTTCAGGATTTTGAATGGAATTTGAAGTATTGTGTTTTCAAGCAGTGGACAAATCAGTTTTCTCATAGGTATTTGTTCATGTTCTAATTTTGGCATTTCTTTGCCTATTTTCTAATTTTAAAAATTGTTTTATGCTTCATGTTGTGTCTTGGGATTTCATAATCTGCTTGCTCTTTTTACAAAAATGCACACAAATTCATTGAAGTTCCTCATGACAAAAAGTTCTAATCTAAAAACCGTTGCCAAGTTAGTTGGAATCAACATATTTATCAAAACTAAGCTGCTTGTTAATGAGAGTGGAATTTGCAAATCATAAAAAATTGATGATTTTTATGATGCAAATCATAAAAAATTGTGTTAATATGCACGATTTGCTTTAAAGGAGTACAAACACGCTATTGTAGGGTTGCCTTATCTTCATAATAATAATAATGGTTAACAAATGTATCTGAAAGGTCTCGTGAGCAAGATAAAGAAAAATTGGTGAGCCTGTGAAAAGTGCTAGCCAGCTAAAAATGTCTTTTCTCTCAAGCTTTATCAATCCCCTCGTTTGCATTTAATTTCATAAATTGCAAATTATATCGATTTGGGTTTTTTTTGGTGCGAATTCCTCTGGAATTTAAATGTCCAGCATTGCAAAACTTCAGAGTTTTCCGTAGTTTTGGGTGGATGTTATTGACTCGTTTCTGGCATATCTCTACATCTTTATTCATATCTAATTCCAATAAGTGTACTGTTTCCCAAAAAGTTCAGATGCTGGAATCTGCCAGTAAACCCTTATTGATCTCCTCTGTTTGAAAACAGAAATTTTTCCTTGATTACAATGATTTCAAAGTATCACCTCCCTTAGATTCTTGTGCTTTGTGTTTTAGGTATTTGTTGTTTTAAAGTGTAAAACTGTGTAGAAGGTGTCTGGTCCATGCATCTCTCTGCTTATACATTAATTAAAAATTCTTTTTTGAATTGGTGCTGTTTTGTGCAGGCAGACCAATTAGGCTACATTATTTAATTTCAAAACCCAGCCATCTGAGCCATCAGACTAATAAAAAATCATAAGTACCTCTGTAAAACAGAACAGTTGTGTGTTAAGGATACACAAGGGTGGAATGCAGATGTTACTAATGTGCTTAATTACTCATTTTGATAATTGTGGTGCAAATGGCAGCCACATAAAATGATTGTGTGGTCATTTGTGAGGTTTTCAGTGGTTGGTTGGAGATGTGTTGTTTATTCTGGGGTAAAGAATCACAGGATGGTTCACAGGGGCCATCCCAGAGCACATGGCACGGGGCTGCCTCCAGATGGTTCTGGAATATCTCCTTGGTGTCTCGTGGATCACTTTCTCCCATTGCCTCTTGTCCTGTTCATGAAGGTACAGCTTTAGATTGGAAATTCATTTCCTAAAGAGCCCTGACAACTTTCTGGCTTTTTTCAAATGGTATTGTCCTTGGTTTCAGCAGGAACTTGAATATTGTCACCAGCTTGTTGAAAACATCATAGACCTGAAATCTAAAGACTTAACTGCAAGAAAAGCTTTTTTTGCCAATGCCAACTGTTTTTGTGAGGAAGACTTGAGGAGTTAATGACTGTAATATTTCTGGGCTTTTCTCCCAAGTCCTGCATGCACATCATACAGTCATTGTGTTAATTCCTCTAAATCTCTTTGGTTAGCCTTGTCAAAAGAGATAAACCCTTATGAGACTTTTGTTACAATGTTAATTTAGTGACAGGGCTGCTCCAAAGTCACCCAGTGTGCCTTCTGATTTCATTTTAATTTCCACCCTGTGATGGGAAAGAACATTCCCGGACTTGTTTAGCCCTTGAAGTGTTTCAAAGAGGAGGATACCAACAGAACGATGCTGTGCTGGATTGATGACCAAATCCACATTGTACAAATTCTCTGGTGTTCATCTGGTGTCCCCAAGACGTTGTCACTGTCAAACTGTCACAGTTGATGACTTAAAATACCATCTTTCAAAATTTTTATTTTCATTCTGCTTAGAAACTCTAGCAGACATCAACACAATCAATTCATTTTGGTCATACTTCCATGTATTTCCCTCACAATTCTGTGGGGATTTTTGTTCCAGCAGAGGCAGAGAATCTATTTGGTTTTTATTACCATACAAGGAGGGTATTGAGGTGTGACTAGTGCTGCAACCTTGTTCTAGAGATGGTTTTCACCACTTTGTCCTACAGTTCTCTCTTGGTTTTTTGTGTGGATTTTTTCCCCCCTAAGATAATTAATAGAAAGTCTTAACTTTCTGTTGAGTAGAATGAAATTTGTTTCAATAGTCATGCTGAAGTGGTGAATCCCTTGGAGATGATCAGCAATGGGTAAGATCACTCAAGATCCTGGGTAAATTTAGATCATTAGCTCCTACTGCAGCCTCTGATGTATTGAAGGCCATTCTGGAAAGGTCTAAAGTTCTTTTCTTTCCTGTAAATTGTTGTTTCTGATATAGGAGCAGTTCCCTAGAGTTGCTGTACTCAAGGCTCATATCACAAATTTATTTTTTTTTTAAATTTGACAATTCTAAGTCTGCAACAACGTTGCCAAATCTCAAATATCTAGGATCCAATTTTTCCATCCTGCCTATCTTGCAAATGAAACCGCTTTGAAAACAATGTCTGCTCAGTATTTCTGAGGATCTGTGGCTGCAGTGTCCGGTTGTAGCATTAGGGAGTGGCTGTCACAAGTGTCTTTGTAACACCCCACGGCTGGTGGCCGGGGCACAGGGTTCTGTGCTGCTTCCCAAAGCAGCTCCTCACCTGTGACTGATCAAGCACAGGCATTTTTTCACCGTACAAACACTTTCCTTGATTTCTTTCCTGCTTATGATTGCCCACCTGTCCCTGTTCTCCTCCTTTTTTAGCAGCACTGAATCTTTGGAGTGTTTGCAGGCTTTGCACTGGAATTAAGAAACCACCTTTAGGTTTCAGAAGTGTCAGCTCTCAGCAGGAACTGTACAGTGAGCTCAGTGTGTGTTAAATGTCAGTGTTTTCTATCCAAATCACCTCTCCTTTTATCAGATGATATGCACAGCTTTCCCTGCTCCTTCACTTTCCTGAACCTTCTTTTGCTCTCTTACAAATAGCACAGTTACAGGTGCTGAATTTGCAAGTCAAATTGGTTTGCTGAGCAACAAGGAATTGTGAAATCATCTTTATGTTCCATCTGAATTCCCCAATTTCTATAACGTGTTTCTAATAAAACCATTAGCAAGGGGATGTAGTCATTGTTTGGGGAGTTGAGTCATTTTCCACCCCCAGCTTTCTATTACCGGGAAGTAACAGTATCAGTTCATACCCTGCTTTCTGGACTTTGGAAAAGTTTCCAAATCAGTGTGGAAATATTGGATCTGAAATAGTTCTCTGGTTTTGTGTGACTTTCTGATATGCTGAAAGATGCAAAGCATGGAGCTGAGCATCATCTTGTCTCCTTAAACTCGTTTTGAACTATAGTTGTGAAATATTAAAAAAAAAGAAAAAAAAGAAAAGAAGGGGGGAAGACATTTTATGATTCTGTAATAGTTTTAGAGAAGTGCAAGCCATTAGAGCAATTGAAAACAGTTCTTGTTGCATTTAAGTAGTGCAGTAGGTCGATGACACTTTGCATGCAAAGTGGGTTAGTGAAAATGTTAAGTAAAGGGGAAACATTATGGTGCAACTTTTTAATACATACTGAAGATACATTTAATGTTACTTGAAGATTCATAGCTTTTTAATCCTAAGAATATTGGCATCAAATCACAAAGTGCATCATTAAATTTGCATTTCACTCATGAAATGTGTGGTAATTACACAGCTGTTAGTAAGTCATGGGGTTTATAGAAACAAGGATATGATCCAGGCTTTCTGTTCAGCATTTTTTTTTTCCTTCTAGTAAATTCTTTTGCAAAATGTTGAGTTGCAAGCTGTCATTAATACTGGACACCATTTAAGGTGGATATATATAAATTGCAGTATCCAAAGATCTATAATTTTTATACAAAATTTTCTCCCTCAGCTGTAGATTTTTCTACTTCACTGTGGACAGAATGTAAACTGTTAGAAACTTGGAGTCAGTGTAAAAATTCCCAATTTTTTTTTGTTTCATTCCTAATTTTTAAATCCTTTAAAAACCTAAGTAGCTACTTTTGCAAATTTCTCCTTTTCTACTCTATTATAAGCAAGACAGTGTTCTTGATCTTTGTTTTCTGCTGTGCTTTTTACCTTACCCTTCAAGCACAGCTTGATTTGCAGTCTAAGCTGTCTTGGTGGCTGGTGCTGAGCAGCTGGAAGCAAAAGTAGAAAATGGGCAGCAGAATGATAGTTTTGAGGAACAAGTGGACTTAAAGAACATTAAGATTGGAAGAGCAACTCGAGTTTTAATTGTAACCACATTTATTGGCTGTCATGCTTTAAATAAACATCATTGTGACTGGGGATTTAAATCAAATCATGTAGAAATAGATGCATTTTAGTTTAGAGAAAGAAGACCTGGGGTTTTTTTTGTGTGTGTTGGAAGACATTGCACTGGTAGCTGTGAATAAATGATAGAATTTGGCACATTCTCAATGTTGTTAAGGAATTGTTCATTTCTGAGACTCAATATATGCAAAGAAACATCAAATAAAATTTACAATAGTAGAGGGAAAAGATGACAATTCCCTCAGGACTGAGTTATGGCTTCAGCATTGCTGTCTCTGTGCTTTTTGGCAATGTTTTTTTGGAATTGCAGCTTTCAGTGAGACAAAAAATTGAGATATGCCCATTATAGGCACTCGAGACCTGTCCATGCAAAATTAGGAGTGTTACCGAATTTATTTTCCTTGAATTTCTTTCTCGAGTAATGAAGTTCTGCCTACATTTTTCCCACAGCTTTTCTGTGAAGTGTGCTGTGTCCAGCTTTAAAACAGTTTTGAAATTCCTGAATTGAGGAAAAGGTTTCTATAAGGGCATATTAGTTGCTCTTCATAAATGGGAATCCACCCAAGTCTCTGATCAAAGTGAGCACTGTTGAAACTCAAGCTGAATTGTATTGGAAAAGGTAGGAAAGAGAATTCTTGAGCTTTCCAAATGGCTATAAAAGAAGAAAATGAAGGAAATGAACACTTGCATCAAAATTAGGTTATTCTTAAGAGTGAACGAGTGTAAGGGTTAAGTAAATTCTTGGTTTAGTTGTTAAAATCTTAGCATGGCTGTCCAAGAGACAACACAAGAAAGGGTTCTTCTAAGTAGCTGATGTAATTAAAGCAAAGGAAGTTGCTGAGGAGGATTTTTAAGAGAATCAGTTCAAATTATAGTGCTTTAGTTCCTCTGTATAGAAGAACTTATGTAATTATAAATAGAATGTAAAAGAAAGATATTTATGAGAGGTTATAAAGGAAATGGTACAAGATAAAGAAATTTTAGTGTCAGAGGTAAGAATGGGTCAAAAAGACGTGAGTCACTGGTGACAGGAAGAGGAGGTGGTCAGCTATGGCAGAAAATTACATTTTCTTGGATGCTGGTGGGAATGGGAATACCAACTGAGAGACTGTGGATAATGACTCAGGTTTTGGTCTGCCACTCAGTCTGTAAACATGTTTATATATCCAGCTCTTACTCCCAAGTGTTGATAGGTCTTTGTACATTGCTGATTGTTTTTTTGGATTAAAGGTAATGAAATAGATGACATGCCTTTGACCTTTCCCTTTTTCCCTAGAGCTGCTTTTTACCCCTGTGGCTTTGGACTGTAAGATGCCTGGATCAGGTGGTGCATGGAGGGCAGGGGGTGCCAGCTGTGTGCCTGGCAGTGTGGAGGGGCTGTGCCCAGCCTTGCCGCTCCATGTCACACCCGATGGCAGCTCCTGTGCCTGGCAGGTGCTGCTCAGCTGCGGTTTACAAATGAAGAACACCAGTGTGGGAGCTCTCCCATGACCTGCAGTTCCAGAAAATGCTGTCTAGATCCCGGCAGAGCTGTTCTCTCTGTTCCCTCGGCCTCATTTCGTTCTGGGATTGTGGTATGTTTTTCTTTCCTGTATCCGGTGCTCATCCGCTGAAGTCACTTTTCTTGTTCTTCGCCGTTGAATTCAAATTTTTTTTAGCAAAAAGGACATATGGAGGAATGTTTTTAAAATGTGTCAGTTGTTCCATGGAATACCAGTGAAATGTTTTCTGGTTTCATGATGAGAATGATGAGAAGAGAGTTCAGAATTTTGATAACGTAGTAGATTGCGGTAATTGCTTGAGGAAGGCTACAAACATTTTGAGTAGGCTCGTGTGTCAGGCAATCTTTGTTTGCTGTAATGGATTCCTTTCCATATCTGCAGGGAACAGAAAGTAAAACTAGGCCTTTAAAAATGACTGCACAGTAACAAGTAAGTCAATGTACTTGTGTGGTTTTCTTTGGAAAAATCCCTCCCCAGGTGCAGGACTTTGCATTGCCTTCGTTGAACTTGATGTGAACTTTATATGGGAATTGATTCTGGTCACTTTTTAAACATCACCTCCTAAAGGGCAATGGAGCAGCAATTCCCAAATGTCACAAGTCGAGCAGATGAGGCAGAAAAGTGGTTTGGCTGAACTGGGACCTTCCCTTGGAAATAAGGCAGAAGAAGGGAAGTGTGTGCCGAGTGGAAGCCGGGTCCGGTGTCCTGGGGAGAATACAATGGAGCTCTTGCCACTGTAGGGAGCAAATTCCTGTGGCCAAAGCTCAGCAGGAGTTGAAGCTGGCCAGAACTGTGGGGGTCAATAAAAAGAGTTTTTAAAATACATTAAGAGCAGTGTGAAAATAAAGGGCCCATTACAGGATGAGGATGATCACTGCAAACAGGGCCTTGGGTAAGGCAGAAATGGTGAATGTGTTCTTTGCCTTTGTCTTCAGCAAGGATGGTGGGCCAGGGGAGGATGGTGAAGGGTCTGGGGGAGAAGCTGGATGAGGAATGGCCAAGGTCACTTGGTCCCTTCAGCCTGGAGAAGATTGAGGAGAGACCTCACTGCAGTCACAAATTCTTGTGAGAGGAAGAGGAGGGACAGGCCATGATCTCTGCTCTGTGTGACAGTGACAGCACCTGAGGGAATGGCCTGGAGTTGTGTCAGGGGAGGTTTAGGTTGGGTTTCAGGAGAAGGTTCCTCACCCAGAGGGTGTTTGGGCACTGGAACAGCTCCCCAGGTCACAGCATCAAGCCCAGCAGAGCTCAAGAATATTTGGAGGCACAGGGTGGGACTCTTGGGGTGTCCTGTGCAGAGCTGGACTCCAGGATCCCTGTGGGTCCCTTGCAACTCAGCCCATTCTATGATTCTATGACATATTCAAGAATTGAGCCTAATTAAAAAGAAATTAGCACCTCTGGCTAATAATTCTGGCTTTACATGGAGAATTGTTTTTGTTCTGGGTGAAATGCAGTTTGCAGAATGAGGTGCAGTGACTTTGTGACCACTTGCAGAAATGTGTAGGCTCGTGTCTATGGCTTGAGCTCTACCCCAGTGTTTTCAAGCTGGAGCAGCTGAGATTTTTAAGGACATAAAATCCTGAATACCTGGGGGGTAGGGAATACTCTTTCACAAAAAACAGCCTGTTGGTTTCTATTTTGGTGCAAATCTGTGCATAATCAAAAAAATCATTTTGGCAAATGATTCTGCTCTGAGTTTATCTGTGTGGGCCAAAAGCTTTCGATAAAGGATCCATTGCCTGCTACGCCTTCTTGTAGGAGAAAAGGAGGAGTTTCTTGAGTCTCATGATGTTGACTAGGAAAAATGGAAATAGCAGGAAATTTTTGTAATGTTTGACAGGGTCCTTGAATCCCTGAATACTCTGAAAGATTCCTTTTCTTGTGTGCTGCTGGAGGTTGTGCGTAGGACACTGTTGTTTGCTGTTCAAGTGTCGTAGGTCAACACATGTTTCCTGGTATGCAACTGTTGAAAGGGGGGGGATTTGCTTGTTTTTTGGTTCTTTTTTTTTTTTTTTTTCTAATGTAACCCATGCACACATTGTCAAAACTCATCTATTATTCTTTTAATGTTTGTCCAGTACTACATAGTTATTTTCAAATTTTCACTTAATTTGTTTGGAGTTTACAGCGAATACTTTTCGTCTTATTTTTCTTTCGTATGATCTGTTTCGTATTTGGGAGACTTAGGAATGTAGGAAACATTGATGCACCAGGAAATGCTGCCTGCAGTGGGGTATTTCTGCTCATCTTGTATCATTTCTCCTGAGACAAACGAGTGACTGTGCTAATATTTTGCTAATATTTGCAGGCAGCTTTGCAGCCCTGGCTGCTCAGACAAGACCATCATGTCTGAGATGTCATCATTGAATTTTGGTGTTACTGTGGGTGTATTGCTAAGCTATATGTTGTTTTTTTTTTTTTCTCCACCAAAATGTCACCAGGCATTTCCTGTTGTTTAAAGCAAAGGCTTCAAACCTTTCCTGGCCTTGCAGGTGTCAATGTTGAGCTGCTAATGCAGTTGGGACTTTAGGTTTAATGTCCTTTCAAACCAGCCCATAGCAGCAGTGCTTTGCTTGGCTCTGGGTTACTTCACTTTCAGAGTCTTGTAGAGATGGCTTTTGCCAATATATTAATATTTTATCTTGGATGAGGAGAAAAATGAAAGAGCCAAAAGTAGTTCAGTGTTTCACTGAACCAGTGCAGAATTTATTTTTAGTAGTTAAGAAACGTCCCAAACGTTTTCAGGTGATTTTTATGTTGCCTGTATCATGAAAGATTAAGTAGTCATTCTTTTAAAAGAACATGCTGTCCTTTTGGATAGCTGTATTGCACAAGTGATGTCCAAGGCAAAAGAGTGGTTTTTTTTCTTGTTTTACTTTTTATTTTTCCTGCAGATGGCTTCCTCTTGGGTATAATTTGGAATAAAATTCAGTACTGTTAAGTGTTTTGGCTCTTTATTTTATTCAAAGTATGTAAGACATTACAGATGCCTTGAAATATTTCTATTTCCTCTGTATGCTTATGGGACAATTGAAGGGAACCCCCCATGGTTGACTAGTGTTTCTATTTTTATATATGAGTACCACTAACATTGGATTCATTTGGGGAAGGAAGCATGTTAGTTATTTAATTTTTTTCAACGAGAATGTGATATATGCAATGTAATTTTCCATCTATTAGTGCCTACCATTCCATAGTCTCTTCTGTGGTGCAGTAATTATTTGGTAACAATTTGACACATATAATAATAACAATAATGTGTTTTCCCCGTCTCTTGTGCAATTTAAATGATAAAGCTGTGGTTTCTGTTTCTGCTCCCTGTGTATTTTATGAGATGATCTATAATTGTTGATGTTCAGTAATGTTTAGTTTCAAAGAGCAGTGAGGGCAGCCCAGGTCCCTTTGGATACAAGGGACTGGAATGACCCCAGCAGCAAAGGAATAAAGAGAAGATTCCTCCTGGGCATCCTGTCCCTGCAGAGGGCACTTCCATGCAGCTGAAGTGCAGAGTTGACATTTTGTCTGCACTTGTTAACCCCCTTGGGACAGAGGGTGAAATGCAGGATTTTTCTGAACGGTGAAGTTACCAGCTTTTATTTTTCAATTCTCTTAACATGGGATTGTTTTAATTAATTACCAATACGTGGCATTTATAAGCAGTAAACCCTTTTGCAAATATAATTTGCAAATATAACATGCAAGTATAATTTGCAAGTATAATTTGACCAATTATTTTGCATTAAATTATGAAGACAAGATAGAATTATCTAATCCCTATCAATCCACTTGAAAAATATTTATTCCTTCATATACAATCCTACTCGAAACTTTCCAAGAACTAAATTTTATGGTATGAAATGATATAATGTTTTGGATATGTTGCACACAAGCAATGAAGTTTGCTTTCTTTTTAAAACATTTCAGTTTATTTTTAAAAACTTTTCTTTTTGGCTTCAGGGAGGAGACCATATGTGATACATCAGCTTATTTAGTCTGACCAGAGTCTATTAATTAGCACCACTGATTTGTGATACAATGTCCAGCAATTCTAGTTATTCCAGCTAGTTTCAGTCCTGTCCAATTAGATATTGTTCTCGAGATTAGGATGAAACCAGAGCATCTCCTGAGCTTAAGGGAATTGATTACACTGATGATGCTAACATGCCATATGCTACAAAGGAAAACAAACAAGTAAAAGAAATCCCTCAATCCCTCTCAGCTTGATTTGGTAGGAAATTCCATCTCAGCCCTGGATTTGGCATGTAATTTATAGTCACATAAGCAAGACAGGCCAGGCTGCCTTCTCTGGAAGTAGCTGCCAGCCCCGTGAAGTGCTGGATGGCTGCCCCTGGCTCTCTTGCAAAAACTCCCATGTCCAGTTGGGTATCCAGGTGGAAACGCTGTCTAAATCTCTATGCTTGAATGGCTGGAGCTCTGAAGTATGAGATCTGATTATGGCTGGATAATAATGTAAAGCTTCAAGTGTTACAAGCACGTTCAGCCCCTGGAAGTTTAAGAAGAAGAGTTCTCATGTACAGAATTCCAGGTCCCACATCTGAACTGGCTTGTGCTGACACACATGGACAAAAGAATTTCTTCCAAAAGCTGTTCAATTTTACTTGAAGGACTCCAGCTCCAGCTGAGGGGAGCATCATGCTCACCCTGATAACCTGTTTTCCATCCCCTTCACTGACTGGAGTATGAGATCTTATTTTGAGATTGGAATATTTATGATAATGAATTCTGAACGCTTATCTGAAATCCTCTTACTAGCAAACACCTTATCTACAAATAACCACCCTATAATGTGTTTCTCAACTCTCTGCCATGAACTCCACAAGCTGAGCTCTTTTAAACTCATGGAATGACACTTGTTTTCCAGCCTGGGTGTTGGGGCGTTTTTTTGTCTTACTTGGAAAACTCTCTTTTGTATTCTCTACACCATGTTCCAAAGTGATTTTTTTGGCAGTTCTGTGTGTGCCCAGTTAGGACACATGGGACAGGATGAGGCTTTTTAGCTGGGAGCAGGGTTGGGTATTAGATAATGCTTCTCCAGCAGAGGTGACTTCACTGATGTGTGTCTCTGCTAACAAAGATGGGTTATCTTTTCTGGTCCCTCAGCAGTCTTGTCTTTAATCTATGGAATGTGTTTTTAAAATACAATTGCCACAAAGCATCAAATCACTTATAAGAAAAAAATACATCCAGGTATACTTATGTGGTTATGATTGTATTTATTGGCTGCATTGTATTGCTATTACCCTACCCCCAAAAAACCATTTTAATGCCTTGTTTTTTACAGAAATATATCAGGCATCATTCTGTTTGCATCTTGATTTTGGCTCTGATACAGCTTTAATTTACCTGAGCTGACTGTTGTGCTGAACTAGTCAGTAATTTTGTATGGACATCCTTTTTTATCCCCTTTAAGCATAAAAATTATGTCTCTGGTGTCTGGACCTCTGGGAATTCCTCCTTTTGGAATACTGAGTTCTTTCCTGCTGCATGCAAGTTACTGGAGACAGCTTGCTTGAAAATACTGACTTTTATCAGAGGTACTCACATTCTCTAAATTTTGTTTTGTTTTGTTTTGTTTTGTTCCAGTAACATCTTGTGACAGAAGTCTGCTCCCCTATAAAAACTTGTGATGCTCCGTTTTAATTGCCATGTGGTGGGGAGCAGAGAACATGCAAGCTGCAGCCTTGTGGTGGTTGTGCAAAACTCCACTTTAGCAAGTCATCCAAACACGGAGCCCAGTGGAGAGCTGCCAGCAGGGAGGAAAAGTGGCTACCATGATTAGATAGGAACTCAGAAGCACAAACTTCCTCAGTGCCAAACCTCTCTCAAGCTTCATTCTGATGAGTTTTGGAATCTCACAGTGCAGAAACTGCTAAATTCAGCAAGCCTACCTGGAGGAAATAGTCTCTTGCTCCAAGGAGCTGTTTCCTGGCATGCCAGCTGTGCACATGGAAGCATCTGCAGTGGCACAAAGCCTTTGTGTTTACACTGGGGCTTTTGGCAGACACAGTCCCTGAGCACAGCCCTGAGAGATATCCTGTAGTGCAGGGCAGCCCTAATGCCCACTGCTCATGGACAATCCATAGCCCAGTGCTGTGGGAGGACAGCACAAGGATGTCCCCTGTTGTTGATCCCAGTTTTCTGCACAGGAAACTGAAACTCAGTGGAAAGCACCAAACTTTTCAGCTGTCTTTTCATGCTACGTTTTTGACTGTGTTCCTGGTGAGAATGCTGACAGGAAATACATTCCATGTTTTTTTCTTAATAAATGCTGTGGAAATGTAGAATTCAGTAGTAGCAGCCAATGTACAGAACTTCATTGGTGGGATGTGTTCACGTTGCAATCTAGTTGTTTGGTGTTTTTTATTTCAGCTCCCAGCCTGGTCTTTCACTTATAGAAGATGTTTCTTTGTGAGATTTTTAGTCACATTTAATTTTTCTATGTTTATGTACTTACTCTTCTGTTTCCTTGTAGAAACTCACACCTGCAAGAGGGGAAATCAATTGTGACCTTAAGTGGGAAACAATAATATGACTCATATAAGAAGTATTGTTCAATTCCCAAAATTAACAGACCAGCAATGTACTGCCCTTTCTATAGTTTCCTTTGTTTATTTTTAATTTAACTTCTCCTGGCTGAGTCAAGCTTTTGGTGCAGGGAGCTGCTGTAGTTCTGTCTGTGCTTTGCATGTCTGTGGATCTGAGCATGGGAATGGCTGCAGGTGACAAGGTGACAAGGTGACAAGGTGACAAGGTGGAGGTTTGAGGACACACTCTCCCTTCAGACCTTCCCCCCCTGACTGCTGCAGGGCTCCTGCAGGACAAACCATTAAACTTCCCCAGCTGCATCCTGAAGGGAGGTATTTCACAAATAGCAATTGCTTATCACTTTACACTGGGCACTTGGTTTTTTTACAGGGAGTTTTAGGTGTGTATTACCCTTTTTGTGATGTGCTCTACACGTGTGTGTTCCAGTTGGATTTCTGCTATTTTAAGAGCAAATTCTGACATCTAATTAATTTGCCTGTTTCAAGACTTCCTGTTCTGTATCCTGTCATCTTGAGGCTGTTGGCATCTCTCTTGAATGTCTTTAGTGTATTTTGCTGCAGCAGTCCCAGGCCTTTCAGTCTTTGGAGCTCTCAGGTCACATCAGTGCTCTTTGCAGTGCACCCACGTGCTTTTTTCTGCATCTTGAGGCTTCAGCCCAGCTCTGGCATATATATTCTAAGGAGTTATAAGATGATGGATACAAAATTCCTAACATATATAACCAGAAGGCTGCTTTTTTTTTTTACAATTGCTAGGGAACAACAGACTGTCTCCAAACAGAAGCGTGGCGTGAACAGTGTGGTTTAATATCTGATTGTGCAGGTGTGAGCAATAAAAATGAGATAATGAGGACTTTGTGTAGTATGGTAGTATTTTATGGAACATTGACCTGAGTTGTCTGGAGTAGTATTAATCATTAACATAAATCAAAATTTATGTTCGTGTAAATATGAAGTTTACTAGCACAGTAAGTTAGCTTACTGTGTGCCACTTGTAATTGGTGAGTGATGTGTTTTAATTACCCTGCTTTATTTTTTTTGGACATTCAGCCAATGCCATAATTGCACATGCTTGTGTGTATTTTAGAGCAAGTTTATCTAGTAAATGAGTTGGGAAGTCACTGAAGACTGGGAAATGTTTATGGCTACTGTTGTAACACAGTGCTACTACTGCCAAAAGAGAAAAGAAAGAAGGAGGGAGGGAGAGAAGAGGTAGGCAAGGTTGATATTTCATGCTTCACTGATAGTTGTGCATAAAATGCTCAATTGTGTTTCTAAATGAAAACTGGATTTCTAAGCTTGTCTACCTCAGATGACTGCCCATCTATTAAAAGGTCGGGGGTCATTAAAAATAAGAATAAAACCAAGCCCCAAAACAAAAAATCAAGCAAAAAACCCTTCCCAAATGAGTTAACTATTATTACACTGTCACAATGCATTTTCAAAACCACTCCTGAAAAATGGTTGTTGAAAAGGTTAAGAGTGACACAGATGCTTCTTTATCTACTTTGTGATGAAAATTAAACCACAAGCATTTAATGTAAGAATCAGTTTCTTTGATAGTGTTATCCTTTTATAATCCTTCTTTACATGTGCCAAATATCAGAAATACTGGTTTTTTTGTCTATAACACAACAGTGCATCACTGGAACCGTGTTCTTCTGTTTTCACTGACCTGTGACTGAAGTGTAAATGACTAAAGTCACGTCTTACTTGGATTTATTGCTGTGTTGTAATTGTCTTTTCTGCTTTCATTTTGAACAATTAATTTCCAGACTTCTCTTATTCCTTTGGCCAGTGGTGCCATTGGCAGCAATTACTGCTGACCTGCAAGAATTGCTTTGTAAAAGAAATTCTGAAGGCAGGCCCTGTGTTCCTGAATTTCAGTTGCAAGACCCGAGTTTAAATTTGACTTCTTAAATATTTGCCGAAGTTTAAAGTGTATATTTAAAAAAAAACAAATAAAACTAAAATTCTCTGGTGTAAAGCATGTGCTTCAGACACAAATATATGGATATTTGTGTTGCCATACTGATAAACATCTGAGAATTCCTGCTTGTTGTCCACAGCTATCTTGCTCAATTTACCTGAGGTACCCAGAGCACAGTGTTGGATTTTTCCTGTGGGTGGGTGTGTTAAGAAAAGTTTCTGAGTCCAAGGGTCTCAGAATTTTTAAATTTCCATAAGATTATCTTGATAACACTTGGCTGAAAAGAACAGGATGGACCACTGTTTTAATGGGTTAAAAAAATAAAAAATTATTTGCACAAGCCTGCCAAGTCCACATTCTTCCTAAACTTCACCAGAACAGAGATGTTGGAAGTTGGTTTTGTGAAGAAAACCCCATTCAATGCCATTATTAATCTTGTGCTATTTCTGTAATAAAGGCATTAGCTTGCAGTACTTACTTATAAATCACCATTTCTGTAGTCTAGCCTGGTTTTGTTCAGAAATGGCCAGAAGAGTGTTTGACAGATTTTTGTTGTTGTTGTTATTGTTTTAAACAAGCCACTGGAATGGCAATACTAAGTGTTCTGAAAACACAAGAAGAAACTGTTTTCCCAGTGGGTGTAGTTTTCTTTCTAAAAGCCAGTTCGGTTTTTTATTTTTTTTTCCCAGAAGATAAACTAGGAGTACAGTTGCTGCACAAACACTTATTTACAACTTTTGAGTTTTCATTATAGCAGCTCATTGAGGAAAGGTGTTTAAAATTACACAATGTTATGACGTTTTAAAAAGGAAAAGCAATGAACTTGAAATGGATTTTTTTTTTTCAAATGCACATGTAGATGTGCACCCAGGATTATACATTTACTGCTGTGGGGGGCACTTGATGAATTTCAGAAAAAAGACTTCTCTGCCTTTGACTTTGGAGGATGAATTTACTGGTTTTAATTGAGATGTTCCAACATATTTTAAGTTTTCTTGCTGCAGGGTCTTTGTGCCAAGCTTGAGCATCTGGTAATTGAGCATCCCTTGAATCCACAATGAAAGAATCCTTGTCTGTCACTGGGGCAGGATTAGTGCCACTGAGAGATCCTTCAGCACCTTTCAGCCTCAGGAAGCAAAAGAATGTGGTTGAGGATCTTTCCTTTGGGGGGAAATGTTTCTTAGTGTCTGTTTTTCCGTGGCTTGAAGTTTTGAAATGGGAGCTGAGGTGGAAATGTCACCTGGGCAGAGTCTGTCCCCAGCAAACAGGGAAGGATTATTCCCCTATAATTGATATAATTGATATAATTGATATAATTCACAGGCAGCACAGTTCACAGGTGCCACAAGGTGATTGTGAAAGGTTCCTCTTGGAGAACACTGCATCTGGGTTCATTGCAAGGTAGAAATTGTAAAAAGGCCTTTATTTTCTATTTCTTCAGAGCTTTAGGATTAAAAGCTGTTGTTTTCTTTGTGACTGAGTTTTAATTGTTCACAGCTGATCACCAGAATATTCTGCAACACTGGAAATGGGCTTTTACCTAGAAATCATTTGGAGTGTATTTTAAGTTCCCTGATTTGATTTTAGACAAGGATAAGGATAAATACATGGTTTCTTAGATACAAAATATTGAAAGGGAGGAAGCTGTTACAAAATTCAGTCTATACTTTGTGTTCTGTTTACATCCAGAGATATCCAAGAGTTTCTTCATATTTACAGCTTTATAACATTGTTTTTTTTCATCGTGCCAGTGAGCATTGTAATTGTTTTATTTTAAGTGGAGGTATGCATGTGAGAAAGAAAATTTCCTTTGCCAAAATTCCATACATAAGTGAACAGAGAAATGGTGAAATACTCAGCAGCTGGTGCTAGGTCATGCAAGTCCAGATGGAACAAACTTCCTTCACATAATGTCCAGA
Source organism: Acridotheres tristis (assembly GCA_037013685.1). Lineage (NCBI taxonomy): Eukaryota > Metazoa > Chordata > Aves > Passeriformes > Sturnidae > Acridotheres > Acridotheres tristis. The sequence continues at coordinate 3,611,455 of CM072890.1, read as the reverse complement.
ACATGGTTCTTTATTTTTAGGGAAGTTTGCAGGAAAAATAATGATGATACATGTTCAAAACAAAGCACGGTTACTTGAATAGTTAGAGCCTACAGAAGAAGGCTTAAAAAAATGAATTTTTGTGCCCAGAGTGATTCAAGGGAGAATTCAATGTTTGGTGAAAGAGTTGATTTAGAAAGGAAAGCGGATATCTCTGTCAGATGTTTTAAATTTTAAAATCATTTTGGGATCTTTTAATTCAAGTCTTGACAATGGAGTTCAAGTGTTTTCTATTTTGTGTGCATCCTACATAGCTTTGGATTTTATCTGACGAGGAACAAGTGCACAAATATATTTTGAAGAAAAAAAAACAGTGTGAGAATATATATTAAATATAATTACTCAAGTGCAGGATTCTGTAATGGTTAATGGTGTGTCATCTACTGTTCTGTGTAAACCCTTCATAAAATGCTTTCAGAGGATGACTTGTAAAGAATGTTTCAAGTTGTAAATTTTCTGAACAAGCTTTTTCCCCTTTCCACCTCGGCCGTGCTGTCAGAGGTGGTGGATTTCTGATGGAAAGCTGGTCAGGTCATTGATACAGAAAACAATGTAAAGTGCAGAGGGAGCAGTCTGTGACTGCACAGACCCAACCAGAATATTGGTTCGAGTTTTTGTTGTGGACTTGGTTGTGCTCGGGCTGCAAGCCCAGAAGAAAATGATGAATTTCTAATTCTGAGTCATTTCTGATCAAATTTCTGAGATGTGGATATTACAGTGTTGCCATGGTAAGGGTACAAAGGGCTAAAATTTTTCTTTTAATGAAACCTGAACACTTTATAATTGCTGTTCATTATCCTGATAATATTTAATCTTCATATTCACAGCAACCAACAAGCCTTCTTCCCAGGAATTCTAAATCCTCTGGTGCTTTATTAGAAATGGTGCCAATTTCAACATTTTCTTCAATTTTCAACACACTTTTAAGTGCTCCTTGGGGAAGTTGTCGTGGCCTCAAACCACTGGGTGTTCAAGCCTATTTTTGGATACACTGCAGCATCTCCATGTCCTTTTTCTAGTGAGGACACTCAGGAGAATCTGCTCCAGGACCTGTCCCTGCCCATTCAGGATGTCCCAGGATTCTGGCTACCAAAGCTGTGTGCAGTGTGTCCAGGGGATATATTGATTTATGCCAATGATTTATTTTAATAGAGAGGGACAAGGCAGGCAGGAGCAGTACAGCTGTGGCTCCAGGTTAGAGAGAGGGAACAAATCTATGAATCAAGCAAAGATGATGTGTTTAGCTTATAAAAATCAGAAGAAAGAAATGTCACTTTTAAACATTGATTAATCATGTCTAGACTTTAGTAAGAAGGCTTGTGGTGATGACATACGGATTTTTTGAAGGTAACAAACCCAGTTCCACTGGTTTAAAACATCATGTGTCATTTTAAAATCTGTCTGGTTTCTTGTTTAGTCTGAAAGCATTTGTGGGAATAATTAAGAGAAAGTTCTGTGCTTCACTGGGCACCTGCAGTTTGGAACAATGTGTAAAGTGTAATTTCAGCACTTGCAGTGTAAGATGTGCTGCCTGTTCTTCAGTGCAATTGCTGCATATCTGCTGCAAATCTGCAGATTTTAAAAGGCAATCCAGCTGTAGCATGGAGTCTGTTTGAAGCACTCACCCAGCATTAGGGCCTTTTTCTTACAAATTGCAAGCTGGACAATCTGCTTCATTCTTGTCTTCACTGTCTTTGATAGAAGTTGTAGTCTGCTTCCAAGAATTGTGGCAAATAAGTGAAACAATATGGAAGTGTTGGTTCTTAAACTTCTGGGGTTTTTCTTGTTGACTGGAGAAGCCACATGACCTCTGGATTATATTCACAGTGGTGCTTTTGTCTGTTTTGGTAAAGCATCTGGTTTGGTAAGGAAACATTTTCCTGTTCTTGGTAGCCAGAGAGTGCTGGCAATCATACTGGAGGGTAACTTGTATTTATACTGATTTGGAAAGTTCTTCTCCGTGTTGCTTGCATTTCAAATATTGCACTAATATTTATTACCTTATTTTAAGGAAACTGAGGAACAGTCATTGTTTAATCTCTTGGAGGAGCCTGTTGTCTTTATCCTCAATCTCTTTATTTATAAATTCCTTCTAGTTTATTTGAAAACACAGACTCTGTGTGTAGCCAGTGGATGTTCTCTACTTCAGCTGTTTTCGTCAGCAATCACTAATGGTTGTTTTCTAGTAAAATAATTCAATCTAGACAGCCTGTGTTATACACAAGATCACTTTGAAATCAGGGAGACTTCTCACCTGGGACAGGAGTTTTAGACATGCATAGATTTGAGAGATTGCTATTGACAGCAGCCTGCCCAGGTCCAAAGTCTCTTCTGGTGGTTAAAAGTTTAGCTCTTGGGTCTCCCTTTGCATTTCCCAGTTTACAGGGCAGATGTTGGTATAAATTTTATGCAGCAGACCTGCTAATAACACATTTGTACAAGAAAAAAAAGTGTTTTTAAACAATACCAAAGTGCCTGTGTGCCTTTAGAAGGGCAGGGTTTGGAATGGGCAGAGTGGTGCTTTGTCCAGGAGTTCCAGACTCTCAGAAATGAGAGACTTTGTTGTTCCCAGGTGTGACATGGGGCATCACCCGTGAAGCTGCAAGGCAGTGGCAGCAGCAGGGAGCTCCTGTCACAACTGCTGGCAGACCTAAGGAGTGTGAAAATTGGAAAATCCAGTGTTTGGACCTTAAGAAGCCTGAGCTGCCTTAATTTGACCTACCTTGTATGAGTAATTCGGTTTTAATGGCATATCTTGGAAAGTTTTATTTCTTATGAGGCTCTTGCTGCATTCTTTGTATTTTGGCTCATATTTTTGAGCAAAGAGCAGTTCAGAGTTTTGGGGGTTATCTTGTTGAACTGTGGATTCCAGGCTCCATTTATTACACAGACACCCCTCAAACTCTGCAATTCATAGAGACCTCTTAATGATTTTTTTATTGTCAAACTTTTTAATGATGTTTTTGTTAAAATGTCTGTATATATTGACCATATTACATTATCTTTATAGCAGTCCTGCAAGATTAATAGCAGAATCTTCTTATTTTATAACTGACATGGGATGAAAAACAAAAGGAGATTAGGCCAGTGTTATCAAAGTCATGGATTAATACTGGATGCTTAACTGGGAATGACTAGGATGTCTTTTCACAGAGCACTTTTTGATGTTCAGAGCAGTCGTTCTCAGATGTAGGAGGGAGTGCTTAGCACTTCTGAGGATACAGACTCACGAGTGTCAAGCTGACTATCTAGAATTTGAAGAATGTAACATGAGAAAACTTCGGTTTTGAAGATTTTCCCAGGCACATAAAAGAAACTGTATATCAGAGGCAGAGCTTTAACTGCTGGTCACCTAAGACTACCCAGGTTTTATTGTAGAGGTTCTAAAGATGAAAATGTTTGTTTACAATTTATTCTTTGTGCTCTTTCAGTTTTTAATATCTGTCTAGAGGAATGAAGCAATTCTGGAGACTTGAGATTTTGACCTATCTGTTTGGTTCCTTGGGTATCTGCATTGTTTAGCAATTCTAGGAATTTATTGTGGGTTTTTATTATTGTTATTACTCTTAATACATACAGGGGTTGTTGGTTTTTTTTGTCTAAATTCTAGGTTTATAATTTTACTATTAAAAATGTACTTTTGATTTCATTAGTGGATGTGACTTGAGCCTTCAGTAAAAGAAAGGAGGGATGCAGTATTCCATAAAGGCCATCTCAGGTGTCTTCAGCAAACTGATCCCTGAATTTCAGCACACTTCTTGCATTGCAGGGCATTCATTTAAAAAGGAAAAAAAAAACCCTCACAATTTGCACTTTGCTGTTGAGCTGGAGTTCTGTGTTTGTTCATGCTGCTTGTGTATTGAAAGTTCCAAATGTTTGCCATGAAGTTTACAGAAGTAATCGATAAATAGGTGAAAAATATTCTATAATATTCATTTTAGGAGTGAGTATTGAACAGTTTTGCAAGTAAGTGCAAGTGATAGATATTTATGTTTGCTTAGGTAAATCATTGGTGAAATAGGTGGAGAAATTAAAATTGTAGAGATGTTTGAAGACACAAGAATTTTAGCTTCAGATTCTAACCTTTCATCCAAATGAAATCTGCTTCATGTGTCAATTTATTCCTGTTATTTCCTGTTCAACACCACAAAGATGCTCTTGAATACTGACTGTATTTGAAGGAATACATTTTCTTTTCACAGTGTTTATTCTCTCCACTGATATTTATAGAGCTAAATTTATCTCAGTCTTACCAAGTTCAAGCCATACTGGGTTTTCCCTGTTTTCTTCGTATTTTGCAACTCTGCATATATTAAAAAAAAAAATATATATATATATATATATAAACAAAATAATCCTTGATAACGTTGAAATATTTTTTCATATTTGTGAAAACAGTTGGTGTCACTGCTTACCTGTGTGTGTCTGTGTGTCTGTGTGTGTGTGTGCTCCCTCAGTTTTGCCAGCCTGGAGGATGGCAGCTTTCAAAGGAGAGGAAGCAGCCAACGTTCTTCGTGGTGGTTTTGACTGACATAGACTCAGAGAGGCACTACTGCTCCTGCCTGACTTTCTATGAAGCAGAGATCAACCTGCAGGTAAGAGATTTACAGTAAAAAAATAAAAAAAACCAAAAAAAACTGCAGGAGGAAGTGCCCACAAAGAATGGATCAGTGTCACAGGAGAAAATATTTTGCAGTTCCTGCTGAGTGTGCGTTTCTCTGTCCTACAGAAATCCAGGTGAGCTCGATCCACTTTTTTTTGGTACGTTTGGAGTTTTCATCTGCTTTGAAATAAAAAATAAAATAAACCAAGAAAACCAGCCAAAAACACATCCAGAATTTCCTTTTTTTCCACCACGTTGTTCTTTTCAGATGGGATAAGCAATATGGTGTTCCTTTCTTTTCCCTTCATGTTTGACATAGCGTGGGTGAGTCTCAGCCTTGCTCTGGAAGGTTTATTAACTTCTGCTCCCTCTGCTGGCCTGCTCGCTCAGAACAAATAGGCACAAGGATGCTGTAGAGAATATCCGTATTTCTATAAGTGCATTTATTGGCAAGATTTTAAAAACTGATGGAATAATTATTCCGTTTTTAGTTGGGTCAGATTTGAGGTGTCAGCTACTTGGCACTGTTTGTTTTTAAACATGTATTTAATTATTTCTTGGCAACCTCAGTCTTTCAAAAATAGACATTTTGCTTCCCATTTGATGTAAAGTGCTTCACAGAATATTTGCTGTGACTTAATACTTGAAATCTTTAGAATCTAGAACCTAGGGAAAACCTAATCCAATAGTAATTGCAGACTGCCATTGTTATGTTTTGAAATATCTTCTTTCCTACAGGAAAATTAAAAAAATAAGTAAAACCTTGGCACTGAGTATGATGGAATTAGTTAAGATTAAATAAATAGCTGAGTAAAGTAATTTCTTGTTCGTTTAGTGAAGAACTGTATCATTATTGATTATTTTAAGAAAATGTTTTTAATAATCCAAGAGTATTCTGTCCTTTTAAACTGGAGTTGAAAGGTTACCCTGTTTGTAGAGTAATTGAAAGATGTGTTGTAGTAATAATAATAATAATAATAATAATAATAATAATAATAATAATAATAATAATGGTGTGTTTTTTCTGGGCACAGTTGGAAGCCAGAGAATAATAGTTATTCTCATTTCATTAGTGCCACAATTTAGTTGGATATTTTTGTGGACTTTTAGAAGGACTGAAAGCAGAAATGTACCCCAATATTAGACGTGTTTTAATCTTAAAGTTTAGTGTAGATCAACTGCCACATTCCTCTTAAAAATTTAATGTCTGTCATATTTCCTTTCTATTATAAATAGAGAGTGAAATATTCTATAGTAATTCTTTCCCAGCTGATAAAAATTTACAATGGCTGAATCTTCCCCACTCTATGTATTTCATAACATAAACTAAATTTAGCAAACTTGTTATTTATCCTGTGGCTTCTAGCAGCTGCTTTTGATTCCCTATCCACATCTTTGAAGTAATGCTCATCACAAAACATCCAGTATTAACTTTTTTTCTTATATTGCCTAAGTATTAATACAAAATAACCCAAAAAACAATAAAAAACCGAGTGCAGCAGGATGTTGGTTCTCCTAATGCCATTCCTGGCTGTGTTGTAAAGAATGCATTTTTTTCAGATGAACTTGCTGTGGTGAAATTTATTCTATGACTGCATTGTTTATAGCCAAACTTCCTGTTTCTTTCTGAAACCCAAAGAGAATAATTGAACGTGCCCTGTTCCATGGTCATTAGAGAATTCAGCACGTGTGCAATCTGTAATGAAACCAAAGCTCACAGAGCATTGGGCTGTGACACTGATATTGATTTAACCATTCTGCTTCCTGCTTAATTCAACAATCTGTGAAACATAGTGCCCACGACATGAAATGAAATCTAGACAGTTCTTTGCACAGATAAATACAGTTCAGTTTTTCCTGAACTGAATGATGTAATTTACTGAGGCAAAAGGAAGATGAAATGTCAAAAAAAACCCACAAAACCATTTCTTTCCCAGTAGCCTTCCCCAGGTAAACCTTGCTGATACATGAGACTGGTGCAATTCAGCCAGAGCAGCAGATGAGATGTTTGCCTTGGCAGAATCATCTTAAAAAAAAAAAAAAAAAAAAAAAAAAAATAGGAATCAACCACTTGCAAGTTTCTGTGATTAATTAAACTGGGATTTGAAAACAAACTCATTTCTCAGCCTGTGAATGCTACAAGAGAACTATCAAACCTTTTTGGCACCTTCTGCATAGTGATACAAACCTTTTAGACACAGTTGAATCTGAGAAGACTCAAGGGAAGGCTCAAGTCAAGAAGATTTCTGTTGCTTTGGGTCCCTTCATCCCTGCTTCAGTTGTTTGTTACAGGATAATTTGTAAATAAATGTTTCCAGAAGTGTAAGGAGTTTGTACAAAATGGAATACAGAAGTGGTACCATGATAAGCTAGGGTGCAAGATTAATACAGCAGGAGAAAATGCTCCTCCCTGCTGTCTCTGGAAGTCCTGCATTCAGTTTTGTCTCTGGCATGTCAGAACAAGTTTTCCAGAGGAAACACAGGCTCTACTGATCAATCAGCTATTTCCAACTTCTTACCCCTGCACAGAAAATTGAATGCTGTTTTCTTTGCTGGCATCTCTGATTCATCCTTTGCATTGTTGCAGTTCTCACTGATCCAGTGGATTTATTTTATCTGCTTGAGTGATGGTCAGTTTGATTAGCAATCAGCTCTCAAAAAGGTGTGATAATATAAAAAAAAATACTGTTGTGAACTTCAGGCTGATTAATACTCCATATCTGTAGGCACGAGTAAGATGAACACACTCCATTAAATAGAAGAATGGAACTCACTTGGTGCTGTGTGATTTCAGGTGATCCAGCTTTGCCAGGGATGAATTGTTGTGGTTTAGGATGCTTGTCTCACTTACTTGGCCCAGTAACATTTGCTAAAGTTAAATAAGGATATGTTCCTCATCTGGGTTTAAAATGAAGCATTAGAAAGTTTGACCTTAACAGCAGAATAAATTGGATTAAAGCAGAATAAATTGGTACACCCTGCCAGAGGCAGTTCAATGAGCAGAGATGAAGCTGTCAATTAGAAGCTGTCATTAACTAAATGCTGTCATTAGCTGAATGCTGTCATTAGCTGAATGCTGTCATCTGGAGCCGTCCTGGCTATGTTGCAGAGCAGTTTTATGTGCAAGGTTTCTCTGCCACCTCAAGTTCCTACACGAGTGTAAACAAATCTGAGGCACTGCACTGGTTTGTCCTTCCAGCTTTTTGTGTTCCCAGCACATGCTGAGACACTCCAGCAAACAGGGCTGGGTGCCTCATTCACTTCTGCAGGAATTAGGATGAGGAGAGTAAGTCAAAACATTTCTATTTCCCTTCCTCTCACAGTGCCTGGGAAGTTGGTTGGTTTTTTTAGGGGAGCTGGGAGGATTTGGAGGTGTGTGATGTCCCATTGCTGTATTTTGATTTCTTCTGTGGACTTCAAACTTCATAGGTTTGAAATCCACTTGAAATGTCATTGATTTGGTAAAACCTTGTCCTATCAACCAAAAGAAAGTCTACTTAGTTTATTATTCTGGCAGCTGAAGCCAGAACCTGTTGAGCAGCCAAAGCATGTTCTGAAGAATAATAACTTAAATCTACAGAATTCACCCATAAAACTCAGTTTCTCTACGTTTGTAGCTTTATTAATAATTTTAAAAGTATATATTTGTATACATGTGCATGCATACATTAACATGCTTAGTTCTGTGTGGTGTGCACCGTTTGCTGAAATGAGGCTCTCATTTCTAAGAGCAGTTTCTGCATGTTACCACTTAGCAGACAAGGACTTGATTTAATACTTTTGACTCAGCAGATACTTCTGGTGACCTCAGTTGTGCTTCTTAGCAGTTACGCAGTTAGAATTTATATTAACAATGTTTGGAAGAGCACCACAGATAGAATCTTTTAAAAAAAATAAAATGTTGACTCAGATAATTTAGGAATATAATGGTCAATTTGTGCATTGCTTTGCACTTGGAAAGAAATTTGCCCTCTCTTCCCAACGCCACAGTTAACAAATTAGAGGATGATTTATGTCAGCAATTGAGCCTGTGCAACTGCATTTCTTGCATTACAGAAAATCTGCTCAGTGAGGTCAGCAAGCACCCCAAACATTTGTTTATAACAATCTTGTTACAAGATTGGATCGTTCTTGTGGGTTGTCTCCAGTGTGTGTGTGTTAAAACATTGGGATCACAAATATAAGATTAAATATATCACTCTGGAAAATGGACATAAGTAATAATTCACAGCTCTCCTGTTTCCTGCCATTCACATTCTCTTCCTCTCTGCCCTCCCCTGCAAAAAGAGGAAAAAGAACTTGTAAAAACCAAACCATAAAATGGCAGATTCACAACATTCACAGCTATTTCCTGAGTCAAGGGGAAAACTGCCAACAGAATGATTGTGCTTCATCAAGTTATAATTTTTCAGCTTGGACTGGGGTTGGTGATCCTGCTGTGCTGAAGCATATGCTGCTTCATGAGTCACTGGTGTTGGGGTTTCACCAGAGGCTGAGAACACTCAGTTCATTTGTACCTGTTTTGTGTGGGAAATCTGACCCCCCCCTTTGGATATTAGATGAGCATGTTCTTCCTAAAATGAAGTTGAATAATTTTTTTTGTTAATATCTCAAATGCTAAATTTATTCTGAAAGTTTCTTCATATAGTCAGTGCCCCAAAGCACATTTTATGTTAAAAGAACTCCTCAGTTTTAAAAGAAATGTTTGGTATGTTGCATCATCATCTTTCTGGATCTACTGAAAAGTGGCTGTTGTGACATCCTATGGAGATTTCAGTAATGCCTTCTTTCCCTTCCATTCTGGTGTAAAGGCCAGGTTGCAGATAATTTTCTACATAAGAAACAGAGTTGTACTTTAATGTCCTTTTATACATTTAAGGTCCTTTTTAGACCAGGATTCAAAGTTGAGACCAGTTGTACAGAGGAAATCATAATTCCATCCTAATAACTCTGGCAGTAATTTCCCCAGCCCTGTTCATCCCCTGGCTCCTGCATTTGCACACACATCCCCAAGCTGAACTCTTGCTTTTGCAGGGTACAAAAAGTTGTGTTGGGTAAAGGTCACCTTGTCCTCTTAACTGCTGTGTTATTGACCAGAGGCCCCAGGTTCAGCTCACAGGACAAGGAGATGCTGTCTTTTAAGCTGAGGCATTTCTTTGTCAGTGGAGATCAGATTCAGCTGATTTCAGTAGTACAATCCTAATTTAGCAACTCACTGGAAGTCTTTTCAATGCCTGTGCAATTCAAAGGGATTAACAGTGTTTTAATTAGCCAAAACAATCTGTGTGTGTACAATTTTGCCTTGGTGTATGTCTACATATGCTGTTCTATGTTATTTTAAAAAAAAACATTATAGGGAGTTAAAATAGGGTATGAATCTCAGCATTCTTGGATTTGAGTTTTGCCATTTGTTCTGCATCCACTCCATAGGTGCCTGCAGTTTTCTCACCTTTATTTACGTGTGTCAAGTTAGAAAGGGTGTCATTCATGGATCAAGTTAGCTGCCTTTGGGCAAATTCAGAAAGGTTTGGTAAACCTGAAGCTCTGAAATGATGTTTGCTTATGCATAGTTCCTGCTAAGGACCTGGTTTGCAGTTCTTTCCCATTCCTCACTGCTAAGGTTAACACATTAAAAGCAGGGCTTTTGCACAATGCTATTGATAATTATTAATATATAAGATTATTGCCCTGTGGGGTTTCAGCATTTTCAGGGCAGCTCAGTGGCATCACCTTGGACTTGCCAGATCCTGTGGGGTTTGCATATCCCAGTGGCCTTTTCCAGAGAGACACTTTGGCTGGGAAGCTGCACTGGAATGTGCAAAGTGTGGGTGTCAGGTTATTTTGATTCCAGAGTGCTTTCCATGTTTTTTTGTGATAATCCACATCAACACCTTCGGGAGCCTTTCAAAGTGTGGTGTATTAAATGGTAAACATCTAATCCATTGTGGTGGTGTGAATTTTGTAAATGGTAAACATCTAATCGATTGTGGTGGTGTGAATTTTGTGTAGTGCTGCAAGGTGCATTGCAAACTCTTTCCTCTTTTCCAGTGGCACACAGGGAGTGAACAAGGTGACCTGTCATAAAAACTTGAGATTACTCTATTGGATAAGTTTATGATCTTCATGTCATTTTCTGTCTTTGATCCTTATCTTTTTTAGTTGATAGGCTCCTTACTGTGCATTACTACAACACTTTCAAATAATTAAATCAAGATCATGGCTTTTATGCTGGTTTAATTTTTTTCCAGTGTCAGTTTAGCTGGTTCTGTTGCATGTAGGCAAACCAAAAAGCAGATCTGTTCACCTGTGGTTTTAGCTCAGTACAGCAGATTGCAGATTGCAGGCACTTCTGACTTCTGGCAGCAGTCAGCTTAGTTTATTTTAACTTTCATACATGTGTTAGAATTTATTGGATACATGCATTTATATACTCCTACAAGTAAATAAAATTAATTGATGCTGAATGTTTTTTGGCCTTTGATTGTTCATAAAGCAGCTAAGCCTGTATTTGGCTGCAAACAAGACAAGCAGAGACCAAGTCACATGAGGAGAAAGGGATCTGTCCCAAATGAGTAATTGGCATAAGATTACTAAAGTAAACTTCAAATAATTTTTCCTAAAATAAGAGATTGAGCATGGTCTCTAAATCTTTGCTGGGCAGTTAGTAGAAAAACAACAGGCTTGCTGAACTTGGCATCATTTCAATGCAAAATTTTGCATAGGGCAAACTGGTTTTGACATAATGAAGTCCTGGAGTGCAAGTTTTGCAATGAGAGATGTTCATTCTCTTTCGAAGGGTGAACGAATTATTAAAGCACAGCTCAAACTTCACTTTGTGCTCACATTTGATTTCCTTTGAGTTACAAATGATGCCTGCCAGCTTCCACCCTCAGAACAGCACAGCTACATCTAAGGTGTTTTCTAACTTTTCTATTAGTACCTCAGTTTAAATTGATATTCCATTTAAATATTTAAATAAGCTTATTTTTTCTCTGCTCAACATGAATCAGACCTGGCATTCCAGATTCTGGAATAAATGGTGGCTGTGGTTCATGTGTGCTGTAATTCAGTTGCATGGTGATGGAGCAAATGATAATGCTGCACTCAGTAGTAAAGAGAATTTTTTGGTACCATATTGGTAGGTCCTTGTGATCTTTCATAACTGACTTTGGTTCCTAATGTTGATTTTGGCTAGATGGTTATCTTGAAGTTCAATGTCAATATTTAGAAGCAGAGCTGACATCTTTAAACAATGTGATTATTGTGGCAAAATTAGAGTTTTAAAAGTTCAAGAGGAAACCTTAAAGTTTGAAGGCTAGATCATGGCAATGAATATCTCTGTTTAATAAAAGAAGGTAAGGTTAATATGAGTAAAGTTGGTTTTTAAAGCCTTGGTTTTTGGCTGCCACATCTGTTGCCTTTAAATGAGTTTCAGTTTTTCACTCAAGTAGCACAAAATCAGTCACCTTGTCCTTCTGGAAGTTTTAACATTATTTTTGAAGCAGAAATTGAGACTTGCATGACAAGGTCTGGCTTTGTCCTGGTTTACCCCATGCAACATTGAAACACATCCAGTGTCAGCCAGATGGGACTTAGAGAAATGTGGTTTCATGGCAGTGAGTGGGAAGCAGAAATATTTCACAGTCCATTGGCTCTCCATGGAAAACTTGGAGTGTAAGGTCAGCATTTATCAGAAGTCATGTACCCCACAAATGTTTTAACTTACACATAAATGTACATGAAATGAAAATAATTCATGGCTGCAAGCACCTATTTCCTTGTTACATGCATGTTGCAGTTGTGTATTTAATATTTAATTAATTAAATAATTATATTTAATTTATTTAATAACATTTAATTTATTTAATATACATTTCACTGCTAAGAAAGTATTTTGCTCTTATTCGACTCCCATTTATTTGAGGGAAATATGCAATATTTTATTATGATAATTACCCTTTTAATACTTCTTCTTCTAATACCAAGCTTTCAAAATCTTATCTCTTTAGTTGATAAAATGCTGCAAACTGTGCTCAGCTTTCCACTTCTTTATAGATGTAGAGAGATTTTTAGAGCAAAAGGACACTGATTAAACAAAACAATATCTTAATTAATGTGTATAAATCCCACAAGTATTCATTTTGAACTGCAATGATGGAGAAAGTATTAAACATTTTTCTAGGATCTGGGACATCATGCCTGATCTGCTGGTGACTGCAGTTGTCATTTACCTCATTAAAAAGGTTTAAATAATAAGATTGAATTTGTCTGGTTGGGGCTTGATGCCATGTACATCCCTTGGCTAACCTGAGGAACAAATTGTTTTCAGAAAACAAGGAAACAAATAAATAGCAGAGTGATGATGAGCAGTGGTGATCACAGTTAATTTTTCTAAACTGTTGGTTATCAGTCGGGGGTCAAAGCTGGTTTAATGCATTTATTAATTCAGCTGCTTTTATTGAGCAGGTTCATAAACTGTGGAGTGATTGGTTGGTTATTGTATATTTTAATTTTCCCCATCACTTGAGGTCACAAATATGTTCAATGGCTACTTCTCCTTTAAAAGAGGAAAGGCCAACAATTACAATGTTTGCACTCCCTAGTTCTGTACTCTCCGTTTTGTAAGAACCTGTGAAACTGATTATTGTGTCATTCTGGGAGTTCTGTATATATATATATTCACACACATATATTTTGATGTGGGTATGAAAATTTGTTAAATACATGAAAACATTTGAGTTTATATATATATATATATTGGTGTTCTTTAACTGTGCTGAACACACACACATTTTTTTGGTTAGTCTCTTAAGAGGTCACTTTATAGCTATAGCAACCAAGTTGAGCAAAATGAAATTGCATCCTATGACCTTCAAAAGAAGTTTCACCATTTTTTGAGTTGTTTATCAAATATTATTAATGCAGGAAAAGAGAGGAGGAAAAAAAGAGAGCAAGTAAATAAATCAAACCCTGTGCTCTAAAACCAGGTAAGGTTTTTCTGTTCAAACTTATATTTCCTCAACCATGTTCTACCTATGCAAGAAATAATTGCTTGTTTAATTGTATTTTAATTTTTCAAGGATTTAATTTTTTTTTTTTTGTTTTAGAACTGGCCATCTTAATTTTTCCTATACTTTTTCTAATGCCATGTGACATAAATGTCAACATGCAGTACTGTGATGTTGCATGTAAGTTTTTGTTATGGTTTGCAACATCTGGGAAATTTTTTGGGAAAACTGCTCTAAGGACATAAATCAACCATAGCTTACAGATCTCTGCATTGTATTCTCCTTATAACTTTAGAAACCAAGTCAAGGAAAAGAGGATTCTGGGTGTGACAGGCAGGGAACAGGGCCCTGATGGGCTTTGGTCGTGTCTCAGTACAAGGGACCAAATATTTTAAGCATGGTGAAATGTAGAACCACAGGTCATGCAGTTCTTTGATACAGATAATTAATCTCAGTTATTCTGTAGCCTGTGGAAAAGTCTTTTTCAGGACTTTATTAATTGGATGTTAAAAAAGAAAAATTATTGGTTTGCTTCTCAAGGCCACAGGTATTTCTGGACTAGATTTTGAATGTTTGTCACCTGTTAAACTAAATGGGTTGTAAAGGATCTGGAACACTGGGTTGCTCTCTAGTCTTACACTTTTCTAAATTCAGCTGTTCTCAAAGTTTGCTTATCTCAAATAAATAAAAAGTGAAAAATGTGGGAAAAAAAAAAAAGGGATCTCTTTCAATATTAATTAACCAGGGCAAATTCAGGGAAGGGCAGCAGAGCTGGTGAAGGGTGTGGAGCACAGATCTGACGGGGAGCTGGGGAAAAGGAGGCTCAGGTGAGACTTGACCTTTCTGTAGCACTCCAGGAAAGGAGGTTTAAGGCAGGTGAGGATCAGTCTCTTCTGTCAGGCAGTGATGAGAGGACAGAGCCTCGAGGGGAGGTTCAGGTTCAGGTTCAGGTTCAGGAGGAATTTCTTCACTCAGAGGCTGCTCAGACACCGGGATGGGATGCCCAGGGAGGTGCTGGTGTCACCATCCCTGCAGGTGCTCAGGAATAAACTGGATGTGGCACTCAGTGCCTGGTGTGATTGGCAGGGTGGTGTTCAGTCCTAAGTTGTAATCCCAATTTCCTTCCTCAATGATTCTGTGGCTCTGTGATTCTGTAATTTAAATTCATCTGTCAATCTGTGTATCCTTAGCAAGGCTTTCCATACCATTCATTTATCCTTAGTTAAGTTGTACACCGAGTGCTGCATATGTAAAATAAAAAGTTACTGTAAAAAGCCCCCAATATAACAAACTCTTTCATTTTGTTGTTTTTTATTAGAGAGTATTTTTTCCTTAGATAGGAAAAGGGATACAGAAAGATGAAATGTGTGTGTGTCTGACCAGAAGTGTAAATAGAATCACATTTGTGGCTTTACTGACTGCTTTGTAATTAGTATTGGTAGAAAATGCTTGTGCTGTTAATACTTTGTTTGAAAAGTAGGTTAAAAGTCATGTGTTTGAAATGATTTTCTGCTTAGTCTACTTAGTCTTTCTGCTCCTACTAATGTGCCTGTCAGAATGTTGAGCCAGGGAAGAAACCCAGCAGTCACATTGCATTTTTCTGTAAATCTTTTATGAAGTAGGAGAGAGTGGTTTAAGTGTGTAAATGTTTCATTGATCAGTATTGTGCTGCTGTTGTGCCCCCAAAGCTTTAAATCTAATTATCAATTAATTCAAGACTTATTCTGGAGTTGTGTGGATTTTATTAGAAAGGTCTTGTATGGAAACCCCGAGGTTTCATTATCTTAGTACCACGTGAATATGGAGGAGCTTCCACGTTCCCTTGCCTTTAGGGATGTATTTTAATTTCATTTTTCTGAACCTCAGAATCCACAATTTGTCAGATATCCAGAAACTCTTGCCTGGAACTCATACTTTCTTTTTAGAATGGCTGATAGACTAAACTTCTGCTGATAATTAAAATATTTGGGGATTTTGGGGGACACAGGGAGGGAACTGTAATTCCTGTAAAAGCTCTCCCTGCCAGCATTAAAATGGATGAAAATTAATGAACCTGTGTGGGATGTGTGACTGTTGAGTTATTGTGTTTCTCTCGAATTTGTGAATCCCAATTTTAAAATCCCAATTTTAAAATCCCATCTTAAAAATGAGATGCAAACTTGACTAAGCACATCCAATGCAAATGCATTGCTTGACATTTAGGTAAAATTTAATGTGGAAAGCCAAGTATTTGCCCAGTTGTTGAACCAACTGGTTTTATTTTGGTATGAAAGTGTTATATTAACTAATTCATTTTGACTAAAACCAAAGTATTCTCTTTTTACATCATTTTAACCTGAAAGCTGAACTGTGGGTTAGCATTTGCCTAAATAAAGTGTACATTCTGAATTGAGGTTGTGAAATAAAAGCTCGTGAACTCCCAGCATTCCTGGCACTTAAGAGCATTTTTATCAGATTTTGTCCATTTAGGAGAAATGTTGGAATTTTTTAAAAGGAACTGAAATGATGAGTAGTAATGTGACAGAAATAGAAGGCAAATATTTCATGTTGTCATATGGAAATGGACAATTTTTCTCGTGTTCTTAATTAAGGTAATACAGTGATTTTTGCTTGGAAGAATGCTTGGTCAGAGGAACAAATAAAAGAAATTTGGTGGGTGGTGTGGGGTTGGAGACAATTACATGCAGAAATTGGAAAGCAAGGACATTCTGTCATCTGAAAACTTAATTTTTCAAAGAATGTATGGAATTTTAGAAATGAAAATATTTAGTGACATCTTCACTTTTGGCTATGAATAATAATAAACTATTTGTGATTGAATAAGTTCTGGCAAGAAGGTTACAGCCACTTGCACAATATCATGACCAACTGCAAGTTTATCTGGACTGTCCTGTTCTCTATTTTTTGTGACCCTTAATGGTTCCTAAGTGTGAGGAATTTTTTCTTTTTTTTTGAGAAATCTGAATCAGTTTTCTGTGAAGAAATTTCTTTAAATTCCAAATTCACTAGGTCAGGCTGGAGATGACATTACAGATCATTTCAGCTGTAATGTTAGTGGGAATTCTGTAAGAAATTGAATTCTATTAATATGAGGAGGACAACCAAATGTTCTTTTGTGAAATGCCTGCTGTCTGTATTTGGAGATTGTAAATCAGCTGACACTTTGATGTGGCAGGATCCTGTTCTATGATCCCCTTCACTATTTAAAATGTGCAAAAGGGAATATTTAATGTGAAACAGTGTCCTGGTAAACTCTGTCTTAGGAGAATTGTATTTTAGGCTCGTTGGTGTGTAACTTCCCAGGTTGAGTTTTAATAAACTAAATTTCATGTAGAAGCTTTGGGGAGTTCAGGCAAGCATTGCAGTGTGCTGCTGTTTCTTGGTTTTGCTGCCAGTTTCAAATAATGCAGTACTTTTCTGAAGCTCAGAGAAATGTTAACTTTTGGTCAAAATGCTGACATTTTGGCTTTGAGTTTTCTTCCTGCTTATTAATTGAAGTGTTTCTATTTTCAAGGGAATGAAGGAAAATGAAGGTGAAGAGGAGTCTGGTTTAATTCAGCCTGCAGAAGTGTTTGCTCCTAAAAGTCTGGTGTTGGTGTCCAGACTAGATTATCCGGAAATTTTCAGGGTAAAGAATTTACAATTGCCATTTACAATGTATCAGCAGAAAAATCTGGTTTTAAATCAGTAACAATCACAGTATTTTTGATTTTAAATATCTCACTCAGGATTTATTTTGGGAATTTGAAAGCAAAAGTAGCTTTAGATAAACTATACAAAATTCAATATCTGTGACAATAAATAGCCCCTCTAGGTTAAAGCAGTGCCTTTTTACCCTCCAAGCAGTTTTAAAACTACACAGAAGGAGTGGTGGAGATTTTTCTGGGCTTAATGTACTCTCTAATGAAAAGAGTTATTAGGATAAAACCAGACAATATTTGACTAACTATGTAATAGTAAATTAACAGTGAAAATCTAGTTGTCCTCCATATAGAAAGCAAAATGTCCAAACCTGTTCCAGACCAAATTAAGATGCATGGCAGAGATTTAGGACCTTGGCTTACTTTCAGCTGGTGAAATATGACTTAACCTGAGATAAATGAAAAGCTTACATTTCTCCTAAGCTAATACATATTAGCAGAAACAAATAAAGTTCAGTTTACAGATCAAGGGAGGAAATCATTCAGCAGTTGTCTTTAGACATTAAAGATGAGGGATTAGAAATCCTCATAGCCCAGTGGTTTGTCTCTCAGAGTGGCCCATAGCAGATGCAAAGCAAAGTGTGTAAGGATAGGACAGGCTGTAGAAATAATTCTACAAAATGCTTTCCTAATTCAGTGGGAATAATTGCTAAATGACATCCTGAACCAGAGGTGTTGGTTGTATGGGGTTTTTCTATAATTAGTTTACTTTCTTAACGTTTATATTTTACAACAACCCACAGCATAGAGTTTCACTGTTTAACTACGTGTGATATGAGAAGTTACTGTTGGAATTATTTCTAAGAAGAGAATTACTAAAATATTTGCTGATTTGTCAAAGTTGCAGCAGTTAAAAGGCAAAAGATTCTGTGGAGCTGTTATTTCCTTTTGTCCTAAGGCTTCTTAGAATGTCGTGTTGATCTGGATTAAATTATTGATAAAAATGCTCAAGCTGTATCTATGATTTCTCAATCAAAATTGGATCCATTAATAAAATACGCTGAAATGTTAATAGACTATTAATATAAAATATATTTACATTGATAAAGAATTTCAGTTAAATAACTTATGGAATTGTTAGTGATTGATACTGGTCTTAAAATGAGCCTCAGAAGTTGATTAATTAATCAGGGCTCTGCTCTGGAAACCAGACAGGTTTGAGTCCATTGGAGTTGAAAGCACAGATGAATCTGTGTTGTTTTTTATCATTTTTAGCAGTAACTTATAACAAAACACTTCTTCTATGGCAAGCAAAGCAAAAATATTATGCCTAGAATTTCTTTGAAAAATAACATACATCCCTTGTAAGTAAGCCAAGCTAATTTTTTAAAATCAATTATTGCCTCTGTGGCAAAATTACTTTGGTTGGAGAGTATTTCACTGCACTAGTAACTATTAAGAAATAATTTTTTTAAATGTTATGCACATAGATCTTTGAATAATTTGCCATCTTCCTTGCCTTTATTGCAGTCTGATGTATTTTGTCAACCTCTCTAGGCTTGCCTTGGCTTGATCTACACGGTGTATGTGGACAGCCTGAATGTGTCACTGGAGACTCTCATTGCAAATCTGTGCTCCTGCCTTGTCCCTGCCTCTGGAGGGTCTCAGGTAAATGGGGAGGGGTAGGGGGGGAAAAAAAAGAGTATTTTTCCAGTTAATTGAATTTATGAAGAAAACAAAAAATAAATTCTTGAGATATTTTTGAAGAAAAAGAGATCATAGTTCAGCTGAGTGCTTTCCCTGTGGCCTGTCTTCTAAAGACAGCAAAAATTCCATTCCAGGATAAGGTCAAAGGGTTAATTTTGTCACTGAGTTGGCTTTTACAGGGCACATTAACAAATTAAGCAGTTTGTATAAGTTTAGTTTTTAAATAATAAAGTGTTCAGGAATATTTTTGCTTGGTAGAGAAATTTTTTTAAAGGCTTTTTTTTTTTGCCATTTTCTAACATAACCTTCCTCTCAGTTCATTTATGCATGTTTTTTTCTTGATGGGGCTCAGGATTCCACTGGTCATTTCTTTGATAACTCATTTAAATTTCTATGTTCATAATTTGTTTTTTAAATGCTAAATAGTAACTCAAATGTTATTTCCTCAGAGGAATTAAATATTGTGAATAGCTCATGCATTCAAAACTTAAAATAAAGTTTTCTAATGAATAGACTTTTTTCTGCTTTTCACTTGTCCTTTCTGTGAGCAGAAAGTCAGGTTTGTTTCTTGATTTACTTTTTACAAATTGTTCCTGTACATTTGTGGAGTTTTGATAAGCCAGTTGAGTCTTCTGTGTTTGGTTTTTGCTTTATGCTGTGACACTGATGGGAAATTATGATCTTTATTATGAGGCACACCAGAAAACTACACGTACAAATGGCAATTTTAGAGTCAATTTACACACACAGCTTCCCACCCAACCTATGGATTTTCAATCCTCTTGAAATCTTACAATTCCCTAATTCTGTTCTGGTTTTCCCAGAGCTTTTCTGTGCTGGTTTTTCCAGCAGTTTTGGCTGCTGTGGGATTTCTCTTAGTGCAGAAAGTGTCAGAATGTCCTGGCAGCTCAGTCAAGCTCTGCCTTACTGCTCTCCAGGCCACCACATCTCTGGTTTTTCTATCCTAGGCTTTTGGTTTTCAAGGAGGGTAATCAGACTTTATCTCCTCATCAGAAACCCTCTTTTCCAGTGGTATTTGAGCCTCATATTTTTGGTTTTGGTGATCCACTTGAACTTCTGGCTCTGCTTCTATCCTCTCCTTTTTTTCCTGGTCCATAAATGCAGCTTTTCCCAGTGGCTGTTTGCTCTGTTAGAAGAAGGAAAAGTCGTGCTCCTCTGGTTGTTCTTCCTTCTGCTTTCTCTCTTCAAATAAAATGCTCACTCATTTCCAGCTTAAGTTTGCTACTGCCAAACTGTCATTTAAATCAGGGATTAAGTGTTTCTCTTTTCTCTCTTAAGCCTTATGCTTGCAGGGCTGAAGGTGAATTATAGTGAATTATAGTGAATTATATAGCTTAGGGTGGGAGCACTCTGGTGGCATTTATTTCCAGAAGCAGTCAGCTGTGAGATGGGTTATTGAGGTGCTGGGGCAGAGCATCTCTGCTACAGCTCAGACACTGCTTTGGGTTTATTGGGGAGATTTTTGGTTTTAAATACCTGCTGTGCAGCAGCCAGGGCTTGCTACCTGCCTCCACTGCTGCCATACAGAGTGAAGATTTACCCCACAGGAATGTCCCCCTGCCCGTGGGGGTCTGGTTAGAGGGAGCTGCTTGGCATCACTCAGTGCTTGAAGCCATGTGGATTTTCTCACAAGGGTATTTTGCAATTGCAGTGCTGCTTGGGATGTGATGTGTGCACTCCTTTCACTCCCATTTCCTGCCTCCCTCAAGGGAGGTATGTTCTTGTGCTGGAAAGGTAACTGGAGTTGTAATTCTGCTTTAATGTGCAGAGCAGGAACACAGGAATAGCAGAAGTGTCCTCTTTAATTCCCACATGGCACAAGTGTGTTCATACTAATACATGCATGAGGATGGTAGATGGCAAAGAAATTCAGTTAGTAATAATGCACATTTTTCTCAAATTCAAATGGATTTTAAATGGATTTTAAATCTTTTCTTTTTTCCCTGGGAGGATTTTTATTGTATTGATAGAAATGTGCTATTAACTGCCTTCAAAGCCATAACTATTTAACTAAGTCAGTGCAAATGCAAGGGAGACATTATCATGCTGTACATTCAGAGACACATCACTGTCCCCAAGTTATATTTCAGATCTCTACTTGACTTTCAATTTCATTATACAAAATAAATCTTTCTTGCAGTATGAATCACTTATCTATATGATGACAGCTTGTTCATTCTATATAAATTCAATTTTAAAAAATTCTTTCTACAGAAATTGTTTTCTTTGGGAGCTGGAGACCGACAGCTGATACAGACTCCTCTGCACGATAGTCTTCCTGTTACAGGCACCAGTGTGGCTCTTCTCTTTCAGCAACTGGGTATGTCTAGGTTTGCTTTGAAAAAAAAATTATTTTTCTAAATTATAAAATGAGGTATTCTCTGTTCTAATTCAATTTCAATCATGTGCCAAGAAAGCTGCATGGAAAATATTAATTTCTTTCAAATGAAAGGATGACTAACTGTGCTTTTACCCCCTAATCAGACATTCAGAGAACGTTTTTGTGCAGCCTGTCTGTGGTAAGTTTTATCTCCAGTATTAGAGAATCATGGAATTGTTTGGCTTGGAAGGAACCCTTGAAGGTCATCTAGTCCAATCCCACCATGTAGTATCTGTAAGTTACTGGGGGCAGAAGTGAGCATGGCCCGTGTAATCACAAAAACATTCGTGCAAAAAGATTCCCTGCTCCACTCCCCTTGGATACTGTACAAACTCCAAAAAAAGCCAGGGAGGTTTGGAATAAAGCTGGTGTGACCAAAAACTTCATATATTTCTGTTGTTATCTCCCAGTCTTTCAAGAAGATGCCCTAACTCAGTCCTCATCAAATGTTTACTTGTTCATTGCAATTACAGCCTTGCATCACTGTTACCTGGGTACCTCAGTGCTGATCTTGTCTGCCATTAAATCCTAACACAGTCTTCACTCCTTTGGTTTGGGAAGTGACTTTGAATCATAAACTTGTAGCAGCAGTGGATAAGGGCACAATTAATATTTTCTGAATCTGTGAACCTCAGTTTTACTCTCAAGCAACCAGATGGCCTCAGGATATTTGTTGTCATCCATTCTTCTCTCAATCAGACAGTAAGAATGGATGGAAACCAGAAAAACAATAGTGAAGAACACTAAGTTATATTACAAAAAGCAGTATCAGATCTGATGAACCTCAATGCCATCTCCTACTTTCAAAAAAGAATGTTATTCCAAAAGGAAGATTTAATATTTTTTTAAAAGCTGTTTAAATAAAAGAGAAATTGTGACTAACATGGTATATAGGTGCTGCTTAACTTCATCACAGTCCTGAGGTTTTACTTGGTTTATTATGTCAAGATTCATTATGATTGCTGTGATCAGATTGCAGGCAATGTTTTGAATATGGACAGGCCTAACAATTTTTCCCCTTTTCTGAAGGTAGAAACTGTGGTGTGAGGTACCATAAGTAGAGCAGGTTGCACCAAGGTAACACACACACACCAGGTGTGGTGTTTGTTCTGTAAGTATAGTGTATGTAATAACTAATTTGAGGCAGTTTTTTAATCAGTTCTAGGTTGCTATAAATGCACAGTTCAGAAAATGTCAAAGAAAAGCTTGCAGTTAGTTCTTAGGTAATTACCCTGTCTTTTGGCACTTGGCTTTTGTATGGCAAATCGGGATTGGAGTGTTTTGTCACAGGATCAGGCTGAGGAAAACAACGAGGACAAATCTGGAAAGTCATTGTATGCATCAGATTTACAGAGGGAAGCCATGAAGATGGAGTGGGAATGTAAATATATAGAAAACTGAGGACCATCTTTTCCTCTTGTCTTACTGAGAGCATGTTTTGCAGGGCAAGTTTTTAAAATTCCTCTCGTGTATAGAAAGGAATAATAAAACTTTCATAGGAGAATTTAGCATTTCTTTCAAACACATGCGGTTTAATTTAATTGTTAACCACGTGGTATTAGAGGATTAATATATACAGATGGTTGTCATGTAAATTCCTAAATCTACTGTAGCAGAGTGCTGAAGAGTTTGGAGTTTAACCAGGACTAGATTGTTGTGCTAGCACTCAAAAATCCTTTATGTTTTCAATTTGTGTCATTCCTTATTAGCTCCCGTACACTTTCCAATGTCCAATATTTATACCCCAAATTTACTCTTTGCCTACCACTCCTCCTTCTTTTCCCATAGTCCATTAGCCTTCTTGCTGTCTGTTTTCTGTGATTTTGCTGCACTTCTGCGTTATTTTCTCCTCCTGGTTTCCAGTAAATGTTTGGAGGTTCTGCCTGCCTTGCTGCTTGGTGCCTTGCAAGAAGCGTGAGTCAGTCAGCGCGTGTTCAGCAGCTGCACTCCCCGGTCCCAGGGCACAAGGATGGGAAGATCAGCAGGAGAGGGAGAGGAAGGGAGATAAGGAATGAAAACTCACTGCTCACTTTTCTAGTTAGTGGTGCTTCAGCTGGCCTGAGGAAAGTGCATGGTTATAAAACTTGGCAAATCTTGCCACGAGGAGCTCACAGGCTTGCAGCCTGTTTGCCTGAAGGGGATCCTGCAAGCTCCTGGATTTTCTGTTGTAGCAGAACTTTGTCTTTTACAGGACAATAGGAACTATCAGGAATAGCTTTGTGTAGGCTCTCTTTTTGTGTCTCCCTATTCTTTGGTGTGGTATGGTTGCCTGGGAATGGGCCTGGTATTAGTTAAGGAGTGTGTAAATAATTTGGCAGGTAGATTTTTTTGGAACATTTTGTAAAAGGCTGCTTTTCCCACCTCCTTTTTCTGACCACTGATTTCTTTTGTTTCTTTGTGTTTTGGGGAGGTTGTTTAGGTGTTTTCCCATATGTGCCTCAGTTGTCAGTTGATGTATCTAAGTGTCTGGGGTACAGCAAATGGTAGAATTATCTTGTGTCTCAAAGGACACAAATTAGAAAATGTTTGTGTTTTCATAGTGTACCTCACTTTCCAGAACAGCACAAAATTCCATTCCCATGTAGGTGGTGGGCTGTCATCATGTTCCTAGTGCCAAGGCTTGTTAAGTCCAATTTTCTGTTTAGATTTACTAAAAAAAGAGTTGTTAATACAGCCACACGTGCCTGTTTGCAATGGTTGTTAACTGCAAAAGAAGGACCAGGAAATATGAACAGACTGTTTAAAATAAATTCTTATTTTTTGTCCCCTTTTATGTAGTCTTATGAAGAGTTAAAGGCAGTGAATCCAGAAGAGTGTGGTAGGACCTACTGGCTCATCCCTTTGAGAAAGTTTATTTTCCTAAGATAAGACCTAATTCTTTCTGCTGGAGATCACAGCTGAACTTGTCAGAAGTTGTTGTGCTTCTTGGAACAATATTCACACTTGCTCTGTTTCTCTTTCCTGGTTGCTTAATGTGTATTTGTCTCTACAACCTGGGCTAAAGCTTTCTGCTGCTGTTCATTTCTTTGGTGGCAGCTCTCATCCCATCCAATCTCGTGTTCAGGACACAAATATTGACCATTTGTCAAATAATGGCACGTTCAGTTATTCCTCTGCTAGTACAAGTCACTTCATCCTATCTCCATTACTAATAGAAAATTGAAGAGTAGTTAGAAAAATATTTGTGAACTGCATAAATCACCTTTTTAAAAATAGCTCTTTCTTGGAGGAAGGTGGGCAGCAAGACAACATGGATCGCTATGAATAGATACAAAAGTAATTTCAACATTTATTTTGAGAAATATTGTGCAATAGTAGCCTCATCATGCTTTTTGTGCTTGGCAGGATAACACCATGTCAGGAGATGACCCTCCCTGCATTACCAAGTGCACAGCATATCTGGAAACAGACCTTATTTGTGCTTAGGCCTTAAACTACAGTTGGGAAAAATATCCCCAAAGGTTTTAAGCTTAGTAATAAGGAACAGCAGTGTTTGACATTTTAAGTCATACCTTCTTTTATTTATTTTTTTTTTTAATCTGAGAAAACCTAATATATAGGAATAGTGTGACAAAAACCAGGCCTGTAGCTGGATCACTAGAAATTATTTAATCAACTAAGGATTAGGTGAAAAAAACAGGAATCATAAAGTTACTTTTAAAAATTATGCGTGGTAGCAAGAAGATTTTCAGTACCCTTCTATTTCTTCTTTGTAAGTAAGATGGCAGACATCTATAGAAGCTCCAAAATGCAGTAGCTTTCTTCAGGCTCAGAGGAGATTTAGGTTATATTTAGGTTATATTTAGGTTATATTTAGGTTATATTTCTCTCCTGTCTCACTGCATTAACTGTGCATTCCTAAGTTTCTGCCTTAAGCTCTTTTCTCCAGACTCCAACCCTACTTGCCTTTTCCATATGAGTATTCAGCAGTGATGTACTCAATCTTTTGAATCTGAGACATACACCTCCATCTCCCCATGAGGCAGCTTTTTTTTTTCAAAAGAAGCAGGGCAAAAAATTAGTGACCTAAGGAGCAAACCAAAAACCTAAGGTTTAGCCAACACTTTTGATTTTTGCACATTTCAAGGACTGGTAGCATGAATCACGCTCCTAAGCTGAGTAGAGCAATTATGAAAATTTATTTTCATGAAGAATTTCTCTCTCCTTTCCAAATACTTAATCAAAGACAAAAGAGTTTTCCTTCCTTTCCTTCTTGTTTAGTCTCATATCAGGTCTGTTTTCCTATGTCCTTATTTCCCCTGTTCTGTTTTGTTTGCTTGTGCTTGTTTTCCTCCTCATATCTTAAATTCACCACTCAAGTATTTTCAGTAAAATCAGCCTTTGTGCTAAAAAGAAAAGTATTTTTTTTAAGTGGTGAAAATGACACTTAAGTAAATTCTGCTTAGAATTTACTAAGAATTTCTTAAGAAATTCTACTGAGAAGACACAAGGTAAGGGTGCTTTAGAATCCAGGGCTGAATAGAGATTTAATAGGTGGAATGACACAGACATGAATGGTCATGGTAGGTGGAGCCAGGTTGCTTGGCTTAAACATCATTATCCTTCAGCCTTTTTATGTGTCTTAAATATTTTCAGCTAGAAATTGTGTGTGTAACATTAGACAGTATATGAGGCCTCTAAAAAAAAGAGTTCTTAAAAATAATGTGGTATAGTTGAAGACTGCAGTGTCATTAAATAGCTGTAATTCCAGATCTCAAAAGTGATTGATTGATTAAACTTCTAAAGATTATTACAGTTGCACAAAATATAAATACTAGGGCAGATGTTTGTGGTGATGGCAGAATTGCTAAGCAGGGAAGTACTTCAGTACAAGCACTTTAAAATGCTCCACTCCAGCATTGATGTATTTTCTTAATGTGAATATTCAATTCCAAATTTCAACTCTGTGACTTGGGACTGAGAAGTTCAGAGTGTTCTCTGTCCTTTTGCCCTGCTTGCATGTTCTTGTCTTTCTTTTGCATCAGAGCAGATACTTCTCTGATACCACAGAGAGCTGCTTAAAATTAAATAATTAAACCACAACAAGCAAGCCAAGAGAAGTGAATTATTTTCCATGTTTCCATGGAGTGACACTGATAGAGATACAGAGATGGGTTTTGTTGGTTTAAACAGTCGTGGAGCCAAACCCTGTTACTGCTGTGTGGTGATAAATCCAGTCAAAACATTATGATGGGATCATATTTTAACTGTCATACCTGTTGAGAATTTTTTGGAGCTGTGTATTCAAGTGTACAGAAGTAAAAGAAATGTTTCAGATCTGCTAGAAACTAATGAATGATGGAGGTTTAGGGGTTTTTTTATATAACGAATATACTGTAATTATTTTGTGTTCAAAAATGTGTTTGGACAAGATCTTAATTGCAGCAGCATTATTTTAATTGAGGTGTGCTGCTCGTGCTCTGTTGGGAAGTAGATATTTGTGTGTGCCAAGGGATTTTAAACTGACAGGCTTGCACTTTACAGCTTTGGTTAACTGGTGAAAACCACATTTTAGGATGGTTCATACAGCAGATGTTCTGCTCTCAGAAGAAATCTGTGCATAGGCTGAGAGTTGAGCAGGCTCTGTCCTTGGTTCTTACAAGTTGGATTTCTGTTGGAAGCCAATTTCGTGGCTCTGGGCTGTGCTGGAGGCCAGCACTGCTGGGCACAGCTGCACAGAGGGAAGAGTGTGGTCACTGCACTAAAAAGAGAGAGGAAAAAAAGGGGAAAAAGCCCAACTTTATTGTACAGACAGCCCGGATTTAAAGCGTGTTACATGGAGCTAGGACAGGACAGGAGCTCATGGGACAATTGGGAAAAACATCCTTGGGACAGCACCTCATGATGTGTCCCACGGCAAAGACACCAGGGGTTAATGTTGGTGATGAATTCCACTCTGTTTGTCACCGTGTTGTCACCCTGGGAGACTCCTCCCTAACTGAAGCTGCAGTCAGCTTGGCAGCCTGGGAATGGAGCTGAGAGTCAGGAGAAATCCAGGCCTGGAGAGAATTCCCAAGCTGGAATTCCCCAGCTCTGTGAATGTGTGTGTGTGTCCACAGAAGAGCTGTGTGGAACATGGGAACAGGAGAGGCTCCCTGGCCTCTTTGCTTGGGTGCTGGCCCTAAGCTCAGCCTGTGCCCCCGGGCCTGCCCAAGCCTGGATTTTTGTGCCAGCCATGTGTCCTCAGCCATGGGCTGCTCACCTGCCTTGGGCTGGGTCCTGCTCGTGGCCTGCACTTGCCTTGTGGTCACTGTGACTGACCTGGTGTCCTGGTTTAGGGCAGATTTGGGAGAAAACCTCCAAAAGGGTCCCCCCCAAGAAGCAAACCCAAGCAGGCTCTCCCTCAATGGTTAGGGAAGACATTTCCTCAGAAGTGGAAAAAATCTGTTTATTCAACAGGCAAAGCACTGCCCAGCACAAAAAATGAACAATACTGAACAAGAAAACCTCTCAGTGCTCTGAGGAGATGACAAATTCAGAAAGTCTCTCTCCTGTGGTGGTGGCTCAGCTCAGTCTGTTCTCAGTCCCTCTGGCACTGGAAAATGCCCAGGCCAGGCCCCAGTGGCCACAGGTGAAAGCTCCTGGTGCTCCCCAGGGTCCCCAGTCCACAGCAGGTTCAAATAATTCCAGGAAAAAGGAAAAAAAAAACTATTCAGGGAACTTCTCTGCATCAGTTAGTCAAAAACTAACTAAAAGCAAAGCAGAGCTCTCTCCCTCTGTCCACCTCGGTGACACAGTCCAGGAGACAAAGCGATGGAACTCGGATTTCTGTGTTTTGAAAACAACATCCTCCGACATTCCACCGCTTCTCCTTCCCCCCTTCACTCTCACATCCAACCTTAAAGGTACCAAACTTGTTCCTGGGCTAAACAGACAAATGGGGATCCAATTCAGCATGACAAAGTCACGCCAGGACACGTGGCCGTGCCAGCCTGGCTCCCTGACCCGTGTCTGTGGCTTTGTGTGGCTGTCCCAGCTCTTGGCTGGTTGTCACCACCCCTGCCCAGCTCATCCTCTCCAGGTGCCTTGGTCACCCCTGCCCTCCTTCTCCACACTCTGCCTTCTGCTCTAGACATGCTGGTCCCTGGCAGCTGCTGGTTCTTCAGTTTTCACTGCTTACCTTGGGAAAGTCTTGGGCTGTTAATTTGGTATTAGTTCTTCACAGTAAGTTTTGTTCCCTCTGATGCTGAGCATCAAGCTTTATAAATCCCACAAGAGAAGAAATCGTGCACCACAATTTCCTGGTATAATTTGATTCTGGGGAAGGGAACAAGATTTTAAAAATTGTATTATTTTCTTGATCTTAAAATAGGAACACTGATCAGTTTCTGTGTTCTGCACTAAAGCTGACTTCATCTGTTAACTATTTTTCCAATGTTCTATTGGAAACACCCAACACCCTGCCTCAGAAATTACAATGTGAGCTACTGGAGCTATGAGCAGTGAAAGTGTCCAGCCTAGAGAGTAACATAAACAGTATAACCTTACTGTGATAATTAGAAAATACCTGTTGAATCAAAAGGAGAAAAACCGAATTATGAGTTTATTTTTGTGGTAGCTGTTTTTTAAAAACTCACAATACTTGTAGGACATGCTATGCTTTACATTTTTATTCTGAATGAGAGTAAAAGTAGCCCTACTGCTTAAAAAGTGTAGCTTCCTTTAGAAAACATAAATCCCAAGGTAAGGTAGAGTCTGAAATGAATATTTAAATTGTTGGTCATGTTATAGGTCATACTGGCTTCTAGAGGCTGCTTTTTGAACAGTGTTAGGGTTTTCTGCTTTACTTTATCTTTTTGGTTTATTCTATATTATAGATCATATGTATTTGCCATTTGCTGCTTTTTACATTTGTTCAGGGAGAAATCACAAGGCACAGAAACAGGTGAGCACCAAGGACAGTCTCATACAAAAAAATCATGAGTTGGAAGTTAAAAGATAATTTCTAATTGTAGGATGAGAAACATACTGAAGCACCTTCTGTTTTGGAATAGTAATGCAAAGCATTATCAGTACATATAAGATGAGGCTTGATTTATTTGGGGTTGTCTGATATAGCCATGATGGGAAAAGGCTGGACTCTTTCACTGTTTATAGACCCTTCAGTCCCATATTTCTAAATCCAGGATATATTAAAATACCCAGAATTTTTGCTTTTGACTTTGGTTTGTTGACACTTTGAGTAATGTTTTCTATAATAAAATAACTTCTCATTATTTTAATTCTGGTTTAGGGGAGATAAAATGTTCAGCCTCTCATGCAATGTATTTTATGCCAACAGATGACAATACCAAATTACTGTATAAATGGGAAAAGACATTCCTGATGAATATATATGTGTATTTGTATGGCTGGGAGACATTATGAAAGGGTCATTGCACAGTCAGCACGTGAGCTGGCTTATACTTGTTGACTAAGAAAATCCTGGTGTCTTTGACATACAGCAAGAATATTTTAATATTTCATTATGTAGGGCAGCCAAGCAATGAGAGATTTAATCTGCAGAGCATATGAAGAGTCCAAATGCAGGCATTTTCAGTACATTAATATCTATAACAGGGAGATGCAGTAAGGGTCAATGTGGTGCTCTTTCCACATCTTATCTTTGTTATGAGATTTCAGTGATATGAACCAGAACTTTTTTTACTCTGTCAGGTTGTTTACAAACTTCTCACCCAACTCACTCAATTTCTTTCCTTTCCCTGAAGCATCATGTATCCTGTGATGGGAATATACATAACTTCTGTTGGTTTTTAGCAGCATGTGCAATTAAATGAGGACGATTTGATTGAAGTATATACACTTCTAATCAGTGTTTGATCTTAAAAAATTGTATACTCTCCAGCCTATGGGACCTGGCATCACATGAGTGGATGCTGTTGGCCTATGCTCTAGTTTCAGTTTAAATCCCACTGGCTGGTGAGCTGCAATTAGCTCCATAACCCAGCCAAAGAGAATTTACCATTCAGGCTTTCCAAGTAGATTTGTGTAGTTCATCAAAGAACAAATAGCTTATGAAGGGATTTGATGTGGCATTTTCTGCTAAAGGGGCCTTACTGCTGCAAGAGCAGAACAAAAGGAAAGTGTTCTTTTAGATGCTCTTAGAAATAAAGGGACATTGTCATAGTGAGTTTTTTATAGGGACACTTCTGCCCTTCCAAGTAGAGGCACTTTGTGGACAGTCACTGAGGCTTCATTTCCCCAGCAGCACAAGGTGCCAAGCAGATGATCCTGCCTGGAATGTCCAGTCCCAGTTGCACAGCGCTGCCCCATCTGCTTTGCTGGCATGGGGCTTGACTCAGCTGTGCTGAGCAGTTCGATCTCACCAAGTTACCAGAAAATGTTTGGAGGGTGGAAGGAGGGAGAGTCCCACGTGTTGTGGGTTTATGCTGTGGTTCAGTCAGCCTGATGGCCAAGTGCTGCAGTGAGAGCAGACCCATCCCTCTGCCAGCCTGAACTCCCTCCCTCCTGGCAGCTTTGCTGCAGTGTGAGGAAAGCAGCAGCATCCCTGTCAGAGGGAGCCTTCAGGGCAGCTCCCAGCCAGGTAATGCCAGACTGTTCCTGCAGCACATCCTGCTCTGTTTCTGTTTGTTGGGCACTGTGACACCCTGGGGGCTCGGTCAGTGCCCCTGAGATGCTGCTGTGCTGGCAGCTGCCAGGAGTCTGGAATGAGTTGGAGGCACTATGGTTCTTACACACAATATTTCTTGCAGTGCTCAGTGTTTTTCAGCACAGCAAAGCACACAACATAACATGCTCACTTACATCCACTGTGAACTTGTATTCCCGTTTTAATGAGACAAACTGTGCAATAGTTTATTTTAAGCAAATTATAAATCTGAGAAAGCAAAGTTATCTGGCCTAAGTAAATAAACTTGAAGCTGTGTGTTTGATCAAGTGCTGTAGTTAATGAGCTTTTTATAAAAGGAAACATTTCAAATAAGAGGAAAAAATTATATATTACAGTTTGCATTATAACAATTCAGTGAAATGCATTTATTAGGTGAAAATTTGTTTTGAGATATTTGAGAAGAAGAGTTCTTTTCTATTTACAGCAGAACTTCAGAAAACACAGTTTACACAGAAGAGTGTAAACGAATTATTGTTTTTCAGAGATGAGTAAAATCTAAGCTCCAAAAAACAAATGTCTAATAAATATAAAAACAAATTTCAAGAATATGCAAAATAACCCTGTCTGTGCTTATAGAAAATACTGAAAGGGATCCTACTGGGAACAGATTGCTTTTCTTTCTATTTTTGCTGGTATAAGTGCAGGCAGAACTTTTCTCACTATTTCGAAGCAGGCTTGGTGGCTGTCAAATCATAAGAACTTGCAAAGCTGCAATTTCTAAACTTCAGTGTTAATTCTTGTGGTGAGAGGAAAAGGAAAACAGTTCTATAGACCTTTACTTCCATATATTCGGTCTGGTGAATTTTCATTTGAAGTTTTGCTCTTTAGTTGCATTTTGGGCTGAAGTATCACTGTCTCAGGAGGTCAGGAAAATCTCAGAGAATTTGACAAAAAATTTTTGAAGTTTCGTAAATGTTTTGAAGAGAATCCAAGCATGATCTTTAAATAAAGTGATTTTTTTTTAATTTTTCATGTTTACACCGTTACACAGTTTCTTCAGTTGGATATTTGTCCTTTTATGCTCCATAAATATCAGCCAACAGTGGCTGAGGATTGCTCCTACAGAATATCCTGATCAGCCACTGCTCTTCTTGTTGGCTTTGCATTTATTTGGTTATGTTCATGTAATGCTTCTGCAGGAATGTTCCTTGAGAAAGACTTTGTAGTCCTGAGACAGGAAACAGGTATGTTTGCAGTCCCGTGTGTATCCTTGACCATTTTTCCTGTGTACAGTTCAAGAAAGACAATACTCTTCTCATTCTTAGATATTTACTTTCTAAGGATCCTGCTGGTATTACCCTCACTCTGAATTGCTTTGTTAAAGAACTCTTCTTCTGCTTTAAGTGAATCCAGACAAATGATGATATCTTAAAAACAAATCAGGTTGCTCAAAAAATGTACATCAATTTAAAATGTCTGTTGGTGGCTGAGCAGAATTCTCCTTTACTTTCCACCATCTGTGAGTCAATTTGGAGGGATGGTAAACTGCTCTATTTTTGATTACTTAAATACATCAGCAGTTCCAAATAATTTCTCAAATCTCAATTTTAGATTTGCTGGTAGAACACAAAGAGATAATTTTGGCTAATCAAACTGCTATAAATAATTTTTATAACGTGTACTTCTTTTTATGATATATCTTTTGATGTATGTGGAGAAAAAAGGTTTCACGAAACATTTGGTTCAAACAATAAAATCATCATTCTTGAAAGGGCAATTCTAAAGAATGAATGACAGAAAATCACCTGTAAAAATTTCTAGAAGCATGGGAATCTTTCAGGAGCTCTCTCCCACCTCTGCTCATGGAAATTGGGCACCAATTCATTGGTGTGTGTCCATTATCCCAGTCCACTCAAAATTCTTTTACACAATTTCATTGAGTTTCTGTTAGTGTGGACCTATGAGGGTTGCACAGAAATTCTGTATCCTATACAGGTAATCAGCAATTAGTACACAGATTATACAGGATTACTGCTTACCTTTATGATATTTTCAGGGTTGGAATAGTAGATATTTATGGGAATAATATGCAAAACAAATAGCTTCCTATTTTAATTACCTTTCTAGATAACTGAATAACTAAGCAGAAGATGAGATGTGAAATCAGACAAGAAATTAAACCATATTTCAGCAGAATAGACTATCACTCAAATCTTAACACCTGCCTGCATATAGAGACACACAGTAGGAGAACAAAACCTGGTTTAATTTGCTAGTTAACAGTTCAATATTTAGAAATAGTGCTTGCTACCTTCCCTCTAGGAAAAAATATTAGTCTCATGTCTGATTTCTTCCCCTTAAATAAATCTCTTTTTTGTCACATCTATCAAACATAACCTGTTTATATGGGCCAGACATACAATCATTAGCATTTTAACTGGTAATGCAGGATATGTTTGTATATTTGTGTAATTCAGCTTACTGCCTTCACATGAAATTGGCATTTACCTCCCTGCCACGTGAATACTTTCTGTATATGAAAGGGTTATTTGTCTGGTTTACCTTCCTATGCCTTTCCTGCTTTGTCAAGAAAATTCACTTAACACAGTCATATTAATCTTGAGTTTATCAGTCTCCCTTTGGGTATGGAAAACTTTAAAATACACATAAGAAATGGTATTGCACTTTTTGGGGGGGGGATGGAAACCTTATCTAAATCTTCTATTAAAAATTGTATTTAGCTTTATCATTGTCTGAAAAAAAAAAATCAGTGGTTGTGTTCACTCAGTGTATTGGCAGAGTTGTGTTTGGAGGCTCAGGAAAGCCAAAGGGTTTTTGCTGCTTCTTTAGGCAGGGCTGCAGAGGGGTTTAAGGAAATTGGCAATAATGGAGTGATATCAACATGCAAATGACAGACAGACTGACAGTTTTCCTGAGCACATCATGTGCTGTGCTTAATCCTTGTTTCTTTGTGCCTGTGTCATTTAGGGTTTGGAGAACAACCATCTGCTTGGCTCAGTGTGGACAGAACAGAGTGGGAACTGCTGAACTTTGGGGGAGTGAGAACTGTAGGGTTATTTATCCATCAGCTGAAGACATCTTTTTTATATGTATCTCCTCATTTTCACAGTCTCTTTGATAGCTTTTAATGATCAGTTGGCCCCAGTGGTGTTTATCCCAGAATCTTTCTATATGGTCCTTCTGTTTCCTCTTCCACCCCTCCCAGGCAGTTTGTAGGGAAACCTTCGTTCCACCCTTCTTACAAACATGCAGAATTCGTGGTTCAGATTCTGAACTGCCTTCAGTCCAATTCCCAATTCAAAAATGCATCTCAAAAAATGGAGCTTGGCTTCAGTAGTGTGTGTCACACCTGTGTTTCCTTCTGTGGGCTCAGAACTGGGGATGAATTCATGAAATGCTGGGTTCTTTGAGGGCATCTCAGCTGAAGGCTCCATGTAAGGATTGCTTCTCTTCCTCCTGGGTCTGACAAAGCCTAAATAAACTAAACTCTTGGGCCACTCATCTGACTCATGTCTCTGTTTCCCAGCAGATAAAAAGCAGGATAAATGAACCCTCCCAAAGCTCTCTGCTGGCACAGCCAGATTGCTCCCCATTTGTGAGCAAGCTTGGCTGTGAGTCAGTCATGGGCTGTGCAGTCCTGCCTTAATAACACACCTGCATGATTTCCTAAATGCAGATTGATCCCAGGATGAGTGACATAGCCATCATTTGGGTTTCACTCTGTGCAGCTGATTGGAGATGCTGTGTGAATTTTGGGTGGGCAAATCAATGCCATTTGGCACAGATTACCTGTGTGAGTATTGAGTACAGTTGTTGCCTCTTATTTACTAGCTAAGCTTTTGTTTTGATCATCAGCAGAGTTATGCAGCCACATCTAAAAATAAATATGAAAAGAGTTTTGTTTTTGTCTACTCTTTTCCTAGTTATCTTTAGAGCTTGACACTGCCTGGCACAGAACTTGTACTGTGCAGTCTCCAGTGGCCTTTCAGAAAGGCTTTTCAGGCTTTGTTGACCCATTTCCTGGATTAGTCTGGCTAAGTTATGGATTATTTTGTCTATTAAGCTTTTTCTTGTGTCCAGTAATTCAAGAATGGCATATTGGCATAATAATGTATTCAACTAGTTGAGTTTCTGAATCCATGTGTCTCACTCTTTACAAAAGTCTGAAGAAGCAAGTGGTAATATTCTGATTTCATCCAATGCAGAAGACAGTAACTTGTCAAGTAGACTTTGTGCTTGGTGTTTTTTTTTTAATCATGCTTAAATAAGTGCTTAAATTCTAGAACAACAGGAAGCAGGCAGTATGATACATTTGTTGATGTAGGATGTCAGATAATTTAGTACAAATTACAGATTCTTTAAATACTTGAAAACAGTGAAGGTCAGGAAGCCTCCATTCAAAATTTTCCAGCGTATGTATAATATTTTACAGGATGTCTGTCTGTAGACTGCAACAGGGTAATCTGTAAAAATCAACTTGTTTGTTGTTTTTCATGTTGTCTATTTATGCCCTGACAAATGAGCATCGGATGCAGTGTGGAGTCTGCAGAGCAGCACAGGGTTCAAGGTTACAGCCAGACACGAGGAAATTGGGCTCAGGCTGTTATTTGGAATGCCTTGTTTTCAGTAAACAACTTGAAACAACACCTTGGTGGCTTCCTCAGACAATTTAATCAATGGCTTCAATGGTTTAGAAAAGGAAAGTAATCAAAAGTCCTGCTATTTATGATTTGTTTGATTTTATCAGATGAAAGTTTCCCACACAGTCATTATAGTGCTGATATTCCTGAAAAGATACATTTCGAAGTACGTGTGGAGCAATAATTTTTGTATTGAATTAGTGGCTATCATCTTGAAAATGAGGAAATTCCAGATTAGCTACCTATATTGCACACTTCATTTATATGATGTATTTTATATTTTTCTGTATTGTATACAGAGTGTTGGAGGAGAGAAAGAGGGAGAGAGAAGGAAAATAGTGGTACAAAGAAGCTCTACGAGCTTTTCAGTCAGTGGGATTTGTTAGCCTGGGTTTTATTGTCCAAGTGTGTTAGGTGCTCTCTTCCATAAGTTCTAAAAATAAAGCAGTGTTTGTCTCTAGCTCAGCACAGCTGGGGCTGCATCAAGTGCATTCAAATCACAGTAAACACTTCAAATTCACCTTCCATGGCCAGCTAGAATGCACTGAACATCTGGGAGACCAACTCCCAGAATGTAATGAAAACATGTTTGCAGTTTGTATTCTGCTGTGGGACATCAAGTTTATCTGTGGGAAATAGTTGCTGAAAGGAGTCATTTAAATATCAGCTTCTATTGGTGCTGATTAAGATGCTCTGACAAATGCCTTTGTGGAGTACAAACTGAAGCTTGATCTGTAGCCACTAAAATGCAGCAAAACCAGACTTAATTTCCCTAGTGAAACTGTGAAAGCCTCACAAACCATACCATCAGTGCTAAGTAATTGAAATAAACTTTGTGTTTCACTGACTGGACATCCAGAACTTCCTGTGAAATGAAGATGCTGACAAAATCCATTTCTTACAGTGGTAAAAATAGATAAAAATCAGACAGACATACAGTTTAACGCTTAATACACTTAACTGTTAATACAGTTTAACATGCAGGAACATGAAAATTATCTTTATTATTTGTACAGAAGTGTATCATTTGACTAATCCCTAAGAGAGATCTACAACCACTCTGAATACTGTGAAGTACTTGCAGGTGTCCTCTTTCTACATAAGCAAGATTCTGATTTCCCCTCCATTTCCATTTTTTAGTTAGTAAAAATTTTGCAAAAGTGTTCAGTTATTATGTACTCTGGAGAACTGCAGATTGTTTTGGTGTCAGGTGAGGAAACCTGTATTCTGAAAGATCTGAAATTTAAAATGCTGATACTGGATAAGTTTTATGACTCTCAAAGGTGTTAGAATTAAAATACTCCTTCTAGACTCTTGAATCACCATAATACACAGCAAAATAATATCATATGGCTAAAAAGGCTGGTTTTTGTCACAGCTTGGTTTCAGTTGAATCTTCTACATCAGTAAATGAATTTTCTAATTCTTTCCAAAACAAAGTTGGAAGTCGGTGACATCCAGAAAATATTTTAGAACTCTTACCTTCCATAACTCAGATTTGGGTTTTAAGATGTGCAGAATGGAAAACCATCTCTTTCAAGAATTTTCAATTATAGGTATTTTGATGACAGGAGGAGCTTTTTTAGAGGATTTCGTTGTACCAAATGTTTTGAATGTTTGTGAGGTTTCTTTGTATTATTTTCCTCAGTAATACATGCCAAAACATTATGGGTTTTTAGAGCCCTGCTTGAGAAACTTTCTATCTGATTGTAGGAAAAAATGGTCAGATGTTTGAAAATATGTATTCCCAGATATCTTAAGATCTTTGGTGTGGAATGAAGTGGAGTGAGAAGCCCAGTTGAAAACAAAAACTTAGTTTGAAACAAAAAGTGTACTCCAAAATATTCTTTACAATTTTCTGGAAAATGAATAAGGATGGATTTGCATAAATGGGGCAGTCTGAGTTTTTTAAATTTTTACTGAGATTTTTTTCAAGCAGGCAGCATTTTCTAATCTTGTGTTCAAATATATTCATATCCCTTGTGCATACACACCAGAAAGGACATTATTTCCAGTTACCTTCTAACCATTCACTCCTGGCTGCTGTTTCATTGACAAACAAATTGGGAGTTTTTATCATCATCCTTACCTTGTGTCTTACAAATAGTTTGTTTTCTACTAGCACAATATTAATTCTACCACTACTAATAATAGCAAACATTTGCAGCAGTAATTTCCTCAGCCTTGTAACAAAGCCCTCTGTCCTCTCAAGCCTTGGGTTGTGTGATTTCTGTAGGAGCCTTGGAGGATGGAGTTGGGAAGCACAAGCTCTTATGTTATTGTTTGACTTTTTCATCCTGGGAGTTAAATCTTCTTTTTCTAAGCAACCCTCTCCAAATCCTTGTCCCACTGTGTTTATGAGCTGAGCTTTACTCCAGCCATGAAAATTTGCATACATTATGGAAGAAAAAAGATTTGTCAAAACATGTAATAAAAATTACTTTAAAACATCCAAAGTGTTAATTATGGTATGAATATAGTGGCTCTCTGCAGTCACACTTCTTTTTGGGGACATTATTGCAAGATAAGCAGCAGCTTTGGGAAGGTAATACAGGCTGTCTACTGATAACACAAGCCATGTCCTCAGGGAAGCATCATACATTCCAGCATATTTCAGGAAATTTCATAAATTTCAGCATATCTCACATGTGTCAGGCATGTCTGCTTTTCAGGATGGGACTCTTTTTTTTTTAAAGGAAATATATTTTTGGTTTTCCCTGAAAGCACGTGGCTTTGTCTCTTTGGTAAGTTATACTGTCTTTAAAAAGCCCCCAAACCATCATCTGATTCATGAGTCTTACCCTAAATCTAGTGGGGCTTTTTTTAAACATTCAGACCTTCCTTTAAATATCTTTCTAATGATGAATACTCTCTTACTGCCCTCTTTTAACCTCCTGACTCCTAGAATGCTCTCCATGGATGAGGTATGAATGTATTCACTAGGAATCTTTTCATTTTCTTTGCAACTTGGCAGGATGATTTTATTTTTTTTCCCCCTGCTTGGAGATAGAAAGAGGTTTAGAAGTTAAGCCTGGATCAGTGACCAGAATTGAGTACTGGATACACAGAAGGCTGTGCAGAAGATGCACATAATTCTGTTTGAAGTCATTATTGAGCATTGCTGGGATTTGTGCTGAGAAGTGGAAATCCTTGCAAGTGGTATTGAAAAGGAGATGTAATACAGTGTATCTGAAATGTAGAAATACATTCACATAGTATTTTGGCAACCTGAAAAACAGAAGGAAGCTGCACTAGGCAAATAAAAGGTAGAAAAGCTTGGAGCTTGGCAATTCATGTGTTTATCATATGCTTTTTGAAAAATTTTGAATTTTTTTGGCGTGATGTTACAATTCTTTCTCATTATTTTATTTTTTTAAGGAATCCAAAATGTACTCAGCTTATTCTGTGCCGTGCTTACAGAAAATAAGGTTCTCTTTCACTCAGCAAGTTTCCAAAGGCTCAGTGATGCCTGTAGGGCTCTCGAGTCTTTGATGTTTCCCCTCAAATACAGGTGAGTTAAGGCTGGATTCTTTGAAATCCTTAAATAATTTTATAACTGATTTTGTAGCTTTTATTACAAATACAGATATAATTTATTACAAAAACCACATTTATTGTTTTTCCCAAACAAAAGGTGTTTTGCTCTATTTGTTCAATTAAGCAAAGCTATTCATGATGGTATATGCAAATCCTAGTGTGTACACATCATTAATAAAAATCTGGTTGCATTGTGGCAGTGGAAACAATTCAGAAATATTCCACCTGCAAATGTAGGGCAGAAACCCTGCTCACAATCCAGAAGATAGCAGCTGCATTAGTGTGTATCAGTTCTAAGTTACTGAGAAGTGTCCCCCAGAGAATGAATTTAAATCAACAAACTGATCCTCTCCAAAAAGCCACAGGTGGATCCAGAATTTTGAAATGGAAAACTTAATGTCAATCAATTTGGGTTTTTTAGGAAGAAGACATCTAATTCTGAGTCATGACTTTCGAACTATGTTTGTATTTTAATAGATTGTTTTATTTAAAATATTTCAGAGATTGATTTAATTATAATATAGAATAAGAAAGAAAAACTGGAAATTGAGTTTTGGAATATGTTTCTTAATGTTGAATTAGTAATGAATGTAAATGTTTAATAACTGTAAATTAGGTGTAGAAATGCATTGATCAGTTTAGATCCAGCTCTTGATGTTGTTTTGATGAACACAGAGTTTTTTAAATTGTCAGACCAAGTAAACAATACCTGAAACAGTGTTCTATGCATAATGTTGAAATAAAATATGAAAACAAAATATTTCCTTTAGAGACTTCATATTAATTATATTTTACAAAAGGCTGAAGTGTAGGTATATGGCCAAAACTAATCATGTTTATAAATGAATGTATTATCTATAACTTTACCATCCCTGATTTTCTTTTTTTTTTTAAGAAAAAAACTTAATCTTATGTGAGAGGATAGTCAGAATCTTTTATTCTATTTCATTTCTTCTTTTCACAGTTATCCCTATATTCCAATTCTTCCTGCACAGCTACTGGAGGTTCTCAGCTCCCCAACCCCTTTCATCATTGGGGTGCATTCAGTTTTCCGCAATGACATCCATGAGCTCGTGAGTAATTTGTGCCCACTCACAGTCACGGGGCCTGCTGGCTCTTTGTCCTGTTTGAAAGGCAGGAAGGCAGGAGCCTCTCTGGAAATGGACAATGTAAACCCCCTCCCTCCAAATTATTATAATTTTGAAATTAAGGGGCTCTCCGGCAAAGATACGGGAATAGGAATAACAGTTCTTTACTAGGAAAATTAAAAATAAAATAAAATAAAAATACAGTAATACAAAACAACAAGCCACTGGCAGAGTGAGAATCCCAGCTGCCCTGTCAGTCAGTCAGGGTTGGTGCAGTCCCATTCCATGGGGGCTGATCCTCCTGCAGGGACAGATGTGGTTCTGCTGGAGCAGGGCTCCTGCA
This sequence comes from Acridotheres tristis, assembly GCA_037013685.1. Lineage (NCBI taxonomy): Eukaryota > Metazoa > Chordata > Aves > Passeriformes > Sturnidae > Acridotheres > Acridotheres tristis. Next base: position 3,570,856 of record CM072890.1, on the reverse strand, counting down.
CAAGGTGCACTTTTCCTCCAGAGCTCCAGGGATGATGTGCAAGGCTCTGGTTTTCCTCTGGGATCCAGTGGGAAAAGGCTGCTCTGCTGTTCCAAATCTCCCCTTTGATCTGGGTAGGAAATGCTTGGCTCCTGCCCTGGCTGGAGCATCTCCCCATGGGATGATGGAATTTGATCAGCCCTGCCCTGGGACTGCATGGCCATGGACAGGAGAGATCTCCTGGAGGGAGGATGGGCTGTGGGGAAGAGAAAGAACACTGCAACAGCTGAGTGAACAGCTGGGATAGAGCACACAGCCCTGCTCACATCCTGCACTGCAACCCAAGGCAGTTCAGCTGCAGAGCCTTTCTGAGTGCTCTGGAGGTGTCTGTGTCAATAATCCATGTATATTCCAAATATTACTGGGAGAAAGCAAGGCAAAACAGTCAGGAGAAGAAAAAGGAGAAAAAACATAATTTTTTTTGTAAATACATTGAGGCTGTCAAGTAGAGGGAAATTATTTGATTCTAGTGCAGGAGGGCAAGGAATGGATCCATTTCTGCCTTTGTCATCTATTTGTCCTGAGTCTGAGCAATTCACTTAGGATTTTCAAGTGTATACTCAATTGTTTTATTTCACCCTTTTAAAGTATTTAAAGTATTTTATTTTACCCTTTTTAAGCTTCTCAGCTTGGAGAAGGTGAACCAGGATTACAAGAGGTGCTTAGAAACATGAAATTTTACTTCTAGCTGCCCTCACTGTGTTCCTTTGCAAACAGCCTAGTAGATATCTCATGTCTCTGAACACAGACATGGAACATCCAGAAACAAAAGTCACTTTTGAAAGTTTGGTCTAATTTCATTTTCTTTGGTTCCATTTCATTTTTCAGGGCTAGATTCAGTAATAGGAAGTATTTGGAGTATTTCTCCTAAAAGCATTCTGTACAAAGCTGGTACTTTTTAATTTGTTGGGGTTTTTTTTTTAATTAATGCAGATCATTGTGCAGAAATTTGAACTGTTGTGATTTTTTTAAGCTATACTCACTGTATGCACTTCTGCTGCTACTATTTGTCCCTTACAGTTAGATGTAATCATAGCAGACCTGGATGGAGGAACAATTAAAATTCCTGAATGTATCCATCTGTCCCAGCTGCCAGAGCCACTGCTACACCAGACTCAGATGGCACTTTCTCTGGTATGTTTGGATAAAATCCCTGCTTTTCACCCTCTCACCTATTTGTAAAGAATGAAAAATTTCAATATTAAGCTTTCAAGCACACTGGAAATGAGATTTAATAGAATGATTCTTGCAATATTCCTGCTTTTAGAGGAGTTTATTATCTGTAGTTCAAGGTAATATCATCAGTAATGGGAATGTAAAATGTCTTTTCACTGTTCAAGAGGTTGAGATTTTTCCTTCATAATGATTTTTAATAAGAGTGTTTGAGCAGCATTATTGCTGCTCAGTTCTGCTGCCTTTCTGTGTTTATCCATTCATTTCTACTGTACATTTTCTTGAAATTTAACAAATTATTAATAACCCTTTAAAGTTTATTTGTGATGCCCCTGTTTCAGAATTTAGGAATGATGGATTCTACATTAGGGAGTCGCCATAACAAGTACTTCGGTGTCTTTTTGCTGTCATTATAATAAGTTAGAAATCGCCTTATTTGGAGGCTTCTGAGCACATTTTATCTTAACAGAAGAATTTTTAGTGTGTTAATCTGGTTCAGCTGAATTGACTCTAAAATCCCTAATGGTATTGATCAGTTTCATGGACTGTGATAGGAGTTTTTGATAACTAACTCACATATAGAAACTTGAAGCTGAGAAGTTAATTCCATCTTTATTTCCATACAGTCTTCACAGTTTAACTCAATTTATGACTGGAGGTACTCAATATCAGTGAATATTAATTTAAGAAAGGAAAAAAAAGTTCTGTTTTTCTCAGCAAAATGAAGGAAAAAAGATTATGTTTTCAAAATTCTCTAGGTTTTGCATCCTGATTTGGAAACAGCTGATTATGCATTCCCTCCCCCACGAACAGCTTTATCACACTCCAAAATGCTGGTAAGATTTCTGTGTTATTTTCTGTGTCTGACTTTCAGAAGTGGAAAACTGTTGACATTTTAGACCAGCTACCTTTTATGTGAATTTGTGTTTGCTTTTCCATATATAGTATTATTGGTGGAGCAAATGAATGCATTTTGCCCTCTAAAAGCATTCTGATGGGTTAGAAGTTTTATAAAATCCAAAATCCAGTTCAGTTTAAGAACACACATTGGAGTTTTTTGTGTAGATATACTTGAAAATGTGAACTCTTAGGTGGTACAATATATTTTTTATACTTATTTCATGCTTTAAAATTGGGATTTTTCCATTGCTGAAGACAGGGAATGTCATCCAGACTTCATCTAAACTAATGGAAGAATTCAGCTAAGATCTCCCTTTGAATAGAGAAGTCTCAAATTAATATAGTTTTGTATCAAAATAAGAATTTTGTTAAATCTGAAAGAAATTACAATGTTTTCAAGTAGTCAAAAAAAGTCAGGGTACAAATGTACCTGCTAAAACCCTAGAGAGCAGCAGAAAATGAGCACATATGTCAGTGAAGTGAGCCATACAAAATTTAAGTTAAAAATAGAGCAACATTGATCATGTTCCAGTGAAGAATAAACAGCCATCTAGGAAAATACTCCAATATTCCAGCTTTATATAATCTCATATAGTCATTTTCTCTTTAAAAATAAGTAACATAATTTACTTGTTATATTTGCTTGTTAATTACCTGATCAGCTGGTTACCTGGTAGTAAACATTCTTTGCTGTGTTTAACATTTAAAATTAGAGTTTGTGACATAACACCATAAAACCTGAGGTCATACAGCAGTTTTTGGGACCTCGGGTTTTTTGCCATGCCTGCTGAGGGTGGCCCAGGATTTGATGTCAGTCTTTAGTGGCACCTGGGCCAGGTGCAGATGTCACTGCCCCAGCTGTTCACATCATTTCCATTTATCTGGTGGTGTGTATGTAAGCCCACTTTTACTCGAATAAATAAACCAGGACTTTAAAGACCTACTGTTTTAAACTTTTAAAAGTACTTTTTGGTGGCAGAAGGTTGGCAGGTGAAGATGTGAGCTGGAAGAGTCCCAGGCAGGTAGCTGGGCAAACCTGGAGCAGTGTGCTCACCTGGCAGAGCTGCAGCTGGAGCTGTAGTGGGATGCTCCAAGCCTGGATTCTCCAGGGGCACCAGCAGCAGGGCTCCTGTTATTACATATATTATTATTTTATAATAATATTATTATAAAATAATATTATTATTATGTTATTACAGCAGCTCCTGTTATTCCCCTGCCTACTCTGAAGACACTGCTTCTGTAGTGCTTCAAAGCCACACTTATTTGAGGGAATAAATCCAGGCTAAAATAGCTTTTTTCCTTTATTTGTATCAGGTTTCTCTCATGGCAGCTCATTCCTGTGGTTGATGACATGACCAGCCCTCAGCCTCCCTGGCTTTGCCCAGAGCCTGCAGGGCTGAGGGGTGGCTGTGTACAGAATCTGCTGGGGCCATGTGAGCTCAGGGCAGGGGAACCTGGTGGTCTTTTATTGGAGTCTTTTTTTATTGGTGTCTGTCTTCTTTTTTCCTCTGCCTTCAGTCAGAGTTGGGGTTGAAGCACGAGAGAAGAAGTTTTGTGTTTGGACTCAGTTGTTTATTAATTCTTATCCTTGGCACAGTGAGTGCTACAGCACCTCTAGCTAACAAGCTAAAAGTGAAAAAAATGGAGCTGGATCTCACTCATTACAAGGTCTTTTAAAGCCAAACAGTGCAAAGCTAATACCTGTATTATTTCTACTTTTGACCCAGTGACCAAACACCTGTGACCTGCAGTGCAGCACTTTCCATCCAACCAAAAACTACTACCTAAAGCCAAGAAGAAGAAGGAACAGGAAAGAAGAAAAAGCCAATGCCCCAAAACGTCCACCTTGTCCCATTCCTATTACTATATTCTAAAACCCCAAATTCCAAACCCTTCACCATGTGATTACACACTTCTATTCAAACCACACAGCAGTGACTCCAATTCCATCACTCAAATTTGGAAGCCTTCTGCAAGGCCTCAGGTCAAAAGCAGTGTTCTCCTGGGGGTCAGTGCCAGAAAGCACAGAAAGTTCAAAATTTCCAGGCTTCAGGGTTCCAACAGTCTTTAAGGTCCCTTCCAGCCCCAGCCATTCCATGAGACCTGTACAAATATCCTTCCTGTGCTGCCCTGCTGCACTGATGGATCTGTAGGCATTTCTCATGCAGGTTCATACAAAGTGTGGAGAAATGAAGGATGTTTTGACAGCACATTCAATTACTGCTTGCAGGACAAAGAGGTGAGAGCAATCTTCCTCAGGCTGTTTGCTCAGCTTTTCCAAGGCTACCGCTCGTGTCTGCAGCTGATCAGGATCCATGCTGAGCCTGTCATCCACTTCCACAAGGTAAAGGAGGAGCAGCTCTGTGTATTTATGGTATCCCTTTGTGCCATGTTGTTGTTCCCACAAAGCCTGCCTTTTGAACAAGTGGTGAAGTTGAAAAATGTAAATAAAATTATCTGCGTGTGATAAGCACATCGTTCTGGCTTAGCACAATATCAGTGTGTTTTAGTAGGACTAATTGCAGGGACAGGACAGAAATATGCAACAAAGTTAACGTTGAAATGTAATCCAAATAAACATTTGAGGAATCACTGTGGAATTTTGGAAACCTCTGTATGTAATAACTTGCTTGAAGGTACTAGTTTTCTCTTTTATTACCTGTGAGATTTTAAAAATGTGTGCATCAAATTTCCAGTTCAGAATTTAGGTATAAAAAGATATTATGTACAGTAAAAAATTGAATGAGAAAGTACCACCTACACTAGTATAAGCTGATAGGCTGGTGAAAATGCTTAACAGTTGTAATTGTAATTTTGATGCTGATTTAAAAAGTTGCATTTCTTTCTGTCTTTGTTGCAGGCAGCCTTCTTGGGCCAGCGAGGCTTAATTGAGAATGACTTTCTAACCAAAGTCCTCAATGGAATGGCATTTGCTGGCTTTGTGTCAGAGAGGGGTCCTCCCTTCAGAACCTGTGATCTTTTTGATGAGGTGAAAACTGTTTCTGTATTCGCAAGTAAATTGCAATTTACTGTGATGTTTCAGCATGGGAAAAACTACTGGAATGCTTCTGAATCCCCACTGTTTATTATATCAAGTTTATATTAATCATCTCAACTCCTATTTTCTGCTAGGGAGATATTTCTAGCTTACTTGCATAAAATTATACCCCCTCACATGTATGAAGTTAAATAGTTTTATAAACTTTGGTAATGCTATTCCTGGTGTCAGATCTGTAGCTTCATAATACATTGCATGTGCTAGTACAGAATTATTATCAATAATTTAATTATATTCTCTGAAATGTTAACAACCTCACAGAGAAATATTACATTTAATACCCAACAATGTAAACTGAGACAAAAAATTCATTTTAAAAAGCAATACCACAGTTTTTACTCTGTTGGCTTTGAGTTGAATGTAGAATAAAAATATAGTGTGATATCAATTCTGTGTTGTAGTAGTACCTATGGGAAGTTTGGATTGAGGTATAGAAATTGAAAGGACTGGTTTATTTACGTTGGACTTTCTGTCTGGTAACAAATGCTGCATTTGAAACTGAAAATGTCTCATGTTCTAGAGCAACATGCCATCACACATTTTTCAGTGTTCAGCTTTCTTTCCTTGGTTTCAATTTAAGATTAACATTTCATAACTTAAATAAGAAATACTTTTTTTTTGTTGAACTATCAACATGTTTATTCTTTCTTCTTTTAAAAAAAAAGTTGGTGGCTTTTGAAGTTGAAAGAATTAAAGCTGAAGAGGGCAATCCACCAAAAATGATAAAGCATGTAAGAGAACTTGCAGAACAGCTCTTCAAAAATGTAAGTTGACTTTACCTGCTGCATCTGTAGAGCTGAGATGGTAACATTGAAAATCCTGATTTCTCTGATTGATCCAGTGTCCAGAAAATGGAAGTGACTGCTTGTGGTGATCATCATCTACATTATAGCACAAGACTTTGGAACTTTAGAGATCATTAAATTTGTACATGCAAAGGAAATTCAATATGACACTATTGATTTATTAATGCTAATATTGATTTAGATATAGCTACAACTACTTCTGTGGTTTTTAGTGTGTATTCACACAAGGTCTATAAACTGCTACTTTCTCTGCTGCAACCTACCCATGCCAGATACATATCTTTTCTTGCCTTTCAATAGTTTATATAACAATTATACATTTATAATGTTTATTATATAATATATACATATTTTTATATATGTATAGTACAAATAATGTGTACTTTCAGCAGTTCTTTCCTACTGTGTGACCCAGTCACCCTGGCCTGCATGCTCAGCAAGCATGAATTCATTTTTACACCTGTTTCTTGTACTCTTTAGCTTTCCTACAACTCCATTTCCAGTTTAATTTTTGCCTTCATATCATGTTTATTTTACATAGTGCTTTGATAAAGTCTCTTACCATTCCAGTAGCTGGTTCTGGGATGGGGTTTTTTCTTTGTGGGTTTTAGATTTTTTGTTTGCTTTGAGGTTTGTGGGCTTTTTTTGGCATAGACTGATCTCCCTCCCCCTCACACTTGTGTGGTTATTCAAAGTCCACAGAGCATTGTCTGTTACACCATCAGCTGACACCTTTGTCACCCTTTCTTTCTACATCCCACTTCCCCAAAACTGTGGTTTACATCTACAGTTCTGAAAAAAAAACCCCAAAACACAAGAACTACCAAATGCTGCCAAGTTCTGGGGTGTTTGGGGGTGTCTTTTCTGATGATATTTATTTATACCATTGTGACTGAGCTGCTCCTTCACTACCACGAAGTCAGTGACTTGACAGGAGCAAAGCCAATGACTTTGTGCCTTGACAAGTCAGATTTCCAGTAGCTGTGCATGCACCTGTCTTTGACTAAATAAATATAGGTGATGAGTCTACACCAATGCACTGCCTAAGCTGTGCCTAGAGCTGCCTGATTTTAAACAGACTGCACGATGTATTTTGACTTCTTGTTTCACAGTTCTAATAATCATAATATTGTAGCTGTGACAATTTAGATACAAGGGAGACACCAGGTCTGTTAGGGAGAGAAAATGTTTGCATGAGTCCTGCTGGTACAAGTGGAAAATGGAAGGCATTAGATTTCTGATTAGCCTAATACTATATCCATCTGACAAAATATTTGTGATGTCCAGGATAAAAGTAACTTTTCCTGTGTATTTCCCCTGAATCTCTCCTCTCACTGAAATGGATATTGGGACAGTTATTCTCCTTTTCTGGCATTTTCTGCTCTGTCCTCTGTTACCCCCTCCTGACACTGTGTTACCTTTCTCTCCCTTGCTTCCCCTGGCATCTGCTGCTCTCATACCCCTCAATTTTTGGCTTGTTCTATTAAATTTTCCTCTGCAGAGAATGCATGTGGCTAAGTAGCTGTTCTGGTTTGACTGCTATTGCTCAAGTTGATGCACTTGATCTCCTTGTTGCCTTTTGCTCCTGTGAACAAAAGAATTAAGCTGCTGTTTAGAAGTTTTCTTCCAAATTTATTGTGTGTTTACAAGAGAAACCTCATTGATGGATAGCACTCTTTGGCAGTGGTATGTAGCCAGTAAAGAGCACAGAATCCAATTGGACAGCAGTAAATTCAGATGTGATTAATGGTAACCCCAGAAGGAATGAATGAAGAGGTGGAAATACCCCATTTTGTTTGATTACTGCACCCCTGGAAATGTGAGATGTGATTCTATGCATGGTGGTAGATAGTCTCTCTAATGAAGAGCTTGACTGTCATACTGGTTTATATTCCAGTACTTAATATTCGTTAATTTGCATAAAATCAGCCTAAGCTAAGCAGGGACTTTCTTTTGCTCTTGTTTTGAATTTTGCACATTGACAAAAATGGTTTTATAGAAGCCTTTTAGAAAGTTGGAAATATCAATGAGTCAAGGGTGATCTGCATATGAAACATTTTATTAGTCATCAGCATTTGACTTCTTAATGTTTCAGGTGTGGGAGATTGTCCAAACAACAGCCAAATGAGATGGGACAGACGGTAACAGTGCCCGATTAATTGTGTGTGTGACCTTTTCCTTTTGACCTGCAGGAGAACCCCAATCCCCACATTGCATTCCAGAAGGTGCCAAGGCCCACGGAGGGCTCTCACCTGCGGGTTCACATCCTGCCCTTCCCCTGGATCAACGAGGGCCGGGTGCAGGAGCTGCTCCAGGAAGGGCTGGCCAGGAGTCAGGGTGCCCCCCCTGCCACCCGTGGGGACAAGAAGTGTGTGGTTCCAGCAGGTCCCCCTGTGGGTATGTTCATCTGTTCCCTGTCCTGCCTGCTCCTCAGGGATAATTAGCATGTGGTGCTCCCAGTTTCGTGTTAATCTTGTGGTTTTAGTGAGCAGAGCTGAAGCACGAGAGGTGAAGTTTGGTGTTCAGACTCAGTTGTTTATTAATTCTTATCCTTAGCACAGTGAGTGCTTCAGCACCTCTAGCTAACAAGCTAAAAGTGAGTAAAAATGGAGCTGGATCTTGCTCAGGGCTTTTAAAGCCAAATACTCCATTTAAAAACTAACATCTGTATTATTTATGCTTTTGACCCAATGACCAAACACCTGTGACCCACACTGCAATACCTTCTGTCCAACCAAAAACTACTACCTAAAACAAGAAGAAGGAACAAGAAGGAAGAAAAAGCCAATGCCCCAAAACCTCCATCTTGTCCCATTCCTATTACTATGTTCTAAAACCCCAAGTTCCAAACTCTTGACCACGTGATACTGCACACTTCTGTTCAAACTACACAGCAGTGACTCCAATTCCATCAGTCACATTTTGGAAGCCTTCTGCAAGGCCTCAGGTCAAAAGCAGTGTTCTCCTGGGGGTCGGTGTCAGAAAGCACAGAAAGTTCAAAACTTCCAGGCTTCAGGGTTCCAACACAGAGCAAACTCTGGGGTGTAGACTCCAGTGTTTGCCATTTTAAAAGCCCTTTTTAATCTGCCTTTACTAAGATGTCAAACTTCCAGAGAGTAAGGGATGTAACTGCTAACAACAAAAGTGAATGTGATCTGAATTAGATTTTGAGTTGGACAATTAAACTCAATATTGTCTACTCAGCTAGGCCTGTTAAATATCACCATAACTCACTTGTAGCATTGGCTGTACCAGGCTTTGATCCATTTCAGTTCCTCCTTTGATACCAGTGAAAGACATATAAATTACTGGAAAAAGTCCAAGAGCAAAGATAGCATGTGTCTCAAAATAAATATACCTATATTTATGCATAAAGAACAGATGTGGGCATTGTAGGCCTGTCATTCTAATTTTAGTCCCAAAATGTTCTGTAACTCACAGTCATACTCACCAATGTGAATGGTGGCATAAACTACTCTGGTTAGTGAACTTGCACATGAAGTTGGCAGAGCTTGCAGAACTTTGAAGGATGGGATCAGAATTCAAATCCATCTTTAAAAATTGGATGTCTAACCACAAGACTCCATTGAATTCTGTTCTTCTCCAGTGCTTTTCTTCAAATATGGTATGGCACTTGCCTAGGCAGCAATTCTTCAGAAATTAATTTGGGAACTTCAATGAGTGTAGGGCAAACATGACCCAACTATATCAAACTACTGCAAAAAAACCAAACATCTTAGTAGGATGTATAAACAGGAGTGCAGTCAGTGAACCCCATGGAGAAATCTCTTCACTGTGCTCAGTGAGACCTCAGCTGGAGTGTTTGTGTCCATTTTTGGACACTGGGAGACTGTCTCCATTTTTGGTTCTGTTGGACAGAGTCCATAAGAATGCAACAGGAATGACCAGTGGTCCAGAGAATGTGACCTACAAGGAAAGATGGGCAGTTGTTTAGACTGAAAAATAGGACACTGAGGGGACACACAATAGCAGGCTTCAATTATACAAGAGGCAATGAGAAAAAGAAGGGGAATAATCTGCAATGATAAGAAGTAATGGATTTAATTGCAGCACAGAAATAAGAGTTACTTGTCAGCAAGACGTGGTAAAATGAGGATTGTGAGGCAGTTGAGTGGATTTCTTGTGCAGCCATGGAGTCTCTCTTATCACAGAACACTGGGAACATATTAGACAAACATGAGAAATACCATAAATAGAGCTGATCCTGTGTAGGGACAGCAGGCTGAGCTCAGTGGCCTCTTGAGGTCCTGCCCTGTTTCTCTTTGGGTTTATGCAAGAAGAGGATGAACTCTCTTCACCTGCCTTTGCTGTTGACTCTACCTTTGAATCTGGTACTCACAGAAAATTTTAAGGATATGTGTTGTGTTCTGTTGCAAGAGGAGGGTATTTTTTTATGTTAATTTCTGTGTCAAAGCAGGGGGTTTGCTGTTTCTTTTCTGAGGAACAGCTTTCACACTTACACTCCCTGCTGAAGTGTCTCTCAGAATCCTTGGATATAAGTTAGCTCGTTATTATCCACTGGGAAGGTGTATCCTGAATTTAGATGCCATCTATTTGATATTACAGGGAAAAAGAGAAATGTTAGTTCTTGCATTCTGAATTTTCTTGAAAATCAGGGCAAAACAGTGCATTAAAAAATAAGATCTCAGCAATTTGGAATCTAGATAAGAGAACAGGTTTGTCAGGTTTTATTCCATGTTGCAGAATTCTTGTCATGGCCATCTAAAAATAGTTATCTGCTGCTACAAAATATGCAAGGCTATGTAGCTCACTGCAGAACACACACACATTTATTATTTATTTATGTTTATTTATGTGTTTCATCAGTATGTTCGAGCTAATAATCTCTTTGTGCCTGTATGAGACAAACAGAGCAAATACTTAAGAAAATCAACTACCCCAAAATTAAAAGTTTAAAAGTTAAAATTCAGAGCACTCTCCTCTTCAGATGCTACAGGAAAACCAGAGATTTGGGATCCTGTGTTCCCGGCTGCCTACAAATGGTATTTGCTTAACAGAATAAAAGGGAGGACGCAGTAATTATTTTTTAAAAGAAATCTGTGGTATTCTTTGTGGTTCTTGCAGACATTTCACAGATGTATATTCTTCTTTTTCTTTGTTAGTTTCCATAATGGAAAAGGGAAGCACAGTTTTCAACAGTGCTCAAAGGCTGGAGGTCGTTCGAAACTGCATCTCGTTCATTTTTGAAAACAAATTTTTGGAGACTGAAAAGGTAATAAAATGAAATTTTAATTCTCCCAAATTACTCACTGTTCTGTTAATGAGCAAATGGAGACTGGCCTAATCACAAAGTGCATTTTGAAGTCTTGTTTCAAATGCTAAGGATTATTTAGGCCATTTAATTGAATGTAGTAAGCAATAAAAATAATCATCTAAATGCAATATTGTGTGTAATATGAGGCTAATGGATTTGAAAACCTGTTTCTAATCCTACATGAGAGAATTGAAAACCATTTTTGTGAAATTTATTACTGTTTTAAGTAGCATTGTCCACATAATTCTTTTTTTTTAAGAGTTGGGTGTAAGTTGGTCTAGCAGCATTAATTAGAAGGAATGCAAACAAAAGGCAGACATTTGTGCTTTGGTATCTGACAACCAATCAGTAAAATTCAGTAATTTGATAAAACTAAAAAAAAATCAGTAATTTGATAGAACTCAGAGATGAATATAAATGTTTGGCATGTCTGTCTTCAGTGAAAAGTGCTAATGAGTTCTTGACATTCTTGTTTTCTCTTCATTAAGAAGTTGCCAGGTTTTGTAGATTCTGTCCATAGAGTTTTTGGCTATTGATTATAGAACAATCAAATTCAAACTTACAATCAAATCTAATTCTACCTATGAAAATGACTGTAAAATTATTTTAAGAATTTTTTTTTTATTTCTCGGGGAGGTATCAGCTGTATATCTCTGATGCTGTGCAGATCAAGATAGAAAATGAGATTTTCTTGATTTATGAGTTATGGTGTCAAAATGCACATGGAGAAAGTCCTAATGAAGTGTGTAACTCTTTAAAAGAGTTTTCCCCCACACAGACAGCACAGTAGTTTTTAATCTCATTCAACTTCCAGGCACCTGGGAAAGTTCAGTGGCTTTTTTGTCCCTTTGTATGGTAGATTTTTCCTGAGCAAATAGGCTGCTTGTTCTTATTTAGCTGTTACCTGCAGCCTAAAGGGCCACAGCTGATAATAAAACATTATAGCATTTGCTGCATCTTTAAAACTTTGATATAAATATTCTGTTGGCCCTGGTTTAGGGTAAACTGTGTGACAATCTCACTGCTATGAGAGCTGTGCCACTTCTAAACCCATTTGTCATTCACTGCTTATCACAAAACCTGCTGCTCAGCCTTGATGTGAAACTGCAGCCCTGGCCTGGCTGTGCAGAGCAGAGCATTTCATCAAAATAATCCATTTCTGATTTCACATCCACCCAGTGCCTGTCCATACTAAAAGATTTCTATTTACAGTTGTAGGTGAGAAATGCTGTTTAATGCATTTGGAGGAAAAAAAGGGAAAAATTTAGTACTTGTTAACTCAGGCTAACTCAACCATTATGTGACAGTTTGATATTCAGGCTAATGGATAATTTGCAGAGTTGTTCCTTACTGTCACTTGCAGCTTGTTAATAAAAAATGAATGCTATTCAGTATGAGTAGTGCCATTTAATTTCACCTCCATCACGTGAGCTGTTCCTCTCTGCAGACCCTGCCTGCAGCTCTGAGAGCCCTGAAAGGCAAAGCAGCTCGGCACTGCCTGACCCAGCAGCTGGGCCAGCACGTGAAGGACAACCGAGCCATCCTGGACCACCAGCAGTTTGACTACATCGTGAGGATGATGAACTGTGCCCTGCAGGTACGGGGTGGCAGGGCTTGGCCTTCTTGGTCTTTCTCTTGGTTGGGGTTGGGGGAAGAAAAATGGCTTAGGGAGTCGTGGAGGAGAAAAAATTAAATTACTCAACGGCGTCCTGCAGTGATGGAGCAGATAGTTCTTGATGGTGGATTAAAGATGTGTTGGTGTTGAAAGGATAAAATACAAAACACTCAGGTCTGTACAGACCTGCCTGATATGACAAGCAGAAAGAAAACTGTTCCCATTATTAATAATTTAGATACAATTTAGTTTTGGTAGGTCTGGAATGATTTAACTTAATGGCTTGAAGTGCTTTTTTTTAATGAGTGAGTCTTGGCTTTTCCAGATCATTTTCAACCCAGAGTTCCTAAAATGTATATCAACCACTGCCCAGTTAAAAATCCCAAAATTTGTCTTTGTTATTTAAATTTATTTTTTTATTATTTTTTATTTGTCTTTTTTATTTAAAAACGTTTTAAGAAAGCATACTTTCTGCTTCTGTGGCTCATAGTGGCAGTTCTGCTTGTCACAGTGACATCTTAATTTGTCAGAAACTCACTGCAAGTGTTTGCAGTTCATCTCCAGAGTTAATTCTGACAAATTATTATGTGCTGAATAAACCCCAGTATATGGTGGCAGCTACCTGTGAAAGCAAAATATGTGGGTGACTTCTTTAGACTTTCATTTCAATAACTGGTCTGTTTACCTTTACTTGTTCTCAGTTTATCATCTGAAATATTTTATAGACTTACATGTTTTCAGTCTCTTGTCTGAGAATGTAGTGGTATTTTTATGAACTTGTAATGTGATCACATTTGGTTATAATTTTTCTTTTGTTGGCCCTGTTTAAGTTATTGTATCAAATTAGGGACTTGATGGAGGCCTTAGTATTTTAATCCCACTTTCCTCTAACCTTAAACCCACTGAAACTGTTCTGCAGTGATTTAAAAAAGGTTGACCCACATTTTTTAAAAGGTGAGTGCTAAATGCTGCTTTCACTGAAATGTAGAAATAAATTAACCTTGACTGAGTAAATGCTACCTCAGGTCACCATCAAATGCAAGTTTTGCTGTCTGTTGCATTTTTTATTTGTTCACACTAAGATATTTTTCTACTGTTCTGAAAGAAGTTTATCTTTGAGCAGTGTCTGGAAAGCAAAACTTTCAGTCAGCAGATGAAAACTGAAGTTGACTGGCTAAAATTACACAGCACATAGAATCTGCTTTTTCACCTTTTCCAAGCCCTAAATTTAGTCTTAGAGTTGGAAGAAAAATTGAATTTATCTGTGAAACTCTTATTTCTCTCTCCAGAATCATGACTAATGGAATATTGCACCTGCTGTGTATTCCAGAGTTTGAAATTTTATTTTAAACCAGAAGGCAGGATTATCTAGATGTGTCACAGATTTTGCTTCTACTTTTTTGATCATTTCTGGGTTAAAAAAAATCCAGGTATTTTTAGACAATAGGAACAAAATATAAATCTCTTTTATTTCTGTATCTTAGAAAAATGATAGCGGAAGAAAATGAAATTTGAGTAAAGAAATACTGACATCACCTTTTAATAAAATAATAAAAGCCAATTTTACTCTGGAAGAAAAACTTTTTTTCCCCATCCTGGTGATTTGAAGGCCCAAGAAGGAGATTAAGTTCAAGGAAATGAATGTGTCTGAAGAGTTACTGAAATTAAAATAGTCTTGTTTTTCCTCAATAAAACAAGCACAGTTTTTATGCCTTCTCCCCCCTCCAACAGTATTTTCATATCTTTGAAAATATGAAATGAAAGTTTTCATTTCTCAGGAGTAAGCTTGGCCAACATAAAAACATCTGAACTCCTGACACTGGGCAGTGAGTTAGAAGCAAATATTTTTCACATCTACTTTTCTGACATATGAAGTTATTTATCAAGATAAAAACATGATTTATAGTTTGTGTGCTTTGCTCAAGTGTGTTATTTGAAACAATGTGTAGATTGTGACATTTTGGAGCTTCCCTGTATCAATTCAAGAAAAAAAGCACATTATCAAGAACTTATTTAAATTTGCTCTTGCTGCAGTGGGACTCAGCAAGTCAGCATTTTGCTGTAGACACATGAATTCTGTTAACTGCAGGTCAGAAGACCAAGTAATTTAAGCAGTGTCTGTTAAAAGACACAAAAATCTAATTTAAAGAATAGAGTCTTAACTGGAGATGTAGTGAAGCTTTAGGGAAATACCACATTAATTATTGATGGGGTTTTTGGGGTAGAATCGGGTTGCAGTTGGGCTTTCAGACCTCACTGAATTATTGGAGTTGTAGAAACTGCCTCAGCCTCAGCAGATTTTTCTGTCCATGTTATTGCACGTTCCCATTGGCTTCTGCAGGAATCAAAGTGAAATCAGGCTGTGGCTGGAGGCACAGAGAGGCTGATCCAAGAGCTGGGAGTGACAGCACAGGGTTAAAATGTTCCTAAAATCATGGGAATTGCATCCCATAGATTCAGGGGGTGGAAAGGAAGGTTGGGTCTGATGGGCCTGGGAAAGGGAACTGGGCCCTGGGAATGAATATTGAGCTTTGTCTTTTCTAGATCATGTGAAGCTACACCTGAGTAACCATCATGTGATAAATTATATGGTTGTTAAATGTAATGATTGTTTGGTAACTGAATGTAATTATTGTTTAATCGTAATAAGAATCATGAGACACGATGTAATCATAACAAGAATCATGAGAAAGAATATTTGAGGGGCTGATCAATGTATACAATACAATAGAACAATGTGTGCAATAGAACAGTATGGGTTTAATAATTAATATATAGTGATATAACGAAAAGGAGATAAAAACATGTTCATCTTGGACCCATGTCAGAGTCAGATTTGGGTTTGCACCCCTGATTCCCAGAGCTCTACAATAAAAGCACCTGCATAGAATCAATCATTCTGGGATTATGTGTTTCAACCCTAACAAGAGGAAGGGAAGGGAATGCCCTGGCAGAGGGGACAGGGGACAGAGCCCTGGCTCCCTGCTGGACACACTGGCTTGAGTGGGGACAGGTGTGCAGCAACACATGGTTTGGGACACACCTGGCTCACCTGCTCATCCAGGTGGGAAGTCTGATGCTCTCCAGCCACCAAACCTCTGCTAATTAAAAGGTGAATTGTTGTAAACTCAGCAAATCAACATTTTGCCATAGACACGTGAATTCTGTTAGCTGCAGGTCGTAAGACCAAATAATTTAAGCAGTGTCTGTTAAAAGACACAAAAAATGAAGAATTTCAAGAGATGCAGGTTGGCCATTACTGGGAAGTCTTTTGGACTGAATTCTTTGTCTTACTGTGAAGTGCTGGGTGTTAGGAAATCAGGAAGATTGCAAATCTAATGCAGAGCCCTCCACTGCTAGTCGAGATTTTTCTGATTATCTAGTGTCAGGTTTTTTCATTTAATAGAATCCTTTCTCTTTTTTTACTGGAGTCCACAGAAATAAAGATCAGGTGCATTTTCAGAGTTTCTGTATGCTCATTTTGTGCATGGAGAGCAGCATGTTAACAAAATGCTTGTGATAATCCCACCATGTATATTATTGCTGGTCTCATACCTGTCTGCTAGCACAGGGCTTGAGAAGACATTAAGGAAGGGGAATAAAATACTCCTACTATTGCTTCAAGTGAATAGCTGTTTGATTTTAGGCTGTATTTCCCCAAGGATCTGACCTAGGCATTTTGCAGCTGGGAGGAAATGAGGGTGGTATTTTACCAATTTCTTTAGAGGTGGCAAAACTTGGACTTGCACGTCTCTGGTGGTTGTCAGCTGGAGTTCTCTCAGTCCAAGAGGGGAATTGTTTTAAATTGTTGTTCTTTCCACTGGTAACAGTTAGAACCTGCAAATTTTAATAGGCTTATGATTTGTGGAATAGTACATTAGAGTTTGATATTAATCTGCCTCCTTTAGCACCTGTGATGGAGTGTAGGATGCCTTACAAATGCATTTAAAGTAAGGTATGGTGCAGCAAGTCAGGACTCAAGTGTTAAAAACTTGCTCTTC
The DNA here is from genome assembly GCA_037013685.1 of Acridotheres tristis. NCBI lineage: Eukaryota > Metazoa > Chordata > Aves > Passeriformes > Sturnidae > Acridotheres > Acridotheres tristis. The sequence goes on along the minus strand of CM072890.1, from coordinate 3,553,965 downwards.
TGTGTCTGAGAGGTATTGACATTTACTGCTGCTGAAATAGAAACGAGAGAAGTATTTCTGATCGATTTTAGTAGGAGGAAGATCAAAATGACATGGAGATTGTAATGGTCAGTGATTAAAGCAGATATCTTCTGATGAGGGCAATTCAATCCCCAGTTACTTGCTTTTATTTCTGCTAAGACTTGTCACTGACCACTTGCTGAAAACTTTATTGTCATGCCCTGAGTAAGACTTTTTCCCCTGACAGATCGTGCACTGTGGCAAACATTTTAATCATCCTGTCTCACCAGTGTTTAATACCTTTGATAGAGGGGCAGGAGCATTTATGTTCTGTTCCATATGTTGTGTGACTAAACTACTGTTACAAACCCCTGCAGTGTTGTGAAAGCTTCATATATTGATTGACAATTCAGTTCATTCAGACACCACTGCAGAGAGAAATGTGAAATTATAGCTCTAAACACTATTTCAGCCATACTTGCTTTCCTCTGCTGTGGTTGCCTCAGAAAAATTTGCAGTTCCACATAAATTGCTATTTCAAGCATTTTTGCCTGTTTTAATTTTCTATAACAACATTTGCTGACATTTCAAAAAAAATACTTAACTTTTTTTTGCAACTAAAAAGCCCTTTTTTTAAGCAAGGAAACGCTTGTATGTAATTATATTTTCAACAACACTTTATACTTTTAATATTTGTTCAGAAATCCTGACAGAAACCATCTCAAGGCTCAATTTGCTTACTTCTCCATTCATTTATTGCAGTCATGACTTGTCCAGAATTTCAGTTGTCTCTGTAACTTTCCTCTGACAGCAACAAGTGAACCCTGAATTTTGAAATGTGGTTGCACTTAATTTGATAAAGTGGTAGTAAAAGCAAGAAGAGGCCTGAATACACTTTGGGGATGGTTTTTAAAAACCTGAAACAATTTTCATATTAAAAAGACGTTCAAAGCAATTTGCATAAAATATTTAACAGTAACAGTAAGTCTTCTAGGAAAATGTATTTCTGGGGCAAGATTCTCTTAAGATAATGCAGGACTGTGAGACACCTTCTTTGGGTAGTTGGAACAGATAAAACTTCTCATTTGAAAGGAAGAGCTCCAGGATGTTGTGGTACAACACTGCCTGTCTAAGATGTTGGTCAATAATATTACCTAACTGCATATTAATGCTTTTGTTTGGCAAATGTGAGTCAAATTGGAAAACACATCTGCCCCAGACATCTGGATTCTTAATCTAAATGTGGTCAGAGTGGGAAAAATGTGCATCAAACTGATAAATACATAAAAACTCTCAAAATTCTGGTCTTAAGCTGTGAGGAAGGAGTGAGGTCTTCTTGTGATGTGATTTAATCTGACAATTACAGTCATCAGTGCTGCCTTAGGAGCTGCTCCAGTGTCACATCTGTGTCCATGCACGTTGTACCACTGTAACTGAGAGCATATCTTTAATAGCAGACTAATTAGTCATTCTTTTAGTGCTTTAATTTCTGATAGATCACTGTGGCTCTCCATAGTGGCAATAACCAGATGTTTGTCTCTCAGATAGATGATACTGGATATTCTAGAAGTATACTCATAGTGTACAGTGTGGAACACAACTTAGTAGCAACCAGGACAAAATGTAAACTGTAACCTGGAGTAGGTTACAACAAAGGTACAACTGAGCCATCATCTGTTGTCCAGCATTGGCCAAAAGCAGATGGAAGATAATGCTGATTTATTTTACCTCTGGAACTTTGCTTGTGATTCTTCTGTATCACTTTAGTGTAATAAGGGCCTTTTTGTAGCACTTACTGTGCAGACTGTTCTGAAAGAATTTTTGATAAGCAAAATTAAAAACAGAAGCATTCTATAAATAATATTTATTTTTCTTAGGCAAGTAACTTTTGTATTGTATTCTACCACTAGATAAAGTTTTAAAATCTCTCAGTCAGTTTAAAACCTCTCAGAATTCAGAGGTTTGTGAATACTGTCCAATAACAAGAAAGATTTTATTATTCCTGAGAGAAAATCAGCTTGGTGTGTGTGTCATATGATTCGAATTCTTGGCAATATGAAGGTTACATGAGCTAGCATTTCTCATATTTTATGTTGAAAACTATGTTGCTAAACATCTTTATTTTGGAGTGTTACAGTAGATTTCTCTCCTTTTGGACTTTTATTTCATGACCTGTCTTTTGTTACTCAGTTTGACTTGCATTCCTGGAAGCAGAGTCTCAGAATTCATGTTTGAAAAACAGCACTATTTAAAAATACTTAAATGTATTTTAAAGCATGGAAAATCGGACATGAAGTGAAATCATAGGAGCTTAACAGGCCCACACTTAATTCTATTAATTCACCAGTTATTACCAGTTTGAACTTTTTCATCATGTTAGACATAGTAATGGTATTATTTGATTGGGGGAAAAAAAAGGAGATTCCGGTGTTAAAGTCTTGGGTTTCAAGCTTCCAGATTGAATTCTGTATTGTACTGAACATGATTTTGGTAGGGGTTTTTTGGGTCACATCATATGGTTTCTTTGATATGTGATTCCCAAAATGTAGAAATAACAGCTTTATCACCCTGCTGACTTTTTAGGTGTCCACCTATAAAATTCTGGACTTAATAAAAGAAGTTGCTATTCCTGAATCTTTCTGATAATATCTTTAACCCAAGAGATTGCACAGTACCAGAATATCATTGCACTGATATTGAACTGATGGTGCTCACATAATTTCTCTAGAAAAACAATGGAAACACACTGTAAACGATTGTATTGTCGGTCAGTTTTCATTTTTCTTTTTTTCACTCTGAGGAACATGCAGTTTGTTATACTCATCCCAGCTCAGAGGGTGGCCACAGACTCCTGGGAGATTCCAGTCAAGGGTGTCTCTGGGTGAAACCCAGAAAACAGAGCTGCTTTCTCTGCAGAGTTCCCTGAACCTGTGTGTGTGTGTGTGTGTGTCTGTGTCATGGACTAGGTGTGTCTGTCTGTATCATAGTTTAGGGGTGTGTGTGCCTGTATCATGGTTTAGGTGTGTGCCTGTATCATGGTTTAGGTGTGTGTCTGTGTCATGGTTTAGGTGTGTGTGTTCTGTATCATGGTTTGTGTGTGTCTGTGTCATGGTTTAGGTGTGCCTGTATCATGGTTTAGGTGTGTGTGTGTGTATCATGGTTTAGGTGTGTCTGTGTCATGGTTTAGGTGTGTGTGTATCATGGTTTAGGTGTGTCTGTGTCATGGTTTAGGTGTGTGTGTGTCATGGTTTAGGTGTGTCTGTGTCATGGTTTAGGTGTGTGTGTGTGTCATGGTTTAGGTGTGTGTGTGTGTCATGGTTTAGGTGTGTCTGTGTCATGGTTTAGGTGTGTCTGTGTCATGGTTTAGGTGTGTCTGTATCATGGTTTAGGTGTGTCTGTGTCATGGTTTAGGTGTGTCTGTGTCATGGTTTAGGTGTGTGTGTGTCATGGTTTAGGTGTGTGTCTGTGTCATGGTTTAGGTGTGTCTGTGTCATGGTTTAGGTGTGTCTGTGTCATGGTTTAGGTGTGTCTGTATCATGGTTTAGGTGTGTGTGTGTCATGGTTTAGGTGTGTCTGTGTCATGGTTTAGGTGTGTGTGTGTCATGGTTTAGGTGTGTCTGTGTCATGGTTTAGGTGTGTGTGTGTCATGGTTTAGGTGTGTCTGTGTCATGGTTTAGGTGTGTCTGTGTCATGGTTTAGGTGTGTCTGTGTCATGGTTTAGGTGTGTCTGTGTCATGGTTTAGGTGTGTCTGTGTCATGGTTTAGGTGTGTCTGTGTCATGGTTTAGGTGTGTGTGTGTCATGGTTTAGGTGTGTGTGTGTCATGGTTTAGGTGTGTGTGTGTCATGGTTTAGGTGTGTGTGTGTATCATGGTTTAGGTGTGTGTGTGTCATGGTTTAGGTGTGTGTATCATGGTTTAGGTGTGTCTGTGTCATGGTTTAGGTGTGTCTGTGTCATGGTTTAGGTGTGTCTGTGTCATGGTTTAGGTGTGTGTGTCATGGTTTAGGTGTGTCTGTGTCATGGTTTAGGTGTGTCTGTGTCATGGTTTAGGTGTGTCTGTGTCATGGTTTAGGTGTGTCTGTGTCATGGTTTAGGTGTGTGTGTGTCATGGTTTAGGTGTGTCTGTGTCATGGTTTAGGTGTGTCTGTGTCATGGTTTAGGTGTGTGTCTGTGTCATGGTTTAGGTGTGTGTGTGTTCTGCTGTCATGGCACTGCCAGCTCCCCTACCCCTGCTGGAGGGGTTCAGTCAGCAGAGTAACCATTCCTTGGGCCAGGACTGTCCCTGTGTAGGTGACAGTGTCCAGGTAATTCCCTGTGGCATCCCTGGGACGTTGGTGTGTGCAGTGGTGTCCCCAGTGAGGGTCTGGCTGATTGTGCCTGTGTGCCCACGCCCCAGGGGAGCTGTCTCAGCTGTGTTAAACTGCCTCTGTGGTTTTAGCCAGGATGGGTTTTTGATGACCAGGCAGCAGAAAACCATGGCTGCTTTTCACACGGGGGCTGTGCCAGCAGTGCTGTTCAGGAATGAGCTCGTGTGTGGCAGGGAAATTCCTAAATTGCTGTTTTCCTGCAGACATCCAAGACCCTGCTTCTGTTAATCTTGACTTCTGTATGGACCTGCCCTGCAGCACTGTTGCACAAGACTGTTACTAAAGGAAAGGAAAAGAGAGGGATTAGCAGAAATGAGAGTCCCATGATGTGCTCTCCATTCCTGCATCTGCCTTCAACTTCCCTCCTGGCTTCTGACCAAAACGTGGTGTTCACACACTTCCTCCTCCCCTCACTGTGTACACATGTGCACAGGTCCAGCCTTGTTAGGAGGATCTTTACTTAATATCATATAAAAATATCAAATGATAGCGGGGTGTTGGTTTTAACACAAGAAAAAGCAGAGCTGCACATGAGCAGTGGCCCCAGCAGCTCCTTGGGCTGGTCACAGCTCTGGGGCTCCCAGGGGAATGTCCCTGAGCAGCTCCCTGGCACGGTGAGCAGGATGGTATGAACCCATCCATCCCAGAGGGGTCTTTGCTCAGCTTTTACTCTCCATGGATGGCTCCTCATTGCTGGCCTTCTGTTCAACCCTTTCACATTTGCTGCTGGTGCAGGATTTGCTCCCCCGTGTTTGCTCACATACAGGTATCTCACTGAAGCCATGGAGCTCCTTGGGGTGTTGACATGGTAAGCTGTGAGTGCTCTGAAGTGATCATTACTGCTAATTGTGGCCTCGTGGTTGCCAAGTGTTCCTAATGACTCCGTGTTCTGAATGCTTTTGGTCGTGGTGATGAAAAGCAGACGTGTTTGCACACTGCTCAGTGCTGTAAATAAAACAAGGCTGGGTTAGGAATTGTGTTGTACTGCTGTGCAGTTGCTCTCCAGCCTGGCTGGGAAAGAGGTGAACTGATGAAAGGTAGTGAAAAACAAACCAACAAGTCTTTCATGTTGGAAAGAATAGGCACTTTGCTAATATAACAAGCTATGTGCAATCAGTGACTTCTGCTTTTACAGGTTTTGTATGTCTGAAAATAAGGAAGTAACACATGGAATTTTGGTTTTATCTAAGCTGTTTATAGAGTGTATTACAGTAAAGGTCCACCATTCCCTATAGGTATGTGTATAACACTGTTAATTATGCACTTCATGCACTCTGGGTGCCATTTAATATGTACAATAAGTGGCAGAATATTACATGGTATTGATTTGCTGTACCCATGCAGTGACTGTACCAGTGTGGCCACACATGTATTTTTTGGAAAAGGAATTCTTGTGTAAAATGGTCTCTGATCTTCCTTCCCCTGCTCTTCACCCTTCCAGTACCTGGAGAGCCCAGGCAGAGAAGCTGCAGTGAGACATCTCTGCAAGGTGTGCTGCCTTGGCCACCAGGAGAAACACAGCAGATAGAAACTGCTTTGTTGTTTCTCTAAGGAATTTGATCAAGCTTCTCTTTCTCAGTGTTTGATTTTACAGGAATTTGTATAAAAATTATTAATGGGTGTCTGTAAGAGCCTCATTATTTTTTGCATATGGTCGTTTCTGAAGAAGAAAGAAAATGGAATATCCAATGTCTTCTAATCATTTGGTTGCTGTCATGTTTATATAAACTTTGGTTTAAACAATTGAGATCCTGGCAGCTTTCATTCAAGAACTGAAATGTGGTGCTGAGAGAAATACCATAAAACACAGGCCAGTTCTGGGTTTTGTCAGTATTTTGTGTAAACTTTGACAAATGCGTGAATGTGACGAACAAACAGTAGTGAGCTGTGTGACATTTTAGAATGATTTCTCAGGAAAAAAGCATGAGGATCAGTTTCTTTACAATAAAAGACTTCTCTCTGCTGTTACATTAGAATTGTGTGCCATTATACAACATGAACACAAAATAAGGTGTAAACAAAAGAACTTTTGACAATCTGCATATGTTGTAAAAAATTCTTGCAGCTGTTGACATTCTTTTTCAATATCACAGCCCAGAATTATGACTTAAATTAATTGGCTTTTAGGATGCATGGAAAATGCCATGTAAACATGCTTTAATGAGGATTATTTTTAGTAATTCCCTCCCTGTACTCAGTCACGGGGGCAGGCTTTGGTGTCTAGTGATCCAACAAAGTCTTTTAAAATTACTTTACTTAATTTCTATAGATAAAACAAATAAACAAATCCTGCAATCCCCTTTCTCCACCTCTCCCTTAATTCTTGAACTCTAAAGTCCAAAACTCCACTTGGGAGCTAAGAATTGGAATTGAAAGTGAATGTTTGACAGTCTAAAGTCCCACAATGTTTGTAAATGAACAAATTGATTTGATTTTCTCTACAGATTATTTGACTTTTGAGGACAAGAGCAGCTTCTTTTGATTAAGTCCTTTAGTCAGTTGAGCACCTTGTAAAACCTTTACTTGGAATTTTAATTGATTAAACATCACTTTAGAGAATATAAATCCTTTGTTATACATGAGTGAATTCCACACAATTGGTATGCAATATTCTCTGTCTCTTCCAGATACATGGAATGAAATATCTTTCTAGATCTTACTCGAACTGTAGTAATAATAATACACTTAAAATCAACTTGGTCCTGAGGGTGCCATGATTTTCATCACTTTTTCTTTAGAAACTTCATATTTTTCCTTGTCTGCATTATAATACTCTCTAATATTCTAATTTCCAAATTCAAATACAACCTGCATATAAAAACAGCAGGGGTCGGAAGTGATGAATTTAAAATGAGTCCAGCAAACCATAATTAATTATTCCAACCAATTTAATGGCAAGGTATTTTGTAGAGATTTTCATCAAAATGAAAAATGCTATTATTAAAGCAGTGTGGTGAATTTTGGCTGCATCATCACAGTCACATCTCGTGGCACAAATGGGCTCCAGCAGATGACACAGCAGCATCATGTTTGTGCACAGCTCTCACCCTGTGTATTAATTTAGAAAATACAGATCTTCATTGTTTTAGTTTCTGTGCATAGGAGAAGATTCAAAGGAGAAGGATGGTAAGTAAGAGGATTTGAAATTTTTAGGAAGTTTTTGACTAGCAGCACCTGGCAGGATGTCTCACAGGAATGAACCAAAAGCACACTCCTAAATGTCCTTGCAAAACAGGGAAGAACGAGATCTAAAATTTTAGCAGCCTAAGGAACTTGGACAAAATGTGGCCATCAACACTAGCACGGTGCTGAAAGGGAAGGTGGGGATCCATGTCAGCTGTGATAGTGAAGGTCTGCCTGAAAGCTTGAGCATTTCTTTGCTACTTAGAACTGCAGATAAGATAAAAGGAATGGGAGTATGGTCAGATGCATCGGGATATCTGCTTGTATTTATTGTTAGGAAGGGAGGTAAGAAATAATTATCATTTGAGTCATCACATTTATTGTACATGGCTGATAGTTCTTGCTGATACAGTGTGTTTCATTCAGTATATGCACTAAATAATGACATGCTGTCCAGAAATTATTTGTTGATCTTCAGAATTGTGTTCTGCACTCATTTGGTGATTGCTAGTGTGTTCTCTGGAACTGGAGTCATGCTGGTTTTAGGATGCCAAAGCCATTGCTAATGCTTGAACTTCTCAGTTTTTGTTTTCACTGCTCATTCTTTTTTATCCAGCCATTGCAATCTGGCTCATCCTGCTGAAAGCTCCAAACATGAATTGTGAGGAAAGAATTTCAAACAGTATGATTATAGTTGGGACTTAGAACTTCACTAATATATTTCACTGTACCCCAAGGTACAAAAGTTTTATTAAACTTCTCATTGCCATTTACTGTGATTACATAGCAGAACTACCCTCTCTGCATTTTTTCTTAAAGTGTCAATGAAATAAGAACAAAACAGGTGTTTGGAACAAAACCTTCTGGAAGGAAGATCAGATAGCCTAGGAGAAGATTTGCCAGGGTTTTAAATTGGATTAACTGGCAATCCAAAATCTGGCAAAGAAGGCTTTCTCTGTGGCTGGTTATCTGGATGTTGCTACCAGCAGTGATTTAGAAGGCTGTGGAGCAGAAAAGGATCAGACCAAGATTTCCTAGAATTTGTGCCAAAGAATTTTACTGGAAGGCAATGCTGGTACACTTCTGATTCTTTGCTCCACACAGCGAGCTCAAGGATGTCTTTTTTTCCTCTGGTTGTGTTTGCCCCACCAGTTTTTACAGAGAACAGGGATTTTTTTAAGGACATCCAAACATGCCTCTTCAGCTGAATGACCAGCTAGTATGTTCTGGGAGTTTACTTTTTGACTTCTGTAATCAAAGTTGGAGGAGTTACTTCATGGAATTCTAACCTTCTTATTTCCTGAAGCCATTTAAAAATCCTGGAGAAAAGTATCAAAAGCTTTAAGACTGAAGGATTCTGAGGGTAGTTCTACAATTGCCAGTTCAAAATTGTTTTACTTTTTCTTCCATTGTCTTTATCTCTTAAAAAAATGCTTCATGCTTGTTTTCACTTGGATTTTTAGAAAAGCAAACATTTTGTTAATAGCCAAGAAATTAATTTTTTCATAAGAAACAGTTCCCACATCTCCTGTGCATTTATCATACTTTTATTTTTGAACCACCAAAAAGTGTAAGATTTCAAATAAAATCTGTATCTGTATGAACGAAGTGGCTGCTGTCCATGCACTGAAAAGCCCAATCAAAGTTTAAAATACTTAACATTAAGTTAAATAAAAATATTGTATTTTCTATGTTTTCCTTTCTCATAGTTTAAATATTTGTATTAGAATATATATTTCATTGATGGATGTTATCTTGGAGGGAGCACTTTACTAAATCAGGCAGGCTTGAAATCTCTGAGTCTCTTGGGCTTTTCAGGCGTTGTAACAACATTCTTCCCTGATCACACAGATTGGATGTGTTAATCAAGGTGGACACTGCTCTACAACGTGCTACTTAATCATGTACAACAGATGTCTTTCACTTTCCCAAATTTGCTTTAAGTGTTCATTTCTATGAACTGTTAGTCCTTGAAATGACTTTATTGCTGGATTTTTTTTTTTTCCGGAAAACAATGGGATATTTCTGATAACAGCTCTAGTGACATGATTTTCTCATGATGTGCAGTGTGCCTAATTCCGGTTGTTGTTACAAGGTTGATTTTTGGCTTAAGCAACTTCTACAGCAACTTCCATTAATGTTGTTAGAAGTGCACTACTCTTTGAAACGTGACAGATTTACATTCCAGCCCATGAAGGAGCAGAGAGGTGTGGCAGCAGGGTTGGCAGGGAGGGATTTTAGGTTGTGTCGAGTTCCCAGCCCAGCTCACACGGTGCATCACCTGTGCCTGAGCAGGGAAAAGCCCTCACTGCATGGATTCAGGAATCACAACCTCAGCATCACAATTACCTCAGGAAAACCCACAAAATGCCCCTTGTCATCCTTGAAATTCTGCAGGTCATCCCAGCAATATCCTCTTCCAGCAGCTGGCCCTTGTTTCATGGATCCAGGAGTGGAGCTGCAGCAGCAAAGCTGATCCAGGAAAATTTCCTGCAGGAGCAGCTGGTCGGTGTCGTTCGTGTTGTCCTTCAGTGCAGCTGTACTCAGCCTCTCTGGTGCCCCTGCCAAAAGTGTAGGAAAACTTTTCAGCACTGTCAAGGTTGGCTTAAAAAACCCAAAGCTGTCCTGCAGCAAGATGTCAGATACATATTGAACAGAGAGCCCATTTTGGGCAGTTGGTGGAAAATGTCTCTGCCAGAGGCAGTGCTGCAGCCAGGCAAACACCTGCCAGAGACCTGTGGATGCATTGGACATTTATATAGATATATAAAATTGGCATCAGCTTTCTTGCCAGTAATTTCTGTCTGTGCTGGTTGAGCATGCTGTTTTCTCTTTATATATTTATTGAGGCTTTTTGGGATTCTTTTAGTTGTGCACTCTCCTGATAGCTTCAAGCTCTTGTTTAAGACCTGTAAACTTTCTAATTATGTTGTTCTTTTGCCTCTGCTGGAACTGTTTGTGAGACAAATGTTTTAGGATTTTTGACAGGGTTTGATGTGTGTAGCACAGCACATGGCTCCCAGTGCTGTCTGTGTGTAGTTCGTGTTTCCACTTGGGGTTACCCTGTTCCTTGTACAGAATTTTGGGAGGCTCAGGAGGCTCTTTCAGTCTGTGGCTGCCAGGCTGTGATGGCAGTCAGCAGCAGTCCTGCCCTGCAGTGTATTTACCACTCTCCCACACTGGATGTCAGTCAGAAAGGTGCTGAAGATGCATTTCATGCCATTTTCCTTGTTGTTAATGAGAACATTCCCCACAGTATCAGGCCCTGAAAACAGGATTCAGAACCACCTGCCTGTGAAACCTTGATCCTGACAGTGCAGTCAGTTTTCCACTCTTCCATCCAGACTTTCTGTCCCAGCTTGTCCCCAAGGGCACCAAAGGAGCCTGCAAAGGACAGGCTGCTCCTTCCTCAGACACAGAGCTCAGTATTTCATTGAAGAATATGACCCAGTTTTCTTTGGTCAGCTGTGTTTTTTGTGTTTTAAATCACTTTTGTATTCTTCCTGTGTCTGGAAATGCTCTCTGTGAGGACTTGCTCCCTTCTGTCCAGCCCATAGCTCCCCCAAACCTGTTCTTGCCTTCTTTGAATTGTTATTGGAGGTTTTGTTTCTGGTTCCCCAGAAAATCAGTTGGCAACAGATGGAATCTCCCAAGGGGAAAACCTTGGGGATTAGAAGTTCTCTTTCTGAAGATGATGTCATTGAGGATTCTTAGCATAAATAAAAAATTATTTTGCTATCATGTGCTATTCAGTGGAAAATTTTCAGTGAGCCCTACTTCCAAGTTACATTTCATCAGACACTGTTCAGTTTCTCCGTGGTGAACTAGACCCAAAATCTTTTGGTAACTCATTTGAACTGAGCATCAGCTCATTACATGATAGAAGATGGATGTGAAATTCCACTTCTATCCAAATGTTATCCTTCTAAAGTGAAAAATTGATTTTTCAGTGAATCACTTTACATGTCCATATAAATCTGACCTATTTTTTTTAGGAGTTCATTCCTGTTAAGCTGTAAAAATTGTATAGAATGTGCACTGATGATGTGATGCATTTTTATTAAAAGTATGTGAAATTGGAAAACCACATGAAACTTACAAAAGAGCAGTAAAATTAAGTTTAGCAAGGTGAATGACTTTATGACTCTGCTTTAAAATTTGGGAGGGGAGATGCTGCTGGGAGTAGGGATATGCCCTGTGTACCTGTGAACTGATTTGTTAATATGTAACTGGACTACACTGTAATATGGCATCTATTTTAATAGTTCTTTTAATGTCTAAGCATTTCTCTGTGATCCTTAACTCAATTAAGCAGGCAGTGTACAGAGTATCCTATGTTAATGTTTTGCAGTGGCTGCAGAAGTGTTTTGGTCTACCAGGGCTCTAGGAGTGCACTGCAGTTCCTAGATGTATTATGAATTAATCACCCCCTCCAACTGAGCAGTTAATGGATATTGATCACTTTTTTGTCGTGAATTGCAATGTATTCTATCACTGGAGTGTTGTTTGTCAAAACTTTTTACAAATTGCTGTGCAGGACCTTGTATCACAGCTGGTGTAGTTTAAGGTTTGGACAGAGTCACTGTGAATGAAGCCCTGCTGTGAAATAAAAGTCAAAAGGCATCTTGGCATCCCAACCATTTCCTTGGGAGAAGATTACAGCCTGAGTATGTTGAACTTTATTGCCATGGGCCTCATGACAGTATTCAGAAACATGCATGGCATTTCTGTTAAAGAAACTCAGATGTGCTCAGACGCGAGGGATTGGCATTCTTGTTTTTATCAGTATCTTGCAAAAAAAAAAGTTCAATGTTTTTAGGCTTTTGGGGTACAGGAAAAATACAGTGACAAATGTGTAATTTATGCACATAAAAATTGAGGTTCCTGATCTCCTAAATGTAATTTGTAACGAGGAGGAGGAAATGACTAACCTCAAGCCTAGACGGAAATGTATTTATTGAGAAAGCGTGGGGGGGTGGGGGGTTTGACAGCTCTTCCTTGAGTGAAATGTTGTTCCTTGTTTTCACTTGCTGTCAGATCCAGGAGTTGGTTGGGGCTGCACAGAGAAAATCTGTTGCATTTTCTAGCTTGTGAGTGTGTGGAGTAAAGCAAAAAGAAAGTTAAAAATCACTGAACACTAAGTGCTTGTTTAATTGTATATCAACTGCCTTGGTTGAATTCTGTTCCTCATACCACTGTGCATCAAGGGCAGGCAAATTTAGGAGAATTCAGGGCCAGGTGAAGACAAATATGAAGCTCCTTAGGAAGTAAAATACTCTAAAATAAAGCTGGATCTCCTGCCTGGAATGGCAGCTCTACAACATCTTGTTGCTGACAGGATAGGTTCCTTAATTAAATGGTAATTGCAAAGGCTCCTGATCAGGCAGAAAGACCACAAAGTGAAATCAGTGAGGATTCTCCTGGGCTGGGTGCTGTTCCTTTGTCTTCTGCACTGGCATCACCTGTGATGGCCACAGAGGGTGAAGGAACTGGGACATGTGGCAGAATTCAGAGCACAGGTCAAGTCTGTGATCTGGAATTTGTGTTCAATTATTGCTGTCAGACCAGGTAGTAGTATAAAAAACTGCTCATCAAAAGCCCAGAGACCTGATCAGTGTTAAACCTGGAAACCATAGACAATAGGAGTTGTCTTGGTTTTATTAACTGTACATCTCTGCAGCAGCGTTGAGGCAAAACAGAAATAAAATTAAAAGCTTGTGTTAATGAGCAACACATAAAACTCATTAGGGCTATTTCTGAAGGAAGAGTTGATTCTTGTGAATGAATGCTTTCGAAAAGCTCCTTATATCCTTACCAAGACAAGAAGTTTTAAAAATAATGAGAATTTTTTAAGGCAATATCTCCCAAGTTTTGAGTTAGTTCTTGTAGTTTCTGTCAAAAAATAAGGCACCAGGTAGTCAGCTCTGTGGGCTTTCTCAGTATGTCTGCTTTTCATCCTGTTTCTCAGGTTCCAGGAGAGTTCCACTTAATAAAATTCTAGCTGCTTCAATAAGGTTTGATTTACCTTTGTCACCAAAAAAAAAAAGGGAAAGGTTTGGTTCCACTATAAAGCAGAGCAGCAGCTGGCATTGATGGTAACTTCACTAGGCAAAGCTCCATATGAATATTAGCAAGAAAGTAAATGCACATTAGTTTTCACTGAAAAAAGCAATTTTGCTTATGAGTCCAATAAGAAGATTTAAAACTTTCTTGTGAAGTTAATTATGTGATGCTAGTAAAGGTAATATAAGTGATTATTGTCATATTGGCATTTTTTCCAGCAAACTCTGTAATTTTAACTATGGCTTCATCTGTGAAGTTAAAACTTGTGAGTTAAATACTTTCAAAAGTTATTGTGGAAATTCCAAGTAGGACTGTGTTTTTTCAAGACAGCATATAATTGCATTAGCTATAATCAAATATTGTTAAATTGTCAGTTTATTTACTTAAATTTTTGATTCTGCAAAGATTGAATGAAGGACATTGATGGTAACAGCAGTTTACATAGAACAGGTTTTCTTTGATCAAAACTGTCATTTGCATTAATATTGTATTTGCATATGAATGAATAAAATTTATGCAGCCTAGCTAATGAACATGAAAAATAACCTCATTAATATTAAAATATAGTTATGAATTATATTGCAGTTCTACCTGATCAATCTCTCTTCCTTTTAGCAAACAAAGCATTTTTTCTAAGCTGGACTGCTGAATTCTCTTACTGCTTTAGACAAAAGTAGGTTATGCATTAGGATTGACAGTTCATATTTCCAAAATATAAACTGCATCGATAATAAAAATTCTGTGATTCAGTAAAACCCTGCCCACATAATACATCTGTGAGAATTAGGAATAAATCCTGACACCAGTGAAGTCATCTGTTGAATTTGTAACTGATGTTTCACCTGTAATTTGTAGCCAATGTTCTGCACACAGTTACACGTGCTTGGGTTGGTGCTTTAAAAGCACATCTGACCCCAAAGTTTCTGGCTCTTTTTTTTTTTTTTTTTTTTTTTCTGGATTCATTTTGACCTTAGTCCTGCAGGGTGATGAATGCTCTTTGTATGCCCGAAAATTGACTTCAGTTATTCTCAGGGGGGACAGTGCAGGGATGAGCAGCATTTTTAACAGAGCATGCACACATCCTACTGTGCTGCCAAAAAGGGATGGATCAAGTGCTGCCATGTTCAGCTTTTTAGATTGGATGCATTCACTGCATGCTACAGTGATTTCATGTGATAGTCGGGCCTGTGGGGAATTCCATGTATTTATGGTGTTCCTGAATGTAAGGCAAAATTGGATCCCAACGTTTTTGGCATACTCGGATTTCTGCAGATTATTAAAAATGTGGTGTGTGTTTGAAAAGCTTAGTGCCTAAAGCAGAATGGGTTTTAATGCAGGAAGATAACTGTATCAGGTAGCAGTTAATGAGAGACACTATCAAGATGAATTTAAAAAGAAAATTCCACCTCAATGGAATTTCAATTCCACCTCAATGTTATCTAGATGTTCCACACAATTCTTCTAGATTTTTATCATGTGACTCAGAGAAAGCAGAAATCCCTAAGTGTAAGTTGTTGTTCAGTGCAGGAGAAGAGGTCATTTTGGTGCACTGTCACTTCAGTGGCTTGGGCTTGCCCTTGTGGGATATCAGAGAGGGCTTAGGAGCCTTCCTGCCCCTGCGTGTCCAGGAGCAGATCACGGAAGATCTTTCCCTGGCCTGACTTTCCCCAGCTGCTCATCACTAGGAGCACACTGCAGAGGGCACCTCAGCCTCCTCCTGATGTACAGTACCTGCTTTTCCAGGCAGGAATTCCGGGCAGGACCTGCTCTGAAGTCAGGATGAGGAGCAGAGTTGTCTCTCTCCTCCAGCACCAGCAGCTTAAGCCACCTGCAGATTGCAGCATCCATCAGTGCTGCCCGTGCCAGCCCCGTGGGTCCAGCCAAGCAGGCAAAATCTGTCACTTCCAGCTCTCAGCTCTGCAATCTGATGGCAATATCAAACCTCCAACGTTTTCCTGCTTATTTAAACTGAGTGGACTATAAGAGTAACTCACATGCCTTGTCAAAGTAAGTGATGTAAGGAGAAACATTCTTCTTTTATTATTCACTTGTCAATTCAGTGCAGCAAAGCTATTTTGAGTGTACATGAATTCCTGTAACACTTCCAATCTGCTGCAGAGTTCAGCAACTGTCTGGATATAGGATCAGTATGGCCAGAGCCACGTGCCAGGTTTTCACTCAATTAGGCATGGATTCAAAGCAGTGCTCTGCATATGTCATGGTGGAAGCCTGTATTTCACTGTCAAAGGTAGTTGTTTTTTTTGGTGATTAATTTGCTGAAAATAATTTTTGTTCCCCAGATGTGTTTCAATTTCATTTTGTGCAAATTAGGTGGAAAAGCTTTGATTATTTCATGGTGTTTGATTCTTGTCTACTTCTATAGCAGCAGTAAGAGATATTTTTCACAATTGGTAAAGACATTATATATAAGGCAGCTGGATTGCATTGTTTCAGGAGTCTAAATTAATTGCCTACAACACATATATGACATTTCCAGTACTTTGGTTTGTCTGTAAAATTGAGAAGTTGATATTTCAGTGCCACATCTCTTAACTGTGGCATTCTGTCTTGGAGCTACAAAGCAGGTAAACAGTTAATTACTTCCACTCACCTTAAAACAACAGTGTCACGATTTATTCCTAACTGAGGTCATTCCTTGTCATATACAGGAGAAGGAAAAAACCATATAGAGATAATACTTCCATACTGCAAATCCATGTACTGCTGACATGGAATATGTGGAGAATTTCATACTTGAAGGAAGGAATGGAAAAATAATCTAATGTGTTGTTTATATGGTGATGATATATATCTTTGAGACATATGTTAGCTCTTGGAGTATTGAATGCTCTCTAGGTGAAGATACATTGCTCAGTTTTTATAAAGATATTTTTATGTATATTTTGGATAAAAGCCCAAACTCTTTCAAATAATTCGAGCTAAGGGATTAAGTAGGTAACCTGAAATTGAGGATGGATTATTTTATACCTGGTTATAAATAATCATGTACAGAAATAAGAGATGTATTTCTTTGAAAGCTGTTGCACATTTTTAAAGATTGGAAAGTCAAATTTTGAGTGGGAAATGTTCTTGTTAAGTGAAAAAGCACTAAGAATATTTATCAAATATTAAACTAAAAATACATGTGTTAACTTCCAAATGGGGATTAAGGATGTGGATAACAACAGGGAATAATGCAGAAATGGAAAATTGAAAGCAGCTGAGGCTGTGTCCTTTAGCCTTATGCTCTGAGACCTTACAAACTAATTTGGGTTTGCTGTATACATGTTGCAATGCTAAGGGGCATCATTGAAACATTTATGGAGTTTCTCACTGCCCATTTTTGTCAGTTTTCCTGTACCAGATTGGAGGTGTGTTATGAAGTGTGAGCACTTGCCCAGTTTGTGCTGTCCATGCTCAGTTTGCATTTCTGCAGAGTTACACACTGAAATCCTCAGTAATAAACTGCAGGAATAAACCTTCACCCTCAGTAACTGTGCAGGAATAAACCTTCACAATTGTCAGCTTGTTGTATCCCTTTCCTGAAGGTGTGTGTAAACGTTTTTCTAAATGCTGCTGTATTTAACTGTAATGGTATTGGTAATCCATTTAGGTGAGTTTGATTAAAGTAACAGAAGATGAAGGATTTGTTATTGAAAAATCACGAAGGTTGAAATAGATTTTAAAATGATGAGGAGCAGAATAGTCTTGTGATGAATTCTGCTGGTCTGTTGTTTTAAACCTGCAATCCACAGTCACTCTGCAGCCATTTAAGAACAAAGAATGAGATGGATACAAATTACATCCTAATGAGCCTTACCATTATTGTTTTTGTAAGGTATATTTCATATTTCTGCTGTCACAATTGGCTGGTGCCACCTTTTTGCTAGTTGCTCTGTTTTAGATAACTCTGATATTAGATGAAAACATAAATGTAAAATCTGGTGGAGGAACACTTGAGATATCTCAATTTTGGCATTTGATCAGTTGTTACAGTTCATAGGAGTGGTTTGAGTTGCAGAGTGCACACTGTAACAATGATGTTAAAAATATGAAAATGAATTGTTTAACTGGACATGTTGCTTGTCCATTGATCATCCAAGGGCACAATGGTGCTGTGTTTGTCTGGCACAACTGTGTGAGTTATTGCATTCTTTAGAGGTGGCAAAAAAAAAACCCACCTGATCACTTATTTTAAAGTATCGTTTTTAACTCTTGTTGGTATTTTTTGTTCTATTTTTTTTTTTTCTATGGTCATAAAAACTCAAGTAGTTTGTTTTTTAAATATTAAGTTACATTCCAATTCTGCTTTCTTTTAAGAGACTTCCGTAATAAAATCACGACTCCCATCAGCACAATTACAAGTTGATTTACTTTGGCATCCCCTTCTCTGCCTACAGAGACATGAATGACACACTTGACTGTTGAATGAGGCATTCAGAGACTTGAAGAAAATGAGTTTTCATCTTCTTTTAAAGTTAACCTTGTGCCAAACTTTTGTAGAGGCTGTGGAGGTGATTCTTTCATATTGCATAAATGTCACTTCCTTCATGGAGACGTTTTGAAAGGGAATTCTTTGGTCATCACATCACTTCCATTTTAGTCAGGTTTGCTCTTGACCCAAATGGAAGCAAATTACCTTTTTATTGTTTCCTAAATGAGGAAAACTTTCCTTATTATGTATAAACTATGTCAGTGAATTTGTATTTCAGACATATGAATGAGAAATTGGCTGATGAATTTCTAAAGTGGGAAAAATCACAGCAATACCTGTCTAGGAGAAATCATATATATATATATACACACGCATAAATATGTGTTATTTTTGCATTATATCAAATGATTAAAGATTATGTTGTGTGTCAGAAGGATGCCAGAGGGACTCCATAAGGCAGAAATGAAATTACAATGCACAAAAAATTGTTTTATTGATTTTCTTCTTTGTTTTCTTTGTTTTCTCTTGCAGGATTGTTCATCCTCAGAAGAATACAGCATTGCTGCAGCATTGCTGCCCCTGACCACTGCCTTCTATAGGGTAAGTTGCTATTTTAAACCACTGCTATTTTGTGGCTTTTTTACATCATATGCATTGTTAAAATGGAGAAAGGCATGACAGGAGATAAATGATGGGTAGGAAAAATCATTCTAAAATTTATTAATGTCAATGGAAATCATCAAATAGACTGCTATGGGCATTACTCCAAAAGGACATTTATTGATGTTGGGTCATGATGATGAAACATGCACCCAGAACTAAATGCAGGCTTAGAGAATTACCATTGAATTATATTTAGTCACTAAAATAATAAAAAAGAATAATTTCTGATGTTACCATGTAAAAACTATTTATTGCAGTACTACTGTGTTTAATTTGGCATGTTAAAACATACACTGGCCAATAGAATGCAATGGTCACTGTAGTACAGTTGGGCAATAAAGTACTTGGCCAAAAGTACAAATTAAGTTTTTAATCTGTGTAGTTGTTAATTTTGGAGTATATTACGAATGGATTGTTTCAACTGTATATTGGTTTTCAATTTCTTGTTTTGGTTTCTTTTTTGGGGGGGGGGAGTACATAATGTCTGATAGTGGCAAAATACAATATGTTAGTAAATACAAAAATATAAATAATGAAAATTTTATAGGTAATTATTTCAGAAGCAGAAGTCTTGTAGTATGATTGTATTTATTGCAATGTCCAAATAGAGAAGTGTTTCCACCAGTTCTAGCTCCAGTCCTGCTTTTTAGGATGTACATACCTGAGGAGATAAGTTCAGAATGTGGACTTGCTTACAATATTAAATAAACTTTGTTTAATGTCAATGTTGTTATACAACTGAGTTTAAGAAATAAGTGCTTAGTCATTGGTAATTGGTAACTGTGATATTGCAAAAACAGAGGTGGCTTTGACAGTTATCTGCACATTAATAATCCAGAAATGGAGAAATGCAGCCTCCACCTTTCAGGTGGCCCATGAGGCATTTTTGAGTAGCCAGAGGTGAAATGCAGACAGTTCCCTCCTTTGGCTGAATGGAAACCAAGGCTTCTGCAACAAGAAGCTGAGAAATCAGTCAGTCATTTTTAGTTTAAATTACATATTCTAATCAGTTTCTGGGGGTTTGTAAACTAGAAATAGATTCTGTCGTGTTATTTTTACAATAAAAATGTCAAACTTTACCAGTCACAGAAACCAGAATCATTTGTTGAAAGCAAGAGGAATTTTGAAAACCTTAAATGTGTAGAAGATTCCTTGACATTTCTTATTTAAACAAGTACTTAACAGCGTGTATGGAGCATGAAGTGACAGGGTTTTTTCTTCTTCTAATTATTTGAACTGTAAAACGTTTTATTTAAATGTGGTTTAGTTTATAGCTGTACATAATTCCCCATAATTTCTTTTAGGGAAGAGTGTAGAGAGTATTTTCATGATCTAATTTCATTTCGTTATCTAATCTAAGGTAGCATGGTGAAATGTTAAATTTTTTCATCCCAGCAAACACTTTCCTCCATCTTTACATTCAAGTTTATCTTTCTCTCTTCTCTCTATTTTGACTCCTTCAGTAGCAGAATTATTTCACATTTGCTGCTTCCACAAATACTTAATTTGAGGGAAGAGCTAATGAACTTTAGAAATTTCCCTCTTCCCAATTTATTCTTACTGCTGCATAAATTCTATATTTTTGAGAAAATTCTGCTTTCTTTTATTTTGTGTTTTATAGTTTTGCTTATGAGAATAGCCAAGAGAGTCCACATAGCTCTTTACCTGGAGAGGTACAGGGATTATTATGGGGTGTTGTAGCAGTTTGCTTAGATTCCTACCTCGGTAAAGTTTAAATTAGGCCAAAAAAAAAAAAACCCCACAGTAAAAGGGGACTTTTTAATGTAGTATCATGAGTTTTGAAATAAGCTTAAACAAGTTTTGACTTCACCATCAAGCAGAGTAAAAATCTGGATTGAATATAAAATATATTTAAGTAATTTCATCTACACACTTGTATTTTTTGGTAGGGGTAGCAAGATCTCACACCATTTCTCTCACAGAAAGTTCTCTGAAATCTTTTTTTAATAGCCTAGACTATTTAACTCTAAAAATACACTCAGGAAGCTGTGAGTCCCTGGATGGAAGAAGCATGATGAGTTTTTTAATGTGCCTGACCTGAATTAAAAATTAAAATAACCTGACTATTAACTTGCAAAAGCCAGCTGTTAATGCATAATAGAAAAAGAATTTTGTTTTTCCCAGATCTAATCCTCAGGTTCAGTGATGGTCCCCTTTGGTATGTCCCATTAGATACAATTCTTTGGCAAAAGTACTTATTTTGGCATAAAACTATTCATACTAAACACAAACTGACGTGCTGTTCAGAACATAAGATTATTACACTAGCTTTGCAGTGATTAGTTAAAATTCAGATTAACAGTTTAAGGTTCAGTCTGGATAAAACATAATTTTGAGTAAACTGATTTTTTTTTTTTTGAGTAAAAAATTATAATTTTTGGAGGATTTTTCAGCTTCTCTAGAGGTTTTCCAAATTGTGTCATAGACTAGAGTGAATATGTTCTGTCTGGCATGAACCTGTGCTCCAAAATGAAGAATTATCTCACCTCTGCCACGTGATTGAAGCAGTGCTTGGCACAGTGCACTTGTTTTATTGGTGTTTCTGTTCTCAGAGTGCCATGTTTAATGCCAGCAGCATGTTAAACCTCATTTCCCCCACCCTTTTAGAGACTGGACGATGTTCTCAGTGGCCAGGAACAGGCAGGAATTGTGCATGTGACAGTGACACAGGGTTCCCTTTGTGTGTCCCTTGGTGTCATTGCACAGGCAGAGCTCCAAGTCAAGTTAGCAGTGACAAAATCTGTAGTAAATCTAAAAGTGTAGTAGAGTTCTAAGAGCATATGGAGTTCAGTCCAGTCTGATATTTTGCCATCTATGTTTGCTGTAGTTTATGATGGGATTTCGTTGTTAGTGTAATTCCTGTTGCTGCCAGTGAAGTGGGAAAAAGAAGTTACACAACATCACAGTTCCTTAAAGGAAGGACTGTTGTGTTCATGAAATGTTAGGTTACATTTTACTTATCTAGGGCAAAGCAGAGCACAAGTGGAACAATTACCTAAATAATTCCTAAATAATTTATTGTGTTTTACTGAACATAGTGCAGTCACCAAGTGTTTGAGATGTATAAATAATGAGAAGGACGTGGTTTTGTTTGAGTTCAGCAGATAAGCCAAGAAACTGAGCAGTAGCACAACTTTAAACTTGGGGTGATGTTGGTAAGATTCTGGAATGGTTGTGTCATGCATTAGCCTTGAGGGATTTCAAAATATTTTTGGTAAAACAGCAGAAAATTTAAAGAAGGGAGCAAACTGGCATGATGTAACCCATATTGTCTTAATGCCTTTGCTTATTTAAAAACTAGTCTAGGGTATTTCTACACAAATCCAATTAAAATTACAAGAAGCATCACAGTGTGTACAGCGTGCTAGGAGCTCTTGGGATGTCTGGTGAAATTTCAGAATTCTCCCTGAAGTCTGGTGAGTGATCTATTGTGAAACTTGATCAGGCAGGATTTGATCGCCCTCTAAGTCAGAGCTGATGGGATTAAAGTCATAGACAGGAAGTCAGCACTGGTTGCATATTTGTGGCCTGGAGTAATAATTGAATTTTTCTAGAAAAAATAGTCCCAATGCTTTTTAAAATTTTTTAAATATTGGACACAAGCTGTTAGCAAAATGTGACTCATCAGTGACAGTGGACTTTGGTGTGTACTGTTAATGTCACAAAAACAAACAAATTTTTGCTTCTGGGTTAGAAAAAGGTTTTAGTTTACCCTTAGTAATACCGTTGGAATTTTGTTTAAAATTGAAACAATATAAATAAAATGTATTTATACGTGAAGATAAAAGAATTTTTCCATGTTTTCACGGTACGAATGACCCATTCTTGTTTGGTACGTGGCCACTGCTGTGGATGAAGTGGAAATGTATTCCTTGGTGCTGCACAAAAGAGGTCTTGTTCTGTGTGTGGGAAGAAAGGACAAGAGGAAAGGGATGTATTTTAATCATGTTTTCCTTTATTAACTCATCGAGGAAGACAATTTGGTGATTGCACAAGTGCCACTGTCGCATTCCCAGGGTTTGGATTCCCCGTCTCATTCTGGCTCCCTGCCAGGGCTGGCAGGATGTGGTTCTGGGGGGCTCTCAGTGCAGGCAGCACTTCCAGCCTGGACACCAGCACAGGGAGCCAAAGCTGCTCCCCCAGGCAGAGGCCACCTCTCTTGGGAAGGAGGGGAATTTAATGGAGGAGTTTTGCAGATATCCAGAAGGTTCCGTAGGAATGAAAGCGAGTTTTGATACAGAAGAAAAGAATTGCTGAGCCAGTGTGACTGGGTAACTGGAAGGCAAAGTGAGTTGGAAGGAGCTTTTATGGCTTAGAGCAAAGATAAATCCACCTCAGACAAAAAGATGTTTCTACCAAACAAAAGGATTTTCACAGGCAAAAAAGAAAGCCAGTGTTACAAGTAGAGAAAAGATCTCAGAAATTTCCACTGCAGAACAAGTCCCAGAGTTTAACATGGAACTCCTAACTCCAGTGACTGGCTACCATCATATGGTAATTTGAGCAGTTTGGATGGGTTGTATGTAAATGTAAAAGGTGTTGTGTGTGATGCTGATTGGTAGCCATTTATTAAGATGCTCTGGAATGAAAAGTTTATAATGAATTGTAACCAGAGGGGCTCCAGGACACAGGGCTTGGCCACAGCCACAGCTCTGGGCTCACCCACCACCCCCAGCTGCTGGAACCTCCTCTGTGCAATAAACAACATTTTTAGAGCTGGCTGAAGCCTCCATCTCTCCATCAGGCTCTTACACCTCTCCCTGGGCCCTCCCTGTGCAGCTGAGCTGATGTTTGACTCTCCCTTCAGTTCTTTCTTGCATCCACTCCATGTTAGACACACTGGTGTTCCCCTCGGAACCTGATGGTGCAGGTTACAGGAACATTTTCTACCCCTCAGGGATCTTCTCCAAAATTTTATGGCTAAAATTTTATTCTTGAACTGTGTATGATCATCTGTGTTCCCATACATTTGTGAATATATTCCACCACATTGCATTGCCCTCAGTAAAACAAATTGTTTGTTTGGCATTCAGAAGTGTTTGAATGCATAATAAAAATACATTATTCTGAGAGTAAAGTTTCCTCTGTGTAGATATTATGAATGGGCTTCCACATTTATAGACAAGCATTTCTTTAAATTGCATTATTCAGTGTTGTTTTTCAGAATTGCAGGTGTTTAATTTAAATTTGAGTCGGTTGTTTTTAATGGTTTGATGTATACTTGGGGAGTGCTGATCTAGTTCAGGCAAAAATAACCCAAATACAACAAAATGTCTCCCAGTTTGGATGTATTACACTCAATTTGACATTTGTCTTTTAGCACTGGAGACTGTTTTAGAATTTTTATGTGACTAAATTATGTAATTCTTGGGAGGGAGAGAGGGAAAAACTGATTTTTTAATTATTTTTTAAAAATGCTTCTAAGCCACAAAATTTCAAATAAAATTACAGTTGGATACTGATGTGAATTTTTTTGTAGAGCTTGAAATGGAATGAGAGAAATGAGTCTGCAGCTTTGCAGACTGGGGCTGGCTGAAATCCTTGGGATATGGCATCATCTGCATGGCTGCCCATTTTTCACTTGTACTCCATGTTCCTGTACCTTTGTTGAGAATGAAATAGAATTATATAAAATAGGAGACTTTTTTCAGAGTTTTTAAAAGAGCAAAATGTAGTGTAAATCATTTAACTTTAAACCTTTGAATGTAGTACAGAACATTTATTCAGGTCGTCTTAAGAATTATCCTGGCAGCATTTTCATGAGGAAAAGGATTTTGGTCCAGGGGCTTTTTTTAGAGTCTTCAAGGTGAATACAAAATTGTGAGTTAAGTAAAAAAGCAAATTTTTAAAAAAGCAAAACTGGAAGTATTTCATGTTAATGCACAAATAGAAATTATTCAAAAGTTTTCCATAGTGAAATATATGTGGTGTTTTTCACAGCACAATAATAAAATGAAAGTAATTCGAGTGTGTACTTTCCTTGCTGAAATGGATTACCAGGTTTCAATAAGATGGCAGATAATCAGTGGAACAAAGTCCTGAAATACCTGAATAAAAATGACTGCTGGACTCCAGAGCTGCTGGGTGTAGGAGAGATTCCCATTTTCACAGACAAAGGCTTTGTCTGAAGCTGAAATTCAGAATAGTTTATAATATTTTAATCATTAGCATGACCCCCCCCTCCTTCCAAGAAACACCCAATTATGTTAATTATGTAACAGGAGTTCCTGATTGGAAATGTGCTTTTTGTTGTGTAGCAGCAGCTGCCAAGTCACAGGGAGATGCCCCGGGAAAGGCTGGTGTGGAAAGGCTGTGATGGTGCTGAAGAGCTGATTGCATTTTTATGTCTTTGTCAGGCAAATTTCACAGTTTGCAGTCAGTGGAATATTGCTCCTCCTCTGCTGTGGAGAACAGTGGAATCATTTGGTACTGACATTACCTCTGTTACTTTACCACCATGTTCTGTTATATTAGTGTTTCTTTTAGAATTTGTGTCAATACCAAGGAATTGCATAAAGCTATTGCATGATGCAGTTAATTTAGAAAAACAAAATTAGTGGTTTTTTTTTTTTTTTTACATTTAACATGAGTTTTGATTTTTTAACTTCAATTTCTGTACAATTGTGATTATCCCAAGTAATTCTCATAATCATCAGCATCCTTTTAGCCATGGAAATCTAGGAAGACTTTCTGTAATGTGTTAGCTTTCTACACTAAAATATTTTCATTCTTGCACCTGGTCATTATACTTCTAAAACTTTCTGTCCTATTCTGGTGTGCTTGAATTAAAATCACTTCTACTTTAAATTTCTTCACTCTTGAATTGCTGGCTTTAATTTAGGAAACTCCCATCGTGAAAGACTTCCTTTATTGTCTTGGCAAGGAGTTTTGTCTGCTTCCATTAATTTTCTTTTTGTATCTCTATCCTGCCAGTTCTGATACTATCTTAGTCTATGGAAATGTTTTTGTGACTGAAATAGTATTAAGTAACATTATTTTTAGTCCTAAAATTGTTTTGTTTACCCATTCTCAGAATGCTAAACCCTCTAATATAGAAATGCATTAAGTTGCCTGCTTAAAAAGAACAAGGCTGTGTCATGTAATGGATAACAGGGAAGAAGCTGAACCACAAATTAATATTTACAACATTATCAAGTGTGTGTATGAGCATTATTTGCATTCCTGGAAAATCCAGGAGCCTTAATTGTGGAGCACCAGAACTGCTGGTGTTGCTTTTGTAAGAAAAAGAACAGAAAAATGAAGATACTTACCCTCAGGAGCTTACAATATGCATTTGAAAGAATATAATTTATAATAATACTTGAAGCCAGGCAGTTTGAAGCATTGGAAGGAAGCTGTGGAGTCATTATTATTGTTCATGATTGATGACAGTCATCATTATTCATAATAGTCATCATTAATGTTGGTAATTCTGTGCACCAGTAGGTTAATTAGGGCTGAGGTTTTTATAGACATGACCTAAAAGCAGGATTTTATTGACTTTTGACAGAGGATAATGTGGTTACTTGGCAGGTGCTTATGAATATGAATGGGGTCATGGAAGAGCATTTTTAAGGCAATGGTCAAAGTTTTGTCAATATTTCCAAACACTCCTCCAGTCAGAAGTTTTTATTACATCCATTAAAAGTTCTTTTCATATAAATATTGCACTTCTGTACATTATTTTTGTAAAAGCAAACATACTTTTCAAGTTAAACCAGGAACCTGAGGATCCTTGTTAGTTGTGATCAAATGGTTTTGCAGTATCCCTTGCAAACAGAGGCACCCAAATGTCATCTCTGATCCTTTAATTTTAATTTCTGCACTTTGCTTCTAAATGGATACATAATACATGCTAGAAAAATACATCTTATGTCTTTGCAGTAGAGAATATCTCACCTCCAAATCCATTTTTAGGTGGGGGAAAAAAGAAATTAAACAGGAAAGTAAAATACAACACGTTAGCATGTTAATAGGAGAGAAACTAGAGAATGTTTTTAACATGTCTTTACAAGGAATTTAGGAAATTAATTACTGTGGTAACTTTGCTCTGTTGAAGAAGCTGGCTTTCCTAGAATGATAAAATCATGGAAAACATCACTTAGCAATCTGTAGTTCCCTTCCTTAGTGGTTCGTGGGAGGAAGTTCTTGGTCAGGAAGAATAAAAAAAGGAAATTCCCCCCAATTAAAATAAGACGTAATGATAAATTTTGCAGTAAATTTATCCACTATTGCTAAAATAAGGAGAATCTTTCTGCTGCATTTCCACCATACTGGAACACATAATTTGTAACTGATTTCACTTGAGCTTGTTTTCTAGAAATGATACCTAACTCTGATTTTACAATTTTAATTTCGTTACAGCCCATCTCTTTACGTTGTTACTTCTAGGGGGGATTACAGTGTTACAGAAATTCTGATTCACTTCGAATTTTCACCATGAAAGAATTTCTGGTGGCTTAATTAAAATCTAGTAAAGCTTCTGACCTTAAAGTGAAGGAATGTAAATGAAGTAACAGAGTCCCCCATGCGTTTTCCATATGTGTCAGTTCAACTTTGCCTCCTCTTTGCTCCGTCCTTGTCCCAGTAGAGTGGAACTTTCTGCACGAAAACACAATTTCCTTCATTGAGTTCCATTTCATTGGAGCATTATTACCCCTCATGATTTGAGCAGCCTTATTTTATGTTTCCGTAAGAGGCAGAGCAAATGCTTACAGATGGTAAGGGAGAGAATTAGCTGATATATTTATGTGTATTTATTGCCTGCTTCTGTGTGAATGTCTCAGTTGCCATCCTAGGCAGCTCATCAACAATTTAAACTGACCAGAGAACTGAGG
The DNA here is from genome assembly GCA_037013685.1 of Acridotheres tristis. Classification (NCBI taxonomy): domain Eukaryota; kingdom Metazoa; phylum Chordata; class Aves; order Passeriformes; family Sturnidae; genus Acridotheres; species Acridotheres tristis. The sequence continues at coordinate 3,526,457 of CM072890.1, read as the reverse complement.
TGTCAAAACTGCTTTTCTTCCTCACACATCCAAGTGATTTAAGCCCATAATTGGAGTTTGTATCTCCTGCTCTTGTTTTCCTCCATATCCCTGCATTTTGGTTGCATTTGCTGTTTCTGTACCCTTCGTGACAGTAGCTGCAGTTGGAATTCTTGCTAGGATGCTCTTCTTGCCTTCCCCGGATTCATCTCAGCTCTGTGATCCTGTGCCTGCCCCATCAGCTCCTTGTGAGAGTTCCTAGCACTGTGGCAGTAAGAATTCCCAGGGCAGGTGTGTGCCTCTCCCCTTCCTCATGCACTGCACTCACCAAAACTGCATCTCATCACTGGGCAGAGCTGCTCCTCACAATGCCCTGTCTGTAAGGCTCTTCCACTCAGCACCTCCACAATCATCTTCTGTGTCTGTTGGGATTTTGGTTAATCCTTCAGAGTGCAAGTTCATTTTTCTTGTCCATACTTTCAGAATTCTCCATAATATTGCAGTTCCTGATTTTGTCCATCCTCTTTCTTTCACCTGAACACCTGTAGTGTGTATCTAATTTGTATTGCCAAGGTGAGATCTACTACTGTTAAAATTTTATGGATTTGCAATTTGTATTCTGTATTGTACCCGTATTACATCTTCCAAATTTGCTCATCCCATTCTTGAGGGCTATTGAGGACTATTGTTTGAATAGTTCCTTCAGATAAGGAAATGCTGCATATTGAGAGAAACTCAGAAATAGTTTGACCTGTGAAGACAGAGAAGAAGGAAATACTAATTAAAGAACTACTAGAATGAAGTGACAGAATAACTTACAGTAGTTGCTTTGCTATCCCCTTGGGGGATTATTTAGATGCTCTATTTAGCTGGGCTTTAGGTTACATATCAGATCATCAATAATTCTAAGAACCATTATTTGAATATAGATAAACCCCATAAACTTGTGAGATTTACAGGGTTTATTTGTCTCTGAGCACAGACCTGGATAACAACTTTGTTGCTGTGGGTTATTTTTGTGGGTAGAGCCAATGCCACCATTCCAGTGCACTCACAGGTGCACACTCACTGCTGAACCAAAGGATTCCCTGACTTTTTAGGAGATTTTCAAAATAACTGTGTCAAAGGTTGGAAAACTCTTCAGATGGATTCAACACTTCAACTGAGAATTTGTGAAATCTGTATCTTACCTAATGGATTTAACCCACAAAAACTTTATTTGGGAGAAAAATCAAACTATTTCTCATGCGCTTTGTGGAGTTTAACCTTATTTAGAGCTGTGAAGTTCTGGTAGGAAAATGTCCTCTCCCTTTTTTGTGAGATCTGAACGTGCAATCTTAGCTTCCTTTCTTTCTTTGTATAACAGAACTATTTAAATTTCATTATATCTCTTTGGAGAAACAAGTATGTTATTACATGTATTATTTAATGTTACAGAGAATTTTGTATTAGCGTGTATCTTTCTTGATAAATCAATGTAGAAATGTGAGGTATTCTGCATGGCTTGAAGTAGTGTCTAGTAAATTACACATGACCTTCAGGAATCTAGGATTACAGACCATGAGTAATTAGATGTTTAAGTGACTTTTGCCAGAAAATGTATACAGTAAATAAAGCTCCATCCAGAATTACATCCCATTTGTGCAAAATTCTAGAATTCTATTGCCCTCTGCTGGTTTAGTGCACCTGGCTGTGATTTGGTAGCGCTGAATTATGAGTGAATTGACCTTCCTTTTATTTTTCATGGTGAAATATTAGTAGATAAACAGTGTAATGGACCACTTTACACTCATTTTATTTTAAGACAGAAGTCAGTCTTGAGTCTGGTTTGGTGGCTTTCTGAAGGTAGGAGAGGGGGAAATTTTTTTTTCTTCTTTCTTGCCGAGATTTTCAGGTTGGAGACGAAACTCAATTTAGTATTTCACTTTTTTTTTTTTTTCTAAAGCAGTAAAATAGAAATTAACAGAAACTTTGCAGCTCTTCCTTCATGCTTTTATGACATTTCCCCACATTTGTGTGCACAATACGTGTGGGTATAATTTTATACTTTAGATCAAATAGGAAAGCCATTCATTGAAATGAATTTTTTGACTGACGTTATCCATACAACACACAGTCAGACTTGAAAACATATTCATATACAATTATACTTGCTGGAGTATGTGCATTTTTAAAGTGAAAGAGGGTAGATTTAGAATAGATAATAAAAATAAATTGTTTATTGCAAGGATGATGAGACATGAGGGAAGGTTGCCCAGAGAAGCTTTGGGTGCCCCATCCTTGGGAGTGTCCAAGGCCGGGTTGGAGCACCCTGGGATAGTGGAGATGTCCCTGCCCATGGCAGGGGGTTGGAGCTGGATGATCTTCAAGATGCTGCCAAGCCAGGCCAGGCTGTGATTCTGTGACAGTGCACACAGGGCAGGGTGGGATGTAAATAAGGCTCAGTCCTGCTGGTCAGTCAGTGAGGCTTGATCCTGGGGGACAGCTTTGAAATCTTTTTGGGTTTGCCAGGATCTGTGTGTGCACAGCATAGATGTGACTGCAGGACTGGCTTGTAGTGTAATTAGTGGTTTGTCTTTGTTTTCTTCTGCCTTCACTCAGTTTTAATCCTTAAAGGAGGTGGATTTCTTGTTCAGACTTGGTTGTATATTAAATCTTATCTAAAGTACCAAGAGTTCTTCAGCATTTCTAGCTGCCAGCTAAAAGTGAGCAAGATGGAGGTGAATTGAGCTGGTTACAAGGCCTTCCAAAGCCAAACAGTTCAATTAAAAGGTAACACCTTTATTATTTATACTTTTGACTCAATAACCAAACACTCGTGACCCGCACTGTGGGATTTTCTATCCAACCAAAAACTACTACCTGAAACTAGGAAGGAGGAGGAAGAGGAAGGAACAAAAATAAGAAAGAGACAATGCCCAAGAACCTCCATCTTGTCCCATACCATTACTATATTCTAAAACCCCAAACTCAAAACCCATGTGAAATCACACACTTCCATTCTAACTACACCCCCGTGATTTTTAACTCCATCACTCAAATTTTGGAATCCTTCTCCAAGGCCTCAGGTCAAAAGCAGTGTTCTCCTGGGGGTCAGTGCCAGAAAGCACAGAAAGTTCAAAACTCCCAGGCTTCAGGGTTCCAACATCTTAGAACATGTTTCTGTGTAGAATTTGGTTTGCATCCCTTGGGCAGCTGTTGCCTGCAGTTCCCACTCCAGATGTGCAGTAGTTGCTGGTGTTTGTCTGAGCAGCTCTTTAAAGTGGCAGTGCCACTGGGTCCTGATGATCTCTAACACTTGCAGCTGCCAGGGATAGCTGTGGGCAGCAGAGGGGAGGGAGAGCTTTGGATGCAAAGGTGCTGCAGCAGCTTCCTCCCAGGGCAGCTGGAAAACCCCCAGGCAGTGATTCCTGGAGGAGCTGGGGAGGAAGCTGCTCTTTGCATTCAGCATCCTCCTCCTCCTCACTTGTCCTGCTTCATTTGCTCAGCAAATATATCCAAACCAATAACTCAGGCTGTCAGTTGGAGACAGAAATACACTTTATTTCTGAAGTAAACTGGATTTCTCTAAAAAATAGTGCACTGTTGAGTTTTCCCCTTCATTTCCATAACTGAGCGACATGCAGCAAAATCCTGTGAGAAAAGAGTGGTTAGGTATATTCATACTTTGATTTTTATACTTTATGGCTTGAAAATAATTTTTCAACTTCACAATCAATAGCTGTATCCTTTGCTTTGCTATAATAAACTTCCTTCTTTAAGCTTTTGTGGTGTAAAGAGTAGTGACTGCTGAGTGACCAGCACATAATGTTACAGAAATGTTCTTTGAGGGCCTGGACCCCACAGCAACTTTGGGAGTCTTGGAACTGGTGCATATTTCTTACTGAGCTGCAAATATCATTTTCACAATCAGAAGTATCCAGTGTCAGGAAACAGGGAAAAAACTCTTAGCCAGTACCTCTCAGTAAGGTGGAAATAATGGAAAGATAATTCCTGAATTCAGGAACCTGCCTTGGACACAAATCCCAAACCTACCTTGTGTTTTCCCAAAATGCAGTATATAATTAATTATTTTGATAGGGGTAAGGTCTGTTTCATCTGGAATTTAGGAAGAGAGTGTTCAGGGTTTTTAAATTTCATTAATCTATGTAAAGAACTTAATATCCTTTGCAGAAGTTAACTGGTTTTCTGTTGGTTGTTACAATTTACACCTCAATGCTCTTTCTGTCCTACTGACAGCTTTAGAATAAGGACTTCATCAGTTCAGAACTATTTTTTATTATTTTCTTCTGGGGTCTCTTTTAAGCTGTCAGTCCCTAAATCCTCCCTTATAAGTAGGAAATTCTTTTGCTGCCTCCTGCATTCATTCTGTCTGGCAGGAGTGAGTTATTGGGACAGTGAGAACAAACACAAATATTGGTGTAGTTTAGCTGCCCTGTGGAGAGCTAGGTGAAGATATGTTTTATATATGTAGTATTTCTTGATGGAAAACACCAAACTACTGTTCTATTTAAACTGGAGAAAATCTGAGCAAATTCTTTTGAATGCAGCAGTAAAGATTTGGGTGGGTTAGATGAGTTTCCATTCTAGGGAAGTGGGCTGACTAAGCACTCTCTGCATAGGGAATATAGACACTGCAAACTTCTGTTTGTACCAAGAGTATTTTTAGTCCATGGATTTAGGCTGCAGAGGAACAACAGTGTGCTTCTTGAGGCTGGTATTCTTACTGCTGCTCTTACAAACAAACTAACCCAAACAAGAAAAGAATCCAAAATGATTTTGCCCAAAATAACTGGCAGAGCCAGGAACTGCAAGTCCTGATTTTGATTCTGTGCTCTGGCCACTATCAGGTTTTGCCATTTGTTTCAACACATGCAGGTGATGAGAAGGATAATATTTATGATGATATTTATGATCACTGAGCTTTTTTGATGTGTTTTCTTTCATGCTTTTGTAAACAAAGCTTTTTTATTTGGTCTAGGAGTTATTGTCAATGTTGATTTACGTTATTATGTTTGAACATAAATCTCCATTGTTTAAAAATTATGTTTTGTACATGGCTGTTCATGGTTTTAAATTATGAGCACAGGAAGAGCATCTAAAAGCCCCTCAGCTTTCCTGTCATGTTTGTCCCCATGTGAAAATCATTTATCTCATTTTTATTTCTTTAGACCCAGGGTTAGGAGCTTAAACTTCCTTTCGAGTTTGTGTCAAAGATCACCCCTTTTCTACCCAGTTTACACAATTACCTGATTTGGGTTGAGGCATCAAAGGCAACTGAAGGGGTTGGTAGTCAGTTCACTTCTTTGTGTGCATTTACTGCACAAATTGATGTGAGTTAACCCTACCAACTAGCTAGGCCTGAAGAGACTTTTTTTTTCCCTTTCTCTTTTTGTTTTTCCTTCCCCTTTTACTTTCCTTTCCCCTTTTTCCTTCCCCCTCTTGACATTCATACTCCCTTTTTGCAGGTCTGTTGTGACTGGGATTTCAATCCCAGTGAAAAATCAATAAATCAAAGTAAAAGTTATGATGTGGATTTAGCACTAACCTTTGCTTTCGAGCTAAGTTATCCACATTTTTATTGCACGATTTACCCATCATCCAGATTCCTCTGAAACACAGGTTTGGTGCATCTGGGGTTTGAGGTAGGTCAGTGATTGGGCCAGATCAATCTGTGGGCCTTTTGCATGATGAGGTTTTTTCCAGGGATTGTCCAGCAATCCCTCCAGAGATCAGTAGGACATGGTTTGTGCTGAGCTGTTCTGGAATTAACAGCTGGATCAGTGATCATTTCCTGTGACCTGCCAGCAGCTGCACCACATCTGAAACCTGGGCATTAAACAAACATCTGTCTGCTCTCTCAGTCTGCACTGAAGAAACCAAGTCACATTTAACATTACCTGAGTAGGTGTAGGTTTCTTAACAGGTTACCAAGAAATTTTGATGAAATTCTGCATGAGCAAATCAAAATGATGCTTTTAGATGGCTTAAGCACAGGAAGGCACTTCAATTGGGTAAATTTTATTAGCATGCCACATAGCTTTTCCTCAAATAAAGAATTTTCAAGAACCTTTGATAGGGAATAAGTGCATGGCACATGATCAGGACTTGCAGTTCATGCTGTACTTGGAAGAGCATCGTGAGGAAAACACAGTTTGAAGAATTGCAAAACTGGAAATCTGTAAACCAGACTGCAAAATTTTTTGATTGTAATTTCCTATCCTCCATTTGAATGCCCAAATGCCAGCTAGGGAAGTATTGTAAGTACTGGCTGTTCTGTACAATTCTACAATTACAAATATGAAATGGAGTGGTATCCATGCTCTCCAGGAAAGTGATTCAGAACATAATCACTAAAGTACAATTTAAGTTGTAGATATAGTGTGTTTCAGGTATGGGGAGCATTGTGAGTGATAGCCATTAAATGAGGCACCCAGTAATGTACTTTGTTCTTCAGAAATAATCATAAGCACAAATTCAGATGACCTGCTTCTTTACTACATGCAGTATACAACACATTGTTTTGTGGCCTTGTTTTTTCAAAAAGTAAGAACATATGAGAAAGGATTTCATTCTTCATTATTCAGGTCATTGAAATAAATTTCCTTTCTTTATATGTGGTTATCAAGAATATTAAACAACTCCCTGGGAGGCTAGTGCAACCTAAATAAATAGATGTACTTGAAATAAATAGCTCGTTCATAATGACTAATGCTGTAACAATTCTGAGTTTGTTTGAGACTTTCCAGTGATCCAGACCCTTGTGACTTCAAAGAACATACCCAAATTAGCACTCTTTCAGGAACTGCATTTGGGTCACACAGTTCAGTAAATAACACTAAAGATAACGATTTATCTAATCTGCTGTTGCAACAAATGCAGTTTATTGGAAGGACTCAGTTGGCACTTATTATTACTTAAAATTTCATTACTACAGTTCTAAATAAAATGAGAAATCGTTTTCATCTGTTTGAATACTGATTCTATGTTGTACGACCAGGTTATTAAAAATACTGTGGTTTATTGGCAAGGAAGATGTTTTATATTACAAATGTTTTCTGTACTGTTATCTCAAAATTCTTACCTCGATTCTCATTTTTCTACTCTGAATCAAGAAAACCGTGCCCTGCACTAGCATTAAACTCAACCTCCCTGTGTGCTGATCTCTTGAGTGGCACAGGACTGGAGATCATTTCTCTATCCCATATTGCAGTACAAAAGTTGATATATTAGTATATATATGAATCACATATATACACACACGTGTGTGTGTGTTAGTTCTGAATTCATAGCTTTCAAAGAAATGGAATAATAGGAATGATTTGTCAACTTTGCACATTTTTTGCTTTCAGAAATTAGCACCTGGGGTTAGTCAGTTTGCTTACACCTGTGTCCAGGATCATCCTATCTGGACTAACCAGCAGTTTTGGGAAACAACTTTCTACAGCAACGTGCAAAATCAAGTTCGCTCCCTCTACCTTACAGCCAAAGATGACAACCATGCAGTACAGTTGAAACAAAAGGTAGGAAAACACATTAAAATATTAAAGTAATATTTTTACTCACATATTAATTGTCTCCTAGGTTACAGAGAGTTAAATTAGGGTTTTTCCAATTTTATGTGTTTTTCTTTCATTTTTTCCCATATTACACAGTGTACAATAGCATGAGAAATAATCGAAATTTACATTTATCTGCAAAGCATTATAATTTGATATTAGCTCAACTTAATGTGGAAAAAGCATTTGCAAGACACCTAGTCGTTCATTAATTTAACATCAGGCTTCAGGTCACTAATATGAGCTGCCAGATTCCTTTATTCTGCTTTGACTCTGTGCCATCTACCTAGTTTGCTTTAATCTAATGCTAGAATTGGACTCCAACATATATAAAAACATGAATGTTTCAGCTGGTCTGGAAACTATTTATATAAAATCTTCCCTCACCTGAACATCCTAGGAATCTGGAGAATATTGCCAGCATTGAGCCATGAGCTGCATGTTATTTCTCAATCTGATTTATGGCTTGTTCTTATTTGAGCTAAGTGGATAAGCTGAGGAGAGCAGCTATGTTAAAATCAGTAAACCACTCTGAAGAAGCTTAGAAGATTGGATGTCATAAAAACGACCTTAAAGGCACTGTTGTTATTTAGATCTGTCCACATTGTGCTACCGGTGCATTTCAGTAAACTGCTCTCAAAGCTCAGTTCCCATAATCATAACTCCCCTTAAACCCTATTGAGGGTAGTTATTTGCTCTTTTTTTTAAAATGAATCTGTAATTTAAGTAACTGAAGAAGCAGTTGGCAATTTAATAAATAAAGCTTTGGCTAAGCATTGTTTTTTAACAAAAAAAGAGTAGCTTTTTTGTAGCTTTATCATTTCTTCCATGTCTTTATGTAAATATTTATGTCAATGTAATGTAGCTTTATAATTTCTTTTATGTCTTTATATTCCTTTCTCTGTCTCCTAGGAGAAGACTGCAGACCAGGATAAGACAGCAATGGACCTGGCTGCTGAGCAGCTGAGGCTGTGGCCAACCCTTAATAAACAGACCCAGCAGGAGCTGGTGCAGAATGAGGAAAGCACAGTTTTCAGCCAGGCCATTCATTTTGCCAACCTCATGGTCTACCTGCTGGTACCACTGGATACAAGCAAGAACAAACTGCTGAGAACATCAGCTACTGGGGACTGGGAGAGTGGGAGCAACAGCATTGTCACCAACAGGTGAGTGTGCAAGGCCACTGCTCATCCAGCAGGATGGGTACATGGCTGTGCTCTACATTCCACATTGTTTCAGCATCTCCACTTCCTTTCAAGTTAGAAGTTTAACATGATTCCTCTCGAATAACAGAACTTTGTCTGGAGTGGTTTACTTCCATTTAAAGGAACATTGGATTGTCCCAGTAAGAATTTTTAATCTAGTAATGCAGATGCTGAAGACAACCATGGGGTTTGGTGAGAAAGAAAACAGCAGCCCCAAACCCACTCTGTTAGGTTTTTTATAACCACTGTATGAACCTAAAATCAAGAAAGCATTTGTATAGCATCTATAAAATCAGCATTTCTGTGCAACAGCTGCAAAGGAGGAAAGGCACTGAGGTCACAAAAAGCAACAGGGCTAAACCACAATGGCAAAGGTTAAATTACTAAGGAAGCAGTGGGAGTGTAACACCAGTTCCATTCATTCCCTAGCATGCAAATCCAGGACATTTCATAACAAGCCTTCCTCCCTTTATGTTTATTGTCTTCATTGTCACCTCTCTGTACAAATTCTCACTTGATAAAATTACAGAACACTGTGTGAGAACACTGGCATCAAGTAAAAGATTATCAGGATGAAACTCCCCATGGAGTTACTCATTTGTGCTGATGACACAAGTTTAATCTCAGGCATTAGGACATGCTCAGTAGACTGTTTGTGGTGTGTGTTGCAATCTATGAATTTGGCCCCTAATATTATTATGGGAGGCATTTTTAGACATTCAAAGTACATCTCCCACTGATTTGCTTGCTTATCTAATGCACAAAATTTTTTTCTTATGATCTTTTTAGCTTTTGATTGCTTTGCTCTGCAACCTAAAAATCCATTTAATGTATCTTTCTCTATGCAACTGAATATTTGCCTACCACGGGTTGCAAATACTTTACTTGATTTTATGAAGAGAAGACATAGAACTCACTTCCAAAAAGCTGTTTCCTCTTCTGAGCCTATCTGTGCTGGACTCGTGGAGAGAAAATTGTCCTATTCATGAAATTTTGACAATGAAAGTACAGTGTAATTGTGGTACCACCATATGCTTTTAGCAAGGTGTGCAAATTATAACTAGAAAAAAACCCCCACAGCTTCTCAGTGCCTATCCAAGCGTCAGATGTGCATCACCAGCTGAACTGTTGACACTTGTTTCTGCTTTTATTGCTGCCTCCAGCATTGCAGGCAGCGTTGCAGAGAGCTACGACACGGAGAGCGGGTTTGAGGACTCGGAGAACAACGACGTGGCAAACGCAGTCGTGCGCTTCATCACCAGGTTCATTGACAAGGTTTGCACAGAAAGTGGGGTCACACAGGATCACATCAAGGGTCTGCACTGCATGATACCAGGTAGGAATTGTCACAAAAAGGTGCTTTATAGTCTTTATTTTTTTTCTTTTCCTAATTAAACAAATGCACTTTCTAATTTGGGTTACCTTCAGCTAAGTTAAAGTGTTGGATTTCTTTCCCAGACTGAAAGTGCTGTTGAATCTCAGGTTCCTTGATGTCAGAATGTGAGAATTGCAGAATTATCAGAGTTTTAATTACAGGGCAGCTTTCTCTTTCACATTGTATGAGACTGCATTTATGGTGTTCCTGCTTTCCAGGCATTGTAGCAATGCACATAGAGACTCTGGAGGCTGTCCATCGTGAGAGTAGGAGGCTCCCACCCATACAGAAGGCAAGTGTTATGAAACATATTTGTATTCTTTACAAGTATTAGAATCATGAAATCTAGTCATCTTTTTATCTTCTCTCTCTCTCATAATGTTATGAGGAAATATCAAAACGTTAGAAGAAAATTTCCACCAGTGATAAATAAAGTGCTTGGCTTTGGTCTCATGAAATGTGAAACCAGCAGAGCCAGACTTCTGATCATAAACAAGCTGGTGCATGCCCACTGCTGTTTGAGACCCATTTCTCTTCATTGTGTCCAAACTCCATCTCCCTTCTTTGGGACTCTAGTGTCATAACAATTTTGTTTTTAAGCTTTTAAAACCAAATATTATTACTAGCCTGAGGTATAACACTGATTTACACTTACACTTCCAATTTTTTTTTTGCATCAGCCCAAAATTCTACGGCCAGCTTTACTGCCAGGAGAAGAATTTGTCTGTGAAGGTCTCCGTGTGCTGCTGGATCCTGATGGCAGAGAGGAAGCCACGGGAGGACTGCTTGGAGGTCCTCATATCCTCCCTGCTGAAGGAGCTTTGTTCCTTACCACTTACAGGATTATATTTAAAGGCACTCCTCATGATCAACTGGGTAAGAAAATCCAAGCAGTGATAATTGTGGTCCTTCAGATAGGCAGGATTTTGAGCTGGCCTGTCCACCTATTCAAGCATCAACATCATTAAAAGTTTTTTTTCAGATGCTGGAAGCAAGTGAAAGGAAAAATATTCCTGACTTGGTATTCTATCTAAAATTATTGCTTGGAAATAACAGTATTTTCTTAATATGTCAGGTCTTCTGAATGATTATTTTTCATGATTTAATATGTGCCGTTTCTAAGCAGCTTGGCATTCAGAAGTATAAATTTATTTTGGAAAGTTCATGGTCACATATAAAGATATCAAAGTATATAATTTCTGTTTATATATTGCATTATAAAATCTGAATAAACTTGAAGTTGTTTCTTTACCCCCTACCGACCTAGTTTTTGGGGGTGCATTTCCATTATGTAGAAAGACTCAGAAGGAAGGAGAATATTTGGCTGAAATAGAGTAGAAATTCAGATTACAAATGATGCTTCAGGAATTTGCCAACTTCTCGGGTACTTTGCCTGAAATTCACCCTGTACTCACGTTTCTATGTGCTTATTCACCCTTTTTGGCAGTGTGAGCAGGGCAGGGCTGGTGCTGTGCTCTGACAGGGGGGTGTGTGTGTTGTGTCCTCAGTGGGGGAGCAGACCGTGATCCGCAGCTTTCCCATCGCCTCCGTCACCAAGGAGAAGAAGATCAGCATCCAGAACCAGCTGCAGCAGAGCATGCAGGAGGGGCTGCAGATCACTTCAGCCACCTTCCAGGTAAAAGGAAGTTTTGTGAAAATTGACGTGGCTGCAGTCAGCTCAAAATATTTACGAGCAGCACTTTGCCCTGGTGTTTGTGAAGAGTCTCGTTTTCTGCCCCAAAAGGTCAACAGACAAGGCAGAGCTCAGAGAAACCCTGGCATTTCTTGGCCCACTTGATATTTACAGAAGGTTGCTATTTTCACATTGGATTACTTTCACTGCTTTCCTCACCTATTTTGGAACCAGAGAAGGTCTGGTTTGGGTCCAGAATCCCTTGGTGTAAGTAGAGGCTCTGGGAGGCTGGTGAGAACCTGCTTTCTCTCTCCTCCTGCTGCATGGAATCAATATGGAGAAGCTCTGAGTATTGCTTTCTTCACAGCTCTTCACCATCTTTCTGTTAAAATCCATGGCAGAAAGTCATGGGATGTCACACATGGAAGCTGCACTTCCCAGGAGTCTTTAGGGTAGAACCAATAAGATCTTGAATTTTCTGTAGGATCCCCATCGATGTGTTCAACAAAAGTGTGTATTGCAGGGCAGTTGATAGAGATGGACTTGTACAAATTAGGAATCTTGAAGTCTTCCCTGAATTTTCCTTCTTGGTTTTGATCTTAACTGTGCTCAAACCCTAAGAGATCAAAAGCTGCAAACAAAGAATTTTATATCATGGACTGGAAATAGACTGCAGGGCTTAAGATATGAAATACTTTTCTGGGTTGACTGACTGCAGAAGCTTATTTTCATTGAGGACAATAACTCCAACATTTGAAAATATAACAAAATAACATTTTACTAGATCCTTACAATAATGAACATCATTTAGCTAATCATCCTTCAGTATCCTCTTCAAAAGCACAAAATTAGGAATGCAAATGAGTAAAACAAGCAAAAAAAAGAGTTGTTCTTGTGGACTTTTGAGAGGACTTTTATTTTCCAGAAATCTTTTTACCAGAATACTTAGCATGCTTCAATGATGTGATAAATACAGACACAGCTCAGTGTTTTCAGAGCTGGATTCGGGTCAAACATCATCTTTGCTTTTGTTTAGCATAGTTTTGTATTAGGTTATGAGAACAAAAACAATCCACAAACAGTTTCTTCCCTGTCCCCTATGTAACAGCCAGGGTTCAACACAGGATGAAATAGCCCCTCCCCTTTGTTTGTTAATTATGATTCTCAGATGGGTTGGTGTGCAGCTATGCTGTTTGAAATCTTTAAAACTTCAGATCAGTGTAACCCCAAAAGACTGAAGAGCTCCTTTCAAGGAGGTCCTACAACAACAGAGCCATTAGTCATTTGGAAAGTATTTACAAAACAAGTGAAATTGGAAAGGCAAGGATGAAATGCACCTCCTAGATGGCAAGCAAAGGAATTTAAAAGGTGTCTAGGTATGCACTCAGAAATAGAGTTCTAGGATATTTCTTTGTTTGCTTTCTCCACATTCTTAGAGTTCTTTTGGGCCTTTTTATGGATTCCGTATTTTCTGTCTCTTATTTGTTTTGCCCGAATTGTTGACTTCCTTTCAGTGGATGATGATTGGATGGGATTTTTTTTTTTTCCCCCAGAACCTTTAAAAAAAAGCATTTTTAGTCAAGTGGACAGATCAGTGTTGAATAGCACAAGGTTATTTCCTTTTTAAGGAGCAGATTTCACGATGACATTTTTGTTACTAGCAGTTTTCTATACTTTGCAAGGTGAGGCCAAAATTAGAACGTCTAAGTAATAGAAATAGAATGGTTGTGACATATGAATGCTGAAATTGCTGGCTTGCTGAGTCTTTGAAGTGCATTACCAACCTCAGTTCCCAGTGTAGGGGCAGAGCTGGCAGATGATTTCCCAGCTAAGCTGTCCCATGTGACCAGAATTTGAGCTTTTGGAGATGTCTTAGCGCCAGCACTACGACTTGGATTTACCAAAATATTTTGTATTTGACCTTACGAGAATTCCAGATGCTGCCTAGTGAAGATACCTTAGTATTAGGACGTAAATTTAAAATAGGAAATAAAAAATTCTTTAAAATGTGTAACAGCCATCAAAATAAATGAGACATATGTACATATATCTGTGTTTTCTGGACGGCATTATACTGTGAAAGTATGGCAATTCTGCTACTATATTTTAGAATCTTTCAATTTCTGAATTTCTCAAATTGCTTTCCAGTTTCTAACATGTCATGTCTTTAATACACAGCTAATTAAAGTAGCATTTGATGAAGAAGTAAGTCCAGAAGTGGTGGAAATATTTAAGAAACAGTTGATGAAGTTCCGTTATCCTCAGTCCATCTTCAGCACTTTTGCCTTTGCAGCTGGCCAAGCAGCACCACAGATAATTCTACCAAAACAGAAAGAGAAGAACACTTCATTCCGGTACAGCCTTTTCTTTTTTCTTCTCTGTTCTATTTTCTGGTCTTTTTTTATTTTCTTTTCTTTTTTCTTGTCTTTTTTCTTGTCTCCTCTTCTCTTCTCTTCTCTTCTCTTCTCTTCTCTTCTCTTCTCTTCTCTTCTCTTCTCTTCTCTTCTCTTCTCTTCTCTTCTCTTCTCTTCTCTTCTCTTCTCTTCTCTTCTCTTCTCTTCTCTTCTCTTCTCTTCTCTTCTCTTCTCTTCTCTTCTCTTCTCTTTGCTTCTCTTCTCCAAATGCCTTGAACCAACCTGACAGCTCTGCACAAGTGGAGATCATGTCAAAATAAGTGATTGCTGTTTTGTATCTCTTTGTATTTCCCGAGTAAGTGATAGATTAGTAGGATACAGATATTTATTTGGGGTAGGAATTATATTATTTATCTAAACTTCTGGCTGCAGATTTGAAGGAGCACCTTATTACATTTTGAAACACACAAAATGGAAGTAGCATCTTGAGCTATGCTACCTCAAATGGAAATAAGATTGTGTATTACTTTATAATTAGTGGCCTAACCACTTATAGCCTACTATGGATTAGGATTGATTTTACTCTCTGCATTTGCCTTCCTGGTTTTTAATTTAGAGTTTGAGCTTTGGGTCCTCTTTCGAGTTTTATCTTACATTTCAATTTTTACTGGACCATTTGCATCATTAGTCAATTCCAGAGTGGTAGCTCCTGTGATTCTCTGTTGATTAGTGCATTGTTGACACAGGAAATAGAATCCCAAGCTAGTCATGAAATCCTAAAACTTAAAGGTAATTTCTGTCTTTCCTGCCTTTACTTTGGCAACTTTCTAGATTTGTCACATTACTAGCAAAATAAAAAAACCTAAAGAAAGATGATATCTGCTTATTCATTATCAGCAGAAAAAAAGGACACAAATTTATCTCGAAGTAATACAATTTTTGTTTAAAAGTTAATACAGAAAGCAATTTTTCTGAAGTTTATAACTGTTTGTATTAAGTGAAAAATAATGAAATCCAATTTTTTTTGCGTTCTTCGTAGAAATCCATAAATGCTATCAGGCAGAATCAGATGAATCTTCCCAAACACTTTTGTTGTTTTGCATTTGTAGCACCTTTTCCAAAAGCATTGTGAAGGGAGCAAAACGTGCTGGGAAGATGACAATTGGGCGCCAGTATTTACTGAAGAAAAAAACAGGCACCATCGTGGAGGAGAGAGGGAATCGGCCTGGCTGGAATGAAGAGGATGATGTCTCTGGTAAGAGTGGGACTTTTTTATCCATGTTGTTTAATAAATCTGTCCTGCTATGTTTCCATTCTGGTGTATTGAATGAGAAATGCCTTCAACAAGGAATTGAAGGGTTTTCCTAGGCAGGAAAGAGAAGGGTTTCAAATCTGTGCACTTAGTGAGTGTTTGCAGTGAGAAGAGGAAGTTGACTTAGGTCAGTGGTACAGCAAAATACTAGATTATTTCTTAATTATCAAACTATTTTAGATATGATATCTTTTCGATCATTTTTACATCCTGCTAGTGGAGATGAAACAGCACAGAGGCTGCAGCTTCCATTTATCTCTAGACATGTGACATCTGCAGCTAGTGTGTGTGGTGGGAAAGCAGTAACTGGTGAGGTGCAAGAATGAGCAAATTGGAGACTATTGTGGATGTGGAACTGACAAATTATTTCTGAAAGCAGCAGAGCTCATTACTACTGAAAATACCACTTCCCATATTTTTGGTTGAAATTATTTTGGGGTAGAAGGTAGAAAGGGGTTTGGGCACTTTGTGCAGTTTGTGTGATGGGGTGGAGTTTGACTTTCCCCGAAAAGCCTCTTTTCCTCCCATCTGCTGCTCTCTGTACATCCTTATCTGGACCACTGCTAATTTATAATAAACCACTAGAGGGAACCAGATTCTCCTGTACATAAACAGGTGTTGTTTTGTCAAAGCATTCTTTCTTTTAAAAAAAAGTAGGCATCTGAGATAATGAAGTGTTCTTCAAACATTGATAATTTCTTCCAAACATCAAACAAGCCGAATTTTCCTGTTGCATGTTTGGTCACTGAGCAAGGCAACTCATGTGACTTAGGAGCAGAGGAATGAAAGTTGTCTAAAACAGGACTGAAGCCTCCGTTCCCTCTGAAATGGAAGAAAACCATTCCAGGCAAGCTTAAAAATAGTGTTTCTCTTCTTTAATTCCAGATAAAATGATGAGAAATAGGCAAAAAGAAAAGTCTGGAAAACACAGAGTGTCTTTAGAGTGCTGAAAAATTATATTCTTAATTGAATTTCCAGTATCTTCCTGCAGTGCTGAGTTAGCACGTGTTGTGATGCTGCACGTTCTTTGGGTCAGAAGCAATTCTGTACCTGGGTGATTCTGGGTGATTTTCCATCCAGAGACACCAGGCAAGTCAAACCTGTGTATTCAGTCTCCTGATGAGGAAGTTTGAAGAGTTTTTGCATTGCTGGTATACAAAACCAACAGTGTTCTTCCATGAACACGGGTGCTGTATAAGATTAGTGATAGTCACTTTTTTCCTTCCCTAAAAAAAACCGATGAAATTATAACTTGTGAGCCTTTATGCCTGCTGCTTCTCTGTTCCTCATAGGTGTTTGCCTAACTTCTTCCTAAAAGCTTTCAAAGGTGGAGCTTCCACAACTCTAGGCAGCTCATACTAATACTTAAACCATCCTCAGTGCTTGAGAAAAGCAATTTTCTGAGATTCAGGACTAAACATCATCTTGCTGAAATTTAAACCCTTCATTTCTTACTCTGCCACTGTATACATAGAGAAGACTCCCCTCATTCTGATTGCAATGCATAATGTGTTTATGATCTATTGTAATATTTTTCTGTTGTTTTCTGATTGTTAAACTATGCAGTTCTTTCAGTTCTTTGTTTATTAGTCTTGATGAACTTCTGATCATCTTCATTGCTCTTTTCTCAGGCTTCTTTAGGTGCTCCACATAGAACCTGCAATGTGATTTCAAAAGCTGGGCACAGTACTGGAGTTATTAGTTGTTGCCAATTAACATCTCATTTCCCTCAAATTCCTGCTCATCTCTTCATTTTCAGTTTACAATCTCTCAATCATTAGTAAATTCTTTTTCTTACAGTGGTCATATGTGTGTGTTCAATGAAAGAAGAGACTGTGAAACCTTCTTTTGAAAATAGTCATATCTCAAGAACAGTAAAACAGAGGGATTATTCCTTATGTTTTCAAAATCAAATAAATCATGTTAAACTTCAGACAGCAAAATATCTTCATCTCCCTCTTCAGATTAAGGACATGCATGGGGGCTCTTATATTTAGTTTTTTCTGCACAGGAGAGTGTTTTGCAAAGTCTGATCACCAATGTACCTGCTTTCATGGGAGAAAAATCCATTTAGGAAAAAATATTTCACAAAATGTACCCTCATCTTGAGTCAGTTATAGCTTTCCATTCAAAACTGTTAAATACCAAGATTTGGTATGACCCAAGAAAATTTTTTCTAAAACCCATTTAAATTCGTTTCTCATTAGTACACTTCATACTTCAGATGTTTTGTCACTTCTTTTTACCATGGCAAATATGACAAAAGAGGAAAAAGAGGAGAGATCCAGAATGTTCAACTTTATTATTTAGATCAAATAGAGAATTTTTTTTTCTTTAGCTGAAAGGGCAAAGAAAATTTTTCATTTAGCTTTTATGCTAAGATGCACAGAAAAAAAAAAATCATAGAGCTACTACTCCTGTAAATTCTGAATGTTGTCTACTGCCAGTAAAATGTTAATTATAGCCTAATTTTTATTTTCCAAGTAAGTTTAAATTCCAGTTTTATGAAGTCCTGTTTCAAGTTTAAATCCTCATATACTCTTCAGTGCCTCATGCATGAAGAAATGCTTCTCATATGCACATATTTCAATGCTTGAGGTGGTAGCAAGTAACTGATACATGCTGTGAGCAGTAAATCTGCTCTCACAAGTATTTGCAAGTGGTTGAAAGTGTCACTAATAGGCAGGTGGCAGGTTTTGTACAAAGACCTTGCTTGACTTGAATTTCAGAGTAGTTTGAACTTGTGACATAGTTTTTTTTTATCTCTCATGGCTGAAGTTTTTTGTGCTTTGGAAAGGGCAGCTGATGCTGCACGGCTGAAGAAAGGTCCTGCCTGCCACTGAAATGAGACATTGGGAACCCAGCAGGCATCTCTTGTGAAATGACAACACTGGGCTGAACCAAGCCTTAGAAACATTGTTACCTCTTCTGAAAATAGCTAAAAATAAAAATTGTGTTGTTTGTTTTTATCTTGAACATGTAATGAATCTTTAAAAAATGTGTAAGTTGGTAAAGAAAGATTATCTGTGTTCAGTTCAGTTCAAATGAATATGTGAGATAAATTTCTCTGAGATTTTAGCTAGAGAGATGTCAGCTGTGCCAGTCACAGTAGGTAACTTCGTGCTGTAATCAGGTTTGCTGACTAAAATACTATTTTAGTGTTTGTAAATTTGGTAAACTATGGTTTGCCTGTCCTGGATCTTGCCATTCATCACTGAGAGCAGGACAGAGTTGTTCAGGAGAAAGGAGCATTGTTGGCTGTGTACCTGCTGGCCTCCCCAGTAAGATTTTTCCCTTTAGTTTCAGATGACAGTGAGCTGCACACTGGTGGGACCCTGAAAGCATCAGAAAAATCAACCATGGAGCAATTAGTGGAGAGAGCCTGCTTCAGGGACTACCAGCGTTTGGGGCTGGGGACCATCAGCACGAATTCTTCTCGCTCAAAACCAGAATACTTGAGAATAACTGCACTGAACAGGATGTATTCCCTTTGCAGGAGGTGAGTTTATCAGCTCACTTAAGTAGCTGAAACTGGACACACATGTAGGTATATCTGCATTAATATATTTGCATTTAAAGTCTCTTCTGTTCCTAAATAGAAAAGCAAGCTTCAGAAGCACTTATAAATAACTTTTTTTTCTTCAAATTAAAAAGTATGTGTTGCAGTTGGCTTCATGAAAGTATTAACTTTAAAAGTTTGTCATGTGCTGAAAGTCACATGCTGTGTTTTAGCACATCAGTGTTACTAAGTCCTTTTTTTTTTTTTTGGTTGTTGTGAAAGCTGATGTAGTTTACTGAGACTGCCCACAAAAATTCCTTTTAATACAAAAGCCTATCTGCATGAGTCATATCAGAAGATATTTGCATTCTCTAGAGCCAGTTTAGGCTGCTCACTGCTTTCATTATGGACAATGGAATTGCCAGGAAGAAGGGCACAGAAGGAAAATACCAGATCCTTTCTTGTTTGCTGACATGTCTAGAGTACTGATTTTCTTTAGTCACCGTGGAGTACAATGCAGATGAAGGCATGAAATCTGTCCATTTTCATTATGCTTTGAACATTTTGCAGGCAACCCTTTCCTCCCTTAAAACCATGAGTTTTTAATATTCTCTGGGCTTTTATTGAAAATATACTTATCTGTATCTGAAACAATTACAAGTCTCAGGATATAAATACTTACCTACTACTCTATTACTGTGGTTGCTGAGTATACTGTAAATACCATGTACATTTATTTTGTCTGAGGGCCATTGAATAAATGTCCAATAATTGAATTTGCAGAAATAGTGTATATTGTATTGGGAATAAAAGTTATTTAGTAAGCAGTAGCTGTTTCTTGTTCCTCATCTTAGTTTCTTCTTAACACATGAAATTGGCACATAAGTTGATTTTTGATTTTTTGGAGGAAATAGAAAATCATATTTCATAATGCTTGAATCACTTATTTCACTAGCATGAACAAAACTGCCATCTTTCTGTGTTTTCTATCTTTAAAGCTATTATATCAGTGAATTTCCTGATTTGTCAGTGTGCTGCAGTGTTTTAAACAGAACACAAAAATGCTGTGTCAAGTGCTCTATTCCAAGGACTCTGACTGTAAAATTTAAATGTATTTTTCTGTAAACCAAAGGCTATTGTTTCATTGTGATACTTTAGGCAATCTAGCATTCTTTCCTTTCAATTCTCATATTTCTTGTACAATTGTCAAAATGGAACTACTGCATCATTTGTGTACCTCAAAATTCCGTTTTCTTGCTTAAAAATACAGCTTCATTATAGTGACAGATAAAAGATATGTTAAGAAGAAAGATACTACCAAATAAAATGTAACCTGAAATGAAAATTCGGTAATGAGTAATTACTGAATTAGTAATGATAATTAATAAATTAGCAATTAGTAATGATAGTCTTGCAAATTGTTCATAATTCGATTTCTATTTAAAATGCAGTTTGCTTAATGTATTTGCTAGGCTTGGACTAAAAATTACCTTCAAAATAAAAGTGAATCAAACAATTGAGGTGCATTTCATTAAGACGCGTTTTCAGCTCGTCACTCCAGGATTTTTTTTTTATTTTTTTTTTTTCCCATCGCTGAGCGTTTTGGAAGCGACTTTAATTGTTCAATTATATATTTATTTTTTTTCCCCTCCCTGTTTTGCAGTTACCCTGGGCTGCTGGTGGTGCCCCAGTCGGTGCAGGACAGCAGCCTGCAGAGAGTGGCTCGCTGCTACCGCCACAACCGCCTGCCCGTGGTGTGCTGGAAGAGCAGCAGGAGCAGCTCCCTGCTCCTCAGGGCCGGGGGATTCCACGGCAAGAGCGTGGTGGGCCTCTTCAAATCCCAAAACACACATCCCACGGGTGAGCTGCTGCTGCCAGGGAAGGGATTCCCCTGGCATCCCAAGCCTCGGCATATAATGGATTATCTGGTGTTAGTCGGCACTCTATGTCAAAATCTGGAAAGCTGTTCAGAAAAATGTGAATGAATAATTTGGGCGGGGGATTGGACCAACATAAGATTTATCAGAATAGTTAGTTTTTCATAAGAATATAATATTAGGGCAACGTTGATTTTGGAAATAACGTTCATTGACATCCATCACTCACAGGAAGTGTTTAGGACACTTGTAACTGCCCAGATTTCCATCTCAGGCTGATAGCTTTTCCAGAGTTAATTTCATGCCAAGAGTGAGTCAGTATTTTCTTTAATCAAACTGATAGTTGTTTAGAAATGATCCCAGAATTAGGCCATAATTTTTCTTTATGGAGGAAAAGGAAATGTGAGGTCGAATTGGAGTTCCAGAAACTCATTAAGGTAGCAAAGAAATTCTTTTGTCTTGTTTATGTTTGCATTTCTCCCCAATAATGGCTAAAATGCAACTAAAAGTTTTGACTCTATTCCAGTGTGTTCTATAGAATTTTTCAAAACCTATAAGAAGCATACTGTGCACTTACATACAAGTGGCATGAAAGTAATTTGAAGATTATGTGATTTAAATATTTTTATATAGTCCTCCATAATTTTTCCTTCAGAGAATATCTTCATAAAAGCCACGTTTTTCCTTCTTTTTAAGAGCAATTTATATCAGGCATAATGAGGTTTTGTGTGTATCAAATGCACCTTTAAAATCTCATTATTTCAAAGATATTAGGAAAAATGTTTTTAATGTTAAGACAGTGTCTGGACTGACTATTAAGGCTGATTTGTGAATCACTAATTATCTGATGAATATTCATTGCTGTAACATTATTTGAGTGTATCTCTCCAGTGTTTTATGGGAGCATTTTTGAGTTGGAGTGATGAGCAATGAAGGCAATGAATTGAAATTTATATAATGAGTTTTTGTTGAAAGGATTAATCAAATGAATCAATGAAGTTCTACCAGTAGTTGACAGAGCAGCTGCCAAAGCTAATGGCTCCACCAGCTCCTCCACATGCTTATGGTGTGAATCCCATGGCAATTCAAATGTCAGTCTTCAGCTGATTTAATTCTGATTGTCCTGCCTGAAACACAGATGAGGCATCTTTAACCTGGTACAAATAGAGAATAAATTGGAAAAAAAAAGTCTGCAGGAATAGTCTCCAAGTTATGGAAAGGCAAACACTTTGATTTTTCTGTAGTAGTTTTCTAATGGTTTCTTTTCATAATTTTATATAGCCTTTTATATTGCCATTGCCATATGTCCACCAGAATATTATGGAGTTATTCCAGAATATTATGGAGCTATTCCAGAATATTATGGAGTTATAATAATTCTGGTGGAATTCTTATAATATAATCCCACCAGAATTATTTATGGAGATAAAGGGATTGACAACAGCTGTGTCTGACAGATACTTGCCTCTGCAGTTACTGTTTCTTTTAAAGTGTGAAGAAAATGAAGATTTCCCTCAGGAAGGTACAGCAATGAAAATGGAGGATATTTATAGGGTTTCTTAATGAAGTTGAAGCTTGTTGAATCAAAAGTGCTGAGCAAAGGTAGTTCCACACAGCAGGAGTCGTGTGCAGTGAAGTCCACAATGAAAAACACTTTGTGGAGCAAACGAAGAGGACAGAGATAATCTGAAGTTAAATTCAAGTTGACAAATTCATTCTTTGCTAAGCAGAGACTTTGTAGGAGTAGATTTTTGCTGGATTGATACAGAGGAACAAGGAGGGCCTGCTGGAACTTAGTGAGCATTTTTGTGATTTCCTGTTTCGTGGTGAGTTACACAAGTTTCAAAGCGAAGTTGGAGGTCAATATGTTATATAAGAAGCACAGAACATATTTTTAGAGAAATTATGCACAGCACTTAATTTTTGTGTGGAACCAAACTGCGTGTGCAACAGAATTGTATTTTCTAACTTCTGCCCCAAAAAAAAAATTATTAACAGATGTTCAGATATGAGATGGAGAGTGTAGAGATCTTTTGAAATGTTTCTTTGAAACCTGCAAGTTGGTTTCTGAATTACTTTGACCTCTCTGGGAATTTTGTTGCAGAGCATTGTAGTTCTAAATATGACATTCTACACCTAAATTAGCATTTATTGGTCAGCTGCCCTGTAGGAAGAACATTTCTGTTTCTTGGATGCAGTAACACCATCCAAGAGAACAGTTCTCTTGGTTCAGGCTGAATTATTGATTGTATTAGGGCTTGTAAGATAAAGATGGAGCAACCTGTGACCAGGCATATAAAGCACACATTAGCATTGCAGGACTAAGCAATGCACTTCTTTCCTGAGATAAAAACAAAATTAAAGAGGATAGAATTGCTACTGGGATTTCCATCCCCCATCTTTTGTTGAAATCCACGTTGCAGTGGTGACCTTCAGTGTGGTACAGCACTGGAGAGGGGTCATGTCACAGAAATGCCAGTTCACCTGTGCTGGGAGGGGAAAATGTTTTCAGTCACCTCTGTATGCTGCTGTGTGTGGTAAAAAATGAAGGGGCAAATTTTCCATCTCTAATCCATCACAAGGACATTTTTGCCCTCAGTCTTTAATTCTGATATCTGCTTGGTTCAATGACAGCCTTTGATGTCAGTCAAACTGTTTTCTGAAACACACACAATACTCTTCACAAAATAAAGCTGGGTTAAGTGCCAGTAGTATAGGCATTATCCTCTCATTTAGATAGCTCATTTCTTTTAATTTAACTAAATTGTTAAGATCTAAATTGACTTTTTGTAGTATTATTTCAAGGGCTAGGGGCCCAGAGATCATTCCCGTGGATTTCAGGATGTGCAAATCCTGTGTAGGAGTAAAGAGAAAATAATGTTCCTGCTTAGGCTTTTTCCACTTGGTCAGACAGAAACAGCAGGATGTTTTCTGCAGGAAACATCATCATCACTTCCTAATTCTGCTTTCAATTCAGATACTAATTTCTGTCTTGAAATTTCTTTTGCCACCTCCAGCTAATTAGCTTACTGTCTATTAGTCTCCAGCATAGAATCTGATTGGATCATCGTTGGAGAAAGCTATTTACAAATTACCATGGTGTTTTGTCAAAATGTGCTCAATCAAATTCTTTGACTCTCTTATTCCAAATCTTGGCTCTTGTGAGCAAGATACCAAATCCTGCTTTAAGCAAATGTGAAACTTTTGCCCCATAGTAAGTGCAAAGATGGCTGCAGTAAACTGGAATTCCAAAAAAAAAACAATTTGAAAAAACAATTAACTGATTCATGGACACTGGACACCATTTTGTCATCGTGCTATAGCCCAGGACCTGAGCTTCATCTTCTTTCCTGAAGTCTTTGCACCTGTGCAGACACAATGGGTGTGGGTTTTCTGGTTGGGATTGTTTTTCTTGTTTTTGAAGGATTTTTTCTCTTGGTTCTGTGTTTTGTTAATGATTTTTAAACTTTTTTAATGGGCCCTGTATCCCAAAGAACCTCCAAGTACAGGTGAGTAACCTTCCTTTTCTGCAGTGAGGAAGAGCTGGTTGAGTGTGATACTTCCTTTTGTTAAAGAATCAGATCTGTCTATTCTCTGCACATTTTGCTGACAAGCAGCACACACTTAGAAATGTTACTTTGGATTTGGAGAGTGAAGGGAAAGCTTCATGATCTTCACTCAGTTTGTGCTGATCATGTAATGGCTAATGATGAATGTTTTAAGTGACCATGAGGTAAAAGTTTCAAAAGTTCAGCTTTGTGTGGAATGCAAGAAAGCATTGCTGGATCCTCTTGTCATGAAAGGAAAGAATTTTTGAACCTTTGACAGACAAACCAGGACGTTTTCAAAGTTCTGCTTTACACAGTCAACCTTTTATTCTGTGTATTTACAAAATATTTTTTTTTCTTTTTTAATGCTTTCCATTCTTCTTGTGACTCTAGCTCCTGCTTCTCTAGAATCTTCCAGCAGTATAGAACAGGAGAAATACCTGCAAGCCTTACTGAACGTGATTTCCGTCCACTGCAAAAGGAATGGCAGTAACACCCTCACTGTCAGCCCAACCATTGCTCTGTCTCCAGGTAAAATTGGTTTGTCCAGTGCTTTTCTCTGCCTAAGCTGATCTGTGACTTTTCCATATGAATTCTCTTGTTTCTTTATTGTTAGACTTTCCAGGTAGCCTGTTCACTCTTGCTTTCGGTGAATATGTTTTCTCATTGTAAATGATGTTTATAATCTTTCCTGAAATATTTTTCAATATTAATCTGGCAGTAAAGTCTTTTAAGCGTGAACTGCATATTGAATAAAAGACTACCAAATTTAAAAGGATGCAAAATCTGCTCTATTTTATATAATGAGGCAAAATCTGCTCTATTTTGTATGAGGTTGGAAGGTCAGAGCAGATAACACTGTTTATCTGCAGCAGCATTGGAAGCATACAGACCTCTTTATGCATTGCACACTCCTGATGGATTTCCACTAATGTAATTTCCAAATAGAGCTCTTTTTACAGTGAAAGCTCTTCCAAAATGCACTATTTGAGTTATGCCTAGGTGGATCCACGAAAAAATTAACCCATGTTTTATTTTATGATGAATTTTGGTGAGGTTTAGGTGAGGGTAACCCCAAACGTGTCAGGAAGGACTGTGTGACTTGAAATTGTGCCTGTCTTGTCTTAATTGGTTGTACTTGGCCTAATCCTGCCAAACAGGGGCTTTTCTTGTAAAGTAACACCATGCCAAAGTGTGTGTGCTTTGCTTCATTTACTGTCAAATATCTTGATTGCTTGGCTGTATCTAACACCTCCATGCTGTTGCCAATGTATGCATTTGTCTTAAAAAAGAAATCCAAGGTGCAAAGTTGGCAAGAATTAGCTATATGGGGTGAAAAAGGGCATTTTATCAGCTATGTTATTAGTCTGGTTAACACTGTAGCTTTTTTAATCTTCTATTCTTTTTTTGGCTGACTTTAGGCACTGAAACGAGGGCTTCAAGAATGTCTACTGTGTTTAAGCAGGTAGTGCCAGGACATTTGGATGTAAATCTATCCAATAGCTTTGCTCGAGGAGGTTAGTAAGACTAGCTCCAAGTCTGTTATTTGAAGTAATAAATGATGAAAAAATGTTAGTGAAATAAAAATAATTCTACTTTCTATTGATTCATTGCTCTGTGAAACGACAAAACAGAAATTAGATTGGACTCAGTCTTCAACATTATCTAATTTCTGTTCAAATCCTTTACTTACCATTGAAATAAAGCTGGTTTCATGTTGGAATTAGTGAAAAATTAAACACTCAGGGATTATGTTTCTAAATTTTTTGGGATTCATCCATATTTATAATTTGTCTATGTATGGCCTGAAAATGCATATTTTTATATAAGCATTTAATAGACTTTTGACTCTGCAGTTACAGATCATTCCAATATGTGTCTGAAGTTTAGCTGATGCTTCATAACATTGCAAATAATCTGGGAATAATTTTACTTTATATAGTAGGGAGTTATGTGGCCAGGTGTAGTAGGTAGGGAGATAAAGTACATTCTCTGGAAATAGTTATTCCTAATTACAGGGGTCATCAGTGTCATTTCTACAAGAATATCTCATTTTGTTTGGGGGATTCCATCTACTTGTACACTTCCAGTTGGGTGAAATTACTATGATTTTGTACTGTGCATAAATAGATGCACCCAATTCCTTAAATATAGGTTTGATAAAATAGGGATGAATCTATTCCATAAAAGAGAGCATTTTATATTTGATTTATTACCTTGCAGCCGTCAAGGCTCCTTTGACAATTATTTCTAAGCACCTAAAAGCTGTTTTCTTCTCTTTTGATACCTCATCTAGAATTATTTACATTGACCTGCTGAGGCTCATTCCAACCTAAATCTTCTTGTGTGACACAAAACCTGCAGCTTCACAGGAGGGAGGATAAAAAGACTTTGTAGAGAAAAACTTCCAGAAGAGGTGGATGGGATTAAGGAAATTAAAGAAAGAATAACGAGAGAGAGGGGGAAAGGAAAGAGCTCAGGGATGTGCAGGGAAGTGATGTGAGAATTGTAGCAGAAGGGAAGAGAGGGAAGGGCAGGAGAGGACATGAGGATCACCAGATTGGGGAATTCTGAGCATTTTCATCAATCCTAGTGAGTGCCTGTCTCTCATCTAAGAGTTGTGTTGATGTCCTGTGCTCACTGTGCTGTTCCTGTGTTGGAGCTGCAGTTGGATAAAGCTGGTGAGCTGGGTCAGCCTGGGCTGGGGACAGCAGCAGGGAATAGTGGCTGCACTTGTTGGACACACGGTGCTGTGGCCAGCCTGGCTGAGCCCTGGAGCAGGGGCACTGCTGGTGGCACTGCTGGTGGCACTGCTGGTGGCACTGCTGGTGGCAGAGGTTTGGCTGTGTTCCATCCCCTGGTGCCAGCACAGAAGCAGCTCCAGCCCAGTGCAGCCAAGGTTCTGCAGATCAGGCAGGGAGGGCTCGCTGGTTGCTGTGTGGAAGTTGAAGTTTTGAGGAGAAAGGGATTTCTGAAATAACTGCTGCTGGTTTCTAGGATTAGAGCTCGTGCTAAGTGTGATAGGATGAGATTGTTGCTACTCAGAGAAGGAAAAAGGAGCCTGAAGGCAGCGTGAGGTCACAGATGTGATGTTTTGTTGGACACTGAAATCCCGTGGCTGAATTTCAGCAGCAGTCAGTCGGAGGGCAGGGAAGTTATCTGGTGTCTTGCTGGATCTCTGCCACACCTGCCCTGTGTCCCTGAAGTGTCTGCTCCCAGTTCTGCAGGATCCAGGAGGACTCTGCTGAAACGTGAGAATGTTTGACAAGTTCAGTGGGAGCCCTAGGGAAGGTGAGAAGTTGACAGGGGAGAAGGGAACAGAGAAAGGGAATGTCTCCCTGGAGAGAAATAAACACCAGGGGTTTTTAGATTGGCTGCCACAATGCTTTTAAAAGAAATTTTCAAATACATAGGGTATATAAAATCTCTAAAATTGTTCTCAAATTCTTTATTGCAAAGTTCCTCACTACTTTTGCACAGCTAGATGTATTTCACATGTGAAGCAGCAAGCAGCTATGGATTGTACACTGCACTGTGCAAAATACAATAGCAGTGTTTTTGTGGTTTGGATTCTGTCTTCACTCTTTCTTTCCTTGTGTTTATTATCACACATACCAAGGCTCAAAAGCCAGGTTCAGCTAGGATACACCAGTAGAAAATTACATTTTCTATTTTTTTGTGCCAGACAATGTATTTGTAACACATACCATTTTAAAATATAAGTTAGAATATACGTTCCAGTGCGTGAACAGTATTTTTCATTTTTTAAAACCATCGTTGTTCTGAACACTCATCAGTTGTTCTGAATATTTGTGTCTGTGTCAAGTATGATTTTTTACTTTATCTGGAACATTGTCACGAAGCATCTGCCCAAAGCTCAGTCAAGTTGGTTTTGATCCGAAATATTTGGTGAAATACTTATGTTTCATAATATATTTTTATTCTTTGACCTTTTCTTGGTTGATACTTTTCATGAAAATTGTAAGTTCACTCAAAAGCCATAACTTTTCCTCTTATATTACTTTTTAAGTATAATGTGGTTCTATAGAGCAGCACTTCTTACCTGGCATTGCTGTGTAATTTAGCAGAATAAAAAATTTTCTCAGTATGTTTTGCTGCTATTGGAGAAATACTACGATATTTATAATTTAAAAACACAGACCCAGCTCAGAGAACTATTTTCAAAGCAGGAAGCATCAACATTTTGAGTATGATTAAGAATATTTGTATTGAAAGGACTTGGTTATGTTGATGTGGGTTTTGAGGCAAAGGTAATATTCACTGATAAACACAATAAGGCTCCCACAGAAAATGATGATTTTTGCAAGGGGAAGGAAGATCACTTTCTGTGGTCGACATTACATGTTTTCTAAATTGTATGATTGTACACAGGCCTTTAAAAATGTCTGTAGGTGTATAGAACTAATATCTTGCATTCTGCTTCAATTTTGAGGTCCATTAAATTTTACACTTAATGTCCCTAGACTAAACCAGTTTTGTGTAACAGGCATCAATGTTGGGATTTTTAATTAAACTAACTTTCAGCTGGATAGAAACTTTAAATAAATTATTCAACAGAATGATTTAATAATGATATTTCCTTTGGCATTATAATTATGGAAAAACACATGATGGCTTTGCTGCATGTTTGAAGCTATTGCAATGACAATGGAAATGATTCCTGTTTGATAAATGGATACCTCCTTCCCATTTTATATTGGTTTTGTGGCTTGATTGATGTTTTGTCTTGTGATGCCTAAGACCCGTGCTGTCTGATAAATCATGTACTATAAAGAAATGCAATATATACTAGACCTTTGGAAATTAATAAGTAACCCTTTTCTTCTCTCCTGCAATGTGTTTGGCTGCAATGTGCATTCCATTCCTCCTCCTTCTGTCTTAACTGTTATCTGCCAGTGCTTGGCTACAGAGATAAATGTTTCACTCATTCAAATTCCAAACCTGCAACTAAGGAAAGAGTCCATCAAGGTACTGTATTCTGTGTCCTGAATGCCCATTCTTTTCTTCCATCCTCTGCTACAATGTCTTAATTCATTCTGAAGTGATACTGACAGAAAGCCTTGTTTCTGCATTAACAAAACTTGGGGTTTTTTAGCTCAGTGTTGTGGATTTGTTATGTTTTGGAGGTTTTTCACCCATTGAATGTATGCACAGTGACAGTGATGTAACAGGGAGTGATACGTAGAAAATTTTCTGGGTGATTATTTTAAACAGCTAAAAATCAGTTCTGGTAAAGAGTTTAGTATTCCTACTGCTTTAGTAAAATAGCTAAGAAACACTGTTACCTAGTCAATGAATTTCTTTCCATAGTTATTATTCATGTTAATGAACAGGGGGAAATCAATTACTGTCAAATCAGAAAGTCATAATAATACAGTCTACACCAAATAACGAAAGCAAGATACTGCTGACAAAAATAATCTACTAGACAAAAGTACAATAGAAATAATTGTGCCTTTTAATCACTGCTGCCCATGCTGGTAAAAGTGTTCATCTGCATGTATTTGTCTCCAGTTTTGTTACTTTTGCTGTGCCACAAGTGCTAATGATGGGTGCATGTGTGAAATGCTCCAAAGTGTCACTGTCACTTCATCTTTGGGGACAGCAGTCTGTGTTGGAACTTGCACTTTTCACACCAAATGGATGAGAACTTCTTTCTTTTATTAAGTGTTTGCTGTGATTTCTGCTTGCTAAAGCCTTTATTATTTCACGTGTAGTAGCTGAGACGTGGAATCAAAGTTTGTACTAAACACTCCTTTAGTACTTGGTGTTTTATCCAAGTGGCTGCCTGTGAAGTGGCAGCTTTTGAGAGCTGTTACTGGCTCTGAACTCCTTGCCAGCCCCTCTCAGTTGCTGCAGCTCATCTGCTCACATCTCAGGCTAGCAGCCAGACAGGCAGACAAGTCCCTGTTGAGAATTATTGTACAGAATTATTTTTGAATAGAAACCCAATCCTGCTTCTAAAAAATAGAATAAAATTATTCTGCTGGTTGAGCTGTCTCAGTGGAATTTAGTGTTATCTGCATCTTTTTTCTTCTCTGCACGTGATTGGATTTTCCTGAAGAGGGGTTGGTGTTGGTCCTATAGTATCTAAATTTCTAGCACTGTGAAGTATTTCTGGTGCCTCTTTTGGGTATCTTGCTTCACAGATTTATGGACAAGAGTCTCTTCTGATAATCTGATTTACTGCATATGGGGATAAAGAATTTCACACAGCCATTTGGATGCCAAATTTAGCGTACTTTAAGGGATTTGATTTTCAAGTAGTGCTATTCATACCCTGAGAATCCAATACCTTTCACATGCCTCACATTGCACACACAAAAACAATCTCACAAAATCCTGGGTATTAATTGAGGTACAAGAAACAGAAAAATATTTACTGCTTGTCTTTTCTTCTAGCCCTAAACAGGCCTTGGCAATCTGGTTTAATTCTTCTTTATCACCAAAAATCACCAAAATTTTCTCCAGCATGATGAGACCAGAGCATGTCTGTGTGCTGTAGGAGTTTCCTGTCCTGGCAGTGCCAATAGAGCTGCAGCAGCAATGTGCACTGTTGTGTATATTATACATATAAATATACATATATATGTGTGTGTGTGTCTATATAGTGTATATTATATGTGTGTATATTATATGTATATGTGTGTGTGTATAGTGTATATTATATATGTGTATATTATATGTATGTGTGTGTGTGTGTATAGTGTATATTATATGTGTGTATAAGTGTATATATATAGTGTATATAGTGTATATTATATGTGTGTATATTATGTGTATATATAGTGTATATTATATGTATATGTATGTGTGTATAGTGTATATTATATGTGTGTGTATATATATAGTGTATATGTATGTATATATATATGTAGTGTATATTCTATGTGTATATATATATATGTATGTATATTCTATGTATATATATATATATATATATATGTATATCTAGGTGTACCATATGCAGGCTCAGAGTGCAGTTGGGATGTTGCAGTGATGCCATTCAGAAGTTGCTGCTTGCAGCTGCACTCTGTGGTTCCACACCACCCTGCACTCCATGCTGTGGCCAGCTTTGGGATTTCTGTGCTTTCCTGACTTCTGTCCCTCTAGAAATTTCATTTCCTTGAACATTGCTACGTGGACATTGTTATTTGCAATAGCTTACATGGACATAGCTATTTGCAAATTGTGATTTATCACTGTATTACTGCTATCACAACTGTTTTCTCTGCAGTAGAAAGCACTGTGCAGGGTTATCTGAGTGTCTCAGGTTAAACAACAATGCATTAGGATGGTTTTGACAAGTTTTGTTACAAATCTATTTCTTTCCAGCACATGCTGTTAATTATGCCCTGTGAGGGATGCATGTGCCATGTTTAATCATATGTCATAGTAATTATAGTCTCCAGTGTCTCACACAAAGTGTTTTTTAAATCTTCTGCATCCTTATGAAGGTGTATGGGCGAGCCTTCGTTCCAGCAACCGATTTATCAACACTCAGACTCCATTCATCGATGTTGGTGCAAGACTTGCAGGGAAGGATAACACCCCTCCCTACAGCAGCAGCTCTTTTCTGCAAAGCCAGCTTCTGAGGAGACAAGCAGCCCTCTATATATTTGGAGAAAAATCTCAGTTAAGGGTAATGCCTTTTTTTTTTTTTTTTAATATTTAATATGGTTTTTATTTGGTTGAGTTTAATTATTCTCGTGTTGTTACAAGCAGTAAATGATATTCAAGATAACATGGGAAAGTGTTATGGAGGAAACAAAATGTTGTTAGGCAGGGAAGGAATTATCAGAGAAAGAAACCTTCAGTACTGTGGGCAGCACTAAACTCACATAAAGCCAAATTGATGAGAATAAGGCCAACCCAGATCTCCTGATTTGATTACATGAAGAGGACCATGGTATCTGTTTTTGTTTTGTAAATATGTTTTGTTTCATGGTTTTGTAAATATTATTTGATAGATTTTAATATTTTAGATGTAATTGTTTGAAAAACAGGTGTCCTCTAATTCTTAGTTTTCTGAAAACGTCGTCAGATTTCTTTTTATAAATCTCTGCATTCAAAGATTTAAAAAACAGGTTTTTTCTACTTTCGTATTCAAAATATGGATGTACATAAAATCTTAATGTATTTTTTGAAATACAAAAGGTCCAAAACTCATTATTGGTAGTAGGAAAACACATCACTATTCATCACTATTCATTTTTTTCTGGAATTATGTTCTGTCAGGAGGTGGAGGAGACATGCTGTAGCAGAATAATGCATCAATTACATGGAATCAAATTATTATATTCCACTAATGATGACTGTTCTATTTATTTGATTTCTTAATGAGTGATAAGTGAAGAGTTCAGTCATGCATCTACAGCTGTGTAGCAGAAACTACTGCTTTATTCTGCTAAATATCACATAAATTGATGAGGAAAAACAGAAATATACATTTTAAAGAAATAGTGCTACTTTCTTCACTTGCTTTTGTCATGCATTATTACAACTTACCATTGTTGAGTTATTGAATTTATTTTTGAGCCATGCCAAAATACAAACAGAATTAAAACCGAGCTTTCACTTTCCTACATTTTTTCCTTGGCATTCTGTGAAGAAGCTTAATGAAGATTATTTGCAGGCCAAGTTTAATTCAATGAAAGCAGATTCTGAAGAAAACTCCAAAAGCTTGGCATGAGCATCTTCAGTGATGCTTCATACATGAGAATTGGTTTTTTTCCTAATAATGTTCTCCAAGTTATCCTTTTCATCGTAATCCATTGGGTTTTGCTGAGGTTTTTTTCAGTCAGCTGACTTGTTCTCTTAATTCAGTTGTCCTCTCTTATTGCTAAATGCAGTAAGTGAAATAAAAGATGAGGAATTCTGCTAGGAAAACCATCCAGCTGCTGCTCTGTGCTGAGCTGGGTACAGACAAACGACCCCATGTCCAGTGATTGTTTGGATGACTCAGCTGGTTTGCAGTTATGGGGCTTCTCTTTGGGTGTGGGGTTTACTTTTTTTCTGCTTTATTGAACATTGAAAATGTGTCCTGCACTCTTCACATGTCATTCACACAGATATTTTCGGTTTTATTTGTTAATTGTTGATTAGCTTTAAAAATGTTAAAGGAAATACACTATGTTGTGTGTAAAGAACTGAACAGATTGTCACCCAACTTTGGTTTTTCACCACTATTACTGCTAGAATAATTCAAATTATTATTGAAAATATGACTGCTGAGCAGTACATTCTGCTGTTATGGTTATAGTTGGGTGCTTTACTGTGGTACATTTTGCATGGATTTTTGTTATATTTTTTTATTATCCTGGGCAGGTGTTTAACTACACAGCTTTTCATGAGGAATTAATTACTTAGCAATAAAACAGGCAAAACTTTGGGATTTAAGGAGACTGTCAGTGGAAAATATGCTTCCCTTTTAAATGACATCTGCTGTTGTCCTTTTCGTACAGGGCTTCAAACTCGATTTTGCTTTGAATTGTGAATTTGTTCCTGTGGAATTCAGTGACATCCGGCAGACAAAGGCGAGCTTTAAGAAGCTGCTGAGGGCTTGTGTTCCCAGCACGATTCCTACCGAGTCTGAGGCCACATTCCTCAAAGCTCTGGGCGAGTCCGAGTGGTTCCCACAGGTAATTCTGCCTGCCAGGTCCTGCTGATAACCTGCATCACTACTGCTCCCACCACATCAGTTCCAAGCTCTTGTGACCCAGGATTGTTGTGTTCTAAGCAGCTGCTCTTTGCTCCTTTGCATGCTTTCTGCTCTGGCATTACACGAGCATTGCTGTTGTTTTAATGCCATCATGACATGTACAAATAGGGGAGGCGTTTTTATAGCAAAATTTGTGGTTTATGTCATGGAACACACGCACACGAGGAGAGATGACTTGGTTTTCTATCTATATAAATTTATGGTATTGGTTTGAAATTATTTTTCTTAGTTTGTAGATTTTAAAAATCAGAAAATGTGGGACAATAAATGAGTTTTTTGATTTTAAAACCAATATTTGACTCTTCCTATATGTTCCCACCCTGGATTTTGATATGCACAAGTTAAAAAACAAGCAAACATCTGTTGTGGGATATGGGGAAGAGAGGATTTTGTGTGTGTTACTCTTTTCTCTCTGAATCTGTACCTTTATTTCCCTTTCTCATATTCCTTTACATGAATATTAACCTAACAAAGGCAAGACTGGAGCAAACTTTGCAAGATTCTGATGAAGAAGGATGTGGAAAAGCCAGCTCTTTGTAAACCAAAACCACTTCAATGACAGTGAATGGTTTTTAACAGCTTTTTGTTATGTTTGGAATCCACTGCAGAATATACTTTCCTCAAACACAATTAATCACAGAAAGCAGAATAGAAACTTATGCTGATTTCCTGAGGAGGAAATACTTGTGAGTAACATGTCAGTGATTACAGATCAGGAAATGCACTCCTGGTTGAGATGGGCTGCAAGGGGTGGCTCAACTCCCCTGGGCTGAGAGCAGGAGCTGATCGTGGCCACCAAAATTTCAGGGAGAGAACAAGTTGGGAGAGCATGGAAAAGACTTGACTTCCTCACCATGTGAGCATTTGCCATCACAGAGTGGTTGAGCAAGATCCCAAGTGGAGATAAAATAATGAAATGTCATTTCAGCATTGAATTGATGAAATAAGCATGTCCCCTGTAGCAGCCCAGGGATCAAGGCAGGTGACACTGGAGTTACTCTTTTTTGGAATATTTCACAGGATCATTCTTTGCTTGGAGTGCATCACTCTGCTGAGGGCTGGGACATAATGTCACACCCTGGCTTTGCTACATTTAAACCACATTTCTGTGGTTTAAATCATGTCACATCTGACTTGTGTGATAAAGCTAATTTATGACTGATAAAGCTAATTTATGGCTGATAAAGTTAATTTATGACTGACTTGGCACATTTTCTGTTATTCCCATGAAAGAACATAGATCTGTCATCTCAGAAATGTTTTCATTGTATTATGTTTTCCTCTTCTGGGCAATAGAAGTTTAACATTACTGATTTTAACACTCTATGGACTATCTCTTCATAAGAATGTGAATGCACAGAAGAAAATTGGATCTGTAAAACCAGATTGCACAACAGTTTCCTCATTAGAGATGGAAAAACCAGCCTTTCTTCTATTCTACTGCCTAAGAAAGCATAGAAGAATAAACAAGTTTGGCTTTAAAAGTGATTCTCTTTTCAGTCTTTTCCTGTAAAAATTTCAGGAAAATTAGTCTGTTTGGGTTGGGATTTTTTCTAGATAATGCCTATGTGACTGCTCAGAGGAGTCAGGCGTTTTCTATCACAATTTCCATTGCATATTCATCAATTTTTTAACAGGAAGAAAGCAGACTGCCATGAATAAGGATGAATTTTCTTGGATTTAACTGTTGTTTGGTTGATGTGTTTTCCTCTTATTTTCTTCAATTTAATTTTCTCTTCACTTTCCTGTGCCTTTTGTACTTTCTGAACTTGCTTTTTTTCCTTGAGTAAATGATCTTATTTTTACCATCTTTTGTTTGTTTTCCTGTACTGTTCTCTTCCTTCTTTCAGGCTCTCATCTTTCCTATTGCTTCTGTTGGTTGGATTATATTCAGTGCTGCACAAAGAACAATTTCACTCTGCTGTAAAAAACCGAATTGTTTATGTATTACCTGTTATGTTGTTTACCAAGAGTGCTGTCATAGTATACAAAAATGGTAAAATCATCATGTAGATTTTTCTTTTTAGTAATAATGATGTGAAGTCTCATAGTAAGATAAAATTGCCCAAATTCTCCTGAACTTCTTTAACCTGCTTATTTTAGCATCACTGTATGATGAGTATTAAAGTGCAAATAATTAAAGTGTCCTCTTTTCATATATTTTAGCTGTCTGCTCAACTATCTAAACTGTTTCTCTGTTATTATTGTTCAGTTCATTAATTTCCAACTTCCATGGGACTGAATATTAGTAATGTTATCTTGTAAATATCTTGCATGGGTTCTCCCATCAAAGTACTCAGTGACTTTATGGAATCTTAACATTTCACAGGAAATTATTTTAGTGTTAAGCCCAGGATGGAATTTCTCTCCAGTAAATCTATCAACTGTGTTGTTCCCATTCTCCTTTTTATGACAGCTATTTTATTACTCATTGGCTTTAATACTTTAAGTTCCTATCTTCAAAACTTCCCTTAGTTTTATTGTAGTTCAGATGGAAATCCTTAGACTATTACATTTTATTGTTGCCTAATCAGTTGCATCAATGTGTTTCTCTGTGCCATATGTGGATCCAGGAATACATTTTTAAATATGAAAATATTCTATTTATTGATATTATCTTAAGATTTATCTAGAGTGTATTACTCATTCATAATATTTTATAGCTTCACAGGATAATGCAACTGGGCGTGATCATCTCTGAACTCCTGGAAAATGGTTCTTCTGTTATGGTTTGTCTGGAAGATGGCTGGGATATTACTGCTCAAGTAAGCTGCTATAAAAACCTTGAAATAATTAAATATTAAGAAAAACACCAGACCATACTTTTTTGCACAAGCAACAGGTAATTTGGTGTGACATTAATAAATTCGTGTTGTGGCAGCAGAGAAGAAACCAGAACGCAGGAATTCTTACATTCATTTGCAATTTTGTCATGACATGGTTCCTTAAAATGAATTCATCCCAAAGGTCCTGATGGTCTTAACAGTTCTAAGGCTTCAATATAAGATCTGCATTCCTGCACCTGACCATGTGTAAGAATGAAAGCTGAAAGTTGCCACAACTGTTCATTTATCATTTTAAACGTTGTACATTTTAAACACGGGAGAAATTTCTTCTCTTCCATTCAATTTCCATAAGTAATGTTAGGAGACCACACAGGGAGAAAACTGAATTTGTGCCAAAGTGCTTTAACACCTGCTGCAAGGACAGATCACCTCCAACTGTAAATTAGGTGAATCAAGATCTGCTGCCTCATTTAATAGATGCATTATTCAGAAGAGAAACACACATATCCATAATAAATAAAACCTTCATGTGCAGCCAGCATCATAATACCATGTAAACAAACACACGAAAGAATGTGACCATAATTATTGGAATCATTGCCAAACAGTGAAGCTACAGAGGGGACATACAGAGCTGGAAGTGCCAGAAGGTTGTGCTGCATTCTAAAGTCTCCTGAGATGCTGTGTATGAAAACAGACTGCAGTTGACTGGGGCAAAAACTCTGAAGTCACCCTCAGCACCAATTCTTTGATTTTTTTTTTTTTTGCTGAGGTAGTAGATACTGTATTTAAAATGTTTATTTTAAAAGGGGTTTTATTTCAAACATAATTTAGATGTAGTAAGCATTGTTATCACCTCCCAAGTCTGTAGCTGCTTAAGTTTTACTTCTACAGATACCATAAAGTCTCAGTGCAACAGAAACCTTTTCATGTGGAATATCATTTGGTTTGTTTCACAAAAATGCTCAATGTATGTGATCAAACACTTGTCGTTGACTTTCCACGAAAGCCTTTGTTCTGCTGAAGGTTTGTGCTGACTTCTGTCACTCCTAACACAGAATGTGCTGTGCTCTAGGTGGTGTCTCTGGTGCAGTTACTCAGCGATCCCTTCTACAGGAGCCTGGAGGGGTTCCGGGTGCTGGTGGAGAAGGAGTGGCTCTCGTTTGGTCACAAATTCAGCCAGCGCAGTAACCTCACCCCCGGCTGCCAGGGCACTGCCTTCACTCCTGTGTTCCTCCAGTTCCTGGACTGTGTGCACCAGGTGAGCCACTCCCTAACTCCCATCTACATTTTTGTGGAAAACAAGGTTGTGGTTTCATTTTTTTTTTAATTTATTTTTTTTATTTATTTATTTTTTTGATAGATTTTAAAAGGTTTAATAAAAGACAATAAGAGATAAATAACAAAGTCAAAGGTTATAATGGCCAGGGTGCTTGGCATTTAGCCCAGAGCACACTTGCTGTTTTGGAGACACTTCTTCAATTTGTTAGCCTGTTGCATATTTATAAACTGTTTTTTATATTCCAGGAGTTGTTTTACATGGCTGTTTATTGAGTCTGCTTTTTTAGAGTTTGTGTGGTTTTTTTGGCTGTGCTTTTAATTTAGGCTGTAGTTTTCAATTTCTATAGACATCTGTGCTAGTAATTAGTATATTAGTAGTAGGTGTCTTCACTTCTGTGCTAGTAATTAGTATATTGGTAGTAGGTGTCACTAGGTATTATTTAACTAAGCAAGTAGTTCATTTATTATAAAGACACTTAATTAGTCTATGTTATTCCTAAAGAAAACTTTATTTTAAAAACTATTTCAGCACTACACATATAATATTCACTTTAATATTTGCAAAAAGCTAATACCATAATATGTATTTATAACAGTTTCATGAAGAAATGTGTATATCCCAATATTTCAGATGTTATAGATACAGGTTTGGGAGCAGACCAGTAACAACATTCCCTAGGTTTTATTAATTTCACCACAAGAAGAGCTGGGATGGTTGTCTAGAGGAGACTGACCCAAGGCAGACTCAGAGGGATGGTTGGTAGTACTGCTCCATTAAGGTCATTTATGTGCAGGTTTCAATTAGGTTTTTAAGTTATGACTGGCTTTTAGAGTCCTTTATTCAGAAGGAAAAAGGGACTGATTTCTAGTACCTTGACTAGGCAGTTTTTAATTCCTTGTGCCTGATGATGAGCCTTGAAGAGGCCCTGGACTGCACCAGTTCTGGAAATAATGACTTTTATGTCAATACATGTTCAGAAGAAGATGGACACCAACAATTGTATTGGAAGAAATTAGGTTAAAAAGATTACACAAATTTTGGGTTAATTCTGAATTCTGTCCTTTTCTTCATCTCAAACCACTAAATGTAGATTCTTTGCAGAGATTCTGACATTAGGGGGGTTCTTGCACAGTTCCCCTTGTACATGTGTCCTTCTTTTCCCACTTCCGTGATTTTTCTCACTGAAAAAGCTGAAAGTTTCCTTGACTTTATTAACCCGTGTTAAAATGCATGGATGAGTGTGTATCACAGAAAATAACTGTTAAAGCACCAGCCTTTTACAGGGAGCACACTTTCATAGTCAATACTTGCATGAAGGAGGAGTTTTACTCTGCTCCCTGAAGAAAACTCCACAGAGTAAATAAATAACTGGCTAAACCAATGGAAAACAATCTTCAGATATATCTGTGTGAGACTGATAATGAATGAGCTTATAAGAAGATGAGTGAAAAACAAGTTCTGGAAAAAAATCCCCAACTTTCTTTGTATCCCAATGTTAAACACCAACAGCCATCATTATTGCTGTATCAGAAGTTAATAAATCATATTCTTGGAATTTGCATTGATTCCTACATCATTCCTCTTATGAAAACTTTAGAAATATTTGTCACCTCTTCTGTTTAATCCATTTCCCAGTGGTCGTAAGGTTGTTTTTTATTTGAAAGTGGGAGATTTCTCTAAAGAGAATCAATACTGCATTTTTTGTTCAAATAAATTAATCTGTCCAAATGTCACACGTTTTCTTACACTAGGCTTAGGGTTATTGCTCCTTTTCTGAAGAAGAAAAATCCCATATTCTTGGTTGCAATAGCTACAACAGGGCAAAACTGCCACGTGCTCTAATACTGAAACTCATCTGCCTGGTGGTACATTCAGTTCTGTAAATTAATAATTTGTTGTGGTCATGGTGCTGTGTTCTCTTTGCTTTCAGGTGTCTTCTCTAAGCTTAAATTGGCTTATTGCATAACACCATCCATTAGCAGAATGGAGTGAACCTATCTCTGATTTTGAACAGTAGTATAAATTGGAAGTGAATCCTTCCAGCATCTCCCCTTACCATTTCTTGATGCTGATCTGGTGCACGTGTACTAGATTTTTTTTGGGGGGGGAAGAGTTTAAACTTGCACCAATGATTTGTCACTTAGCTTAAAACCATTGGGGTCATCACTGTAAAGTGGAGTCATCCACTCCCCTGCACTCGAGGTAGTGCAGGTAAAAGCACAGGTGTGCAGAGTGGCTGCAGGCACCTCAGCAGCAGCTGCTCCAGTCTGTGCTCTGGCTTGCTTCCATGTAGGCATAGCCTGTTTCTGCCCCTGGAAACACCTTCCTTCAGTTTTATTGTAATAAATCTTAGAAAGTTTTCATTACAAGGACATTATCTACACGTACCCATGCAGTATTTCTTTCTCAAGTCGTTCCGGGGTGACGCAGATTTTGGAAACAAATGGGTTATCCAGAAAAAAGTTAAAAGTTAAATTCGAGGATTTGGGTTTATTGTCATGAAATAGAATGATGGACCATGTTTTCTTCATGGCAGAATTGTTGGTTTTTCTTGAAGTTATGTTTAACAAAATCTGCAGCTCTAAGGACATGGAATAGTGGATTATAACCATCCCACCTTTAAAAGTTAGAATGAAATGCAAAGTGGGATAAATCCCTGCTGCTGACAACTGTCAGGCACAGTTTTGCCTCAGGCTGTGAATGTGTCAAGGAAATACAAGAACATTACCTTTAATTCACCTCAGGGGGCAGCTGTGGTGCTCAGCAGGTATCTGACTGTATCTTATGGAACACACAGGTTATTAAATACATTTTACAGAGGGAAGTGTATTTTCTGCTTTGTGAGAATGAGCTGTGTGCACATGCTCTGGTGGAGGGAGCATCCTGCCAGTCTCTTAGCTCAGGGGTTCTTGGGAGCCTGCCTGCTTTTCCCAGCCAAATGTTGGGAAAATTTGGTTAAAAAAAAAAAATCATCAGAAGCAGTTCAGCTTGTCCATCTGAAGGAGACAATAACTCCATATGAGGAAAGTTAAAGCTGTGAAGGGGTTGTAATCATTTTACCCAGTTTTATATTCATCCAAGACAGGGCTTGGGAA
This sequence comes from Acridotheres tristis, assembly GCA_037013685.1. Lineage (NCBI taxonomy): Eukaryota > Metazoa > Chordata > Aves > Passeriformes > Sturnidae > Acridotheres > Acridotheres tristis. Next base: position 3,485,211 of record CM072890.1, on the reverse strand, counting down.
GCATGATCAGTCTAATATAAATAATACAGATCTGTCTGTAAGCTAAATGACCTAAATCCCATGGAGAATGCAATTCTGAGTGACTTTTCTAGAATCAGTTAGATTACTCTTCTAATTAGTGATGATGGGCTAGTATTGAGTTACCAAATTCTAACAGTGTGGTTGTAATTTCTAGGGAAATTGATTTTGAAGTCAAATTATTGGTTGAAATTTCATATGAATTTATTATAAAAAAAAGTGAGTGTTCTCAACATCTGTACTTGAAAATATTTGTGAAGTTTCATTGGTTTCTGTGCAAATTGTTACACAACTACAGAATCCAGTTAGATGGCAACTTGACCCTGAAGTGTAATATATTATAATCAGTTTTTTTAATTATCCATTAACTAGAAGCAAACATTTAGTCTCTTCCAAAGTCTTTTTAACCTTTAGAATCCATATACTAGGTGCAGTATGAAAATTACCACGAGCCAGTACATGCATTAAATGTCATGGGTTAAACTAAAAACGCAGAGAAAACAAATGAAGCAGTGATTCCTAAATTAGAACTGCATCATCTTATAAAAAGTCATTGTTTATGCCAATATCTCCAGGTGTCAGCTGAATTATTAATGCAAAATCAGTCTTTCACAATAGCAGCATCTGGCAGATACTTTCCCTGCTTCTAAGGAGACTGAGTTTATGCAAGTGATGTCAGTGAGGAAGCTTTTCTTATTTTTCTTCTGAATCTATTTGGTAATTTATTAACTATAATTAGAACAGGATGGTTTTGTAGAGCTGACATCCTTTCAGCTCAGCGAGGAGCTCTGCTCACAGTGCCCTGTGGAAGAGGTGAGTGCTGCTCCCACGGGACGTGTGCTCAGTTATTGCAGGAGTGGCCTTGTAGCCATTGATTTTAATGGAATTAAAAACCCCCAATGGATTAGAAAACTAAGGCAGGCTGATAGAGCTGTAAGAGAATTAAATACATTTAGGAGATGCTTCAGTGGGAGCATGATAATTATAAAAATAACTCCAAAATGCTGAATTTCTCTAATGATAATATTAGAAACACATACAGGTTTAATCAGGTCTTAAATGTTCATTTATTATGGAGATTAAGACAACAACAATTACTACATTGTTTACCTCTATCAGAGAAATGTTTTACAGTTGTTTTCTCTTTAAAAATAAATTATAATAACTTACAACAATATTTCTGCATGCAGAAATCTCAGAAAGAGAATCACCCACAACATTTAGATCCATGACAAGATTTTATCAGCAGCTTGTTCTTGTAACTCTTACATGTATTAAAATAATTGTTGGACCATAAGTAGAAGTTATGACCCTGTATATATTTCATGTCAAATAGCAGAATGTTGCCTTTCCTTCTTACAGTATATTAAAAAAAAAAAAAAATTTCTCCTAACACAAGGAGAAAATATGTACTAAGAAGATATGGAAAAAACCCTTTTTTTTATAAATAGAGCTAAATATTTTATTTATCTATAAAATTAAAGTCCTGAATTTATTATGGAAAAAAAAATTGCTTAGCTCTACTCTTACAAATCAGTGCAGGAATGTAATATTAGTATCAGGGGAGAAATGGGAATTAAATAAGAGTGGGTATATTGAACTGACATGTCTTAAAAGTATCTTAGCACTTTAAATGCTCAGCCCCAAGATAACATTGAGATATAATAACAATAAATTGTCTGAAATGCTGTGTGGGTGTTTATAGGTCCTTTCAAGGGATTTCCCAGTCACTGTTGTCTGTTCAGTAGAAAACCTCTCCTTGCTGAACACTTATTTCCCCCTTTATGTGGAAATCTAAATGTAAGGAACTTCAGGTAATCTTAATAACAATTCCCATCAGTATTGAAAAAAAACCTTTGAGTAACTGACAAGTTAGGAGGAAAAATGATAAGAGATTAGAGAGAAAACGTGGAACAGGAAAATGAGTGGTGGGAATGCAAAAGACAAGGCAGGGGAAGGTTGCAGAAGCACAGGTATTTTCCAGGTTTGATGTGGAGCTGGACAAAGCACAGAGGGACTTATTCCAAAAGTGAAATTCCATCAGCAGTTTCTTTTTTCAATGGCAAGCTGTACCTATTCCCACTGCAATTGGGAATTTTCTGTTAACTGCCGTGTTTATTCTGAAAATAAAGATAGTGAGTCATAAACTTATTTGAAGAGTAAATTTTAAATTAACACATGAAATTTCTCCAAGCACTATCTCATCAAGGTTTTTAGAACCCTTTCTTTTATATGGATATCAAGTATAAATATCAGTAACTAAATTTTTTTGCCATGAATATTAAACTTCATGCTTGAAATCTTACACCAGGCTCTTTATGATAATGTTAAAGAGAAGCAGCTGTGAAGAGCCAGCCATTTCACAGGGCTGTACTCATAATTTTGTGTCATTTTTCTTAAATAAATATCAGCTCCTGACTCATGTTGGAGACATTCTCTGAATTAGACAGACCCACAGCCTAATGAGGGTAACAATTTAAGGAATTACATCGGTTTTTACTGCTTTAAAAGAAGAATGGCAAGACACCTCCTCAGTGTGGGGTTTTGTTCATACTCAAGAAATATGTGTGGACTAGTAAGTACTTGAGGTGGAATGTCATTTGCAGCATTGTCTCTGTTCTTGTCTGCCCTGTGGGGTTCTGAGCAATAGCAAGAAATCCAACGTGAAACCTTTCAGTTCAAGTTTGAATTCCAGCCACACCCACGAGTAGCATCTTCACCTGTGAAGTGAAGTGGTGACTCAAGAATTATCATAGGAGGTTTAGATCCAGTTGGATTTCCTGCAAGAATCATGGGCTTTGTACAGAGTGGAATACTGTTTATTACACGGTTCATCCTGTCTGCTCTGAAATGTTTATAAATTTATTTAGCCAAAAAAATATTCTAGGAACAAAATGTTAGAAGGATTTTTGTGACACTTGCAATTTGTTTTCAGCATTCATGGGGGAATTGTTTTGCTGTCATTTCATTTTATTATTTCCTACATACCTATTTGTATTATACCTCAATATCCACTTTTTTTCCTTTTTTTGTTTTTTTAATTTTATTTTTTAGATTCATAACCAATACCCGACAGAGTTTGAGTTCAATCAATATTATCTGAAGTTTCTGGCTTTTCATCACATATCAAATCGATTTAAAACATTTCTTCTGGATTCAGATTATGAAAGACTAGAACATGGTATGTGTTACCTTTGTGTATTGCATATTGCTTTTGTAGTTGTTGATATTTTTCTCCTCGATATTTGGTCTGCAAAAATTTGCCTGGGTTAAGATGGTCCAGTAGCTGTGTGGTGACCACATAATGAATTAAATTTCAGATCTAGAGGGCAGGATGGATGTGAAGAACATGCAGGATTTTCTGCCTCAGTGATTCCTGAGCCATGCCTCTGATGGCCCTAAGGGGAAGAAATTAGTGCCATGCCTCAGGGATTTTAGCAATTTTTTCCCCTAGTTCCATTCCCCCTACTAAAAACCTTTTACCAGAAACAAAGTCCCTGTGAGTCCATCAGGGAGTGCTTAAAGCTTCAAAAAAGAAAAGCCTTTCCATCGACTACCTCCCACTTCTTCCTCGTGCATTATCCTCAGTGTTTCTCTTTTGATATTTTCTGTTTTACTCCATCTCTCATGTGCAGCCTTGGTGGTTCCAAAGCCCTGGCTCCCATCAGAGCCATTTTACTGAGGCTGTTCCTGGGACTTGTCCACTAAAACATGCTCGGGGTTTCTCTGCTTTGTGGGCTCCTTCTCATGGCTTATGATCCATTTTAATGCTTTCCTTAAAAACTTGTAGCTGTGGGGCAGATTAGACTCGAGCAACCATTTTATTCCAAAAAAAATGTTAATTTCTATTGTTTATCTTCTTTATTTATTTCCTGTTGCAGTGGCATTTGAAAGCAGACTTTGCTATACCTTCAATCTGTGAAATTTCTTTAGCATTTGTTGAGCATTATCACAAAACCATCTTTTTGCTGCTCTTCTTTTCCCCAGGGACATTGTTTGAAGATAAAGGAGATAAACATGCCAAGAAAGGAATTTGTATTTGGGAATGTATTGAAAAGATGCACAAGAGGAGCCCTATTTTCTTCAATTACCTCTATGCCCCTACTGAAATGGAGGTATGGTTTTTCTTAAAATACAGGTGGTTTGTTATTCTGGGTGATTCCTTGAGCACATTTTGATATTTGAATTGTTCTGAACTCAGTTAAGTGTTTGCTGGACACAGTTGACCCTACCTGATTGATTGGAGCAGTGTCTGAAAGTCATGGAAATGTCATTTAAAGGGCCAAATTCTGGAACATGTATTCATGCATCCTGGTGAGCTAAATGAGGTTCTCTGATGTCATTAATCGATATGAATTATTATTAAAATTGTCTTTAAAGGGGAGCAGATTTTAGAGTCATAATGAGACACGTTTCCTAACAATCTGATTAAATCACTTTATCTACATCTCTGTCTTACATGATAATGTCTGTCCCCTAGACTGGGCTGTGTCTTGAATCATTTTAGAAAATTCACAGTACACTCACCATTGTAGAATTCAATTAAGAATGATCTGGAAAATAAAGGTATTGTGTTGTAAATCTTAAATTCAAAGGCTTCCTTCATGTCATAATAGTAACACTTTGTTTCAAATAGGCACTGAAGCCAAATGTAAATATTTCCAGCCTCAAAAAGTGGGATTATTATGTAGAAGAGATTTTGGCTACAGGTCCTTCCTATGATTGGACCATGGTACCTGCAAAATGCAATGTTTCAGAAGAAAATGACCAAACAGATGGTTCAGCCTCTCAGACTAAGAGGAAAATAGTGTGGCCATGTTATGATGATGTAAAAAAAATACAGCCTGATGCCATCACCAGCCTTTTAAATGTGAGTACTTGTGCTGCCCAGAACAGTAAGTTCTCTTATGCTCATGAAATTCATATTTTCCTTTTTATTGAAGTTACTGCCTTACAGATGTAATGTTATTAAAAGGATGATGATAGATGGCAAAAAAAGGTCTCTAGTAAGACTGAGTGGTTGATCTGGAGATGTGGTGGTTCTGGGAATCAATCAGATTTCCTGCAAAGCTGATGTTGTTCTGAATTCACACTTCCCTGGGACTGTGCTTTAATTGTAGTCAGTAACTAATCATGGATTCATTTTTCACTGTCTGTTTCAAAGGATAAGTAAAATTTTAGGTTGCCTTTTGTAGGAAATGCAGGAACAGCTATTTTCATTTGGGCAAATGGTGAATCTTGATTTCTTGACCTCTCCTCATTTTAAAGTAGGTGTGTGGTAAAATAACGACCCAGATTCTTGGACAGATCAGAAAATAGAATCTGACATTTGTTGATTTTAACAATTGGGAAGGAGATACACAAACATAAACTGAACATCTTGACCCACATTTCCCAAAAAAACTTGCCATGATTGCTCTTAGCTTAGTCATGTTTACTAGAACCAAACTGATGTATTTAGATTCTTCAAAATATTTTGGTACTTGAAATAGATGCTTGATTTTGGCTTTTTCATGTTTGGGCTCACTTAGGCTGCTTAGGTTTTGTCCTGTCTTCACTAGAAGATGAGAAATGATCTCATTATCATCATTGTTGTAGTTATTTTGAGTGATCTAACATCTGTCTTCTCTTAAAGATGAAGGTGCTTGTTGATTATAATTAATTAACAGCCTAACATTTGGTTATCATCATAACTGATAGTGCAGGAAAATGACATGGGCATTCTTCACTTCCACTGTTTTGAGCCACTTGGATGTCCAGATACAAATCCCTGTGTGCAGTGTTTTATTTTGAAAACCCTTTGCAGACTTTGGGTTACATTAAAGCTGGGATTATGGAGCCTGCTATTGCAATGCTTGGAAAATTGGGATATGCTGTAGGCCCCCAATTCTCCTGATGATTTTTAGCAACCATTAATGCAGGAATCCTCTGAATGGATGTGAGTCCTTGAAGATTTTAGGGAGTTGGTTTTATTCTGGCACATTCCTCCAATTCCATTTGGTCTGCCCCTTCCAATCCCAATTGATTGAACACGGGAACAATGCCCAATAAAAAAATAATAAATCAAGAGAATCTCTTGTAAAACCATCCTTGACTCAAAATAGGACAGTCAGAACTTCTCAGTGCTTTTAATTTCCCAGAAGCAAAGGAGGAGCAAAGCACAGAGGGTTTGTATCAGGTAACCAGAGGCCAGAAGCACAGCAGGAATACAACAATGATCTCCTGCATTTCTTCCCGGGGTAGATGCCAGAATATCCATATCCACAACTGTGAGAAACTGCCATGTAACAGGGAAATTAGCCATATTGTAGGCTAAAGATAATGTGGGTCAGGTTTTATAGAGTTTAAATGTTGTTTGTGAATTAGATTATAGTAATAAAAGATAGCAATGGAGAGAACATTTGGAAAACTTTGGAGAGGTTGTATAAAGGTTACAAAAATATTCTTCTAAGTTTAAAAAGCAAAGTGAACGTTCTTTTAAAACAAGATGTTAATTTAGGGCTATTGCTGATGTAGGAGAAAGACCTCTCTTTAATCATAAATCCACTGAGAACGTGTTGGTATCCAAAAAATGTTTCAGCTGAGACCATATTTAGCATCATAAATTACTGGGGAAGGTTGATTCTCGCTTAGTTTATAATGATAAGCCCAAATTTGTTTTTTCTAAAGATATTTTTTCAATTGAAAATCAGATAGTGCACTTCAGGATGTAAAGCTGAAACAGAGAAGCTACTGGGTGCCTTAATTCAGAATTTTCATGGTAGAATGTGATGCTTTTCTTTTGAGTGGTTCAGATTCTGGTACTGGTAAGAATTGTGAGAAATAAACCTACACAAAGGAGGTGATCAGCCTCCAGAGTTCTGGAGCTGCTGCAGATGTTACTCCTGTCTCTACCATTCAAATATTCCAAAGCAGGTTATTTAGCAGATTTCTGGAAGGCACAGTAATGCTAATTGCTTGTTATTAATTGCAGGAAATGGATATTCTCATAATTGAATTTGTTATAACCTTTCTTTACATATATATATATATTTCTGCTCCTGTAACCCTGGACAACAAGAGATGAACCAGGGAGATAAATTTCAAGATTATTTTTCTTTCAAGGAAATGCATCTACTCAGAGTCCATTCCACACATGGAAAGGGAAAAAAAAATCTGCTGCTTTCTGTAAAATTTAAAACTGAAGAGGCAAGAGCAAATCTTAGTGATTTATTGCCATGTATGTTTTCTTTACATGGAGTCTATTAAAGGCGAATTTAGTCCTAACTTTTCAAGTTATATACAGGAGATTGTTGAAAGTTTTTCATGAAAGTTTTTCATTTTAAGTTCTGGAAGCACTGCTCACTACGGAGCCAAAAAAGAAGGAATGTGACCCAGTTGCTAAGTAACAAGTTTCAGTTACTTCCAGATTCTGCAGAGAAGGACTCGTACTCAGAAGTCAAGACTAGGGCAGAGAGAGAAAATGATCAGATTAAACTGACTAACTTCGAGCAATAAAGAGTTTAAATCCTTTTGCTGCAATTTGGAAAGCATTTTACTTTAAAAAGTGAGTGGTAAATTGATTCAGTTTTATGCCTCCAGAAATGTTTTCCATTCAGCACTTTCAAAGACAAACAAGTCATCCAGTGACAGCTCAAGTCTGGCTTCTGTTCATCATTCCTCGTTTTTTCATCTACCTGAAGATACTCCAACCAAAAGTGTTCTGGTTTTATTTCTTAGCAGAAAAGAGAGCATGTGTGACTTTCAGCTACCTTCAATATTTCAATATATATATATGAATATATTTAAATATTCTCATTTGATTCTTGCTGTTAAACCACATTTCTTATGTTCAGTGTCACTTGGGAGTTTTCTAATTTATCTTCAGCAAGGAAAAGTTTATAGAAGTATTTTGTTCCTGTTACATTGTCAAATGGTGGCTTTTTCTTTTCACCTAAGAGTTCAAAATTTAGTTCAGAAGTTAATTTCCTTATCGAAATGTTTTCTTATTTTAAAAGTATAATAATTTTCTGTCTTTCAATTAATAGCAATTTCCTGAAATTTTTTTCATTCAAGACACCAATAGGAGTGGGACAATATTATGAAATCTACTGTAATTATTAGATAGGGTTGAAGTAAATAGAGACTGACTTTCTCTGCTTTGAAAATAAATGTCTTAGATGTTTAGTTGGCTTTTATATAGCATGAGATGCCTATATCCTGTGGCAATTTTTTATTCCATCGTGAATTCTTAATTGAATTTGAAAAATTGAGGGTTTTATTTAATTAATAAGAAGATATTCATAACAATATAGTTGTTGAAAGTAAAAATGGAGAAAGGAAGCATGGCAAGGAATATGGGCCACACTTCAAAGTCTTGATAAATGTATCAATGAGTGTTCACAAGTAAACATAAACTCATAAAATTGCCTCTTTTTACTTAACTTTGCACTGTCTTATTAACAGGAAATAACCTTAACTGGAGGTTATCAACATAGGTCATATTCCCAAGTTCCACAGCAAGAACATGTTGTTACAGTTTGGCATCCAAACTGAATAAATCTTTCTATTTCATTTCCTTCTTTTATTACAGCTTTGTGTCACATTTCATAAAGCAGGGTAAATGTTAATATTGGCAATGCACGGCGTTGGTGTCGCAGCACAGAATTTGTTCTTTGTAAATATTTTCATAAAATGCAGCCTGTCCTTATCAGTGTTGTGTTTCTGTTATGGCAGTGGGTGTTGAATTTTGTGTGTTCAGGGGGGAATTGAAAGCTGGTGGCTCCTCCAAGCTGGGACATGCAGGAAGAGCAGTGTGGCTCATGCTTGCCTTTGACTCTGATGGGTCTCAGTTCATAGCTCGTGTGACAGAGGGTTTTCACCTTCACTGGGTGGAAACATTGGCTAGAGAATAGCTGTGGAAAAATGATTGCCAGGGAGTGATCAGTTAGAAATGCTTTATTCTATTTATTTATTCCTTTATTCTTAAGGAAACCCTTGTTCCTTGTTTCAGGAAATCGAAAGGTTGGAAAGTAAATTAAGTCAGAGCCCAGAGAGGTGGCAGCTTTTGTGGGAAAGGGTCAAAATGAATCTAAAGGATGACACCAGACAAGACAATGTAAGTAGAAAAGAGCTTGCCCCATAGAATAATTCCATTCCTCCTATATAGGCTACCTGAGGCACTGACAAAATCACTGTATTTCTTGGAGTAGAATTCTGCTTTTGTAAAACTGAAGATGTTGTTCTAACCCATGATATTGGCTTTTTATTTCTTCATGTTGAAAAATATATTTTCACTTGTGCTGTTTATCTAGTTGCCTTTCCAGAGTAGGTTAAGGCATACAGATAAAATGAGTGTTTTACTAATGCACAAACATAGGATTTTATGTATTTAAAAGATTCTTGAAGTACTGAAAAAGCTCAATTCCTGAAAGGAGCCAAAAGGATATCACAGATTCTCAGAGACAAGTAAAGATATTTCCATGGCTAAATGGAGTTACAGTTTCTAAGTAGAGATAAGAAATATTCCTGCTTGTGTTTCCAGTTGCTGACCATGGTAACAAGAAGAGCTGACACTATTGACACTTTCTAATTCAGGGGTTGCCTCTTTGCTCTGTGTGTGCACCAGGAATAATGCTAGGTGCTGCTTTTTGGGAGCTCTGAACTCTGCACAGTGAGTTACCAGTTCAAGACTGTGTCTATGGAGTGTTGTCATTTCGATTAGGACCAAATACAGGATCCCTTTTGTTCCAGGTTATTGAGATCCTACTGAAATGACATGGATCTATAAAGGAGCTTTTGGAAGCCGTAGTTCTTCCTTTCCCCCCTTCCTTCCCTTTGAAATCAGGGAAATTTATTGGATCCAAACGTCTGCTTAGTTTTAGATAGTTCTGAGAAAGTAAGGCAAACACTGTTCAGTATTATGTCACTGGAATATATGAAGTTTTTCTGAAATACTGATTTCTCACACCTTGTGAACTCTTCTCCCTAAGAAATGCAGGGATTGCCATCCCCCTGCCTTCTTCTCCGATTTGTATTAGGAAGATTTTTTTTTTTGCCTCACAGTAGCTCCCAACTTACATATTGTACCATGTATTTATTACCATTACAGCACTGAGACTATAACACATTGCATTACCTTTTTCCTTCCATTTCCCTGTTTCTCAGCTCCGGAGACATCCCTCAGGCTCCTCAGGGATGATGTCACCCAATCTACATTCCTATCAAAAGAGATCTTTGCTGGAAATACCTGACAGTGGGCTGGGTGAGGAGCAGAGTTCCAGCATCTCCCCCTCCAATGGAGTAGACAGAAGAACAACGACACTGTACAATCATTTCACATCAAAGAATGATGAAAACAGGTAAACTGAATAACCAGGCAGCATTCAGTAATATTTTATTGGATTGGTGAAAGTCTCTGCCTTAGGAAAAAATGAAACTCATGTGCACAGAACGTTTTGTGGCTATGTTATTCCTTCTTTTTGGATCTGATTACATTTAGTTGTCTCAGTGGGTGGGCTTTTATCTCCTACCAGCATCCTTCACCCTTCCCTTTCCTTAGATGCACAAGCAAATTGCAGTTGTGCATTTGATGCAACTAAAAATGTATTTTATCTGTGTATCACAGTTACCAATAGCTGAACTATTGGTTTAAATCCTCCTGGTTTTCCTGCAGAAAAAAAGTGTTTAATTTGTATGTAGTTAAGTGTTTAATAGGTATCATTTTGGGGCTTTCATTTCTCAGCAGTATCCATTTTATGGGATCACATGCCCCTGTATTTTGTGTCCCTCTCAGATCTTTTGAAGGTACGCTGTACAAAAGAGGAGCTTTGCTCAAAGGGTGGAAACCTCGCTGGTTTGTGCTGGATGTGACAAAACACCAGGTAAAAACCTTTTCAGATAATGGATTTCTTTATTATTACGTTGCTCCTTTTTTATCAGCTGGGTTTAGTCTTACAAAGAATATTAGTGATGATGATTTTCAGATGTGATGTGTGCTGCATCATTCTACACCTATCTGTATTTGTCTTGTGTATCTTGTAGCTGATACAGAATTCTGAGTGGACAGACGGGTTTTAGTATTTTGCCTTTTATTTTTTAGAAAAAAAACATATAGGAGTCTTTTGTAAAAATACATGAGAGTATTTTAAAAACATATAGGATATATATACAATTCAGCAGCAAAATTATTCATAAGTTTTCCACCTAATCGTTGCATAAAAAGGAGCACCAAAACTAGACATCTGTTGGTCTAAACTTTTTATCCAATTTGCAATGTGTGCCAGAATTCTGCAGTAGAAATTTATGGTCTTGTGTACTTCAAATAATGTTGGGTCATCAGGCAGTAAAATGTTCTGAGCCAAATATTCCACACAGTGGGGAATATTCTGACACTTATGTATGCTTTTGTTTTAAAAAATTTACTAATTTATTGTAGTCAATACAGTTAAAAATATGTAATATAGATAAAGACAAGCATCTCTTTAAATGCTAATTGAGATCAGTGTGGTAAATACCAACAAATATGCTATTTATAATTCTTCTTCTAATATATCCCATATATCTTATATATAGAAGAAAGGGTTCATTTTGCAGGAGAAAAAGATGCTTTTACATTTTTTGTGTAACCAAATAACCTTCTGAGTATGATAGATGCAGGAGAAACACAGGTCAGTCCTAGCTGGAATTCTGTTGTCTGACCTTTGCTGTGAAAGTTTGTGTTGCTGTTTTACATTGGTTTATGGGAATTTGTTGGGGTTTTGTTGTGGGGGTTTTTTTTGGAACTTGTTTTCATGTTGAACCTCAGTTCACAGAGTGATTTAGATTCATGTCAAAGTATCTTTGTAAGGAGGGAAAAGAAAAAAGCACAGACTTCATTCAACCTCTATGTGCGGTATAGGAAAACGTGAGCTTTCTGTGTGGTTTATAATTACCTAAAATTACACTTAAAGTTTTGCTGATCACTTTAAATTCTTGAAATACAGAGAATGAGTGTTGTGGCAATGCCTTGGTGAAGTAAAGCTTTTGTGTTAGTTTTAGGTAATGACCAGTGAAGAAGTGGTTCTGCTTTCCTGCCCCACGTGCCCTCTGCCCAGAGCAATCCATGACTATTCTCTTCTCTGCTCTGGAGCTCTGGGGACAAAATACTCTCCTGGTAATCTCTGTGCCTCCCACCCTTAGCAGTCAATGCCCCCAGGCTGTATCCAGGAAAAGGGAATTAATCTGGAAGGTCCATCTAAAAGCCTGTCTGGATTTATTTTATTTTTTTCTCTCGTGTTCCAGCTGCGATACTATGACTCTGGTGAGGATACGAGCTGTAAGGGACACATAGACCTTGCAGAAGTGGAAACTGTGATTCCTGCTTCTCCAACAATTGGAGCTCCAAAACATGCCAGTGAAAAGGCATTTTTTGATGTAAGTATATCTGGTCTTTACTTGATCTTTATCTTTACTTTCCCTTGGTGTTTTTAAGCTCCTGCTTCCAGTCCTGTGAGAGCTAGGAAGGAGCTGTTGTGCCATCTCAAGACAAAAAAAATTAACGTAGCTGGCATCACTCTCAACACCAATAGTTCAAAAATATTCCATTCAGACACAATTAGCACATTGAGTATTGCAGTTTAAAGTTTGCAGGTTTTCTTTTCTATGAGCTGACATCTTTGTGTCCTTGTTTTTCCTTTGCAGCTGAAGACGAACAAACGTGTGTATAACTTTTGTGCCCAAGATGCACAGAGTGCTCAGCAATGGATGGACAGGATCCAGAGCTGCATTTCAGATGCATAGAAAGGAGAAAAATGTTCCATAATAAAATCTCATTTAAAGCACCTCATCCTGGAAGAAACTGAGTTCTGGAATGTTACTGACACACAGCCCGCCTTCCTTACATTTCAGCCATAAAAGTTCATAATAAGTTCTTTTCTGTTTAATAATTATAACCACTGTAACTGCTATGGTTGGGGTTTTTTTTTCTGCAGGGAGGACTTGGGAAAATAATAATCCATTTATCCTGAATTTCCTCGTTTTTCAGTACAATTCCTAGCTATAAAAAGTGGTCTGTATTTGCACTAGCATCTGATCCCAGTTTTCTCATTTCAGAGCTATTCTGTTAGGAAACCTGTCCAAAGGAAAGTGTAGAAATTTTCCCTTCAACAAGAAGTGTATTTCCAGTTTATTTAGATTTTTAAGCAGAATGTTCTTATTTCCAAGCTAGTCATGAATAAGAGGAAACACATCTACAATTCCTAAAAACAAATAAATAAATGAAGCTTGTGAGTCCAGTGACATACACACGAGGTTGCCAATGTTTATAGACCGTCGATATTTTTAGAGACCAAAAAAGTGAAATTGCCTGATGCCAGACTTTCAAATGTCTTCTCAGTGTGCAGGTCATTCTCTAATCTCGTGCTCTGCTGAGTGCTGCTGCAATGTTGTTATGGAATTTCAAGATCTAGGGATTGCCTGAAGACCATAGATAGCACTTTTATTTTAGATTCTGTTTGCAATTCCAATGGGATAAACGAAAGAAAACTGGCTGACACTACCCTGGAGTGATGGAAAACACCAAACTAGGAATTCAGTAGATGAAGGATCCCTTGTGTGTGAGTTGTATGTGTTAATTTATATGCTGTTCTGCTCACTGTAAAATAAAAAAATAACAAACATGATAATGCACTAAACAATGAAGCAAGCACTTGCACTGAAATCTTTCCAATGCAGACATTTTGCAGGACAGAGGTAAGTTATTTGTAGCAGAACAAAACAAAACTAGCTAGTTAACAGCATTTACAGATATTAGGTATGTACATAATCGAGTTTGAGGTGTCGTGATTTGATACTTTTTAAACATTTTTTTGCACATTAATTGGAAGACTGTTTATAGATTTTTACTTTTGATGAACTTGTGTTTGTTCTGCTTGAAATTCTGGCGAAACATTTTTAATAGCCCCAAATTAGTTGAAATTTTACAGTCTGCCAATAATGAGGACTTTGAGTAGAATATGTAGGTAATTAAGCCATTGTTTTTACTTTGAAATGTTAATATGTTAAATAGCACACTAATATTACAAAAGGTCTGTATATATGATCCACTATTTTCTCATTTTTCCAGACGTTCTGCTTGTAATTTAATGTCAGCCTAACCAAACTGACTATACTTACAAGGTTTTTCAGTTATTAAACTTTGTGGGTTTTTTTATAACTAATGTATTTTGTCAGAAAGGAACATAGATTTCTCACCACACACAATAGGAAGTGCAGCTGTTTTTAATGCAATTTCAAAACAAAAATATGAAGGATTTTTCTAGCATTTTTCAATTGACAAATTTCCACCTGTGACAATGGTGTTTGCACATTTGTATTTTTCTTTGTATATGAAGTACTTTTATATGTACTTTGTAAGATACTGATCCTGTTCTTAGGTTATATGAAGATATACATACCACTGCTTATTTTGTAACTGGTTAATTTTAACGCTTGTATGTTATGTGCTATATGTATGCTAACCATCCTGTAATAAATACACTCCTTCAGGAAAAGTAACAACTTTCCTTTTACTGTAAAAGAGAAAAAAAGCAAGACCCACCTGTTGAAATATTCCACGGGCACAAGACAAATCCTTATTTACTCTGTATTAAGAATAGTGGGTGTATTCAAAACTATGTGGTCTTTTGTATACTTGTAAATATTCTTACCTAAAAGTTGCACTTGGGCATCCCTAACTCAAACACTTGTCAACAGTAACACTAAAGAAATCAGAATTTAAAGCAAAATTATCATTCTAACGAGTCTCAGTGTATAGCCTTTACCAAAAGGCTAAATACATGTTGATGTTCATACTAGAGTCATTGAATAATGATGTTAAATATATTTTTTAAAAAAAGATTCTGTGTGATATCACCGACATAAGTCTCCATACTTTCACCCTGAGACTTGTCTCACTCATATCACCTTATGCAAAACTGATCTAGTTCCTAAAAAAAAAGAAACTATAAAAGAAATGGCGAGGTCTCACTTGAGCCAGTGCTATAAATGGAATTCCTGATGTGGTGTGGGACAGCAGAGTCCAGAGGGAAAGGGAAGGTGTGGCAGGGGTGGGGACCCGTGGCAGTTCTGGGATGCTGTGGTGCTTGGAGGACGTGGTTTGCTTATTGAGCTTGGCATGGATGCTAATGTTGCCTTAAATGTCGATCTCGGTTTTTTAGTGTCTGTATTGATGGAGAATGGACTTGAGCAACTTAACTTAAAAATACCCAAATAAAAGCTGAAATGACAGACGTGGTGTTTGTGGTGTCTGTGGAAGGAATGTACAAGGGAAGGGTGGGAAAAGGCTCTCGGTATGAGGACACAGAGTTTGTGTCCCTCAAGGTCTCTCCTCTGCAAAGTGAAGATTCCAACAGAAAGAAAATGTGGACAAGTCAGCATAGCTTGGCTGTAGGTTTTACCAACGTGTTTGAGCTGTAGCAGCAGCAGAGAATTAGGAACTGAGAATTATTTGGGGAAAAATGCTGCGTACAAAGGGATTCAGCTTCATCTTCCCTGAAAATTTCCTGTAAAAATCCACCCAGGAGTTGGGGATGAGCAGATGTGCTCCCTCTGCTGTGTCACATCACTATTCCCACACTCTGCATCACAACATTCCTACTGTAGAAAAGAGAATTGCAACATTGCAGGTCTTACATAAGGGGAGAGGATTGTTTGCCCTTCTCTGTTCAGTAACAAAACATCCCCGGCGTAGGTGGAGGAATGAAGTTCAGGCTTTGAAGAGTTGTTACTGGGGTATTATATCAGTGATTTCTCTTTCCTATCTAACAAGTGTTTTCTATAAAAACCCTTCCTTTTGATGGAGCCTTAGAATTACTACACTAAAAAATAAAATACTTAGCATGCCACACGTGTGGGTCACTGGTTATGTAATGGTACACAAACAGCTAACAGACCCAAGAACAAATGTTCAAAATTCTGTGTCACATCCCACACATTATTTGTATCTGATATTTTGTGAATTTCAGACATAACAAAAATGTGAGGATCTTGTCCAAACTTTGTCATTTTGCCTTTTCATCCTGTGATATTGTTGGAGTATATCGAAGTGGCTGCACCACATTTCTCATTTTTCATATTTGTGATCATCCAAATATTTTGTCTGTTCATGATTATCCTGTGGTTGCTTTGGAGAGTCAGAAAACTGGAATTAATCTGCCCACTCCCCAGTTATGCTGAGGTTCATGCTGAGTATCATGTTGTACCTATTTTCTGGGGGTTTGTCTATATTTGATCAGATTCTTCCCCAATTTTGGCTACTGTGCAAGCCAAGGGCAGTGGTAGCATCCACATTCTCATTTAGGAAATTTTCATCTCTGAATTTTTTCTCATCCAGTTTTTCATTAGTTAACTGTCAATAAGGATGCTGCAAGTTCACTGTTGTTGCCTCTTTTCACTTACCAGTCAACATCCAGTGGGAAATTATATTTTGTCCCGTTTCAGCTTGTGTCATGTAGTTCAAGATTCTTCCTTCCTCTTCAGATTTTACTTAGAAGTCAGAATCTGCATCCTTATGAATAGGAAATGTTGCTTCATTTTGGCACATCTGCAGTTTTTCCACTGTCTACTCTTTGGTGAAGATGTTGTTTAAGTGTCTTTTAGGAGATTCACAGAGAGCTGATACTTTTATCTGTGAAACAGGCAATAGTAGGAGGTGTAAATAGTTAAATAGTTAAAAGGACCACAGTACTATCCTGGAAGGAAATACAAAGGCATCAGCTCTTTCAAGTATTAAATAGTGCTCCTTCTTGCACCTGTACTCCCCTAGAAAATACTGAGGCATAGTCTTAATTTATTTTATTTATTGATGCCTTGTTTATTATTGTGTATTGAGCAAATATCAATGAATAATTCATTATTTAATGAATTTCTGTCACTGTTCAACTCAGAATTCTTGTAACTCAAGCCTGTCACCAAACAGGAACTCCAAAACTTGGTAGTGTCCATCTGAATTCTATTAATTGTCCAAGATTTATACAACATCCCTGTTCACATCATGACCTCCAGTAAGTTCAAATTGATAAAATTGTGTGTAATTATGAGAGAAGCTCAATACAGTGAGTAATAGTGCAGGTAGAGCACTCTCAAGTTTAATTAATTGCCTGCACAGGCTTTGCTTATGTTGCATTTTTTTTGTGCCATCACAGTAGTTAAAACTCAATTTTACTTCTTCTGTGTGCCCATTATCCCTTACATTAAATATTTTAACGCAGTAGTTGAACTAAGTGGTTGCATGAAGTGTTCAGTCAAAAATACTTTGACTATTTAGTATAAAGTATTCAAATCTTTGCAGTGTTTCATGCAGTCAAATGATTTAGAATTGAAACTTTAAAAAAAGTACTGCTGAAGAGTTGGTACTGGACTTGCCATTAATTTTTGATTAAGTTGGGCAGCCTGTTTCTCTGGGAATATTATATTCTTTTTTAATTTTCAAAGAGCTCTTATTTTCAGTGCTTCCTGACTTAGGGTAAATCATGGATTTGCTTCAAAGCAAAATTAAGTGCAAAAATGTCTTCTGCATTTTGTGCTTAAAACAACTAGTTTTTCTTCATCTTTAAAACTGTTTTCTTGCCAAAAACCAATCAAAATTTAAGTCAAAATTAACTTGGTTTCTTCCACTTCAGGCCCCTGACTGGAAGGAAATCTTGTAGTAAGCCTTTATCTGGTATGAGTACGAAAAGCTGGAAAATATCCCATCAAGTGCTAATGAACCAGAGCCAGGAATAAATTGGGGAGCTGGTTTTGGTATGTGCATGGTGTCACTGACCACGGAGTGTGTGATGTATGGCAGCAGTGTCAGGGCAGGCTGTAGCTCTTCTGACAAAAAGCATCATTCTGCAATCAGACATCTGGTTTTAACCAGAAATCCACATTTTGTGTGTCTTTCTTCATGCAGAGGTCTTTGGGACTTTGTTTCTCCAGCGACACAAATTTCTGGCGAGAAAATAATTTTTCAGATAAGCTTTTATCAGTTATTATTTCAGTCATTAAAACCACACAGCTGACCACACAGTGGCAGGTGTGACAATTTTCTCAGCCAAGGAACAAAACCCAAACATGTAGATATTTCCTGTGATGCTGAACGTGTTTTAGTTCAAAGACCACTGCACACAGGTTTTTGTCATGCAAGCTGATTTTCTGTTTTTGCTGTCAAAACTAAATATTGCTGTCAATAAGGTCATGCATACCCTAGCAACTTGCTATGGGCTACCACTCAATCCTTTTAGATGTTGTCTGAAGGGCCTCAATTAAAAATATTTCTCTCCTGGCTTAGGTCACTGCCTGCCTGTTGCCTTATGGTGCTCAGGTATTTCCTGGAAGTGCAACTTTCCCACTTTATCTTTTCTCAGACCTGCTCCCCATTTCACAGTGAAATATTATGCATATTTAATTCTTTTAAATTAAATTCATACAATACTCGAGATAAGGACAGCTTTCCTTATTTCACGATAGTATCTCAAGGAAACGGATAACTTTATTTAAAAAATTTGTACATACAACCCAAACAGACAGAGTTCCCTCAATTTATATTGGGATTGCAGCCCAGTGATTGCTGTTAATTTTCATTATCAGTTTGAGTTCCATGAGAGTGTGATGAGGCCTCCAGTGACACTCCAAATTACAAGTGACTCTATCACTGCTCTCACTGGAGTTTATTAGAAGCTGGGATTTTAGATAAAACTCCTCTCCCCGAGCCGTGATTATGAGATTATGAAGACTGGGGATGTCAGGAAGTCGAGAAGGGCACGGGAAAAGCCAGCCCTGGCTGGTTGCAGGTTGAGCTGGGGCCAGTGCAGAGCAGAGGTGGAGACAGCAGATTTGAGCTGCTCAGTGCATGTCCAGCTGCTAGGGCAGAGCTCAGAGCATTGGGCAGGGAAAGGCAGTGCCTGGGACACGGGAAAAGCTCACAGTGCAGATGGGAAGGGCTGCAGGTGAGCAGCCCTGGGAGTGCATCCCATACAGCCACACCTCAGCAGCACAGGAAAGCTCCCCATCTCCTTCTCTCCATCCCCTTCTCTCTTGGCTTTATCTGCTCCCCAAAACCTCTCTCCATACTTGTCTCACTCTCTGTTCTGTTTTTGACCTTTACTTGTCTGATCAGGTCTAAATTTAGCTGAGAAATTTTTGAGAAGCAAAGATGATCCATGTTAGCTCCTTCCCTAGGGGTGCCTGGAATACTTGCAGGTGCTCTGCTGTGCTGCAAGCCGAGAGGGAAAAGTTCTTTGTTTCCCTAAGTGCTCTGAAACTCAAGTTGTTCGTGTCTATTTTGGAATTTTGGGGAGCAGGGAAACTGAGTGTGGTCTGCTGGGCTGCCATAAGGGATAACACTGGATCTGAGCCTGGATTTCAAACACCCTCAGCATCTGACATGTGATTATCACCCTTTGGAATTAGATTTAACAGCGCTGGGGAAAGAGGTTAACGTGAAGCCAGCATCAAGTATGCTGAACTCTGGTCTTTGGAAATACCATTGCTAATGTTGTTATCAGTGTCTTTCCAGGAGAACATCACAGCTTTGTTTATCAAGCACTGACTTGGCCAAATTATTATCAGCTGCTGGAGATGGGTACAAAGGATGCACTGTCAAGCCTCTTCTTGAATTTCCAAATTGGGGCCATTCTTTCCATGATGTAACATACTTATCTGTTATATGGGTATTCTGAAATGTGGAATAATCTAGAATACGGGATTTTATCCATGTATTTTATCCATATAGCCTTATGTTTGTTGCTTTAACCAAAACAATTTGATTATAAATTTTCTGGGTTTTCTTCAGTGTAGTTGAGCTGACCAAAAATTGCTACTATACTGCTGTGTCCTCTTATTAATTATTGCTAATGTTATTTTGAGCTATTGTGTAATTAATATTGTTATTGTCTGTAGGACAAAATTCCTAGCAGTTTGAAACACCAACACCACACCTAAAACAAAGTCTCCCTTGATATATCCACTGAATGTTTTTCAGCCAGAAGCCACATAGCAAACATGTCTGTTCCATTTCATCTGCACAGGGAAAAAGCAAAATATATCATATGGCATTAAAGGTGGGCTCAAATATCAGTGCTAATAAATGCTTGAGGAAAGAAATGCTGCTTAGAGCTGTTACCTTTGCTGCTCTTAAAGGAACTTGGTGTGTAACAAAAACACCTAATTTTTGGACTTTTAATATGTGGTTAAAACAAACCTGAGCTTCTGCTGCATTAGGTAAAGCCATTCCTTTTAAAATCAAAAGCCCAGTGACACTGTGCACATCAAGAAGAAATAGTCATACAGCCTTGAGAAAGAGGACTGCTAATATAGAGAATTTCTTGCAAAATTAGAAATTAATGTTATCAAACTCTGGTTTGCAAAGCTTGTTGAAGAGAATGGGAGAGGAAAGAGAAACCTGTAGGTCTTTTTGAGAAGAAACACGGATAGTATTTACATAGGGAGATGAGTACATGGGAAACAAACCCTCATCACAGCCAACATCTGAATTTTTCACTGCTGAATTAATACTAACATGGTACAAAATGCTTTTAAATTTAGAGTGCTATCCTGCATTTCTCTGAAATGCAAAGTCTAGGCCTTTATGAGAAGGCATTTACAGATACAACACGTGCAAAATAAGAAAAGTATAAAGTAGATCCTGAATCTCTTTGCCCTTTCCTTGTTACACAAGGTGGCATTGAATGAGGAGGGGGCAGAGGAGTGAACTGGAGGCAAATGGAGAAAATGGGAAATTGTTCTTTATCTACAGAACCTGTAAAAGGCTGCCATAATGCTTGGAACTGCACAGGGTGGCAGACACCCTGGGAGAAGGGAAGACTAAAAATCTCAAAACCAGGAAGAACAGAAGTTATAAAAACTGTGTTTTTATCTGGGGTCAGTGCCTGTGAATTATGTTTCAGGAGCATGACAACATTTTCTTCTAAAGGGAAACACTGAGAATGAAATCGGGGCAGAAAAATATGTGATTTGCATTAATTTCATCATTTTAGTATATGTTACTTCAATTGTTTTTTTTTTTTTTTTGATACTCTGAAGGGAGTTGCCATGAGATCCACAGGTGATTAATGCCCTGGCCAGAAGCACATTCTGGATGGATGGAATGGCAGGAAGGAAATGGCAGAAGCCACCAGAGCTCTAAATGGGATTCTGCCAAAGGGTGCTCCAAAAAATAACCGTGGGATATATGGAGTTTGGGGGAAAAGTGCTGGAAGTTTGGGATGATGGTGCCATTCCAGGAATTGTTGTCCTCTGGAAACTGCTACAATATGGAAGGCTTTTGGACAGTAACAGCTCAGTTTGCAGCAGTCTTGCTTGCAGTGTGGTATTTTGGGAGCAGATGTTGCTGTGCTTGAGGGCATGTTCTGTTCTGGGTGGTTTGTAGCAGCCTGCACTGGGGGGACATTCACAGCTGTCTCTGGTGCTACAGGATTCCTGTATCTGGAATGAGAGATTCCCTGGTGATTTTTATTTTTGTGTTCCATTTAACATGTCACCTTCAGCCAGCTCCATAGGGAGCACTGAAGTGTGTGGGGCGAGATGAAATGCCATGATCCGAGTGGGGAACCCTGCCCTGAGAAAGGAAACTTCTACATTTCATTCAAATAATTGTCCCAAGACCAGCTGCAGGACTCAGTGGAGTGTTTGGATGTGTTACACTTGTCTCTCACAGTACATTTTATGCAGAGTTTGTGGACAGTGCATCCTGCTGGAGCTGATCTCTGTCGACTCTGAGGTAAATTCAGAGGTGCTTTCCCTTCCCTTTAAGTGGTAACACCTAGAGCTCTGCCAAGTCCTAGCAAAAGTTGCTAATATGCTATAGAAATAGAAACAAGCCAAAAGGTGGCTGCAGCTGTTGTTTACTACATTATTGCACAGTTTGGTTCCATATGTGCCTCTGTGGAAAAGAAGTGCTTCAGAATCAGCAAATAAAAATTAAACAAACTGGAGAAGATAAGTGAAGCTAACTCACCTTCAGCATCTAATTTCTACATTACACCAGAGCCTTTCTGTATCCAATCCCCACTTCCCAAAGGATTTGGTGTAGATCAGAAATACCTCTGAGCCTAATCATGGCAGTGGAATTCTTCCACATTAAAATAAAATACAAAATCTGCACATATGCTGAACGTGTTGAAGTTGTGTGGAATAAAAGACAGTTTGGACATTCTGTTAATGTGATGGAGAATATTTTGATGTTGTAATTTGCTCTAAAAGCATGTGTAAGCAATTGCTGCATGAGGCACTGGAGTCAGACTGACTCTTCACAGATGCAAACACTTCCATCTCCCAACCAAGGGGTCTCGACTCATTTTGCAGTACAGAGTGTTAGAAAACATTGCTAGATTTTCCTCTTGTTAACCAAATATGTTTTGTGTTTTATCTGAAAAAAAAATCATACTTCTGCTAGGTCAGAAAATACTTTATTTCTTTAAATTCTGTTACAATTATGAGCAACAAGAAATCTCCTGTGCTCAGAAGGAGAGAGAAGATTCCTCTGTGCTGATCCAGGGAGTGTATTCTGGCACACTTTGCATTTTGTGCATTACACATGTCATTGACATGTGTGTGACATGCCAGTGGAGGCAGAATCTTTTTTACATGATGTTAAACAGCTCATGCTAGAAACCATGATAAAACTTCGTGTGGGTCGACCTGGAGAATTTACCTGTAAGCTGCAGGTGATTTCCATGTAGAAGGCTGATTTGGGAGACATGGAATGGGATGGAACCTGGAGTCAGCCCTCTTTCTCTGTCAGTAGGATGGATGCATCATCCCAAAGCACTTTTTAAAGATCCCTCAGCTACTGTGTTTGAATGGCTGCAGCAGCAACTTCAGATCAGCCAAGCACCTTCCACGAGATGGATCTTCCCTTGCTTTGCTGCAGCACTTCTGGATTTAGCTGACTCTCAGAAGGGATCAATTGCTCTGCTCTGGAGTGATACTGTGGCCAACTAGAGCATTTCTCTGTGATTACATGAATATAAACAGCATATATTGGACACTGCAGCACTTAGTTTGACTTATAACTAACTTCCTGAATAGCATTGTCAACGATAAAAATATTTGGAGCTCTCCATTTCCTTGGCACGTTGTTTGACAAGCCCATTTCTTTGCTGTCATAGGTAGCAAAATTCAGGAAAACGTGTAGCTGAACAGCTCTCATCTATGTGGGACCAGGAAAAGAGCTATTCTTAGTTCCTTTGGTTTTTTACTGTTATTCCTGAAGTCTTTTTCAGGGGGTAAAATTATGGCCTGCTTAACTATTTGGCAAAGCTTGCCCTGAGCTCAGCAAAGCAGAGGTTCCATCCCTCATGAAGGTTATCATATCTGTTAAATGGAGTTTGAGCTCTGGTCACATGGAAACCAGTATTTGCTGTTATTATTAAAGTTGCTTTTCTTTCAGCACAGTACTTTGGAACCATGTTTCTGTCCTCTCTGGATTTACCATCATAATTTCCAAAATACTGTGTTCTGGAAAAAGAACAAAAATAATACATGTTAATAACCATGGGATGCTAGGAAAACTTCAGATGGGTTTGGAAATGACACCATAAATTGCTTTTAATTCTGTGGATTTATGATTTCACAAAAGAAATTATGAGATTGTGTTTGTTACAAACAGTAATCAAGATGAATATATGATGCAGGAATTATTTTACTGCAGAGTCAGCTGGTTGGACTGTAGCTCTTCAGTAACTGTAGAAACTGGTCAGAGCTTCCTATGTGATCTGGTTATCTGCAAAATAATGGAAAACTTTCATGTCCCAGCATCCAGCAGATCTCCCTTGGGCTGGTTATATTTGCTAAATGGGACTCAGTCCTTCAACATTCTCCTTTAAAGACATAGCTCAGAATGAACTGGTGTAGAGCCATAATTTATAGTATTGGCTACGGAATTTTTCCCAATTATCTCTGGAACTATTTATAAGTAAAGCACATATTCCTGGCTGCCAGGTATGGTATGAGGTGTAAGAGATTCATTATTTTGTGTGAGGAGCAACTGCCCCTGGGTCAGCAGAGCCCTGAAACTGCCTGCAGACCTTAAATTCCTCCTTTCTTTCTTTCTTTTTGAGAGATCCACCTGGAGAAGTAGCTCAGAAGCATTTCCTTGTGTCATTATTCAGCACAGGGCCAAACTTGATGGATCCCTCCTGTCAAGCCACAGGCCAAGGAATTCTGTAAAAGCACAGGGAAATGCAGACCTGTTGTTCTGGTTCAAACCAAACTTCAGTGAAGGCACATGATGTAACTCACAGTGTTTTGTGGCACAGAAAATCAGCATTCCAGGTTTTAGAATTGGTTGGTGTTTGCTTAGGCCCTGTTCCAGCTTGGCTGCTGTCTAAGTTTGAAAGGCAGGTGTCTGCTAAGGAAGGCAGGAGCCTCTCTTGAAATGGACAATGTAAACCCCCTCCCTCCAAATTATTATAATTTTGAAATTAGGGACCTCTCAGGCAAAGATACGGGAATAACAGTTCTTTACTAGGAAAATTAAAAATAAAATAAAATAAAAATACAGTAATACAAGACAACAAACCACTGTCAGAGTGAGAATCCCAGCTGCCCCCAGTCAGTCAGTCAGGGTTGGTGCAGTCCCATTCCATGGTGGCTGCATCCTCCTGCAGGGACAGATGTGGTTCTGCTGGAGCAGGGCTCCTGCACAAGGTGCACTTTTCCTCCAAAGCTGCAGGGATGATGTGCAAGGCTCTGGTTTTCCTCTGGGATCCAGTGGGAAAAGGCTGCTCTGCTGTTCCAAATCTCCCCTTTGATCTGGGTAGGAAATGCTCGGCTCCTCCCCTGGCTGGAGCATCTCCCCATGGGATGATGGAATTTGATCAGCCCTGCCCTGGGACTGCATGGCCATGGACAGGAGAGATCTCCTGGAGGGAGGATGGGCTGTGGGAAGAGAAAGAACACTGCAACAGCTGGATTAACAGCTGGGATAGAGCACACAGCCCTGCTCACATCCTGCACTGCAACCCAACCAGCTGCCAGCCACGGTTTTAGAGCAGGAGAGGGACATGCAATGATTCCAAACTCAATGTTGCCAGTATTTCTCTGCCTCAGAGCCTTCAGATGGAGGATTTTCATATGGTTTGCATTGAAAAATGATTTGCATTGCACTTCATATGGTTTGCAGTGCACATCCTCTCTATACAGACATGGCTTTGTGTTGGTCAGTGCCAGGGCTCCAGCCAAGTTTTCTGGACTGTTGTCACAGCGTGTCACAGATAAAATTGCTTTGTCAAGACACCACAAAAATGTTTCTGTGTCTTTGGCATCTGTGCTCAGCATGCTGGAACCATTTATTTAATTTACATTTTCCCCACTATCCACTGTTAGAATGTGGAAACAGTAGCACATCTTCCTTTTAACTCTGGTTTTGGTAAAGTTACGAGCATTCCTTCTGAAGGGTCTGTGGCTCTGTTCATTGGAAAGAGTCCTAGAATGGGTTGGGAGAGACCTTAGAGATCCTCCAGTTCCATAAACAGGGACACTCCACTATCCCAGGTTGCTCAGAGCCCCATCCAGCCTGGCTTTGGACACTTCCAGGGATCCAGGGGCATCCACATCTGCTCTGGGCAACCTGTGCCACTGCCCCCATCACCCTCACAGGGAAGAATTTCTTCTTAATATCTGATTTAACCCTGCTCTCCTTCAGTTTGAAGCCATTCCCCCTTGCCCTGTCACTACCTGCACTTGGAAAATTCCTTTTCCAGCTCTCTTGCTGCCCCTTTGGGCACTGGAAGCTGCTCTAAGGTCTCCCCAGAGTGTTCTTTTCTCCAAGGCTGAACAACCCCAACTCTCAGGTTTGGTATTTCTTTCATTTTTTCCAAAGACACAAATTCAGAGACATCATGAGGTCAGCTTCATGATTTAAAACAAAACCAAACCACACCAAGGCATGTACACATAGCAAAATGAGAGTGTTATCTTCTAGAAAGGGTTTGCTCAAGCCTACACAACCTTGAGCTGAATATTATTTATTTGTGGTTTTAACCCATGGAGAATGGAACCAGCTCTGGAAGTGCTAAGTGAAACCACTGCTTCATAGGGGGACAAATGGAAGATCTTGTGAATTGAGAAGCAGAAAAGGCAGAGAATTGTACTTTATCTTTTTTTTTCTGTCCTCTTTATCTGCTTTTTATCTTAGCAGTCAATTATCTCAGGAAACAGCCACATCTGTATCCCACCATGGGATTTCAGGAAGCTGGAGCAGTGCAGTGCATTCTGTGAGGAACATGACATGCAACAGTCCATGGATACTGAGGAATCTCAGGAGGGAGCATCCCACGCCTGCTGCTCAGCAATAGGGACAAATACTCTGTCCTTCTGCCTTTTCCATAACAAAACACTGCTGTCCATAATACCAGAGAGCATTTGCAGTCTCTAAAGTCCTACAAAATTATGCACCAGGGTCAGGCTTTCACTCTTGCAATGTGATAGTTTACTCCTACATTTTTTTTCTGTAGTTATCCAGATGTTCTACTTATTCTGATTATCCTGAGATTCTCATCTTGTTGTCATTATCTGGGGAAGTTCTTGGCTTGACTAAAGCAAAAATTTACACTCTGTGTAGTTTTTCTGGGTGGGCATTTCCAAAGTTTTGGCATATTTCAGAGTTATATATATCTCCTTGTTCCAGATCTTCTAGTCCTTTGTGCAGTAGACCAAGAGGACAAACAGTGGATTATATTTCTTCACTCTGTGCACAGTTTTCTTTTTGCATGCTGTAGTTTAAAATACAGAGGAGGTCACCTAATTTACAGTGAAGGTGGCTGCCACTTTGGGGTTGTGAGTCTTTTTCTTCTTGGGACTTCTTTTCCCTCATAATGCAGAACAACTTATGGACTGCAAATATGTCCTTATAGGATCTGAGGGCTTGGATGAGAGGGATTTGGGAGTAATTTTTGCTTGTTTTCATTGATGTGGGGCTTTTTGTCTTTAGGAATCTTATTAGAGAGATACTCTTGACCTAAAAATTCCTCTTGCTGTTAACATCTGTGCTGTAATAATATCTCTGCTCTAGAGCATTTATGACAGTGCTGCAATGTTTGCTTTGCAACCAAATTCCTGCTCTTTGGAAGATGAACATTCTGTTTAAATACTGATGGAAGCTTTTGTTTTACTCTGCTGTCCCAAGGTGTAACAAAGCAGGGACATTTAAACCATGCTTAAATGGGAAGTTAAAGCTAAAGGTTTGAGAGGTTAGTTTTATGAATGTCTTCCTAAATGAATCCTAGGACTACAGGGTATGTTTCTTAATGCTTTCAAGAGAATTCCTAGAAATTACTTTGGATTGTTAGACAATGTCCTTCAGAAACTTCTGCAAAATATTCAGATACAATATAACTTTCTACTAGTGAGTGAGTGAAATTCACTGCATGCTGTTCAATAGGGACAACTAAAATCCTAAATTCTACCTTAGTAATTCCTAAAAAAAATAGGTTTTCTGAAGACTCAACCCAATTCCTATTTAACTTGCTCCTCGAGTTTCCCAGATGCCTTATTCCAGATGACAACTATTTGTTTTTAGGCCAAACCCCGAGGTATCTGTAAGATTAGATTCCAAAATGTCAGTGCTGTTGTAGAGAATACATTGAATTTGGCAGGGGGGAGGGAGGGAGAGAGAGAGGGAAACAAGGACTACATGAACCTGGTTTGTTCTTGAAGGGCTTCACACACTCACATGGCCTTTGGTAATAAATTGAGTTTAGCTCTCACTGATAATATTAAATAATGCTGATCTAACCTTGTCTAGACCTGTGAGGGTCTTTTTCTCCCCACCCCCAAAGATAAATGTATTGTTACATTGAGTATGGATATTTATACTTCAGCAGTGCCTTGTGATATCTTCCACAGTGAGGTTTATTCAGGAGCAGACCATCTGAACCTAATTCAGTTTCTTGTTTTCAATTTGCTTGGGAGCTATTATTCTAAACTCTTCAATGTAGAATTAGTCATTGGCTTTTGCTGTGTTCTAACCTTGTCCTCTTTTTGCCTCTTTTAGTACCCTCATTTCATGAACTGTGTTTCTTGCTGGGATTGTGATCAGCTGTAGCTCCCTCCTGCTCCTGATTATCCAAACCAATTCCCTTCATGTCCATGACAGAAACAATCTTCTTTCAAAGCTCCACCGGCAGCCCAGTTTCCTCTCTCAGTTCTCTGAGCAGCTGGCATCCCCTCTGCCCTAAAGCAGGAGGGACAGGAGCACAGCCATGCTCCACTTCCTTTTCCACTATTTTTGGGACTCAGTGACTCTTGTGGGTCTCTTCCAACTCAGCATATTCTGAGCGAGGCAGCCTTTAAATTTCAATCACCCTGCATATATTCCTATTAAAATTTATTTCTGTATGGCTCCCTCCTATGATAGTCAGCCAGAACAAGCAAAACCTCAAGATCTCCCAGCAGACTTCTGCACAGTAATCCAGAGTGTTACAAAGCTGTTCCTGCACAACATTTTAGTGATTGCTGTCAAACCCAACTCTAACTGGGCCTCCCCAAGTGTCAGCTTTCTTTGAAGGCTGCTAAACACTAAAAAAGGATGTCAGATTATTCACACTGGTAGAGAACTAGCTGGGCATGTGGAAAGTCTTCAGGGAGTGTTTGGGTTGGTTTTGAACAGTGCACAGTTCTGTGCTGACCTCCTGAGCCATTTGTCCCCATTTGGGGCTCTCTTGTACCTTGATGTCTGAATAGGACTGATCTCCTGGGCTGGTACCAGTGCATGTAACACCTTCCAAAAAACTTACCCAACATAGCCTGGTGGTTCTCAAGAACATTTTCTGCTACAGTCTGAAATGCATCTGCAGTACTGAGTTTGTTTCTAGTTTTATTCTGATATCCTTTTTTCTAGGGTAGACCTCACATATCTTGTGGTTTATTGAGCATAAATGCCTTGGCCATATCAGCACAGGGAAGTGCTGCTCTGATTTATTTATACTTTGATAATGAGTTTGGAATTGTTTTTAGCTCTCCATGGGGCCCTAATTGTAAGAATAGATGAAAATGCAAATGTTCTCATTCAAAACAGCAGTAAATATGTTTTTAACTTGCTAACTCAAATGGAACTTAATTAGGGTAGACATGTATTTACTGCTGTCCTGGACTGAGGTCAGTGAGACCTGGCACTGTCAAGTTTAGTTTTTGATTTGGTTGCTACGAAATGATTTATATAAGGGAAAGAAAAACTTGTTTTTGTCTGGAGTGCTAGGCCTCTCGATGCTCTGTGATGAGTATCTTGGGAGCATGGTTTTCAGTACATTCGACAGGATTTGGTTATAAATCTCTGTCCTTGTACACTTCTTCAAGCTACCCCAATAGTTCTGCTAGTGCACACCTCCTCTGCTGGAGAGAGGAGCCCTCAACTGACTGCAGCCAGGTGAGGGCTGGAAATAAATAAATGTGCCCCAGGTGAAGGCTGGAAATAAATGTGCCCCAGGTGAAGGCTGGAAATGTGCCCCAGGTGAAGGCTGGAAATGTGCCCCAGGTGCATCCAAGCTTTCCCAAAGTTCAGGAATACTCCTGAACATATCTAGGGCTTCATGGATAGGGAAGAACCTGTGAAGTTCAAATTCTGACCCAGATGCTTGGAAAGAGCAGAGAGCAGTTGAGAGCCCTGTAATAAATCCTGGGCACAGAGAGATCCCCAGTATTCCCAGAGAGACCTGGAGCCATGGGGGGCTCACTGCTAAAGGCTGCTCCAATATGTAGGGATCCCACCTTGATCCATGGAACACAACATTTGCCCTCAGGAAAGAAATCCTGGGAGGGGAAAGCAGAGTCTGGCTGTGCCCTGGATGAGGGAGCTGCTCTTGTTATGCTGTGGTTTGTCCAGAGGAGCTCCAGCCTTGTTCTCCCAGGGTGGCATTTCCCTCATTTATTTGTTCTTTGTTTAGCCCTGCATTTTTACGTGCTGGCTGCAGGTCAGACCCTGCTCAGCCAGCAGCTGCACTGGCCAGCCCAGAGCCACTGAGCTCAACTCTCATGTTAGCTGGTCCCCAGGTTTCCCAGGATTTTCAGCAGTAAATCTGGAGAACACATCTAACCCTGCTGAAGCCTTTCTGACGTGAAGGATTGTGTGGTGGCCACTGTGATTTGTGTGCAGCAGTGGAGTCCCCAGGACACAAAGCAGTGATCAGGAGCTGTGTGGTTTGGGGGGAAGAGGAGAGGTTGTTTGCTATTTCTGGGTTAAGGAAGGAAGGCAGTTAAACTTTGTATTAATGAACTGACTAGAGGAAACAGATCCAAATCCAAAAATCCTGCCAAATATTAACTTTTTGTTGACGGTAGAATTTGTTCAGTTTATACACCTGCTATAGAAGTGCTTTTTATCAGAAGCTGGTTCATTTCCAGAAATGAATATAAACCTCTGGCCAATAATAGAATAATAGAGAAACAAAAACAAAATCACAAGCAAGCCTGTCTGTAATGATTTATTCGCATTTTCACCCACATGGAAAGCAAATGTTTTGATTAATTTGCTGGAAGTTTACTTCTCTTGTTTTCCTTAACATTTTTCTTTATTATTGGATTTGCATCTTAATACAAATAGTCTGCTACATATTTAGATATATTGTTCAGTTTATAACTGTATAATTGGAAAGAAAGTTGAAATTGAAGATAGCTACAGAGATATAATAAATTAAAGTTTATCAAATTCGTTTTCAGATCCCTGCTGCCTCAACTCTGAAACATGGAAAACCCAAATTTCATCATAATATTTGCTTCTTTGTTGTAGAGATGGAGGTGCTGACAGAAAGGTAGATGATGGCTGAGTAACCTTAAAAAAAAAAAAAAGAGAGAGAGAGAAATACTGGTGATTTTTTAAGATGAAAGGAAAGGGGATCTGCCCTGGTGTTGAACAATACCTTTCTGTCCATAGATGTTGTACAGGATGGAAGAATTTGGTTCCAGAATGGTCTTGCCCAATAAACTCAAAGGGCATTTGAGGAGTTTGCTGTGAAATTGGACTCCCTTG
Source organism: Acridotheres tristis (assembly GCA_037013685.1). Lineage (NCBI taxonomy): Eukaryota > Metazoa > Chordata > Aves > Passeriformes > Sturnidae > Acridotheres > Acridotheres tristis. Next base: position 3,454,208 of record CM072890.1, on the reverse strand, counting down.
CAGAGCTGGTTCATAAAACTGGGAAGGTCCTGTGCAGAAGCAACTGGACAGATGGTCCTTGCTGGGCTTTTTTAATTTATGTGCTCTGAGCTGCTGCATCCACTTTGGGACAGAGGAATATCTTAAAGTGGTATTGCTTGAGATCTTAGGAGCTGTTTCCACAAAATCTGTGCAGCTGTGTGTTTCCTGTGCTGGAATGAGCATGGTGCCTGTTGGGTGCTTCCCTTTGGGAAGAGGTGTTGGATCTCAGGGATCTGGAGTTTTTGAGCTTTCTGTGCTTCCAGGCACAGACCCCCTGGAAAACACTGCTCTGGAGCTGAAAGAGAAGACTTGTAAATATGAATAATTAGTTAGAAATCACCAATGTGTAGTGGGTTAGATGTGTGTATTTTCACTGGGTGATGGGTTTTAAATTTTGGGGTTTTATAGTATAGTGGTGGTTATGGGACAAGATGGAGAATTTTGGGTGGTGTCTTTTTCTTTGTTCTTCTTCCTTCTTCTTCACAGAACTCAGGCAGTAACCTTTGGTTGGTCAGTCTAATGTCACTCTAAGGGTCGTGAGAATCTATTATTGGGTCAAAAAGATAAATAATAGAGGTGTTAAAATTGGTTTGTTGAGCTTTAAAAGGCCTTGAAGCAGGCTCAGCTGGAGCCATTTTTCCTACTTGTAGCAAGGAGCTGGAGGTGCTGTTGTACTTTCTGTAATTCTTTGATAAGATATAATAAACATCCAAGCCCAAAAAACAAGAAACCATCTCAATTGCCTTTCTAATAATCCTGGCTCAGAGGGAAAACAGATGAGACTGATGACAAACCACTAATAAATGGTGCAAAGCCCAGCATACACCCCCACAAAGAGGTACCAGGCACCCAGGCTGCATCCCTGCTGCATCCCTGCTGCATCCCTGCTGCATCCCTGCTGCATCCCTGCTGCATCCCTGCTTACCTCTGCTGCCCAGGGCCAGCTGGGCAATCCCCACCAGCTGCTCCCATCCACTGGAACAGCTCTGATTTATTTAAATGAACGGCACATCTGCCGGAAAAGCTGGATCCCATTTTCCATGGCCTCACTCCTCCTTCCACCCCCACTGTCTCCTCCTTCCCCCAGAGGAGGACAGTGCTGCCATACGGCATAGCAATCACTGCAATGGCCAGTTCAGGACAACTGGAAAGGAATTCGAGCCATTACTGGAATTCTAATCTCAGACTCTTCTAGAAAAGAGCTTAGCAGCTTTTTGCTTGTCCTCTTGGGTCTGGTGTTTGACAGGAAATGAGTTTGAAGGGTTCAGGAGCAGGTCACAGAACTCGCCTTGCTGCCAGCTGCTCTGCCGACCTTAGCAGTGTGTTTGCAGAAATCTGATACACTTGCTTGTTATTAAAGCCTTTTCTCTGAGAAAAGGGACTTCCAAAGCCAGGTCCTACCAGACGTATTTCCAGAATATTGCATCCTCGCCTCTCTGAATTCTTCTCCACTGACACTTGCTATGACCTAAGACTCCAGCCATGTGAAAAATGCTGTTTTGTAATTCAAGGCAGAGTGAACAATTGTGTTTGCGGGCATGTTTATGTTTGTCTTTTGCAGCACTTACTTTGTTTGTCCTTTATGTGCCCATCTGTGGGATCTCAAAGAAACTCAGATGGTTCCCCAGTCTTGCATAATTAATAAAATATCTCATAGACTCCATAAAATACCTCGAATCTGGTCTCAAGAAAGCAATTGTAGTGGATGGGCTGGCTGTTTCCTGTGTAGCAGCTGAGAAATATATTCCCAAGCAAATTTAAAAGTAAAGCAGCCTCCATGCTTTCTTGGAATCCTATTGGCAAGTCAGAGCTGCTCGGACTAGCACGAAGTTCAAATAGGCCATGGAGACTGATGGCATGTCCCTCTTTCCTCACTGTGTTTCTGATTTAGAAATCATTTTCCAAATTAAAAATATCAGAGCAGACAGACCAGATCAGGACAGGGGGGAAGCTCAGTAACAGGGCTGTGTTGGCAGGAATATTGTAAATAAAAAGCTGTAGCAGAAGTGCTCTTGATCACCTGCTTTGAGAGTGCTGCATCTTCCCAAGAGGACAGCTCTGCAGCTTTGTGTGTTTCCTTGTAGGAGGGCATGTCTGGGGAATAATCCTTGCACAGAACCTCTACTTCCAACCCAGCAGGCTTGCTTTTCCCCCTCCTCTTCCTCCTACCCAAGAAGGTTAGGTGTTCTTGCAAAAATACTTGAGGAGATGCAACTAAAACAGCCCCAAATAGGTAAGACTAACTGGCTGTATCATTGCATTTTTAGCCTCTTTTTACTTCTCTCTTATGTCTTCACTTCTGTAGGAATTTGGCTGCTCTGCAGCTTCTGCTGCTTTAATATATTGGTCAGTTTGCACTTCAGCTTTCTCAAATGTCTGCTGTCTCTCCAGAACCAGCGTGTCCTGGAAAACGAAACGTGTGCAAATACTCTGACAAAAAACAGACACATGGAATACACAAATGTACCATTATTTGACTCCTTAGTTCAGCTGGTGAAAAGTCTTCCAGAAATCTTGAACAACAACTGAAAATGGACTTGGAAGCTCTGAAGACCTATCATTCATGGGTAACAACTACTTCAGCCCTAATCATTTGTGATTTCTGCCCCAGTTTGAAAATTATTCTGCAGGCCAGCCCACTATTAATGCAAGAGCTAAATAATAAACCTCTGGTTCAATGGTGTGATTGCCAGACTTGGTAGCACTGAACAAAAATAAGATATACTGTTTGATCCAGCACTACATATGCACAGCACTCTCCAGAATGGAAAAGCCAGGAATTAATAACAAGTAAGACTCTGACTCAAAATGTTTCTGATCTCCTTGTCTTCCTTAGGGGCTCTTAAGAGTCCTGCTGCCTGTCCTTAGCTGCACTATTTCAGAGGAGCTACCTCTGTGTTAACAGGAGCTTTCATTTAAAGAAAGAGTGGAAACACAGCAAAACTTTTATGTTACTTTCTAGTGCAGTGTCTGCTGTGAGTATGGCTGAGAAATATGGGTCATGAATAATAATTCAATATTCACAAATAATGCCAGTTGAAGGAGGTGAAACTCATTGCTCCTCATAGGATGCAGTCAGGATTTTCTGGCTAAGAGCTGGAAAGGGGCAGGAGGGGAAGAAACTCACAATGTTAAAACAGCAACAAAACCCATCAAAGCTCCAACACTCTGCTCCTTTTGCAAGTTCATCCTTCCCTACAATGCGTTAAAGTTCCAAAGCTCTGCTCCTTCCTTTTGCAAGTTCATCCTTCCCTAAAAACAAAGGCAGTTCCCTTGCTGTTGATGGAGGAGCTCCAACTGCACAGTTTTCCATAAGGACACCTGGGCTCACAAACAGGGAAGGGACACCTCAGCAGGAACACTCAGTGTCCCTCAGGTAAAACCTCCAATGTTCCAGCAGAATGAAGTGTCAGCTCAAACTCCCTTGGCATCCCAGCCCCCACTTCCATGGCTCAGCTGAGATTTTGGAGCAGAGGACACGTGGGCACAAAGCATCACTTGTCTTGTAGATATTTATGAGCTTCTACCTTTTCCTGTGGTGTGACAAAACTTTGGGCTGCTGTCAGTGCATCAGGAGAGGCGTGTTTAGAATGTGCAAGATGAGAAGATTTGGGGCACTGTGGGTAGGGATTAGGCACCCTGACAGTGCAGTAAGTGTACACATGGCATGCCTCAAGAAACCAGCTCTGTAAATTGTTTTTCTGGATGAGATGGAACCCAAGAACAACCTTAGCAGCAGGAGTCAGTACTAACTTCAGAGTTAGAACAGAACATGGAATTGTTTTCTTTTTTTCTCTTTTTTTTTCTTTTTTAATTGCTGAAAGAGATCTTGTTGGGATAGGCCTAATTAAATTATCTCCTTCTATTCATCACTATTTCTAAGACCTGTTTTGAGTACTGACATGGGAGGTGGTTTGTGCACCACATTCATTATGAATATTTTAGGTTATGATGAAATGAACACATCTGTTAATCCAGCAATGATGGAGTTGTACAATATCTGCTGTAGGGCTGGATATACCTGGACAAGCACCTGTTCCAAAGAAGATAAATGTTTGTTTTCCAAAATAACATAATCACCAAGATTATCTTAATTAATTTTGATGACAACAAGCAGTTAGCTCAGTCCTGGAAAGGTTAAAGCCAGGAATGTTTGTCAAGGAGCTTCAGAGCACAGGCAGCTACTGACCCAGTGAAGTCACCTGCATGAACTGCTGAACATTTCTTCACTGCACACAGGGTGGCTCTGGGGGATTCTTTTGCTTATGTTTCTGTGGGTTTGTTTCCTTTAGGAAGAACATTCCATTTTACCATCATGGAAGCTGAGAAATCAGTATTTTTCTTGACTCGGCCTTTGTTCCAGAAAGTTCCTATCAGAAAAAAAACCACAAAGCAAACCAAAAACGTGACCCAAAAGATAATGGCTGCAAGAACCATTCATTTCCCCCTTCTGGACAGAGGCCTGAGGAAAAACTTGCTTGCAAAGTCAGAATTTCAGGGGAAACTCCAACGTGAAGAGTCATCATTGACTCGCAAGCCAAACAACTGTAAATGATGAATTAAGAGCAGTTTAATTCAAATCTGCACGTGGATTCTCCTATTTTTGTCGTGTGCTATCAGCTTTTCACATTTGCAGGTTTTCCTCACTGTTGTAAAAGAAATAACACAAAAATTCAAGTAAAGAATGAGCCTGGCTGCTCACAGTGGAAGTTCAAATGTGCAGGTTCACTGGGCTGGAGAGAAGGAGCAGAGAGCAACACTATTTTCTTTTATCACCTCCAGTCATCCTGGGCATGCTAGAAGTAAATGGGTGGAAAAAATGTTGAAAAGAAATGTTGTTTTCTTAAATTGATGCTATTCACAGCAATTCACCTTTCTGTGCTGTGAGTTTTAACTGCCTGGTGGGGTCAGTGATTGCCTTAAAGGAAAGTGCTGATTAAATATCTTTTTCTGAAACAAACTTGATCCTTCATGCACAGCCACTTTAGGAATCATCTCATGGGGCCTGATAAAAGAAAAATCCAGTGGACCCGGAGTGGGATTCATTTAATTGACTTCAATAAGCTCTGGATCAGACTCGTGGGGAATGAAGAGTGACTTTCCCCTAATCTCTTAAATTCTTCTCCTCTCCCATTCCAGAGCAATTACAAAACTGGTGAAATGGAAGGAATGGTTTCCCTTGGTCTCGTGTTCTTCATCAGTCTTCAGGTTTATTTTAGGCTATAAATCGCCCTAATCATGGATGCTTTCTTGTTTTTGTCTTACATTGTTTAGCTGCAGAAGGCCATGTTTACTGCCTTTCTGCAGCTGCTGTTGTGCTGAGATTGTTTATCTGCATCGTGCCTGTCTGCTGTGGCTTCTTAGGTATTTCACAATCTGAAAAGCTCCAAACTCTTCAGTAGTTGATAAGAAACCAAAGCATAATGTTCTCAGAAACAAAATCTATCAGACTGAAAAAGCTGAGGGTTTTTTTTTTTTCTCCTTTTGCGAAAGCATCTCTGAGGGCCAGCATAATAAAAGCCATTTTTTGTGGCTGTGCTCTTTTGTGGTGCTGCATGTCCCACTTCACTGCTGCCAGAGCACAGCTGTGTGCAGCCAACATTTTGCTGAAGGGTTTGCATGAGGCTGGCAGCAGGATGCAGTGGTTTTGTACAGTTGACTTGTACATCCACAGCCAGTGTGCAGGGAATGCTGCTGCTCTGCTGCCAAAGCAGATTTAGCTGCAGATCACTGCAACTCTCCAGCATGGCAGGGTAACCAAAGGAGTGCTGTGCTCTTGAGGCTTCCCCAGACCCATTGCCACTGCTGTGTAAAGTCCTGGGACTTCACATACTGTGCTTTGTGGCATCCAACGGGAAGAAGAAGATGGAATTTTGAGGCTTGGAGTGAAACTGAAATTCCCATGATTCTTCTTGTCCTCACATCCATCTTGCTTTTTGCAACCCAGCCAGCACCAGTTTAAAAACATTGGCAGGCACTGAGATGTTCGTGGTGATGAATATAAACAGGCTGTTGCAAGCATGTCTGCAGACATGCAAGGTTGTCAGGACCAGGGCAGGAAGGGCAGCCAAGGAGGAGTCTGGCACCAGGCAGGCAGGATGTCACCCCTGTCCCTCCCAGACAGCCTTGCCCCGTGCAGTCTGCTCTGTCTGCACAGCCAGTGATGCCTGGCAGCAGGTTTTTTGTAGATCTGGGATTGCAAATGGGTCAAATCCCTTGTGACCAAAGCCCTCTGCAGGGCTGAACATCCCACAGTGGGCCCTTGTGGGTCTGTGCATGTGGGAGCTGTTAGATTTGGATGATTCTATTGCTTACACCTAGAATAATCCATAAAGAAGGGTCCAGCTGAAGCTTCACCTGTATTAAAAGCCCCTTGTGCCAGATTCCCCCAGCCACTCTTGTGCCTCCTGCAGCCTCTGCCTGTGTCCCCAGTGCCACTGCAGAGGAGAGACTCATTTTGTGGCTGCTGTCTCCATGTCAGACACGTCTCCATGAGCTCTGCTGGGACTGCAGGAGCTCTTCTGCACAAACTGTCATGAAAGGAAGGGCTGCAGCCTTGTGGGACAGGTGGGGGAAGGATGCTGATAACCTTGAAGGGTAACCTTGCCCTTATTCCGACCACTGAGCAAATGCTGCCATGGCTGGGCTGCAGTCATTCCTGCTCCTGCTTGGAGGATTAGGAGTGCTCATGGAAAAATGTGCGTTGTGCTTTGTTTGGAGCCCCTCCTGCGTGTTAAGGTTGTGATGTATGGCCCCCATCCTCCCCTCGAGTGTGTGGCTGCAGGGGTGAACATGCAGAAATGCTTTGCATGGGGGAGAGTTCAGGCTTTGTATGGAAAGAAGAGATTTCTAACAATAAACATATTTTGTGTGGGAGTGTGGTGAGTTGTTCGTTTGCTTGATTGTTCACGGGTTTTTAGAACAATTTTTGGTGAAAGATCTTAAATGTGTGTCCTCAGTGTGCACTGGTCATTGAATGCTTGAGATAAGCTGTGCTGTGGGTAGGATGGAGGAAAAGGGGCTCCCCCAGTGCCTTTTCCAGCACTCCATGCAGAAAGGAACGCTGATGGGCGCCCCAGAAAAGTGCAGTGGCAGAAGAAGGGGGATGAAGAATCAGAGGATGACAACAGTCTGGCATCTGTGGTGACTCTCAGAGCCTGAGTCCCCGTCTGGGTCAAGCAGTCTGACTCCAACCTCTGCAGCAGCTGCATCTGCAAGGCCACTGCTCTGTCCCCTGCTTTCACTTCGGGAACCCTTTCCCCCACTGCTCTGCCTCTTTATTTGCCTCCTGGGATGCCCTTGTGAGCATTTTGAGCATTTTGAACATGTCGTCATCTCTGGAGCTCTTCTTTTTCCTACGTAGATTGGACAAGTATTTGCTTAACGACAATAGCAGCCCTGTCCTTAGTTGCCATGAGTTGTCAGCTGTTGGGGGGAAGGAGAAAATGAGCTATTGTAAGAATGATTCTTTCATGCCAACTGGAACAAAGAGCTTGGGTTGCTCCCCCTTCCCCCTTTGTTTTAGCTTTCTGGTTCTTCCCAGTCTTGGAGACAGCAAGACATTTTCAAAATGTTTTTGCCTTTAAAGAATGAGGGGCATCAGTCTACCTTGAGAGGAGTTTGGCAAAATTCAGTGCAGATCAGACTGATGTCTGCATCTGTTCTTACAGAGCTTGTTGTGACAGAGGCAAAACAGTTTTGCCTGCAGAGGCATGGTGGTGTTTGTTTGCACATTGGTACTGGCAGTCCTCACTTCAGCAGGTATCTCTTTTCCAAAAGGCAGGACAAACAGAGCTTTTGCACTGGAGTGGAAGGACACCACTGGCTCTGAGTGGTACTGCCTGTTATGAGTCACTTGGAGAGAACTGCAGTGCTGTGCAATTCTCTTCCCTAAATTAGATTTCCTTAAGGTTGCTTTTATTGTTTGGTTCTCTTACCTTTCCCAACAGCTGCAGTCAGCAGGAATTGCACAAGACTTAAGTGACACAACAGCCCAGCGAGAGGTATGCGAAGTGCCTTGAATCATTTGTATTTTTACAGTCTCTGGCTGGTTTTTTCCTAATCCTCAGCTGCAGCTTTGCCACTGCAGTTGGAGCTTGTCTTGCTGCCCAGTTACTGCAGGGCTACAGCCTTCAGTCAGGCGGCTGTGGAGGGTGGGGGGCAGAGGAAGTGTTAAAGGAAGGTGGTGTGAGCAGTACTGGAGGTGAGCGAGTGAAGTGGTCATTCTCATCATTAGGAGGAGCCCAGAGATCGTGTCCTGTACTTTCTCCAGCCTGGCCTCCACTTGGAGCAAGTCAGAGATAGCACCTTTAATTAAAACAGAGGGTGGGGGGGATAGTGCACATGAACACCTGCAACAAGGCTGCCTTAATGATAGAGCTGCTAAGGCAAGAGGAGCTGTGACACAGCTGGAACATTGTCATTGTCAGCTCTGTGAGCATCCTGTTCCACCCATCAGCACCTGCACCCCGGCTGAACCTGCTGAGGCTGAGACTTTCACTCTTACCTTGCTCCTCTCTGGCTTCCTAATCAGGGACAGAGGTGCCCACAAAGGGCTGGAGGTATATCCCAGTTCAGGGAGCAGGAAGGTTTGGGTTTCTGTGAGCACTGGGGTCACCTGGGGCTCTGTTTCATCCTGCTGGCACTGTCATCAGGGTGTCTGCTTTTGTGCATTTGTTCCTCACAGTGGTTGGTGCCGAGTAAAAATCACACAGGTTTTGGGGTAGGAACCACTGCAGGAACCCTGAACTCCCATCTCCTCCTGAACAACTATAAAAAAGCTCAGCAGCAGCAGCAACAGAATCTGAATTCCCAAAAAAAAACCTGAACTCCCATCTCCTTGTGCACAACTGTGACAAAGCTCATCAGTAGCAGCAACAGAATTCGAATTCACAAAAAAACTTTTGGGTGTTTAAAGAATTGGTTATATTTCTTAGGGGTTTGTTTCTATCTAAAGAGAAAGTAAATTACAGCTACAGGTAAGTCCTAACACACGACAGAGTGTAGGTCATCCAGTCTGCTGAAAGAATCCTGGCATGGGCTTATGCTGAGGATTTTCAGAGACTCATCATAGTTTAGACTTTATCCACGATAGGTTTAGGTCTGATTCCTAAAACTCTAACTTGCACATGTCATCCTTTCCCTCCCTGCAGCCTCATTAGATGTATACTTCAGCAAATTGCTTTATGTTTCTGATACAGTTGACTGACCCCTAGTGCTTAATGGAATTTACCAGGAGAGCTGGAGCTGCAGTGGGGTGATGGATATCATCAAACTCTAGGACAGCTCGAGAGATGCATCAAATGTGAACTCAGAATGTGTGCACGTACGAGGGACAAATGGACTCCAGCAATAAAAATAGTTCCCTAATGCCATATGAGTTAGTATGTCACAAGAGCATTAATCAATAGGTTTACTCCAGGAACTATTCTGAGGCTGAAGGGCAATCCAATCATCAGCAGAAGGATATTGGTGCTGCCAGAAACAAAGCTGCAAACAGCACAGGAATTTGAGAAAATGCATTCAATGCTGTATTTGTAATGGATTTACATATTTGTATAACTGCAGAGTGAATTAAATTTATTCCCACTGCTTACAATACAAGGAAATATGGGAAGATAATATTTTCCACTGATGGTCATAATAAATGTGATCTGTATTAAGTAGTTAAAAATTATTTAAGCCAAAATTCCATTAAAATTGGCAAGTCGTGTATGGGCAGTTTTTCCTGAAAACTGGCAAGAAAGTGAGTTCAAGGAGTGTTGATGGAAATCTGCATGTTTATCTATGCTTCTAATGCTGTTGCAAAAAGCCAAGAGGTTTTATACTGGCTTATGTAAAAACATGTAAAATGATGAAACCCTACAGGAAACTGAAATTATTTCCCCACCACCTTTACATTGCTCAATGCAGCTGCCCTGCCACCCACCTCGTTACTGGGGCCACTTTGTCACCCCCTGGGTCCCTCTGGTTGCCTCTGCCCTGCCCTGCCAGCCCTTGGAACTTGGGAATATCTCCTCAAGGACTCTCTGGATGCTTTTGGGTTGGGAGGCAGGGATATTTCTTCCAAACTCCTGTGGGAATTGTTGGTATGTCTAAAACAAGGTATTTTTCCCTCATTGTTTGAGAGGGGAAGCTTTCAAAACCTGGTGTGTAGTTCAGTGGATATATAATCAAAAGTGTCTCTTAACATATATATATATATGTATATTTAGAGCAATATGTAGCTCTAAAATAAAGCTATCTCTGACCATACATATTTAGAGACGAGCCTGAAGCCAAATCTACCTTCTAAGCCCCAGACTGCCCCTGTCCCTTTGCAGTCAGCAGACAGGCAGCAGAGCTGCAGAGATAAGAGCCAGGCTGATTAAACCCTCCTGATGTGACTGCCAGCACTTGTGCTCCAGCTCGGAGCCTGGTGGCACAGGCCAGTGTGTGGCACCAGGGCAGATAGCTGAGCCACTCCAGCAATCACAGCCCAGCCCTGGAAAATGCAAGGGCTGAGTCACATGAGGGAGATGAAAGCCAACACTAAGTGCTGTGATTATTCTATCAAAACGAGTGCTATAAACATGCAGTTCAAAAAAAAAAAAAAGAATATCCCTAGCTAAACAATGCCATCAGGTGACATTAACTGGTGACACTTTCTAATCTGGGATTCTGGACTAGCTGGCTTTGTGTAAGCTTGGCTTGGGGGTAGAGGGGCAGCTGTGCTGGCCAGGCTGGACCCACTGAGGGTCAGAGCCCAAAACAAGGGTGCTGTGGGGACGTGGATGGGCTCCTTTCTGTGTCCTTTGGGATGGCAGTTTGAAATGTGTCAGTGCATTTCTGCTCACACTGCACTGCCATGCCTTGAGCTGTGCTGTCACTGTGACAGGCAGAGCCACTCTTGGCCAAATTCGGGATCCTGCCCTGGTTTGGGTCAGCAGCTGTGGCTCACACAGTTCCAGCCTCTAAAAAGCCAAAAATTCCCATCAGTGCAGGGCTTTGATGGGTGCAGGGAAGCCTCTCCTTTGCTGCACTTGTGTCCTCTGCAGGAAAGTCTGTCTGTCACCACAGACACTGGCTGTCCCTTCCAGAGACCTCCAGAGCAGGAAAGGAGAGGTTTTTCCCACACCACTGGCTCTCTTCAGGAGACCAGGAGAGTTAAACCCTAAAAAGTCCTCTTAAATGTCAGGATGATGTAAGGTACCTGTGTCCCACCCTTCTTGGGTGTTCTTGGCTCCACTGTCCTTGACCCCAGTAATTCCAGTACTATTTGTTTTAAGTAATTTTGGTTTTGCTGCTGCATGTCCCAGTGAATAAGAAACAATGTTTCTATTGGCAGCAGTCAGTTCTCCATCCACCCATGTCTCCTCCTCAAGTACAATAAATGTGCAGAACAGGCTCTCAGCCTCTGACCTTCCCAATGAGTGTGCACTTTGTCACCCAAGTGGGCTGAGAGCAGCATTCCATCCTCTGAATGTTTATGTGTCCATGCCAATGGCAGAAGGAACAAGCTTTGTGTCTGGGCTTTGAAGGTACCTCCGGGTTTGGAGGTTTGGTTGGTGCCACTTGTAAATCCAGCTCCAACTTCTGTAACTTGAGAGCTGACTGTGTGAAGTCACTGGGAGCTCTGCCATGCTTATTTGGGCATGACAGCTTCACACTCATAATTTCCTGGGTTTGAGATTCAGTGTTTCTATCCCAACCAACTTTAAGCAGGGAGAAGCAGATTATTAATAAGGTTAGCTCTCCAGGGCTTGGTGTTTTTGTCTTTGCATGTTGCCATTTCTGGGAACTCCACACTGCAAAGCTTTGGACCAAAGGTCTTCTCAGGTTTTAAAAAGCTAGAAGGGTTCCTGCAAGTCTGTGGGAGGCATCGTTCTGGCATCCTCATGTGCTTGGCTGCAGTCTTCAAGCCTCCTGGGAAATGAGTGAGGATCCAGCCTTCTGCATGCAGTGTCAGAATGCCTGCTAGCTTTAAAGTTAAGGGGTTTTTTAATGGCTAAAATGTTTTCTGCTTAAGAAGAATGAATCTCCCAAGAAGGATGCCTGCTGCAAATGAGAGGACTGCACTTCCCATAAGCTCCTCCAAAGTCTGATGGAATTTCCCTGCTACATCTGTAAGCACACCCTATCAAGTTCTGAGTTAAAAGAAAATATCTCTGAGGTCAGATTTCGGGACCATTTGTTCACTAGAATTTGTTTACGCTTCACTGAAATGTTGGATCGCTAAATTCATAACATCTGCTGATGCCACTGGCTGCAAAAGGTAGAAGCTGTCACTTAGCAGGGGTGTGAACAGACGTGTTGGATGACTTTGTGGGATGCCTAGTTTATTTTTCTTTGGTGCTGCTCAAGAGACGTGGTTTTCATCTTGCAATGCTGCTAAAAACCAAAAGCAAGCCCAGCCCTTGCATCTCTCTCACTCGTCCTTCGTGGCTGGAAAGGGAAGTGCAGTGCTGCTGTTCACAGGGGTGCCTGGGGATTAAAGGCCCTTCTGGCACTGGGTGTCTGCCCCATGGCATCTTCAATTCCAAGCTCTGGTTCCCTTTTCCTAGATGGGATGAAATACTCCCAGACCACGCTGGAGTAGCTGCCTCTTGGTGCATGACTGCAGCAAGATAATTATCTTCTAATGTGAGATTCTTGCTTGGGCTGTGCCCTGAACATAGACTATTATTATTCCAGAACAGAAAAGTATGTATGAAGTATATACCTCTATATAAAAAACATACATACCTGAACAGAAAAGTACTGATGCTGTTTGCAAGTGAAATGAAGTGAGGCTGGGGGAATTGCTTTGTTGTTGTTTGCTTACCTGGGTCTTGTTTTCTTTTTTTTTTTCCTCTCCCTAAGAAAGGCAGCAAGAACCTACGTTAGAGAAAAGAACCCTCTGAACTTCTTGTCAGGGTCACACAGTGGTTACATGATAAAAAAGGAATGTATATCCTTGAGCAGACAGTGACTTGTTTGACCTGGTGAAATGTTAGGGCCTGTGATCCCATGAGAATCAGACAAACTGTGGAGTTTGGACTTTTTCCTATGCATCACATTGTTTTGGTCAGACGTTCCCTTCACAATGCTGTTGCTTGTATGTGATCCTGCACAAATCCCTACATTTCTCTAGCTCTTTGCTCTTCTGCTCGGTGAAACACAGAAAAGGTGAATTTATCCCTGCCTTACAGGGTTAAAGAGTGGCTGCTTTGCAGTGTGTGGTGTGATGCCCTGATGAAAGCTGCCATGTAAACTCTGATAATGCAGCATGCCCACGCTGGAAAGCATGCAGTCTGGAGAGCTACACGTACTTTCTTCTCACTTGCAGAGAAGACAAGTCTTTCAACATGTTTTGGTTTTGGATTTTGATCTTTAACCTCGATACTTATGATGGCTGGAAGAGGGAGAGGGTTGGCAAGTGTCTTTCTGGTGGAGATTAAGCAGACCAAGAGCAGTGGAGCAGCTGGGGGGGATCCCAGCTCCTTCCTGCACAGCACACCTAGCCCAAGAGCAAAGCCTGTGTCATGTCAACAGGAAAAGATCTGCCTCCACTTGGCAACAAAGTCTGAAACACTAAACTTGCTTTCTTGCTGTTCTTTCTCTCAGCACTGCTGGTATTTTCTTCACCTTCCTATGACAGCTGTCTCCAGGCACCAGGGGGGTCACCACTGTGCTCTCTTAACAAACTGGAGATGAGGAAGTGATGCTAAAAGTTCGTCCTTTAACAGCACTTAAAAATCCTCCTTTACCCCCTTGTGCAGGGGAGAAAATGATGTGGAGACATTTCGGGGTTTTGTTTTGACCTCGATTTGCTAAGGTGCAGAAACTACATGAAGGGTTTTAGTTTCATTTGTTCCATCCTCTGGTTTCATCATTTTGGAAATGTAAACAATGCACAGAGTATCTTGTTGCAACATCTTCCAATAAGAGTAAAATCACCCTGGCTACGTGACTCTCTTAGGTCCCTGCTGCCTGTAATATTCCTTCTGATGAAGTAATTCAAAAGTGTATGGGCAAATCAAGAAGTTCTTGATGTCTCCTGGTGCCACAGTGGCATCTGCTGTAGGAAAGGCTGAGCCTTGGTCCATTTTGTGCAGTGGTCACCTGCACTCCTGCAGCTGGAATGCCAATATAGATTGATATATCAGCTGTATGTGATAATGCTGATGCCTCTGGAGCGCTGGGGAAGGGCTGCTCTGCTCCCTGGCTTGCCCCAGGGCAGGGACACGGTGCACAGGCTGGCTCCATCCCTCCCGGGCTGGCTCCTGGATGTGCAGAGGAATGCTCCCCAGGCACGTTGGCAATGATTCACACCTCCATCCCCCAAAGGCTCTTCCTTGGGGACGTTCTGCAAGTGTCTGAGCAATTTCCTGAGCAAAGCCCTTCAGCTGTAAATCTGCTACTTTGCACCAACACGGCTACAGTCATAAACAAGTGACAGTTCTCACAATTAATGCCAGCACATGACTGGCCTCTTTCAGTCTAAAATAAGTAATTCCATGGTCTTGTGAGGGCGAATATGAGGAAAGAGATTCCGAAATACTAAGTACTTGAGGGGATTAGCAAAAAATGCAAACGTTTGTCTTTCAGGTTAATAGCCTGTGTGGATGCTGTCATTCTGCCCCTGGGAACCTGTGGGTTGGCATCAAGGCTGTCTCTGAGCGTGTTGAGAGCAGTTGAAGCATTATTAATGTGGGCCACATTCCATGGATGTGCAGCTCTGAGGTGCTGAGGACACCCTTGTTAAAATCCTGGCAGATCATCACAAGCATCCTCGGTGCTTTTGGCCTGAGGGAGGTGTTCCTTTATGAGCTGCATTAGTCAGGAGAAAAGGGGAAGGTTTCAAAACAAAACCAAAGTTCAAACTCAGAAAAAAAAAAAATTGTTGAACTAGGATATTATTCTGGGGCATGTAGTTGCAGGCATGTGCAAAGGCACAGTGGGTGTTGAGGAAGGTGTAGGGTTTGCTGAGATGGGAGCTCTCATGTTTGACAAGAACTGACTCCTCTGTTAGAGACCTGCACCCTGCCAGGAAGATTTCCAGCTGAAGTGAACATGTTCCTGCCACTGAGACAGAACAGCTTACTGAACTTCAATGAACTTACAGAAAGATTCTGAATTTTTTTTGCTCTAAAAGCCTTTTCACCAAGCAAGTGGATGGAATGTGCAGGGCTTAACGACTCATGGCAAGAAACTGCAGAGCAAAATGAGGGCATCACACAAGCAGGAGTCACAAGTCTGCTCCTCAGCACCTGGCCTGCCCAGAAGGCTGCTCGGGGCTCTCTCCTCTGCATGAGGAACCTGCTGGGAAGTGTTCATGGAACACCAGCAGTTCTGCCTGCTCCTCAGTGGGGAGCCCCAGGGGCTGGGTGAGCACATCAGGAGTGTCCTGTGCAGTCCCTCCCTCCCTCCTGCCAGCACAGGTTAAACGTTCATAGAGCTGGATGTTAATCCTCTGGAAAGGGGACACACAGGACAGCAATTTAGAAAGCATTGTCCTGTTACACTAGAACTTTATCTCTGCTGTGTATTTATTTTGAGCGGGAGTGATGGAGGCTGGTTTAAATAAGAGCATGCTTTAAGTTCCTCTGTGCTTTGTAACAAGTGCTTTCAACCCCAGCTCTCCTGTATGGAAGCCTGAATAAAATGTAATTATAGCATAGAATTACTTTTCTCCCCACTTCAAAGCTTGGAATCTGGTTGTTTTTACAGTTTGTAAAAATTCATAATGTTGTCAGGCTTGGTGAAGCAATTCCCACTTCTGTGTAGCTGAGGACCTTCATTCCACACTGTTTTTCTTCAGAGGAGGGAATTCCTGACCACTGTCAGGACTGTAAAAGATCAAGAGATCCTTGGAGTGGTCAGCACTTCAGGCAGGGCTGAAGTTTGAATATTGCTGTGGGCTTTATGCCAAAACCTTCCTGGTGGTGACTGGGACAGCAGCTGGAGCTGTGGCTCTGCACTGGGCTCTGTGACACCCAGGGACCCGTGCTCTGTGACACCCAGGGACCCGTGCTCTGTGACACCCAGGGACCTGTGCTGTGTCACACCCAGGGACCCGTGCTCTGTGACACCCAGGGACCTGTGCTGTGTCACACCCAGGGACCTGTGCTCTGTGACACCCAGGGATCCGTGCTCTGTGACACCCAGGGACCTGTGCTCTGTGACACCCAGGGACCCGTGCTCTGTGACACCCAGGGACCCGTGCTGTGTGACACCCAGGGACCCGTGCTCTGTGACACCCAGGGACCTGTGCTGTGTCACACCCAGGGACCTGTGCTCTGTGACACCCAGGGACCCGTGCTCTGTGACACCCAGGGACCCGTGCTCTGTGACACCCAGGGACCCGTGCTCTGTGACACCCAGGGACCTGTGCTCTGTGACACCCAGGGACCCGTGCTCTGTGACACCCAGGGACCCGTGCTCTGTCACAATCCACACAGGTCACCCTGGGGTTCAGCAAAGTGCAGAGCCAAGCAGGCAGGGTGCAGAAACAGAGGGAATCATTACAGCAGCATCAGGCCATGAAGGGGTGGGGAGGGGTGGCACTTGGGGTCACTGGGGTTTGCCTGCTTGCACCATGTTAAGCTGGAAGTGAAAAGATGCAATGCTCCACCTCAAGAGATATCCAGCCCCCTGGAAATATTTATAATATGTTATAAATTATATATCTATGTGTTAAAGTTTCTCTGTTCAGAATAAGCCAAAAATATTGGTGTGCTTTGGATGAGTGTGTCCCTATTCATATTTCAAACAATGCCTACCTCTTAAATGACCTTCTGCAGGCTGCTAGAAAGTGCCAGGGAAGGGCCTTTATACATTTGTATACATTACATATTCTATATATGTAGTAGAAATACATATAAATACAACATTGCTGATGTTGTATCTGCCATCTGATTTGGAAAAAATCAGCACAAACAGAGGAGAAAATGTTTCCTATTTTAAATTTCTTTGATTACTTGCCTGTGAACCGTTTATGAATCCAGTTGGCCTGCTGTAAATCTGGGAGGGATTCTTTGGACAAAGTACCTAGTGTGTTTTGTACTGTTTCAGCTGAAAACAAATCATCTTTTTAATTATCACTTTGAAAAGATGTCCACTGGCTAAATTCAGCAAAATTTTACATGCATGTTGGGAGGTGTTGGGAGCAGCCTGAAAACAGCATTATTGCTCTGAAGAGAAAACTTTCATCAGAGTAAAGGGAAATTATTTGGAATTTATATTGACCTGGTAGTTGTTTCTGGAGGGCAAATAAAGTGGTGAAAAATCAATTCTGCCCCACAGCCTATATTGGTGAGTAGGGGATGGTCATGCTCAGCTCACTGCACAGAAAAGAGAAACTACAGAACAGGGGTTCCCTTGTTCATGCATTTGCAGGGGAACTTGTCTGAAAAGCTTGGTCACCACTCCCGTTCTCTCCTCTAGGCCTCCAGGTGGGAATAATGCTGTTCTCCCAGCCATTGCCCAGCACCCACGAGCACCCTGGGCCAGGGGGAAGGTAAGAGCTGCCCTGCATGGGGAGCAGTGCCACATTTGCAGCTTTCCAGCCTGCCAGAGCAGTGGCTGGCAGCACAGAGGTGTCCCCAGAAATTTGGGGTGGGTGGCTGCAGGGCAGGGAGGCACAGCTCAGCCAAGCCTGGCAGAAGGGAAGACCCAGCCCAGGAGAAGGAGGTGATGGGGTGGCAGGAAGGGATGTGCAGGGACAGGGGGATGGGGTGGCAGGAAGGGATGTGCAGGGACAGGGTGATGGGGTGGCAGGAAGGGATGTGCAGGGACAGGGTGGTGGGGTGGCAGGAAGGGATGTGCAGGGACAGGGTGGTGGGGTGGCAGGAAGGGATGTGCAGGGACAGGGTGGTGGGGTGGCAGGAAGGGATGTGCAGGGACAGGGTGATGGGGTGGCAGGAAGGGATGTGCAGGGACAGGGTGGTGGGGTGGCAGGAAGGGATGTGCAGGGACAGGGTGGTGGGGTGGCAGGAAGGGATGTGCAAGGAGCAATTGTCCAACCAAGCCAGAGCCCCACAGGAAATCTGGGGCACGCTCAGAGTGGATTTGTTCAGCCTCTGCCAAAGGCAGCCCCAGGGAGCTCGCAGTGTCCCCTGGGGATTGCTCAGACTGGGGATGGATATTCAGGGCTGGGGATTGCTCAGACTGGGGATGGATATTCAGGGCTGGGGATTGCTCAGACTGTGGATGGATATTCAGGGCTCTGCTGGAGCAGAGCTCAGCCCAACAGCTCACAGCTGTTTGACCATCGTAGAAAGTCTAACTACGGAGAGGAATTTTTCCTTGTTGATTTGTATGATTTTCTTTGGAGAGCAATGGTCCTTTGGGCTCTCTGCTTTTTCACTCATCTGTTTTAAAAGCCCCATTTTGGGACATCCCAGCTCTTTCAGCCAAGAAAAGCTGGATTCTGCTCCTGGCTTGCTCAGAAATGGTTGCTCAAGAGCAAAATGAAGCATTCCTGTCAGGAATTGGATGCACCACATCCAATGTGCTCCTGGGGTCAGAGGAACAGGTCCTGGGCTCACGGAGAAATCCTCCTCATGGCAGAGCATGACGTCAGTGCAGGAAGGGCCCATCCAGCTCTGCATTCCAGTGGGAAACACAGCAGCCAGGTGATGTGTCCAGCAACAGCCAGCTTAGTAAACTTCCTGCTCAGCTCGAGGACAGAATAAATAGTTCCATGGTGTCTGCTTAACAAAGCCAAATTGCACACCTCTCTGTATTGCAGAGCTGCTCTGGTTAGGGACTGTCAACATTTCCCATCTGGATGGATGATTTAGCTGCTTTCCTTCACATCAGGGTGTTTGACTTACCCAGAGCTGCTACAATTCTCTGTTTTTACGGAATATAATTTTCATCCGCTGGCTATGTCATCCCTGGGCTTGAAAAAGGAGTTTTAAGCAGTATGAGAGTAGAAGTATAATGAATATTTGAACACATAATTTTGCAAACCCCTGGAGGATAAGAGGGAACTTAGAGGCGGACACACACAGAGTGTGGAGATGGCAAACATTCCCCCCTGCTTGCCTTTAGTTTCCAAAGGATCCATGGATTGAGCTATTACTCATGAGGGTCTGCCCTGCAGCTTTCTGCTCCACGCCGGATGCACAGTGTTTGTGTAGAGAGCAAACTTATTGCACTGTGTAATAAGACTTGAATGCAAACATTTAATTAACATTATCTGTACAGAAGCGTTGTTTAAACAACAATTAACCTTTCTGTGACAAAGCTGAATGAAGCTTTGAGACTTTCAGGAGGTTGGGTTTTCTGTTCTGCTGACCTGTGCCATGGATTGATGTGCTGTTGATACAACCGCTTTCTCAGGTTTCACCCATGGAAGTCTGTGATGGAGAAGAAACTTCATTAATTTGGCCCATACTGATTCAGTTGAATGCTAATATTTTGACCTTATTCCCTAGGAAATATTCTTCCCGTTGCACAGACTTGGAAAGCGTGGCCATCCCTGCGTTCTGAGCCACATTTATGACAAACTTTCAGAAAGACAATATTTCACATGTAAATATGTGAGTCTTGGTTGTTAACACTTTCTGTATTACCAAAAAAAAAGATATGAGTCCTCATTGCTCTGTAGCTTTCGAGTGTTCCTTTGTGTTTTTCAGCACCCTGAGGTGTACAGTTCTAACCCAGGAGGGACAAGGATGTGAGTTCTGTGTGCAGCTGACCTCACCTGGGCTTGACACAGTCATGAACCTCACGCCCCAGCACAGAGGATAAAGATACAGAGGTACTTCAAAAAAAAAAAAAAAAAAAAACAAAAAACAAAAAAACCTTAAATACAAAAGTATTTAATCAAAGAGCTCCCTTAATGGCTTTGTACATCT
Organism: Acridotheres tristis; assembly: GCA_037013685.1. Taxonomy (NCBI): domain Eukaryota; kingdom Metazoa; phylum Chordata; class Aves; order Passeriformes; family Sturnidae; genus Acridotheres; species Acridotheres tristis. The sequence goes on along the minus strand of CM072890.1, from coordinate 3,434,361 downwards.
AAAGCCCCGTGGTGACTCCTGTTGAGTGGGAGTGTGGAGAAGCTGAACACTGGTTATGCACTGACCCACAGAGTCTAACTCAGTGATCACTGAGGTGGAATCTGCCTGGTTATCTCAAGGAGGAGGAAGAAACTGGGCTAGGAATTATGTTTTGTGAAAATACAATACAAATTCCTAACCCAGTTTTCAGCTGGGAGAACATGTTATTGTTGAACAATTGATACCACTTCATGGAAGCTTATTTTCTGTGCCTTAAGGGAAATTCAATTAAGTGAACTTCTATTTTAGAACACTGCTCTTTCCTGTCACTGATGAAGCAATAACAGTTGCAGAACATGGGATTTTCTGGGAGTGTGGGTTGTTGCACTCATTTATATTAATTTTTCAGCCTCTATTTGAATCTTATCTATAATACCCTCTGAGAGAGCCCACTGGAGACCTAACTCATTTCACTGGTGACTCCAGGCTGCTGTGTGCTTGCTGCCACAAGGCAAGGAGAAAGGCATGTCCCACAGCTGCAGGAGGCAGTGCTGGAGGTGCTGTGGCCCCAGTGAATAGGGCTGTACATGGCAGCAGCTGAGCTTTGTGGCATGCTCTGCCCATAGGCTCTTGCTGACATCCAGAGGAGCCTGTTCCTCCACATAGTGAACTGCTTCTGTCACTATCCAGCCCAGAAAACAAAATGTTCACGAGTGGTGCAAGTCCATTGTCTAGTCTTTGCATTTGCTGAGCTGTAATGAGCATGGAAAGGCAGAGATTTGAATCTCACACGACAAGAAGTGTCAGGATTGGGGATTAATTCTCTGAAATAATTTCGGTGATGAGATGCCGCCAAGACACAAAACTCTGCATTCCTCAGACACCCCAGATTCCCACAAACTGCAAGGACAGGACTGTGTAGGCAAGGAATGCAGCATGAATTTGTCAACTTTTCAGAGAGACAGATACCTTAGCACCTTAGTGGGATGGTCTCAAGAGCCTGCTGTGCCAGAAAGGTGACCCTTCTAGGACTGGGACCATTTCTAGAATGCTGGGTTTTAGTGCAGGGCACATTTTTATAACTGACTCCTATAAAAGGCTAAATACAAGGTTAATTAGGCTTGATTGTCCGTGCTGACAGAGTCTTAATTAAATCACTGTGAACAATATCAGCGTTGCATAACTCTATTTCCATCGGAATCACATGAAATTATGATATTTTCGTTGTTCCTTGTAAGAGATGAAGGTCTGACAGCTTGTTCCCATTTCCAGTACTGCTGGTTCATTAATTTGTCCATAATTCCGAACTTTCTACCCCATTCCCATCTCTCTTTGGTTCTCTGTTCTGCTTGCTTAGCAGTGACATTTTGGCTCACTCTGTGTCCTGCTGTACTGTGCCTTTCCTGTAACCCTTCTGTCCCTCCATCCAGCCACAGGGATGCAAGTGTGCAGTCCATCAGCAAGGATGGATCCTGCAAAACACCACCTACCACGAGCTTGTGTCTGGTGTATCTGGTGTTCAGCACCTGTTTTTTGGGGTTTTTTTAATGGAGACTGAGTCCCTGGGCAGAAGTCATTCAAGCAGGATGGAAATCCAGCCTGGGCCAGGGCTGCTCCAGGATGTTGGCAATCCACGTGGCTCCTGGGCGCTGGTTAATTGCTGGGTCTGAAAGAGTTAAAGGGAATGCAATGCCTGGTCTTGCTGCCAGAGTCTCCTGCCTGTCTGTCTGTAAAAGGGGGGCCACCTCATGCCAGCCTCTGAGTCATGCTGGGAGCACAAGCCAGGGCAAAGCTCTCTCTCTTCTTGCTGCACAAATCCTGGGAGCAGCTCCCTGCCCTCTCGTTTTCCATACCTGTGGGTCCAAAGGCAGGAACTGCTCCTGTGACCTCTGGAATTCAGCCTGCTGGGCTCCTAGCCAGGGGACAGCAGCAGTGGATGCCTGCTGTCCCCTCCTGTCACCAGGTATCTGGGGAGCCCCTGCTTTCCCGGGGGGAGCAGGCAGCACAGGAATGGCTTTGTCTGCCCTTATGCCACCCGTGGGTCACCTCAGTAGCAGGACATTCCCAGCTGCTCCCCAAGACAGCCCAAATCTGGAAATTTGAAAGGGGAACTTAACCTGACGTGATAACTGGGATCTGGCCTGAAAGCTCCTCTTCAACACAAGAAATAGTTTGCTCTCTCTGTCTAAATGTTTTTGTCTGTCTCTGCTTAAAAGCTTTAAATAATGTCATGAAACTACTCACACATCCCACACTGCAAAACAGATAAACAGTGAGAGGAGCTGAGCGTGTTTAACAAGCTGGAGCACAACCAAAAAAAGACTTAAAGCCTGTGATCAGCCTGGTAGCACACAGGAGCCACCAGAGGCTGTCACAAGGGTTGACTCACGTTCTGCTCCCTCTTCTGCTTTCTTATCCCATTGTACATCCGTGATCTCCAAGTTAACCATTCTCTGGTGACTTAGGCTTGATCAAGCCTCCATCTCTTGTGGCTGCCACTTCAGGGGACATGTGGATCAAGTTCTCAGGATCGTGAAAGAGCCACGGTGTCTTGAGATGCCATTTCCTAGGCTGCAGTTCCTCTTGCCTGCTCTCCACGGCTGCCCTCTTGCCCTCTTGCTTTGTGTTTGTACTCAGCCCTCGTGATGTAGAAAGAGATTTTGTGGGAGACTACCAGAAGATTGTAATCTTCTTATCTCTCATTCCAGAAGTATCCTGAAATGACTCCCTCTTTCTTCTCCTTTTATTTCACAATATAAGCATTTTGCAGAGGAGGTGACATCTTTCAGTGCTTTAGCATTTCATCTCCCTATGTCTTCACATTTTTTTCCACTTTCTCATCTGCATGTTACCAACTTAATTATGCTGCACAATGACTTTAAAGAGGCAAACTCTAACAAAGGCTAACGAGGATGTTTCTTGGCAGCTGGTCATTGTTTTGCCTTGGGCCCATAACTTTGCTCTCCACTGGGCACTGGAGCCCTTCTTGTGTTTAAAGATAATTGCTCCGAGCAAGATTATATCATATTTTCTGTCTATGCTCTCAGGAGGGTTTAATGCTGTATAATCTGCCCATCATAACCACGTCTCCAGACAATGGCAGGCTGCAGAACACAGTGTGATAAAGTGTTAGCAAATCTTGTTCGTGTTCATTCCCTGTCATTATGTTTAGGTTCTAATGGTTTTAAGAGCACGCAGAAATTTTTTTTTAAATGGGGCTCAAATTAATGGATGCAGATGTACTCAGTTTTCTTCACCCAGCCAAAGATGGCACGGACTCCAGAAGAGGTGCATGATGTTTCTCTGAATCTATCTGTCAAAGCAGCATAAATTTAATTAAGATCTTGCTATTTAATGATGTATATTGACTAATCACGTTGATGTGACTGAACCAAGGACTGCAGCAGGTACCATCTTCTCCAGGGAATTCCAGGTAAATTCCTGAAGCTCAGCATGTCCTTTCATGGCCCATTTTCCACAAGCAGTACCATGATGCTCATTTCTTTTGTAGCATAGCAATTTCTTGTGATTTACTATTCTTTTCTGAGCATGGCTGGTGGCTGAAGTAGTCAAATTCCATTCAAGATTGAGGAGAAGTGACTTGGCCTCAGTTCCCTGTCTTGTTAAAGATATAACCAGTGTTTAAAGACTTGGGAAGTTGTGTTTCTTGAAAGACCAGTTCCTTTAAATTCCTGCATACATATTTAATTTTTGAGTGCCACGTGTCAGTTAAGTCCTGAAAACATGGTGCACACACATTATTTCCACATGGGTCAGAACCATCTTTTGCCAGACTGAAAGGATCTGATCTTGTCTCAAATTGTACTCCTGGTTCCTAGAAATACTCTTGCTAGGAGATAAGGAATATGATGTAACCATGGATGTCCCCTGAGTATTCTGGATTGAATGAAATCCTCCTTGTCTACCATGGTCACAGAATAAAAATTCCAGATGGGCTAATCATAACACAAACATTTACTGAGGTTTCAAGCCGGGACATCTGGGAGAAGAGCTATGGAGCAAAATGCTAAAAAGAAAAGGTGCATTCATCCTAACTGGGACAGCTTTTCCCCCGGAGTGGCCAGGGGAAGTGCTGCCTTCGTTTGGCCAGCAATAAAGAATGGCAGGAATTGGAGCCAGCCCAGCCTTGGACATGAAGGTGAGCTCATGCAGGTTCTGCTGGGGGTGAGGAGGGGTCTCCAGGGGAGCCTTGTCCCTGGAGAAGGGCACTGTGGAAACCTCTGGTGCTTGGGTGAGGCTTTATGGCGACATTCCCTGTTTGTCTTCGTTAATGTTTCTATTTATGATGTGGGGAATAGAGTCGGCTTTGGTTTGCTCTATGTGCCATCTACAGGTACAGGGATGAGAGAGGCTTCTCCTCCTGCTGAAACCATCCTCATGCTCTGTGCTTAATGTAAACAGTGTGTTTAGAAATGTATTGTCTGTGGCAGACCTGACATCACAACCAAATTCTTTAAAATAAAATGTTGAGGGGGAATCGTGTGTCAGCTGCCTAGCGCTGAAATGTATGGAATGGAATTAAGCAAACCTTTTCTTAATTAAAAAAATGAAAATGGATTCTGAACTTTATCTAAGGGTCGCTTTGGGATGATTTTTAGACAGAAAAAATCTTGGCTTTCTGGCAGGACAGCTGTGAGGGAGTGTTCTATTCATTAGAACACAATTTGTCCAAGAAAATACGTTCCAAGTCCTAATCAATTTAGATGAAAACTTGCTGGACAAGGTTCAAGCAGGCCAGTTATGGAGTCTCATAAAGCCAAACCCACATGTCTCAGTGGGCAAGAGGCTAGATAATCTTAGCTTACAATGGAATGTTTAAATTTATACAGCTAAGACACTGACATAGGCACAAGGGCTGGTTCTTTTGTGATGGTTTTTTTTTTAACTCATCACAAAGATGAGTTAGAATTTTTAAGAAGAAATGGAATTTTTAAAGAGAGGGAATGTCCCTTTAAGATCTAATCACTCATGCTGAATGGACTGTGGCCAGATCCATCCTTGCTTTAGCATCTATAGAAAGATTTTTGGAAAAGACCAGCTTCCAAAGCGCTGGGAAGGGAGGTGTGCCTCCAAATAAAGGTCCTTGGCATCGCAGGATCTTGTGGAGTTTTATAATTCCCAGCTGTATGAGGATTTTTTTTTTTTTTAAGGAGCTGCTTCAGGGGTGGAAATGGAGCAGTTTGGAGGAGCTGTTGCACAGTGAGCCCCTGGGAAGGTGACACCATGCACTGCATTGTTCTGCTGTTAAATGCAGGCTCTTTATGATGACACATTGCTACCGAGCACACAAAACCACAGCTCAGCACACCCCCAGCCCTCCTGGGGTTAATGGTAACTATTTTAGGGTTTGCTTTTCTGTCATTCAGTTAGTTTCTCCATTATTGCAGCTGGTAGCTTTAAAACAATGTATTTGCAGATCCTTGCAAATTCCCATAGGGAATGAGATAAATAACCTGAGCAGTCTTCAGCCTGGGGAATATTTCATTTCTTAATCTGAAATGGTTTTCTAGCTTGCAGAGTCTTAGCTAAGGTTAATCTCCATCACAAGCATGAACGAAGGGTGCCTTTCACAGTAACTTTCAATGTCTGGTAGAAAGCCACAGCAAGATGTTGGTCTCTGAAGTGCCAGCTCACCTTCACCTCTTGGCCAGTGGATCCTCTGCTCTCCTGCATCCATCACTGGGAAGGGACAGACACAGATTCCTCTTCTCTCATGACTCTCTTCTGGCACTGGAAGGCCTTCACTGACTCCAGGGGGAAAAAAAAAATTCATTCTAGCTGGAAATGGCTCTGTCTACACCACAGGGCAGCCCCTCAATCCCAAACTTGTTACTCACCAGCCTCCTCCTATCCAGGGACTGGGACCTGAGCCAGGAGCTGTCTTTTCTCATCACGACTCCTGTGATTTCAGGGGCAGTGAAATTCCCCTTCTGCCAGTTCTCCTGCTCCTGCTTTGTCCAGCACCACCACCCTGCACCTGCATCCCCCTGCACTCAGAGAGGGATTTACCAGCCTGCCTGGGGCTGGATGTCAAGGAGAAGGGTCATACAGTATTGTTAAGCAGCTTGTGGTCAAAGTCACAAACTCTGGAGACTTCTCGACTACTGTAAAGGCCAGCAGCTCCTTGTCCCACAGCCCCTTCCTTCCTTCACGCCCCGCTCTGCCAAGTCAGCCACCTGAGACTCTGCTTATTGCTCTTGTTTTCCCTGGCTCTTCTCACTTGTTTACTTAAAAATCTCTTTCCCTCCCCTTCCCTTCATTTGAATTTCTTGCAGGAGGGTCTTCTAAGGACACCTACTTTAATCAGAATTCCCTGTGAATTAATAGGCAGCTTTTTTCGGAGTTTTACAAGTTTTGAAATAAAAATGTGATCATTTCTTCACTGTCCCTTCCCCGAACTCTGCTTTCAGCAAACCCTTTTCTTACGGAAAGCTGTGGTTTTAAAGGCCCAGTTTAAAAGGCAGAGAGGGAGGAGGAGGAGGAGGAGGAGGAGGAGGAGGGGTGCTCTGGATGCAGCAGGACAGCCTGTCACCCAAGGGAAAGCAGCCGACATGCTGCTGAGGCTGGCCGCATATTTTTGTTTCAAAAAGCACTCCAGACTCAAACCACCTGTGAGTGAGTCTGGCTGGCTGATTTAGTAGGGCCTAGTGCAGGGTGTCCTGTCAAAAGCCACGCTTGTTTTCACGAAGGCAAATGAATCAGGTTTGATGTGGCCGGGCACAGCTCGCTGGGACGGGCTCGTTAAAGCTCTGTAAAACAAACTGCGAGGTGCAACATTTCCTTATCCAAACGCAGAGAATAGAGACAGGCGCCCTATGGAAAAGTGAGTCACACCGCCTGTGGTACATTCTGTTCATTCTGTTATAATAAACATGAGTGTTTGTTTGCTGAGTCCATCAGCATCCAGACCTAGAGTCGATTGGGAGGACGAGCTCCCGGCTCGCGTGAGCACTGCTGTTTGCTCGCCCCCTTGTATAACAGCACCAGTCATGCCAGCCTGCCATTCCAAGAGGAAATAACAGCACTTCCCTCATTTCTTTCAAATCCATCCCAAATTTCTATAAAAGACATCAAAGCAATGACTCTGATACTTCCCGTGCTTTCCAAATGACTCATCTTTCAAAGAAGCTGCTGGAAAATAAGGAGCAACCAAGGTTCCTTCATTCCAGGGTTTGAGACTTTTAAGAATCTCGTGGAAACAAGTCAAAATAAGAAGCCACAAACCCACCTTCTCATAAAACCCTTCTCCATGTTTTATATATTTCTCTGCTACCAGTTGGAGTTGGTTTTATGAGCTACACTGCCAGGAGATAAAGCAGGTTGTTAGCCCAGCTCCATGTCTGCAGAAGGTGAATTAGCTGGCCAAATGTGTTCATTGCTACTGCTGCTGGAAGATGACTTTTAAATAGGATGATGCTTGGCTGCATCTAGAACTAGTAGTGAAATAATGGATTGTCAGCTGGAAACAAAGGGACTTCTGGGGAGGAAGTTTCTATGCAGCATGAGTAGCATTTTGGAAATCTGACTCTTGCCCTGTTATAAGAACGGGCAAGGTGTCCAAAAATTTAAATGCTCACTGCATTTCTAAGAGCTGTAGATGGGGCAGGAGGGATTGCTTCTGACTTCAGTGGGAAGAGAGTTGGAGATTGGCCATGGGTTAGAAATTTGTTGGGCTATAGCTTGAAGCATTGCAGCAATTTCCATAGAATCACTTGCTAATTACAATTGCTTGTCTAATGCAGCGCTCCAGGAAGTGAGGTTACTGTCCTGCAAACTCTGAAAGGAAGGGCTGGGGACAATGAGCATCCCCTGCCTGGCATTCCCAACTTCTGGGCTGCATGAAGGTACCCTTAAGGCTGCTCATTTTGCTGACTTTTTTCCTTTCACCTTTATCCACATGTGGAAGGAGCAGTGGCATTGCCATTGCAGACTCTCTCATGCAAGAGGACCACACACCAAAAAGCTCTGGGGTACCAAACAGCTTAAAACTGGAGGTAAAATGGTTACTTCACTCCTCAGCCTGAATTTACCAGGGGCACTCATGTTGGAAATAAAAACTCTTTTGCCTTTTTGCTCTGGCAAATATCTGGTGATACTTTTTGGGGTGTTTTCTGCCCCAATTTTTTTTTTTTTTAATTTCACTGCAAGTTATCCAATCACTGCAGTCCATTTATCCTTTCCAGTCTCATATTACAGGTACTTTTGGCAGTTGAGGAAAACCCTGCATTGTCCCTCCTCAAAGTCTCCTGGTGCCATTGTTGAGGTGGGGAAGTGCTCAGAGCCATGTAAGATGCTCTCAGCATGCACAAGCCAGCTCCAGGAGCCAGTCCAGCTCCAGGTTCCCAGAAAGAACCTGGAAAGGTCTCCCATCCCACAGGAAAGCAGCATCCAAAGGCTCTCCTCACCCACTGCAGTGTCCCAGCTTCTCTCCGTGGGTCATGCATCACAGGGATGTTTAATAAACCTGAGGTTTTAATCTTTAGATGTTCACAGCTGTTCACAAAAACATAACATATGCAGTAGAACATGAGCAGCTACACCCTGAGAGAAAAAATAACACTGTATTTGAGCATGGCCAGGATGTCACTGTGGGCTCTCTGGAAGGAATGAATGGTTGGCATTGTATTTTTCTAGGTGAAATACAAGAGGTTTATCCAGTAATAGAGCCTGTTGAATCTATAGCAACCTGATTCTTGTAACATCCCCTGCATGTCCATGCCTGCGTTGCAGGTGTAAACACAATATTTAAGAAGTGAGGAAAGACTTAGAGGTCTTTGCAGCCTAAATTATTCTGTGATTCCGAGATCATTGAGTTGAACTGACTTGATTTCTGCTTTTTATCCCTATCAGTGACTGTCTTCTTTCCGTTGTGGAAATTGTCACCCTGTGACCACATCGCTGAAGGGATTATTTTAAAATTTTTTTAACCTGTTGGTTATGTTTTTTAAACGGTATTTTTTAATATTTTATGTGTGTGTGTGTGTGATTAGACAAAAGCAGGGGCTGTTGGAAGCTGCAGGTCCTGGTCTTTGCTATGCTGGCTCCTGGTGAGGCAGGGATGCATAAAGCTGTTTGGTATGTGCTGCTGCAAGAAATACATGTGCAAGCATGATGAGGCATCTGTGGGTGCAGGAGCATCTCCCAGGGAACTCTGATGTTTTCTTTGCTGACAGTATCATTCCACTGAAGCAGCTTTCAGTTGCTTTCTACCTCAGCTTGTTTATCTGTAAAATGGAAATGGGGAACTTCCTAGAGAACCCAGAGCCATATTTCTAATTATTCATAGCTTGTGCATACCCTTGAGGCGAGTAGAAGCTGTAAATCTCTAAAGCTGCATACCAACATTTCTGTGGTTTGAGCATCAGGGGAGCCCCTTTTCCACAGCCCCTGCTGTATTCTGCTGGCTCTGTGTCTCATGGCAAGCCTGTGTTCAGCCCTTGGCTTGCAGACCAAGCAGGGACCCCTGACCCCTTCCTGTGTGCAGAGCCAGGTGTGTTCCTGCAGAGCCTGCCCTGCTGAGCTGGGAAGGTGCCCGTGGTGTGTGCTGTGTGTTTGGGGTGCCAAAAGCAGCGTGTGGCACACCTGGGCTCCACAATCCATGGGGGCACAGGGCAGTGATCCCCTGCCAGCACCAGCACGGCCCTTCCCCAAGCCCCAGGCACACTCTGCACCCGGGGCCAAGCCCTGCTGGGGCTGTGGGCACACACGGGGCATCCCAAACAGGACGGGAGGTTGCTCAGGTCACGCCGTGCCCTTAGCGAGCAGCCCCAGGCTTTACCATCAGCTCCCTGGAGGCTGCGACATCGGAGCTTGCACTGGCCGCCCCAGCGCAGGGAGGCCAAACAAATTGAATTTCTCTTCAAATTAGCTGTCTACGGCTTTGATCCGTGTCCGCTGGAGACCTCGTGTGTTTTAGCTGGAAGCTCGCCCCGTTGCGGCCCCGTCCCGCCGCCGGGGAAGCGGCGATGCCCCGGCACAGGCAGAGCGCTGGGAGCGCTGCAGACACAGCATCGTGCAGAAGGATCCCGGCTGCCCTGGGCCTCCCTCTCACACGAGTTAATTCCTTCCTATTGTCTCTGCAGGTTCTAACGGAATGGTGAGCTGCAGTGAGGAGAGGGGATATGTTCAATTTGAGCGGCGAGATTACGACGTTCCGAATAAAGCCGTATTTATTAATAATTACCTCTCTGCCATGACTTTAAATTCAAACAGCTGGACAGCCTCTGCTCTTTATTAATTTCCTTGGATCCTTGGCACGAAGCCCTCAATTCCTGTGATGTAATGGTATAAAAAGTTGGCTCCGGACCGAGCTTCCACCCACAAGTTCTAAATTTGGAGCTTGGTAAATTTCTGCAGATTCCAGAGACAGGCTATGCTCAAGACGTGCTGATGCCTTCAGTCCCATCCTATTGCACCAAACAACAAGGTTGTGTGCTTTTTATAACGGGGATCATAAATATGACTCAGATGCACATGTTGTCTATGTAAGCACTTGGGGTTGGCTATCACTTTATGGCACTGGGAAGAAGCCAAGCCAAATAAAAATTGTTTTGAGTAAATATTACATTTCTAGAGCATGAATAAGTTTTCTCTGCAGCCAACGTGTCACTAATGGGAATAAGGAAGAAGACGGGGTGGGGGGAAAGCAGTAACTAAATCACCCCTCTAAACACAGACAGTCTGCAGCAAGACCTGTTGTTTGGACTCGTCTGGGGTGTGATATCCCAGATAATTCATAGCAGGTCTCAGCAAGGCCACGAGAGATGGAAATAAAAATAGCTGTACAGCTCAGAGCCATCCTGCTGCACAGCTCTCTCTTTTGGGTGGGATCTCCAGGAGTGGTATGTAAAACAGGCGAGCAGAGAACCCAGTGTCCTCCTCTCCCCTGCTCCCAAATGTGCAGAGGCTGAGGCATGTGGATTGCTCCGTGGAGATCGCTGCTGCTGCTCACATGCTCAGCACTGAGCGTGTGCACATGTCTGTGCAGGATCCCGGCCAGAAGGAAGGATGAGCTTTTTGTCCTGCAGTTTTGGGACCCCCAGGGATGTCTGCACTGCTGAACAGAGGGAAGCAGAAAATGAGCCCACATCCAGCTCTGCATCCAGAAGGAAGCAGCTCCGTGGGGCTGGGACGTGCCATCCCACCACTGGCACAGCTGCTGGCTCTGCTCCAGCTCCTCCAGCAAGCTGATAAGTCTCAGCATCCCCCAAAATCCCAATTACTCCTGCCCTTGAGCAGTGCACAGGGAGCAGCATATGAAGTGCTTCATGTACCTGAAATGCAAAGGGATTAAAAAAACCAAAAAACAAAAAGCCACAACTCTTTCTGCAAGAACTTTTCAGGAAACATTCCCTGATAAAAGGAATCCTCAAGTCTTTCAAAAATAATAGCCAGAGAGAAATAACAAGTGAGAGTCTAGCTCTGAAAATCATTAATGCCTTTCCCATTTTCCTGATGGGCATGTGCATTGCTTCCTGTTGCACCTGTGAGCTTCAACGTGTCAGATTAGTGCTTTCCTGAGCTTTGCTGTCCTCTCCTTTTTTATAGGCTTCTTTCGCATAGCAGGCAGAAAACCTGGCTTTAAAAGAGGAGCTCAGACAGGAAGCAGCAATGTTCCAGGAGGATTTCTGAGTCAGGAGAGCAACTGGCTTCTCGAAGTGTGAATTTCACAGGTCCCCAAAACCCTTGGCTGCACAGATGGAGCAGGTGAGCAGGGAGCCCCGGACATTCCCATGTCCCAGCCGTGCCTATCAGAAGCTTTTGAAGCTGCTCAGTGCAGTGGGCTGGGCCGGGGCTCGCAGACAGAATGTTTGAAGGGCTGTGAGTCCTGCAGTAACCACAGCAGGCTTGACGTCAGCAGACCTGCACCTCCAGGGATTAGCGCTGAGAAATCAGGGCTGGTTTGCCCAGCTAAGGCGGTTTTGACTGTTTGAAGGATCTGGGTGATAAAGTCCTTTTTCCATGCCTTGAACGCTGCCAGTGGTCATTTTCTGCCAGAAGAGCAGCTCAAACACTGTACATGGGGCTGGCTCCCTCCCCTTTGTAATGCATTTTACAAATTGGAGAAACTTCTGTAACACAAGAAAGTGTTTTTACATATTAGGGTTTCTAAATTGTCAGAACAGTTGGAAAATCCTAATTGCCTTTAAAAGTCAAGGAAGAAAAAAACAGCAAAGAAAATATTTTGGATTGCAGAATTTAAAAAATTGGGAGCTGAAGTTCAGTTTCCTGGACAAAAATTTATTCGGGGAGTCCTGTTGTACTTGTGACTTTAAAACAAATACTTGAATCTTCAACAAGGGATTTGCACTTACCCTCAAACTTGCTCTGAGATGCAGATCTTAAGCTCTGAAAACTCTCCGGAGAAGCATTGTTGAGGCTGGTCATGTTTAGATTAACCCCAGGATGTTGTCAGGGCTCCACACACACAAGGGAGGGGAAAAACCTACCTGGGGTGGATTCAGCAGCTTGAACGAGAGGTGACAAAAGAGGGCTTGGCTGGAGCGCTGGCCTTATTTCCATGGAACTCTGGGGATGGTAGTTATGTGGTGATTTAACTCCAGTTAATTAGAGGCTAAAGGCTGCTTCAATTCGTGGTTGTTACCCAAGAGCTCCGAGGAGGTTTTCTGGCTGCCAGGGGTCAGGAATAGAGGTGGGGAAGCTGGAGGGGACACTGCAAGGGGCTGGCAGGGAATGGTGCCAGGGAGGTGCCCTGGTATAAATGGTGTTTTCCAAGCCCCACTCAGCAGCCTCTGATTTGCACCTGGTGAACACAGGTTCAGGGTATCACTTAAAGAGCCCTTTTTTTAGGGACATTTTACTGTTTTGCAGATGTCTGTGTGCTTTTGTGATAGGTAAATATCACCCACCTTTCATCAACGCCCAGCAGAGGCACAAGGAGGTTAAGGGACCTGACGAAGGTGATAGCAAGTCAAATTGTTTGGAATTTTGTAGCTCTGAAATATCATCTTTCTAAAACAGGAAACCCTCTCAGGAGTAGTAGGTTTTCATTAAAACAACAGTTCAAACCTGTCGATCTTGATCTATCAGGAAAAAGAGGAATGTAGAAAATGTGAGAGTTAGCTTAGCCTCCCTTAAACTAAACCACCAGGTTCACGTTCCTATGGAGAAACAAACACCCTGCAGGCATCATGGTGTCTTTGATTTATTTTTGGAAGTTGAAAACTCCCTCTCTTGGTGTCTGAGCTAAGAAAAAAACAAGGATTTTGCGAGCCAACAAAAGGTTTCTGGAGGAAAAAACCTCCAGTCCCACTTCTCAAGGGCTTATGACACGAGCAGTTGAGCTAAGGTAATCCAACTTAGCCTCCCCTACATTTCAAAATTGGGTTAAAGTTCCTAAGTCATTGAGGGAAAATGTTACTCAACAGAGTAATGACTCTCTAATTGGCGTGTCAGGCCTTGGCAGCAGTGGGTGCAGACCCTGGTTTTCCTCACCCCGGCAGCTCGGGGTGAGCAGCGTGCCCAGGGAGGGGCGGGGGTGAAGCCCCGGGTTGTGATGCCCAGCCTCGGTCATCATCTGCCCGCTCCTCTCCCTCTTTTTGGAGGCAGCGCAGCCCCGGGCAGGGGTTTTGGCTGCTGCCGGGTGTGGGTTTGTGGCGGAGCAGCAGCAGCAGCAGCAGCAGCAGTGCGGTGCTGCACGTACACGAGTGACGCGGCTCGGAGCGTGGGACCGGCTCCGGTGAAAGCCCCGCGCATCCCCGGCGCTGCCTCCCCGGGCGGGACCCGCAGATGTGATTCATTAGCAGCCTGCCGAGCAGGGCCCTGCTCCCCGGGCTCTCCGGGGCCGTGCCGCGGTGTCCGGCTGCCATCTGCTGTCCGGCGCCCGGGGGGGCCGCGCATCCCCCGCGCATCTCCTGTGCATCCTCTCATCTCCTGCGCATCCCCCGCGCATCTCCTGTGCATCCTCCCATCCCCTGCGCATCCCCCGCGCATCTCCTGTGCATCCTCTGTGCATCCTCTCAACTCCTGCGCATCCCCCGCGCATCTCCTGTGCATCCTCTCATCCCCTGAGCATCCCCCGCGCATCTCCTGTGCACCCTCTCAACTCCTGCGCATCCCCCGCGCATCTCCTGTGCATCCTCTCATCCCCTGAGCATCCCCTGCGCATCTTCTGTGCATTCTCTCATCCCCCGCGCATCTTCTGTGCATTCTCTCATCCCCCGCGCATCCTCCGCGCATCTTCTGTGCATCCTCCCATCTCCTGCGCATTCCCCGCACATCCCCCGCTCATCCCTTGCGCATCCCTCCCTCATTCCCTGCTCATTCCTCTCTCATCCTCCGCGCATCCCTCCTTTATCCCTCCTTCATTCCCCGCTCATCCCCTGCTCGTCCCCCGCCACCGCGCCCGGGGACAGCGCTGCCTGAGTGGCATCGCCTGGGCTGCGGCCAAGCCGTGAGCAAATGCTGCCCAGACTCTCAGGGCCCCCCGCCACGGTATCTCCCGCATTCCTGCGGCAGATCTGGTATTCCTTATTGTTCTCCCGGTCTCTGGGGGAGCAGCTGCCGCTGCCTGGCCGGCCTGCCGGGGCAGGAGCTGGCGGAGCCCTGGGCTGCGGGTCCCACGACTCGCCGGGGGCTTTGGAAAAATCGTGTCAGTCTTCTCACCCTACTTCGGCACGTAGGGACTTGGGGCTCATCAGGAGGGGCGAGATGAAAATGAGAAGAGAATGGAAAACTGGAAGAGCAGCGAGTGGCTGTGCAGCTCCGCTCCCCTGGAGGTGGTGTGGGCTCAGCAGACGCTGCCCCGGACCCGGCACAGGCTGCCCCGGACCCGGCACAGGCTGCCCCGGGCTCCGCTCCCATCCAGGAGCATCCTTTGTGCCAGCCTGCAGCACACAGCGCCCCGAATGTGCTGCAGCCACAGGGACTCCCGTGGCAAGGACTGGCCAGGAGGCAGGGACAGAGCTGCCTCCGAGCTGTGCAGGGCTGTCCCGGCTCTGTCCCCACGGCACAGCTCTGCTGAGCAGCCTGGCCCAGCACGGGTGTCCAGCACCTTGGTGGCATTTCCTTGTCCCCTTCCCCTCTGGCGGGCTGGGTCTCGCTCCACGCCCCGTGCCTGCCCCGTTCCTTGCAGTGAGATTTCAGGGAATGCGTGCTCTGGATTTTCTCCTGCGGGCGGGAAGGATTTGCTGGCTGGAGGGGGACTGAGAGCAGCTGTAGGCTTGGCTCTTGCCATCTGTGATGGCGACACTGAGGAGAATGTGCTGGACCACGGGCAGGCGACTTTCTTTGGCCACAGGGGCCAAGTGCAGCTATCCTGTGAGACCAGGCTTGGGCTCTTGGTTATTTTGGGCGAGCCATCTCCCCAGGAAGCTCCGTGGGCCAGCACAGACCCCCTTGGACATGGAGCAACCCTCACAGGCAGGCAATGGCCACGCTAAAGCAAACCAGCAAACACAGAAGGTGCCACCTCCATCCCCCAGCGAGCAGTGTCACACCACTCCGCTGTCGGTGGCAGCCTGGGTGTGAGCAGGCTGTGCCCTGCTCCCATCATTTCCCTCCTCCTCTCTGGGAATAAGCAGTCCATGGGCACACGGATCTTTCTGGCAGGGAGGAAAGCCTGGCTGAAAAATGGGGCACATTCCTCCCTCACAGGGAGATGTAGTGATTCACTTCATGGCTTGGAGAGAGTAAAATGGCCCAAAGCATCACTGGCAAAGGAAATGGTTCACAGAACACAACCTTGCACTGCTCCAAATGCAAAAATTCAGTCCCAGGGTGACAAGGACTTTCTGAAAACGTCTAAGCAAAGTCTGACCATAAATAAGTTTTTTAGCTATGGCTAGTTTTGTTGCTTTTTTTTTTCTTTTTTTAGTCAGGACTGAGGGACCAGCACCTCAGAGGACCTGCATTTCCCCAGCACTTGCACCTTGAGTCATGGCTGAGCTGCAAACGCCTCTTCAGAGTGAGAAAAGAAATCCCCATGCTCAGATAGGCATTGAAACAGCTAATTTGTGTCAACACCAATACAGGCTGCTTTTGAAACTGTCTCATGTCTATGCCTGAGCTTTTGATCCCATCAGAGATACCAAAGTGTGCTCAGAAATAATGTAACAGGAGTGACAGCAGGTGAGTGTTTGCACGAAGGCATTGTTAGTCCCGGATCCTGTTAAAGCCTTTTGTGTGCTGCAGCCACGGCAAGCAGCTCTATTAATTAGCAATTATATTAACAACTGTGTGTAAAGCTCCTGCTAGATCAAGCTCCTTGGGTAGGCAGAAGAGTGATGTGAGCTACGAGCATGCTGAGCAAGGTAGAAAGGGTTATATTTTTGTGGTTTAATTTATCAAGGAATTTAAAGTACTGGTTGGTGAGGGAAAATGAGTGCCTTTGTGCTGGAGATCGTGATTTCTCTTTTCCTTTTTGTCAGCATTCTGACCAGTCTGCCATGGGCTTTCCTCTGACCCTGCTGCTCATATCTTTTTACATTTCCTCTGTCAATTAAGCTAAAATACGAGGAAAAAAAAGCGGGAGAAAGGTTCTTGTCAAGTGGTTCTTTGGGGGTTGTGCATAAAGGTGTTAAAAAGTGCCTCATTAAATCTCCCGATCAAGGCTTTTCAGGATGTTTCTAATTTAACTGCTTTGCATCACACCCTTATAATTCTAATTCCTTCTGGACGTGAGATGCAGCTACATTTGCCAAATATTGTTACATCTTATGTGTTAAAACAACCACTTGCCTTTCCCTTTTTTTTTGAAGGAAGCCAATTCATAAAACAGGGCTTTTCTGCACTTTTGAATCCTGGCATTTCCAGGTAGTTCAAAGTGAGAGTAAATGTGTGGAAGCCGCAGCAGTCTCTAAATTAAAGAAGTGTGGCAAAGTTTCTGTTTGCATTTTATTTTGGCCCTGAAGCACGGGCTGCCATCCTGTCCTCTCACATCCCACCCGCTTTGTGGCTCCAAGGGATGAGCGGGAGTCCCGCTCCCAAAAGGGGAGTACGTGATGCTGAGCACGTCCAGGCTCCTGCAGCCTCAGGGCTCGCACACAGCACCTGGGAAAAGGCTGCTGGCAGGGAAGGATCCTCCCTCACACATTTCTGCTTCTTCTGCTTCTTCTGCTTCACCACCCTTAGCAAAGGCGCAGGGCAGCCCGAGCTGCGCCTGCAGATGCGAGATCGCGGGATGCCGTATCGATTATCCCACTGTATCCCACTGTCCTCCCGCGGTGCGCCGCGGTTTGTTCCGAAAATATCGCTGAATTAGCTCACAGACCCGCGGTAACAACAAAAAAACCCCATCATTTTTTCCTAGGCTGACGGGATCTGGGCTAGCAGAGGACCCTCACGGGCTCCTGCAGCCGGGACAGAGCTGCAGAGGGCACGGCAGGGATGCGGTGATGGCACACAGCGCTCTGCCCTGGCACACACACTGCTGGCAGGGGAAGGAGGGGCTGGAGGCTGTCCCGGGACACCTCCAGAGCCCGGGAACACCGCAGGACGCCGGGCTGGGCCACCACGAGGTGGCAGCCGGAGCCCAGCGATGAGGCAGCCCCGGGTCCCGTTCCTGCCCCGCGGTCCCCAGCTCCGTGTGCCGGCGTAGGGCACAGGGGGTAACACAGTGATCCCAAAAAAAACCCCAAAAGGCACAAAGAGACACAATTATCAAGACTCGGAAAGCCCCTAAAAATCTGAAGTGTTAAAAGAATTTGCCTTTCTCCGAGAGGACAAGTGTACGACACACCTGGGTCCTTCAGCACGCTTTCCTCCGGGAACAAATAATGACCTCTCGCCCCCAAGCAGCTGAAAGGGCTTGTGGATATCATACCTTCTTTGCTGGCCCCGCACAGGTTTGCTCAAATATTGTTTGTGTAACTGCTTCACATATTTGAGATAAAAATCAGAGCAGCTATTTTCCGTTCACTTTCACGGAGAGCGAGGGATGGTGCAGCTCCTGTTCCAGGCGTCCCGCATGACCGAGCCACGGGATCACAGGATGGTTTGGCTTGGAAGGGACACTAATGAGCACCTGCTTCCAATCCCCCTGCCCTTAACAGGGTCAAACAGGTGTTTCTTTTTGGGCTGAGTTCCCCCACCTGCCCCAGGACACAGATTCTGTCCTAAAACACTGTTTCTTTCCCCCACAGCGGCTTTGCTTTTGTGGCTGCTCATGCAGGACAGTGAAACAGGAGTAACATGAGCTGCTGGAAGGCAGCCTGTTACAGTTTGGGAGCGTGTGATCCGGTGAGCACGGCCCATAAATCATAAAATAGTTACAGGGGGGGAAAAAAAAATAACAAAAAACCCCAACCCCATCCTGTTTTTAGAGGCAACAGCGCAGTACTGGGGTTGTGGTTTGCAGGACTGTTCCAGCAGCAGGTAAATGAAACCTCAATCTGGCAGATAAAAAATGTGGGGTGAGCCCTCCAGTGCATGTGCCAAGGGTTCAGGAACAGCAGCCACAGCTTTCCCCTGACCTCAGTGTGACTGAGGTGTAGTTAGGGCTTCTTGGGCAGAGCAGTGGCATCCCCAACGCCACAGCTCAGTGGGGGCATGCTCACCACGAGCAGGCTCGTTGGTTTGTGGAGCAGCAGAGCAGTAACCCTTGTCCCCCTCGGAAATGATGCGGATTTCCATGCTCCCTGATCCTGGTGGTGACTCACAGCTCTGTGCTCCCTTTGGATGCTGCTCAGTGTCACTCCGAGGGGCTCGTTCTCAAGTGCTATTCTTGCTCAGCATGCAAATGGTTTAATTTTTAAACCAACCACTCTCCCCAGCTTTACTGAGCAAAGCTTCACATAAAGCTTTCTTAATTTGTCAGAGCAAGCAAGGACGATGAAGCTAAAAGGAACCTCGTCTCATTTCCTCTTCTGCCAGTGAGTAAGAGCTGACCTCAGACAGACAGACAGACAGACAGACAGGGCTGACACGTTGTGAGGGGCTGCTGTGTCTGGCCCTGCTGAGCCCGGCCCTTGCCCCAGGCTGCAGCAAACAGTTCTGAATATGAACACTTAAGAGAGGAGTGCTGCTAAAACAAAGTCTATTTGTGTTATCATGTGATCACTGCCTTTACTATGCCTTTAATGTCCCATTGATCTGACCACTGAACTTCTTCCACACAACAGTCATTGGATTTTGAACTTCAATAGGCCAAAAGAAACCCAGGCAATAATACATCCATTAATTTAAAAATGTAAATGACTTTATATTACTTTATTAAACAGCCATTTCTAAAGAACAGTAAAAAATACGAAAACATGCATCATTTGGTGTTCTTAAAAAACCATTGTCCAAAATAAAGACTGTTAGAAAAATTAAACAAGTTTAGCCCCAATACCCCTTCTGCTCTCCACATAAAATGTTTGGTAGTTATAAATACTGTTGCAGCTCCTTTAGCAAAGTTTAACCTTGTGTACATTAGTAATTCTATTACAGGTGGTTGGGTTTTTTATTCACATTGCTTCTGTAAACGTGATCAATTTAAAAAATGCCTTGTTATCAAGTTTAAGGAACTACTGTTTTCCTGTACAGTGAGTATAAATAGGAAGATCCTGGATTTTCCTGCCATTCTAATCACCACTCCATTTACTGAAACATTAAAGATTTCAATTAGTATAAAAATATAACCAGAGAATAAATGTCTGAGAAGATTCAGTATTTGAGTGAGTCTTAGTTAATAGGCAAATAAAATGCTATTTATGACTTCCAAATCTGGACACCACTTCTGTACAGATTCTGCTCTTTCCAAGACCCAAGCAGCACAGTGCTGCACACCAAGGCACTGCTTACCCTCCTGAAAAATTCCCTTCTTATTTACTACAAATAATTTAACATGTAGCTGAACTAACAAGCAGGTGAGGGATGGATAGCTGGGGTACAGTCAAAGCTGCTCACAAGCCACACCAGTGGGCACCTGCTCCTCGAGGGGGGTGTCCCAAAATGTCTGTATAAGTTGGCAGGAATCCTGTTCTACTGAGCAGTGCTGGTGTGGGAGATCTGCAAAGCAAGGCAGGCTTGTTCCTTTTCCCTACAGAAACAGAAATAACTGGCTTTGTCCCAGGAGAGAATGGTAAGGCACAACAGCAGGCTCTTTGGGAAGCCTTGGTACTAGAAAGACTGAAATTATTTTATTGACAGGAATTACTTTTTTTTTCCCTAAAGCCATATCACTACACATTTATAATTTTTATTTTTTAAAAAAGCTTTTCTTATGTTTTTTTAAATCTGGTCCCCAATTAAAAGTAAGGCAAAAGTGCTACATCTAAAAATGGTGGCATGTTATAATCAGATTTCTTGCACAAACACAGCCTTGACACAGAGGATATTTGCCCTGTGTGTGCTACCACCTTCCATTCATCTGCTTCAGAAATCTGTGAGCCAAAACTTCATCTTTTAAACTATGAACAGAGCTCTCAAGGCTTTATTTAGCACTTCTCAAGTATGAGACAGTACAAAAACAGTCTTGCACAACTACTTTTTCCAAATGCCTTACAGAAGTGTTTTCTACACTACCTCCAGTTCTTTCGTTTGGATTCCTGCAAAGAGAGGGAAACAGGACTCCAAAGCTAAGCAGGCAGCAGGCACCCAGTGATGCCAGCCCCCCTTGCCAAGGGAATGTGTCTGAGCACTAAGCACTCTGCAGAGAGCAACAGAGGCACAGAGCAGAAGTGTAAGGAGGAAGGAAAGGTAATGTTCCATCTCAGAGTTGGACACGACCTCCAGGACTGATTTATCCTGGGCTGAAATTATACTAAACTGAACCAGCAGAACAACTGCTTCCCTCACTTTCTGGAATGGAAGTGATGCTGCCTGGCTGGTTAGCTGCTGTCAGATTGTTACAGGCTAGTACAGGAACAACTCTGTCTGTCACAAGCTACATTTCAATACAAATTTTCAGTTGCAAAGTCTTGGAAAAGTGAGGGAAAACAGCACGTCCTGTCAGACACCACCCACTGTAATGGCTGAGCTCTGAGCAGACCCTCCAGCGTGGTAAACAGAATTTCATGAGCAGAAAGGCCGAACCTGCTGAGCAAACTAAACTTTGTAAGCAAGAGGCTGCTCTGTGCAAAGCAGAACGAGGGGAGGTGGGTTCCTGTTCTGGGCCACGTGTCAGCTGCCACCATCACTCAGAAGTGGCTTTCTTCCCTTTCCAGCTCCTTTGTCTTTCCTCCAGTTCAGCCTCAGTGAAGGCAGCTGGGCCCCAGTTTGTGATTAAGTGAGGATTCTTGGAGCCTGGAAGACAGAGAGCAATACCTGAGACAGGCAGTTCTGACACAGACATCACACACTCGCAGTGCAGTGCTCAGGCTGATCCTTGCTTTGTTTAAACATAAAAGAAACAAGCAATAATGGTAATAAAATCATTATAGTAGGGCAAAAGGTAAAGACTTGGAAGTTCTCATCAGCAGTTGCCACAAAGGATGATATTTATAGGCTGCCAGTAAACTACAGGAAAAGGCAGTAAGTCACCAGGTGATGTAAGAACATGAGACAGAATAAATAGATATTTTTCTAACTCTTCAGTTGATAACTCACCTGGCTCTATTAGTCGAATCAATCCCTCATGATGAGCTACTTTATCTTTCCAACTCTTGGTGTTATTAGCTGCTGTTTCCAACTTCTTCTTAACCTCCTGAAATAAGACAGAGCATGCTTGAAAACAAGAACGGCTTACTTTGTTTATAGAAAAAGATACACCTTTTAAACCAAAAGCCAGAACCATGCTAATTCCCCCAGTCCTCTGTTTAGTATGGAACCATCCTTAGCAATTTAGTCACTACCACCACCCTGCCTCCCCAAAAAAAGTTGTCAAACCAGAATCCCAAAATAACAAGGTTTTACAAGATTCTGTAGCTGTGTATTCATTCTTCAGCCTAGACTGGTCTTTTGGGCAATTCCAAATGGAAGGCTAGAATGTTTAATTATTTCTAAAATAATTGTTTTGTGGAATTTTTTTTGTGGTTTTATATGTCTATTGTATTCAGCAATTCCTTTGGAGCAGTAAATTATGTTTCCCATACAAAAAGCCTGAGATGTCACCTAAAAAAAGAGTCAAGTACTAGCCAGAAGCAATCTTGTGGTGGTGTGAGATGTAACACCACCCTGGGAAGTTGTAAAGTAGCCACAAGTACCCCAGCTGGGCCCTTGCCTGCAGTGAGTGCAGCATTTGTGTTCTGGGCCAGGCCAGACAGCTCCCTGCCTTGTCCTTCAGAGCTCAGCCCATAAACACCCTCCCCTGTTAAACACAAACCCAGCCAGGCTGCCTTTCCTCACCTAAACAAATGCAGGACCAACACCTCTCTAGCCCTGGAAGACGTGCAGCCCTCTGTGCTTGCTGGGCTCTGGCTCTTATTCCTTCCATGAACAGTTACTGACCTTGCCCAAAACCAGCAGCACAGACAGCAGGCCTGGCATCGGGGACACGAGGCACTGCTGCACATTGAGAATCTGAGCCAATTCCTACCTACCCCTGCCTTCCATTCAGGGCTTAAATACATTTTTGAGGAGTAGGTAACAGTAACATATTGACTTTTCAACTGTAGAAGATAATACTGTGCCATGACATCATCAAAACACTGCAAGAATTACTAACTCAGAAGCAAAATGCACCCAGTTATGGCAGCAGTGGGACTGCACATGACATGAGGCTGCAGCAGAAGACAAATATACACAGAGTATTTCAGGATGTGAATGAGCTGGCCTGCATGCAAATTGTGACAAAAATAAATAAAAGAGTTTCAGAGGTGTGTCTGAAACAGATTCTCTTCTTCAAATATATCTACTGGTCTAGAAACTGAGCAAAAACTAGAAAAAAAAACAAACAAACCACCAACCCAACTATCCTACCTCTTATTATAACTTTTGTGCCATGCTAACCCTTAAAGAAGTATAATATTGAAGAACTTCAAATTCAATCTATGATGAGAGGTTGATGACCAGAGCAGCTCACCTCATACTGCTCAAGGGCCTCCTTCCTTTCCAATTCCAGTTGTTTCAGTTGCTCCATGGCCACTTGAAGAGCCTGTTCCTTCATCATTCTCTGATTTTCCAGCTCTTGCTTCTCTGCTTCTGTCATCTGAATGGTCTGTTGCTGCTGCAAATGCCATTTTTCCAGTTCAGCTCTCTTTGCTGTCTCCTCTTCCAGCAATCTGCAATGGGGATCGTGATGTTAATTGCACTTTAACATAAGTTGTAACCATGCAGGGAAGCCAAATTAATTAATTTTTTCTTTCCTCTTTTTTTTTTTAAGGGAAAGAGAATATTGTTTTAAAAAGAAGCTTGGGAAGCAAGGAAAGTTATTGTTTGTTGGTTTGCCTTCAGTGTCATTCCAGCAGTGCAAGCAGTCTGACTGCTACAAAGGGCTATTCAGAAAATGTAGTCAATAATGCAAATACACAACACAGAGCCCCAGAAGAAACAGGCATGCATAAGTTATCTTCATTGTCTTAGGAGGACTGAGTATATGAAGAAAAAAACCCCACACTCCACAAAGCCCCTCTAAGAGGAAATTTAACCCTTTAACATTGCAGCTTAAACCTGTGATAAAATACAGCAGAAAGTCACTTTTAGTTAGTGCTTTATAAAATAAACAGCTGAAAAGCCTGTATAGAGTGATCTCAGTTCTTCACATGCTGACAGGCACAATACCTGAAGGAAAAATAACTGCATCTGCTTTTCCAAACTTCTGAGCTTGCCCTCTGCTAAAGTCTAATCAGATATATTTTAAAAATCAAACAGCAGCTTCAGCCTTCATAACTTAAGGAAAAATAAAATCTGTCCTGTGTTTGGACTTGAAGGCAGTTCCCCATTGCCAGAGGCAGAGTCATGAGGAGCAGGGCACAGGTACTCAATACTGGCAGGGGGAACTGAAACACTTTTCTACCTGGTCAAAGCCATACCTGGCCTGAAGTTTCCTCACAGTCTCTTCATCCTGACGTGCCTGCCTCTCATCCTCCAGTGCTTCCTGCAGCTGTTTATACATTTCCTCCAGTTCACGGACTCTTTGTAAATACTGTTCCAGTTCAGATGACTTCTGAGCAACCTGCTCTTCCATTTGTTGTCTTACCTAGCAGCAGAAATTTAGAACACATGAGCAACCATTCAACTCAGGTTTCCAATTTTTCAAGGAATTGCCAGGTTTCCCTCAGGCCATGTTTTCAGAGACAAACCTTTTCCTGCTGACTGCTGAGCAGAACTGATAAAATTGAGGCTAGGTCTGCAGATGTGGAACTAAGAGCATTTAAAAAAGTAAATAATAACACAGGCTACTTATATTGACCTACTTCCTGCAGCACAGGATTTCTACAGGGGTTCAAATCTAATTTCAATCAGATTGATCTTGTTGCTTAGTTCACAGATACATAACTGAAGGAAGAGAAAGGATGCAGAGAGGCCAAACATGAAGGTCAGGCTGCTTTAATGGCACTGTTTTCACTCCTCCCTTGGCAGGAGTGCATCTCACACACTTCTGTCTCTGGATGATGGCACAGGATGGATAAAGGGTTGGAAAACAGTGAAGAAGGTTGGCATGTCCTGCCTCACTGGTCTGCAGCCTGCTCCCCTCAGCTGACCCAAATCCCAGTGACCCAGAAAGGGACTGTATTCAGGAATTCATGCTCAGCCCATAGCAGCACTGTGTGCATTCATGTTTTGAGATGTCCCATCACATCACTTCTTCTACTTCTTTTCCCCAACTAACAGAACAACCTGACAAAGCCCTTGAAGACTGAACATCAGTTCTTTGGGGAATCGTCAGTGTAGCTGAATAGTAACAGTATTGTAAAGCAACAATATTTCTTTATCTTTTATATTTATGTGTGTGTATAATTGTAAAAGAACACACAAAATAAAAAAAGCAGTAATTCTAGGAACACATAAAATGCATTTTGATTATGCCTGATTTATTTTGCTTATTCATACAGCAAGTACTGGCCTCAGGCTCTCCATCTCTGAAAACTGCAAGGAGAACTTCAGTCTGAATTTATCCTTCAAACAGTCTGTTTTTTTCCCAATTTTCCAATAATATTTAAACTTTGAATGCTGTACAAATTGTAGCCCAGGTGTTCCAGTATTTGAATCCACCAGTAAAAATATTTTATTCCTACACGTCAAATAAAGGCAACACACATTCCATTCTCCAGCCTCCTGCAAAATCTGTGGAATCCTTTCAGTGGCTGCCTGTGAGGGAAGCCCTTGCTGAACACATGGCTCCCTATTGTGTAATAGCAGCAAAACCCCTCGTGCTCTACTCACCATTTTTTCTCTCTCCAGCTCCAAACTGAAGCGATCTTGTAATTCAACTTGAGTCTGAAGTCTTTTCTTCTCCTCCTCAGCAGCACGAGCAGCTGCTGCTTCCAGTTGCTGGAAGAGAAGGGTGAGGGGTAGGGGGGAAAAAAAGAAGGAAAAAATTTGTCAAAATGAAATAATTTTGAGGGAATGGAACCTTATTTAACAAGCTTTGGTTTTAACAAAAATGGAAGAAGCCTTCAAAAGCATCGAGACACCAGTCTGGGTTTTTTAATGTCTGAGACTATTCACAGCCTTTAAATATAATTTTCTATCCTGATTGTTTGCAAGACAATTTTAAATTTATCAATGGAAAGGCAATTACCTTTCTATCTCCAAGTTTCCTCTGAGTCCTGCTTAGCTCGAGTGACAGAAATCACTGTATTTCCTCCCTCTACCTCAGTAGGACAGAAAACTATTATGAAAAACCACATTTCAGGCAGGACTGCATGGGACTTCCAAAAGGGAAAACATGCCAGCACACACAGAGCTCATACAGAAACAGAAATGAGAAGCACTGAATTGTCATGGGAAAGCAGAAGTGCCACAAACTTTGACTAGAATAAGTGATTGTGCTATTGTGAATCATCCCTCTAACATCCCCTAAACTGCCAAGTAAGGTTAATAAAATCCTGGTCCATAATCATCACTTGAAATTAGGAGGAACATTAGCTAAAGCCTGGGAAACAGCTGCTGGTACCTTGCCACCTTCTTGCATCTTATTTTACTTTTGTTGCATCTTGACTTCACAAATAAAGACAATGGTCACAGTTTTTCCTTTTGTCAGGATTTCAATCCCCACAAGGTTAAAAATCTTCAAGCACCAGCTTAAACTTTACCAGTACTGAAAACAAAACCATTCTTTCAAAAGGTTTTCCTAAGAAACTTATCTGATGCTTCTTTTTTAACATGCTGGGCTGTGGAAATTGTTTCCACAGACCTTTAGGAAGATCAGGGCACAACATAAAGATGACATGGACCATGGAGCAAGCCCAGAGGAGGTGACACTGGGATAGGTTGTCCAGAGGAGCTGTGGATGCCTCATCCCTGAAAGTGTTCAAGACCAGGCTGGATGGGCCTTTGAGCAGCTTGGTGTAGTGGAAGGTGTCTCTGTCGACAGCAGGGGGACTGGATGATCTTTAAGGGCCCTTCCAAACCAAAGCTTCCTGTGATTCTGTCATGCTCCTGAAGGAACCACATTTAAACCATCTTCCCTCACCAGCCTAGATGAACTCATGAGATGCCCCAATGATTGAAACTGCCAAGCTAAAACTTCCACTCTTTTATGTGCTTGTAGTATCACTCTGGTCTGAAGTAGATGGGAAGAAGTAAAGGAGAAGGTTTGGGTTTCTGGGATTATGTTGCAGAAAATAGCACAGAACTGCTCTCCTTTACAAGACTTAAATTATGCCAGTGCTTTAGAAACAGCATTCTTCCTTTGCCAGGACATTCAAAAGCATGTAATTGTAGTCAAATCCAAGATGTCTATTTAAGTGAAATCTCCTCTAGATTTCCTTCCCCTCTTTGAAATTAAACAAACATTGCCAATACTGAGCAAACGTGCAGAGTCCCAGGCAAGGGTGAACGCCAGGCCATTGCCAGAGAGCTCAACAAGAAAATTATCTGTGTCCACTCAGTATCAGCAACTTCCTGCTTCATCCACCAAAGCTGTTCCTGGCAGGTGAGCTTACTGGGAAGTGTGCACTTCAGGGAAAAGCCACAAGTGCTGCAGGGAGAGTGAACAGGAACACACCATTCCAGCAGGTGTTAGACAGCACAGCCATGCAAGACCCCAAATGGAAACAGAAAGGGGGCACACATCTTGTGCATGCTCTCACACAAGGAAAAACTTACCCTCCTCTCTGCTCAATGTGCACAGGTCAAAATTCCATTAAAGAATATGAAAAAAATCTATTTTAGATAAAAGCACTTATTCTTTTGAAATACTCTACTGCAGGAGCTACCAGAATACAAACCAGACCCAGAGTGCACTTTGGCAGATGCTGCATAAATGGTGCCTCACTGCCATCAGGAGCAAACCAACCTCCAAGCTTCCCACAACAATCCAGTTTCCTGAAGCATTTACAAAGCCTTTTCCTTGAAGAACATTTTTCTAACTAATCAAACACTTTCAGTTCCTCCAACAATGGACCTCCCCCCTAGTTCCATCTAGGCAAAGTGCAGTAGCTCATGTCACAGCCTAAGGTACTTTCCTTGAGAAATCATTTTTAATCCAGCCCACTTCAAGAGATGCTTCTGGCCACAACTCTCTTAAGTTTACTCATTGTGATTTTGATGAAACTCCCTGGAGCCTGTCAACATCCTACTGCTCCTTTGGGGTTGCTCTCATGTTGTCTTCTTCCTTAAATATTTTTCCATGAAGTAAACAATGCAGAAATCCAACCTAATGATTTCTGTTAACAGGTACATTACTTACCAGTAGAAGGTAACATAAGCTATTGTTTATTGTCTATTTTGCATTCTGAATCTGTAACATATGGTAAACTACAGGTTCCAAAATTAAATTTAAAAATTACTTTCCACTGTCAGACTCCATTTAAGGCAAACAGAATAATACCTACATCAGAACTGTCAGTGCAAGATTCATTTTAAAAAAGACAAATTTCTCCTTACCACAAACTGTGACAAGACTTTTAAAAATGTGGGGGTTTTTATTATTTGATTTTCTTTCTAGACTCAAAACCTTTAATGCCCTCACAGTATTTATAGCTGCAAAGATCACTGAAGCTTTTTCTAAAGGCTAAAACTGGTGAATTTTATTAACGAAAAACTCAAGCAATGATGCAGACTTGTCCTAAATGGAAATGCAAAAAACTTACATTAATTTAGAGAGGTAGTGGAGACATGTAGAGTAAACAAAGGAAGATCTGGACTGCTCTAGCAGCAGGGACTCAGCAGCCAAAATGTAAGGCAGCAAGTGTGGAGGGTTTGAATTTGAATATTGGGTTCTAAACTGTTTTCAAGGCACACTCCACACTAAAAGCTCTCACAGCAAGAAAAGTCACATCTTTTTTTCTTTTTTTTAAGATAGGAATTATAGTAATTACATCTGTGGGAAGAGAACAGTCCCCATAAACATACAAATAATGTAACAAAACTTGGGTGAACTACAGAAGTAAATCTTCATGGAAAGCCCCAGGTTTGACAGATGTGTCTGACAGAAAACAAAAAACCCAAAGGCAACTGAAAATATTGGTGTCTCCAGTCCCCAGACACCATCCACAGAGCTGGCAGGTTCTTCTCCATCAGCCTGCTCAGTCCAGGGGCCTGAAACAAGTGCAGCTCCCCTGGGGGAATCAGCTCAATGTGATTGAACAGGACAGAGATGCCCAGCTCAAGCACAGGGACTGAAACAAGTGCAGCTCCCCTGGAGGAGTCAGCTCAATGTGATTGAACAGGACAGAGATGCCCAGTTCTACTTCACAAAGCCCAGCTCAAGCACAGAGACTGAAACGAGTGCAGCTCCTTTGGAGGAGTCAGCTCAATGTGTCTGACCAGGACAGAGATGCCCAGCTCAAGCACAGGGACTGAAACAAGTGCAGCTCCCCTGGAGGAGTCAGCTCAATGTGTCTGACCAGGACAGAGATGCCCAGCTCAAGCCCAGGGCCTGAGCTTTATGCTGGAAGCGTGGCAGCTCCCACTCCCACCTTCCTCACGGTCTCCAGCTCCTTCTGCTTGTTCTCATTTGCTGCCTGCAGCTCCTTCATCTGCCTCTCCAGCTCCTCCTGCTCAGCCAGCAGCTTCTGGCGCAGCTCCTTCCGTTTCTGGCGCGCTTCTTTGTGGGGAGGAGGGTTCCCTGCCCGCAGCAGGCTCACGGTGCTCTGGATGGCTGCAGGGACACGGACACAGCACCATCAAAGGGAATGCTGAACTTTCTGGGTAGACTTTGTGATGTCACTGCGCTGCCTGCTGGGTTGGGGATTTTTGAGTATGATTTTAAATCAGAAAGCACTGCTGTCAGTTGTGCTAATTCTCATCAGGCTGGTTGTCAACACAAACCAGAAGTGAAAGATGCTCAGCTCTCAGTACTGGCTGCGTGCCACAGGGATAAGGTCTGGCAATTCCACTGCTTTAGGTCAATTCCAATATTGATTTGTAACAGGCTATGGACATATGAGTCACTTGCAGTCCAGCTCCAAGAAAAAAACCCAACATTTCAGGATTTCTTACCACCTAGACTCAGTGACTAACCAAAGAATAAGGTGTTATCTATCTTCCCCAGAGCAAACTTTAAAGCCTGTATTCTGAGAGATAATCCAAGGGAAAACTTTCTCCCAGTAAGACAGTAGCTCTCATTCACTTACATGCAGTGAGAAAACATTTAAGACAGCAAAGCTGAGGAGTGGCAGATGATTTTGATATTTTATTCACACACCACAACCATGGAAAAAATCTCCTTTTGAATCATTTGTCATACACCCTACTTTGGTGCAATGAAACACATGCTGCAGGTAAAGAGGGAAGTGCAAATGAAAGCACACAGCTCCAAATATTTAACTGCAGCACATTCTTCAATGGCATTAGCAACAACAGCTTGGCAAGGGCTTCTGCCTCTCTCTGCAGATGGATGTGCCCATCACATATCTGGGAAGGTCTCACAGGAGGAATACCTTCACCATGGGAATAGAAAAGCAAGCCCTAATTCCCAGCTTCATCCTCAGCTCACCAAACCATAATACTTCAAGAAAAATTGTAAAACCAAAGCCAGTATTTTACAGTGCCAAAATGAACAAGCTTTCCCTTTCTCCCCAAAAGCAACGATTTACAACATTGTTTCCCTTCCCCATCCCTAGAAGTACAGCAAATATAAAAACCAGCAATAATAACCATTTCATTTTGGTTACTGCTGCCTGAATTGAGGCACCTATGTGACAAAAAACGATTTTCCTTACGTGGATCCTTAGTTCTTCCTGAGCCTCAGACCCCTTAAAGATCCATGTGACCAAAACAGAGATATCAAAAAATCACAAGACCAAGAATTTGAAATTTGAGTAAAGAACTGCTGTAAGAATTCCACTAACCTTAATTTTCACTAGCATGTAACTAGCATTTTTGCAACCTCACCTTGAATCCATTCCTGCTTCTTCTTTTTATCAGAGGCACTGATCTCAAAAGTTTTATCCAGACATTTTATGAGAAAAAGGCATTTCTTTCCATCTTTGTCAGGCAAGGCCTAGAATGGGTAACAATAAAGATTAGCTTTGCAAACACTGAAATCTAAATTATAAGTCAAGCAGCATCTATGCAGTTATGTGTCACAGAGATAGAAATACCAGCACTAAGAGCCTTTATTAAAAGAGTGTTTATGAACTGGTGTCATATGAAGTAAAAAAAGCTCTGTTAAAAGATACCAGGAGTCAATGCCACCCACAAAAAAGGGTTAATTCTGATCTTTAGAGACATACATAGTTTTTGGAGTGGTTTTACCTCTACACAACAGTTGCCATCCAGTATGATGTCTCCCTTCTTGTCCTTTAAATCTTCACTTACATAGTAGGAAATAACATTGGGTTTTAGCACAAACCATCGTTCCATCCAATTTTTCCGCTTGTGACCTTTTTTCAGCATGTAGCCCTGTTAAAAGCAACAGAGCAGCTGAAATGCCTGGCCTCTGCTGAACCAGCTGCTCTGTTGGTTATGTAAAGGTGTAAAGACCCATTACAGCACACAGAAAAGTTATCTCATAGCCTCAAATACTTCCAAAGTTAGCCAGTATTTCAGCTGTACCTTCCATTACTGTAATCATATTCCCCAAATATTTACATCAACTTTTGTCTGACATTTTTCATAAAAAGTCCAATCACAGATGAAACGGAAACACCAACATCAACACAAGCTATGAACAAGCCATACAGAAAGCATACTCAAAGTATTCCAGATTAAGAGGATGAAGAAGTTGGAAAGGAGACCAAGGGACATTTTTTCAGTAATGGCTTTCATCTAACACAGTTTTTGATACAAGCAAAATGTGCTTGTATTAAAAAAATAGATATATATAAAGAAATGTGGTGTGGCATATTCAAGCCAAAGATAGCTCTGAGGGGAATGAAAACATTCAGAACAGTTGAAGAAGCTTTTTTGTTTAAAAAACAAACCAAACCAAACAAAAACCCAAGCCACCCCCTACACACACAGCTTATCTGTGCTCAGCTTTTCAAGCCACTTAAACACATCCAGAGCCAAGGCCGTGCCTATTCCCAGGTGCCATCCCACTCCAAACCAGGAATGCACAGAGAACAGCTTTGTCTGCCTCCTCCAAACTCGGCTCTGAGCTCGGGGTGCTTGCAAGGCCATGTGAAGGATTCCTGCAGCTTCAATCTTTCATTCTTTTCACAGTCTAAGATTTTTTTTTCCCTTCCTGACTTACCAAATTTGCTTTCAAAGCCAAGTCAAACTAATTCTTTCCCCTCAAATTTCTGCAAAATCTTTAGCTGTTATTTCAGTATCACCTATTTCTCATCTTCCAAGAGCTCACTGAGAGTTCTTGAAAAGCCAAAGCTTTTTCACACCAACCATCACACAAAGGGCACGTATTTCAGAACACTAAATATCACAAATGTAACTATTGCTGCTACCCTCTGTAAGCCTTAGAGATCCAGGATGTGTTTAATAAAAAGGGTAGCACGACACTTGTTTATGAGACCATGTGTCATTAATTAATACCTTGAAGCAATTATATGATTACTGCAATAAACAGGACAATTCTGTGACTCCACAAGGTATCAGGATACTGAAATCACACAGAGAACTCTGCTCTCCACCAGGCCAGTAACTGTCCAAACTGCCCAGGAGGCACAGGGCCAAATCCTGGCACAAACTCTTTTTAAGTTTCAAGGAACCATTCAAAGGCACTCAGACATCCTTGAGAAAGAAGCCCAGGCAACAACAGAGGAAAGAAAGGACACACAAAACAAAACAACAACAAAAAAAAAAAGGTGTGGGGGAAGACACACAATGCAGATTCAAAACTGAAAAGAAATCTGATTTCCTCACAAGTTTCAAGTAGGACTGAACTGACACTGGTTCATTTGTTTTCACAGAATCAAACAGCAGAATGACTTCATTTTGCCCTCAACTGACTTTATGTGTGTGTGTCCCCAGACCTCACCTCCAACAGGCAACCAGCAGTTATCAAAAATAGACTTTTGCATTGTTCTGTGGGTATTCTGAAAGAATTTCCTGTGCCAAGACTTTCTGATGGTTCCTTTAGAACAGCTTAGGAAAGCCTGCCAAGAAAGCCTTAGTTTCTCTCTTCACCAAGAAATCAAAGATGAAAAAAATTCTCTTGTCAGGTAAAAGTCAATTTTCAAGAGTTCTCTAGGTAAACTCTGCTGTGACCCCTCAGGTCCCTGTGGTACTTCCAATTCCCATGAGAGAAATGCAGTTTTAAAGGCATTCCTAAATTGCTAATTCAGTCACTGGAAATCTGAAGAACGAAGTTTGCTAAGAGTACAAAGGCCAGCCTGACTTCTGGAGTGTGAGTGCAGGTAAGTAAGCTGTCAGTCACGTAGCCTGCTAAGCAGAACAAGAAGGGAGAGCCCTCTGGAGCTCCCCCACCCCTTTTTACCCTGTTGAAGTGGGGCACTTGAGAAGCCAACCTTTCAGCTGGAGCAACACCCTGCTCCAGAGCCCCCTGTTTGAACAGAGAGATGGTGCCCAGCACAGCTGCATTTCCTACAGCATAACTGAAACTATAGAAAAGCATTTCCAAAGACTGAAGAGCTGTTACCAGAAGTGAGAGCATGATGCAGCTATTCTGTGAATTAACAAGCAGCTGGTACTAGTGTAAAAAAAGCCAAACTTCAAGTCAGAGCCCACTTCTTTCACTTTCTAAAAGCAAGCTCTCCCAAGAAGCAACTCATTCATAAGTCCTACAATTACAACAATCTGAATAGCAGCACAATTTCTTTTATAAAAATAAGCTCATATTCAAGAACCCTTAGAGATAATTTACCTAATTTCCTCCTGCTCATCGTTCAATAGGGAAAAGAAATTTGAGCACAAATTGAACATTTTTCTATTAGAGCAATACAACATTCTGCTTTAAAACATTAGTTCTCTGTGGCTCTTACCTGCTTGAGTACATCCAGGATGAGCTCATTGAAGACTTCATTGATTGCCATGGACACTGTCTGCCTGTCCATCCCTTTACTGAACTGCCCACTTCCAATGAGGTCAATCAGCTCCCACGCAGACAGACCCTCTCGGCTGGTGTTGAGAGCAATCTTGTAATGGTCAAACTGCTCCTGCTGCCAGCCTGCTCCCATTGCTTCAGTGATTTTTTTAAGTAAATATTCAATCTGTGCAGAAACACAAACAGAAATCCAGCATTTGCAGCAGGCATGGAAATCAAGTGTTTCAGAGCTGTAAACGAGGCTTCTCCAGAGACCCCCATTACAGAGAGTTTCCTACATTCACATGTAGGCCCCTAAATGTGGGTGGTTTAATTAACACAGATTTTAAGCTCCTGTCTCAGCTGAACTCTTGACTGCCAAGCCCATCCCTCAGCTACTCTCTTCACAGTAAAACAAAGAATTGAACCTGACAGCCTCATTTAATGTTTCAGATTCCTACAGAACACATGGGACCTTCCCTGCAGTGGCTTTCAAACTGTGCTGACTGAAGTGTGAGAAAGCAAGAAGTCTCAGAAAGTATTCTTGTAAGCAAAAAGCAAACAAATTACAAATAAATAAGAAAAGAAGGCTGTTTGGACTAGAAGTGCAATGAAAAACAACCAAAATATGATCTACGCCTGACCCCTCTCTCTAGCTCTCAAGCACTCCATCCCTGGACACAATCCTGACGGTTGTATCAAAAGAAATAAAAGAACAAATCTTTCATATCTGCTTTTGTTTCCCACATAGATTCTCCTTGTCCTTTAATCTTTCATCTCTCTGTAGGCATTACCATGCACAGGATAACAACACCAGTAACACTAGTCAAAACAAACACAGGAATGACAAAGAAGCAAAGAAGGCTGGGGTTCTTTATTCTGTTTTTTATGTTAGTTTTAAACTCATCACTGTTCATTTGCAGTATTTTAAACTAAGCCCATCTACAGCTTTGAGCACATACAAAATGCTTTTAATGACTCTCTAAACAAAATAATTGGTGAGGGCCTTCCTGCTACAGCTCAGAGTCACCTTTTAGCTTGTCCAACAGGCTTTTAAGTCTCCATGCAAGAGATTTGGGAGTACAGAGAAATCAAGAAATGTTTTATTTCCCCACAGGGACTCCCAGGCCTCAATATATTGTGGCTGCTGTTTCTCTCTCCTACAAGAAGCACAGCCAAATCCTTTCCTTTCCCTCATGTCTATGGTGAGGAAATCAAGGGTGTAGCAGAAGAGTAAACACCCAAATTCACCCTGCAGATGGATGTGCTTTCCCCACTGTTTCAGCTCAGTGACTCTCTTGGTGTCACAGCTCTTACTCCCAGGGTACCATCAATCCAGAGGTACCATCACTCCAGGGTACCATCACTCCAGGAGTACCATCACTCCAGGAGTACCATCACTCCAGGGGTACCATCACTCCAAGGTACCATCACTCCAGGGGTACCATCACTCCAGGGGTACCATCACTCCAGGGGCACCATCACTCCAAAGTAATGCTACAGCAAAATGGAGAAGCTGCAAAGTGCCAGGAGGAAAATTGCTGCCCCACTGCATGAACAGGATGTGCACACACCTCCAAGTCATGGCTGTCATATCCTCTCAAGTCTCTCTCAGGAGATGAGCCCAGGCAGGCACAGAATATGCCTCCAGATATTGCAGAGAGCATTGGTTTTTATTTCAGCTTCACCAAGTAAGACACTTCAGTATTTCTTAGCTCCTCATGCAGTTCTCACTAGCAAAGACATGGTCTGCCTCTGCAGAAGTGACATTCAAACCCACAGTCTTTAAAATAAACTTTGCTGGTTTTCACTCTCCAAAATCCTTGAGTTAAAAAAATAATTCAAGGCTTCCAAGCACTGACTACCATAAATCCTCAGTATTCAGTTAAGGGCAGGAAGCAGCTTACTTCCTACTCCAGACATGTTTTATAGGAAAAAAAAAAAAAAAAAAAAAACAAAAAAAAACCAACCCAAAAAAAGCCTCCACAGAGTGCAAGAACAGGAGCACTGAAAAGCTGTTTCAAAGTAAACCTCCTAAAACCTTGATTTTTTTTCCCCATGTTCAAAACACATTCTGCTACTCTGCTCATTCCCTCTGAGCAGCATCAGTTCTGAACTACAATCCTGGACTTTAGCTGGAAGGAAAGCTCAAATAACTCAGACTTAATTAGATAGATAATATAACTGCCAAAATGCTACACAGCAATAATAATTTAAAAAGTTAAAAATATGAACTCTAACTTTAAAATGCATTGCTCCAGAATTTCACAATCTCTTACACTGCTTGAGGCACAGCAGCTCTCAAATTCCTTTGGTTAATTAGCTAAAAGTACCAGGTCTCACTTGCAGACAATGGAACACACACACACACACAAAAAACATACCTGAATTAATTTTTTCCCATTTTTGCTCAAGCCACATAAATAAAATGTGGATCAAACTCATGGTCTGGAAATGATGCAATGCAAAACTCTTGGCTAGTTCACATTATCATCTAATACACTAAAAATAAGTCAACACATTTCCTTTAGTGTTACTTCACACATTTTATCTTATTTTGGTTCACAGAATAGATTTAATCATTGAAGTCTGTTAACCCCTATCTACAAGTCCCCCATCCACATGACCACAAATATCCTTTAATCCCACTAAAGTACAGAAAATACTCCTCATTTTAAACTACATTAACTCTTCTTAACTTTAAAATGACCTGTGCATGTTACAATTCAATTTCTAAAATTAAAAAAAATAATATTAAAGGTTTATCTTGAATTCAGTCACATACATGACTAACCAAAATTCACAGAAAAAGTTTATCTGAACAGTGACTTTTGCACAGAAAATGAATATGAAAGTATGAAATAAATACCAAGAAATAAGTTGCACCAGTGTGAAAGCAAACAGCAACCACTGAGCTCATTAGGAGCTCAAATGAGGAACCTCTGGGAGCAAATGACATTTCCCCTCCTCCACAGAGACATGTCAAGCCAGCAAATAACTGACAAATTGGGTCTCCTGTCCCAAACATACACTACTCCTGTGGCTAAAAGGCAATGTTGAAAAGCAAAAGTGAAGTGATGTTTGCTGCTGCTCTGATGCAGGTCCAAAGTATGCAAAATACTTTTGCTTTCAGGTCCAAAGTATGCAAAATACAGGTGCAAAAATATCAGGGAGTTGTTAACGCTGCATACACCAGTAGGGACTCAGTGGCTCCACACTACCAAACCAAAATTCCATCTCAAATCAACAGACTTTGCAGCCAGAATTTTGCCAAGAGAAATCAAAATTAGCAGCAAAGAAAAGAGTTCTAATGTGAGTCTGTTTAAGAGCTTCTTTCAGAGGGCACTTTCTTTTCCCCATGTTTCAGTGTGTGTTTCGTTTTTTTTCCACATATTCCTGCCTCCATGGGGAAGGAAGCATCATGGATTTTTCACACATTTTTCTGATGAGTCTCTTAAAATGAGAAAAATATTGCCTTCATGCCCAGCAGAGCACAGCAGACAAGGCTATTCTGGTTCACACTATTCAAATAAGGTTTGTGATATTAACAGAGCAGATGTCAAAAATCTACTCACACTGTACAAAATTCTGTGGGAGTATATTTTACTGGGCCACAGCCATGAAAGCACTCATACCCCCTCTCACAGTCACCATCAACTCCTTTTCTTCATCCCTTCAGAACATCACTTACATTTAAGGCAAATATTTGTTTCTCCCTTTCCACCAGCAAAACCACGTTCATTATCCAGTCTAAGCCACTACCTTGTTGCTTTTTTGCCAAAATTAAATCAGTGCTAAGTGCAGTATAGTAAAGGTCAACTCAAGAAACAACCTGCTGTTGTGAGCTGAAAACTGAATTTCATGCAGCAATCAAGGAAGAAGGCAGCAAAATGGGAAGAACTGATGCAAGTCTTCCTAACCAAGTGACTGCTACAAGTGACTAAAAATCTTCCTTCCTAGCCACTGTCATCAACTTTTAGAGATCATGGGTCAATTAAAACACCACATAAGCAGCTTTCATTCTCTTTGTATCAGTTTTGATGCCATTTCTGAAGGGTCAAGGGTCAATTCCCAGTATTTCATTCACTGTTTCAGTTTCTGGTACTAGAATGCAGAACAAGGAAGAAAACATGGTCATAAAAAACACACTCCAGAAAAATCGCCACTGCATAAGATTCTCACCTCCTCAGGCTAAGAAAACATCACCTCATTTTGACATGCACAAAAAGCAGCACAAAGCATAGTCCTCTTAGAAGGATTAGAAATGCTGTCTGTTAATAAATTTGAAGACTAGAGGACAAGTGAAAAACGACTGTACAAACCTTTTTCATGAAGACAAAAGCAGCAAGTATGTTTGGCTTATCTGAAACAAACTGTGAACATTGGATTACAACACTGAGCCTGCAGCTTGCAGTGTGTGTATCTGAGTTTCACCATGAAGAATGGCCCAGAAACAAACTAACCACACACCACAGCTCTGGGCGATAAAGCATTCCCGAGGCTGCAGTCACATGTCCAGAAATAAGAAAGGGGAAGTGCTTGAAAACCTTCTTATAAAACAGAAAACATCTGGTTAAAAAATACCAAGACACACAAATGAGTCTGTAACAACTAAGAGGTGACTTGTAAGGAAAGCTTGTGGCAAAATATAAATACTTCTCCTCTTATGGCTTCAGTTCTCTCCACCTTTTTTCCTTCACTTTATCCTCTTCATGGAAGAGGTAATGCCTGCAAGAGCTGAAGGAAACATCCACTTAGATGTCTGCACCTCAGATGGAAAATCTGGCTGTGGGAAGGGGAAGGAGCTCCCTGTTGGTCCCTGCTTTCTGTCTTGGCACATGAGCACCTCTGCAAAACAGACATTCATGGATCTCTGAGTGTTCCCAGCTCTTCCAAGTGCTCTCAGCTGCCCACCAGTAGGCAGCAGAAGGAACACTGGAGTGCAAGGCTGTGCCCAGCACTCCCTGTAGCCACCAGCTCCTGTCTCTGTGTCACCTGAGCTCTCCCCATGACACAGATGGATCCTCTCAAGCTTGAAGTCACATTCCAAAACCACACACCCCAGCCCAATCCCTTCCCCACACTGGATTTCACAAACCTTATCTCCCCCAGGTTCAGGGCTGACATCCCTGCTTCCAGGACAGGTGAGGAGCACAGGACAGACATTGCCTCTGGCCTCTGCTGAACAAGCAGCTTCTGGCCCTTGCATCACCTCTCCACTGCCTTCAGACTCTCTCCTGGTAACTCCCTTCCTCACTTTGCTCTTCCTAAAGCTCTTCTCAGCCTGCATCTCTGAATCCTTTCTAAAGGAGCCTCTTTTCCCTTCTCTGGATGAGCTGCACCCATTCCCCATTTGTGGCCCATTCAACATTTGGGCAGGGAATCAAGACTTAGACTTTGTAGCTCGGGGTAACAACCCTGCCACATTCAGCTGTCTGAAAGGAAAGGCCCAGCACAGCAGCACCAGTGCAAAAGCACATGACATGGGCAAGAAGGAAAGAGAGAAGCTTCAGTATTTAGTCAGTACAGTGCAAGTAAGGGGAAGCTGCACTCAAGCAGGAGGCTTTTCCAGATATGAGATATGAAATCTATGAAATGACTGCAAAAATCACTTATCTCATTTTAAAAAATGCAAAAAAAAAAAAAAGAGGAAATTCAGACTCCAAAGCAGATCTCAAAGAGCAGTTGCTCCAAAGAGGAAGAAAAGGCATCATTATAGCTACATGAAATTGTGTAATATACTCACTGGAGAGACCTAAGAAGTCTTGCCATCCACAAGGCAGGAGGCAAAAATCAAGAGATCACCATTCCAACCAGAAAGTATGTGGCAAGTTTCTCAGTTACTTATAAAGTGGAAAAGAAACAAAAAACCAAACAAAAACTCCAAACAAACAAAAAAAGGAGCCAACAATGTGGAAGGGAGGGAGGAGGGGAAAACAGCTGGATCCCACATGAACAGCTGGATCCCTGAGCCAGAAATTGCAGCAGGTTGTGTGTTGCAATATTCCCAACCAACCCTAAGAGCAGCAGTGGGGCAGGGCAGGAGCCTGCTCCCTGGGTGGGAAGCTGCAGGCACACGAGAGGTTTACAGTGCTGTCAGCAAAACACTGACAGCACAAACTGCAGTGCTTCCACCCCCCTTCTCCTCTCCTCCACTTCGGAAAAAATGCCCTCACTGTATACACGACCTGCAGGCCATTTGGTAAAAAAGGCAGATATAAAACATCTGAGGAAAAGCAAAACTGACTGCATTTTTTTTCGCTCGGGGAATTTTGTGCCAAGAGCAGATGAGTAAATGCAAAATTTTTCAGAAGTACAGAGGATCTGATGCAGGATCAGTGCAAACCAGAAAGGAGTGTGTTCAACAGATAGCATTCCTCCAGTGGCTGATTACATTACCTGTGTGGTCTGAGGGAAGGTGGAGTGAATACAGGCATTGTATATGATAAGAACAGAGCAGCCTTTCTTTGTCAGTCAGGCTCTGTAAGCTTTCTTTAAACAAATTGCACAATTGAAATCTTGCTGTAATCAAGGAGATACAGACACAGATCCGCAACCAGAATTTTTAAAATCAGCCAAGTAGAAGAGCAATACAGGTTAACCTGGACATGAGGGATGGGAAGGAAAGCAAACAACAGCACATACAAAATCCAGAAAACCTCAGCTCAGTGCTGACTCTGCAGCACATCTGCCAACACACAGACAAGCTGCCAGTACCTGAAGGCAGCACCAATCTGGGGCTGCCTTGGTGGAGAAGGAGAGGGGAACAACGCCCCAGAGCTGGCAGGGCTGAAACTTTTAACTATGCCAGCAATTTAGGAGATGTGAAATGTCTGCCCACAGGTAAGGCAGGCTGCACAGTGGGGAACACACTGACAAACCAGAGATGGGGATTTGAGTCCCAGTTTTGGCATTTATTAGTGGCTCTGACCTACCAAGCCAAATATAGCACCACTAAGAAAGGAGCTGTCTTAGCTTTTATAACCATGATCCCTGTTTCCTAGAACCAACAGAAACAAATGGGAAAGCAAGCAAGAAGACTGTCTCGTTTCTCATGGGAATAGAGCATGCCAGGTTTGGCAAAACCGGAAATGTAGAGAGTGAAAGTCTTCTGCTAAAAAGTGAGTGAGAAAGCAAAATGGAACAGTTCATTTTGATAGGAGAGTTATCTGTACTTGAGGGTTTGGCACAACACCTTGGAGTCCCACAGTTATGCTGTTAGTGGCATTTTAATCAGACTGTTTTGATCACTGGCTGTTCAGCAATTTGCAGATGTTTATTATTCAGTCCTCCAGCGCTGAACTGCAAACTCCTGGGATATGTGTACACCATTTTGCAAGGGATTATTTATGCCAACAGTTCTGATCTTTCTGCTCCTTTCCCCACCCATCCCAAAGGGGAGAATACCGAAATCTTGCTTTAGGGTTAAAGTACCTATTTGAGTGCTGTCAATACTTGTTCATGAACTGAAAGTATAAAGAGATCTCTCTGGTATTATTCCTTCAGACAATTCAAGCAAGAGTGTTCAGGGGCTGGCTGGTTTTGATCAGAAACAGACACCATCAGAAAATTTTGTATTGTCCTTTCCATCAGGAGGGTGACAGGAGATTGAAGACTCATCTTGCCAAGTCACAATAACACAGAATAGATGGGGGCATTTTTTATTCAGAATCACATGGATGTATTGACCTTGCAAAATTGCAACCACCTATAAGCAAGTGCAGTGATTAAAGATCACATCCATGCATGTCCTGTTTATCCTGTTTTGTCCAGGTTGTTCAAATGACAGGCACACAGAGCTATCAATATCTCAAGTATCCTGTGGAAATCCCTACATATGCATCCTGAAAGACAGAGAAATGCATCTGAGGCCTTACAATACTAAAAGAGGGGAATAAAATTTTTTAATTAAACAATATTTCCTCTTAAATCTCTAGAGAGTTGAACTTTACCCAGTTCAACTGGAACATTAGGCAAACTGGTGTTAAAGAGGTTAAGTTTTTGTTTCTTACCTCCTCAGGTACAATGATTAAAGGGTATTTGTCCTCTGACAAGAAGTTAAAAATAACCCACACTTTAAATGCATCTTCATCACTAATCAGCAAAGGACTTTTAGAGAGATTCTTCTTAGCACAGAGAGTCCAGCACATCCTGTTGAATTCAACTTTGTCAAAGTTCCCTTGAACCTAAAGAGAAGAAATTGAAGAACAACAAAAAATTGATATCCACAAATGTCACAGAATAGCAGACAAAGTTTATCAGGTTTCATCATACAAAAAGCAGTGAGAAAAATGTAGTTTGCACAGAGTATCAAGGCCCAAAAAGAGCACTGTAGCAACCTAGCCTAACTTCCTGCATGGGGTAAAAAAAGGAATTTCTCTCAGCAAAACTGACATCCAACCTCCAATTTCTGGTTGAGTTAATAACACCCTGACTCCATGGAAAGGAGGTCACAGTGCACTCTGTGTCTCCTCTAGCACATCAGCTTCCAAACCATCTCCAGGACTGTCTCAGTTCTAGCTGCCCTCCCATTGCACTGACTTACTGGGATTTTATATAGCCAATTTGGAAACCAGCATAGCCAAATCCACATGTGGATATGCTAAAAGTGGTATTGGAGCAACAATTGGGAAGGACCTTTAATATGTTTTTTACTTCACATTACTCAAACTAACTCTTGCAGAGTATTCACAAACACAGAATAATTTTTTTCCTCAAATGCTAATCCACTTACAACCTTTTTCTCAAGCTTGCAAACCTTCACCTCATTGATACAAAAATTCCTCTTGTTTTCATTATCCTTTATCATACCTAGCAGCTGCACCTACAGATCTGTGAGTTATTTATCTAGGCAACAGCTCTAATTTACTCTTTTGTTTTTAAACCCTCATTTAAGTTACACATTAAACCTATTTATTATCTCCCCACAACTTTACAATGCTATTTCTTTGCTAAAGTGTGATAAAGGCATGTTTGGCACTGTAATGGAAGCCCTTTTGAGATTTTGGAAAACACCTCTAAGAAAGGTTCTTGTACCTCTTGTGGTAGTGAGACCATATTTTATGATAAGCCAAACCACAGATCTCAGATGCTTCAAGAACACAGATGCAAACTGTATAATTTCCTACCCAGTCTGGTAAGTGGTCAAATACAGTGACCACAGCACAGTGGCTCAGTCAGTGACAGACCTGGGAAGTTGATGAACTGATATGGGTGGAGGAGAAAAAGAGGGGAAAAAAGATTAAAAAACAAAGACAGAAGTAAACAAGAAACCAACCTGATGACAAGAACAGTCTCCAGGCATAAAAGTGAGACAATGAATCAAAACCATAGACTTTGCATGCTTGCACAGGTCACCAACGTGGGTGGAGATGCAAGAGCCTACAGCTCTTGTCCTTTGAATGAGGTGGCAGCTGTAGGAGCCAGAGCTGCTACAGCCACAAGTTCAGCATTTGTCTTGTTTGCACAAGAAACATGGAACTTAAATGAAACCCTGACTAAACGAACAGACACCCTGTGGATGAAGGGCTGCAAATCAGGATTCCCTCTTCCTTCTGTTCAGCACTTCACTCCTGTGCTCCTTCTGTGTCCTCTGCACCCTGCCCATTGAACCATGACTTCTTTTCCAAAAGCCACCCTGATGGTGTGCAGTTCCACCTCGGACATGTCCTGGTGGTGCAGGGGTTCTGCTAACACAGCACAGCAGGACCGCAGTGCCTCAGACACTCCTGTCAAAGCCCAGGCCACCTGCAGCATTGTCCCTGCCACCAGGACTGTGCAGCAGTTGAGCAGGACGTTTCAGAACCACTTCACCACAGGGGAATAGGTCCCACAGTGCCAGCAATCCCACTTCAGACATGTGAGCCCTTTTTGCAGAATCCAGACTTGATTCTGAAATGGACTTTGTGGGGCCCACGTGTCATCCAGAACACAGACACTGTCTAGGAATTATTCAGGACAATAATTACATCAGCACACAAGCCCTGGCTCCCCAAAATAACAGTTCCAAAAATGTAACAAGCATTGGTAGTGTAACTTGCATTCATGAAGCTGTCTGGAAGATGAGATAACCTGAGTTTTGAACAATGTCCTTCTTTGTCTCCCCCCACCAGGACCCTTCCCTGCTCTAAATAAGTCTTTTTAAAAAAGGTATTTTATTGCTGTAAAATACCACCACTGCCATTACTGAACAGGCAACATTTCCAGTTGGTATTTAAAAATATACATAGTAAGTAACAACATGCTAAATGATGGTTAAGGAACCAAGTAAAACAAATTATGAGGACGCTATATTGGCAAATCAGAGCTCCCTCCTGAAAGAGACATTTACAAAACAAGACAGGTTTTGTTTCACATGCAATAAAATTCTAGATACATCTACCTGTTGAATAACAAGACACATAACACTGGAAATCATTAATCAAGCCATACTAATTACTCAAATAATTTATTGAAATTACCTATGTGGATAAAGGAAATTAGTTGCAGCAAATGTACCTCATTTAACTACCTTGTTTTTCTTGACAATTGTCCCTTTCTCAATGATTCCCTGGTTCTATATAAGGAGGCTTTATTGCAGGGTAAGTCAGCATCCAAAAAATACAAAAAGTTACAACTGCATTTAAGAACAGAAGTTATTTCCAAAGGTTACAAAGTCCTCTCAATAAAATTCTAAGTCATAGTTATATAACTATTTAAAAAGAAATTTAAGAAATAATTATTTAATTATTTTATTAAGGTCTTAGAGCAAAATATCTTCAGATCAAAAAGAAACCTCTCTTGAGTCAGTGGCTCTTGCTTGAATCAATTCATTTGCCATAAGATGCATGACTGGAA
Organism: Acridotheres tristis; assembly: GCA_037013685.1. NCBI lineage: Eukaryota > Metazoa > Chordata > Aves > Passeriformes > Sturnidae > Acridotheres > Acridotheres tristis. The sequence goes on along the minus strand of CM072890.1, from coordinate 3,390,152 downwards.
ATTGAGAGAACTTCCTGTGTATCTGGGATATAAAGCATCACTCCTTCTTCAGTAGCTTTGCTTACTAGAATACACTAACAGCAATTTTTCTACAATCAGCCCATCTAAAATAACAGATTATGCCTTGGAAAAATAAAGAAGGAGTTTCTTGTTTGCTTTTTTTTTGCTTGTTTGTTTTAAACAAGGGAGACACGCAATGAATCAGTGACTTCATCCCTCTGCATGATGTCTTTTGGCACTGATGTAACCCCATCTCTAAAAGAAGAGAAGTCACAGTCAAGATTTTTCCTGTCCAAACAACTTCACTGCTTTTCTTCTTTACAAGCATTTAGTCAAGATCAACTAGCATGAAGTTACAGGTAATTGAATCCTGTTACTTAACACTTTCATCTTTTATGATTAACTGATGATACAGATATATCAGGCAATCACTGGAAGTCAGATCAGTAGATGAATAAAACAAAACAAGACAGGATACACAGTCATGCTCTTCTCTTTCATACCTATTTACTTACGTAGCCAAGTCTGTCATTTTCAGATAAAAGCATTACTTAAATGCAATTGTGTTCTTCATTTCCATAACTATTCTCTCTATAAACAGCCTTTAACAACAGTGCATTTTTATATTTGAAAAAGCCATACATATCTCTTTTGGGTTTTCTTTACTTAATGGCTTGCTACTGCCTACAAAGACTATTAATCCACTGTGGTTCAGCCTCTCCCACTGTAATCCTTTGGTCAAAATTAATTAAGGCCTTTTCTTTTTTCCCAGAATCTGGGAAAGAAGACTGTTTGGTCTCCACAGGATCTCAGACAGCCAAGATGAAGCAGAAAGGAGATCACAGCTTCTTAGGGACAAGCAGGATTCTTCAGCATCAAACATCCAAGACATTAATGAGGTACCTTTATGTGTACTAAAGGCCAACATCTCCCACACAGCAAACAGGACACTCTTGGGATGTCTGTCATACTCTTTGGGTATGAGAGAAACACAGACTAGAGAGGCAGAGAAGCTGATAAGTTTCTGCTAGATATAAGCTGCCAGACTGCATTATGTACATCACATTTTCCACCACTGTTAAATGAAGGAGCAAAAATCAGCAAACGGGGCTGAGGAGTTTGCATCATCTTCAATCGCTGCACTGGACTTCTTGGCAGAATGTCAGTTCAGGACTTTTTCACATAACAAAAGACAGCAAACAGCTCTGTATCTCTGCAGGCACAACATCAAAGTTTGAGGGTTTCTGGGGCTGGCCCTCAATTGTACAAGAAATCAGTGGTGTTGAAGCTGGTGTTTCCACCATCATGTCAGCTGCTTTTGCTGTCCAGCCCAGTACATGAACAGAAGACAGAAAAAAAAAGCAGGAAGATCATTGTTTGGGGTTTCTTAACTTTCCAAACCAGTGACCACATATTTTGGAGGGGAGAGGGGAGAAAGAGGAGAGGGGAGAGGAAACTCCACTGGCTTTCCAGAGTTTCTCCTGAAACAAGGCACAGCAGAAGACTGAAGAATGCTCAGACATCAAAGGAAAGAACTTGCAAGACAAAACTTCACAACACGCCCTAATGTCACCCACTGTAACTCTACGAAGGGATCTACTTATTAAAGTACTTTGTGACAAACAGTGAAGGTATTTTCACCCTTTTTGTTTGCAAAGGAGTCTGTGACAATATTCTGTTACAGCTGCAGTACAAAGTGGGACAACCTGTAGCTCCCAGACACTTTCAGATAAATTTGAGCTGAGGTGCTTTATTAATATGAGCACAGTTCTGCATGAGCACAGCTTAGGCAAGGGCCAGATGTGACAGGAAGGAGAGAAGAGGTAGAGAACAGTGCACCTTTCCATTTTTAGGCACAGGCTCTCCAGAACAGCTGCCCTGTGAAGACCCCACACACACACTCCCAACCAGTGTCTTCACACCAGCAGCAGCCTCCTGCAGGCACCAGTCACCACACAGACACTCTTAACAAAAGCTGATACAAGAAAGCACAGAGCAGGAGAATTCAAAACTTACCTTTTCCAAGATGAATTTGTTTAGATAAGGCATGTAACCCTGATTGGAAACCGGTCCTTCATCATCGTCCCTAAAGTGCTCCTCCAAGGCCACTGGATCATGGGGAACGTTTAACACCGTGCACAAGTTGTGAGAAAGGACCTAAGGACAGAAGAGAAACCAGTGACACTGCTGTCAGCCTTAACCATGCTGTGCTCCCTTCACAGCAGACCTGTGACTCCAAAACCATGTGCAAAGTGACACTTTGATGTCACCACAAGCTCTGCCCCACAAAGTTTTGTCAGAAAGCAAAACGTAACTAAAGAATCCTGATTTGATGGTTTCAGAGAGTTTCAGAAGCAATGAGAGGTACAGCCCTAGAGAGCTGCAAATGCAGCTACACAAGCTCCCCTTTGTACATATATTCTCACACAGCTGAAAGCCAGGAGAGGCATGCAGGAACACCAGAATAATATTTGCAGAGTGAAGTCAGATAAGTATCAAAACAACCACAAACACCTAGGCTTTGAAATTATAAATATTTATAGCTGGTGAAAATGAGTAACAAAGAAAACAACTCAATATGCAGCTTTCATTTACAAAGAAAAGACTATTCAGATTAAAGCATTAACTATGGATTTCTCTCATCTGCTTGCTTTTGGGCTGCTTCTCAACATTGACCCTATGTTTCAGTTGTCAGAGGAAAGTTACAGAAAGAGGAAGGGTTTAAGTGTGCTTCTCAAATTTTTATTTTAAAAAGCTATTTGCATGAAGCATGTCACGAACTTGACACCCACTAAGACTCACGTCTGTTCTTGAGAAATGACCTTCAAGAAGCGACTGCACACTTGACTAATTTTAAGGAAGTGCTGAATTACTGAAAACTAACTGGTAACCAGCACATCTCAAGTTCTTCCGACTGAGCTGAGCTTTGTAAGCACAGACCAACACCTTGGAACCAACAGGAAGGCAGAGCCCAGGCAGCAGTGACTCCTGTGCCAGCAGCACTTCCCAAAAAAAGGCAAAACCAGCATCCCTTTGGCTGTTCACACTGTCTGGAGCCAGGTCAGAGCTGGAACAGGCTGCCCACTGCACCCCAAGCACTGGGGAGTCCTCTCCCTTGTGTGTAAAAAAATTACACAGAGGCAAAACATCACATGTTTTGAAAAGGTATGCTGCCAGTGCTATGATTTTTTTTTTAAATCGACAACTACATGGAACGAAGCGCAACTGAATTTTGTGGGTTTTATATAGAATTTTAAAAAACAGACCCAAATGATGCAAAGAGAAAACAGTGAAAAAAATAAATGTGCAGAAAACTTATAAGCATGTCTATATTGGTAAGCAGACATAAAGTGGTCAAAGATGGAGTAGTGGTAAAAGAAGAAGTGAAAGTCTGAAGTTGTCAAAGCCTAGGAAATCAAACCAAAGCTACACACTTAAAATGTCTGGGCTTTCCCCCACCCACCTGGCCTAAGAAAAAAGAAAATGTACATTTACTATTCTGATGCATGATAAGGAGACAGCAGAATCTAAGTGTTAGTTAGCAGAAAATATTACAAAGATAGTCTGATCCAGTTCAGAGAAGAATTCCTCTCCACACACCTCAGAAGTCAAACTAGCTTTTAGAAAGTTTTTCCATAAGAAATACATATTTTCACTGGTGTATGCTAACATTAAGGCATTAGAGCTAATAAGGCGTAGAAATTTAAAAACAGTTAAACAATAGCATCAGCTACAGCACAACAAAAGCTGCACTTCCCAAAGCAGCAAAAGAGCATTTTTAAGTTATCACATTTCATACCACTCTCCATCAGCAGTGTATTTCACTTCAATCCATCCTTATCTCTAACCACCACATCAGATCAAGTACTTGAGTCCATGTGATTTACATATGGGGCTGGGGGAATGTACTATCATGTGTGTTTCCCCTTTATTTAAGGCTTCTGCTGTTATTTATAGAAGCCTGAGGGATTCTTGAATTTCTGAGAGAGAGAGAGAGATGATCACTGTTTTCCAGTCACACTGTAGTTGCTAATACTATAACTACAAAAATACTTAGCTAATAAAAATATTCTGAAGGCATGACTGATTTCAGTTTTACTTTCACCAAAGTAAATAAAAAGTCTAAATAAAGTTTCTTATCACATCCTTTCTACATATTTGTCTTCTCCCTTTTTTTGGTGTTCTTGCTGTGCTTGGGCTGTCAGAAACCTAGGTGGTTTCCACATCAAGTGACCAACTTACCAGGAAAGAATTCCACTTTCAATGATTTTCTAAGATCTGCCTTATCTGCCATCTCTCTGGTGCCCAGTGCTCTCTTTTCATAACTCAGGAAATTCCTCAACGCCTGCCAAAGCCTGCCATTCCCTAACGTGGCCAAGTGCCAGCTGAATTCTTCACTTGCAGGGTAAGCCAGAAAAGTTCTGCCCCGAGGTCTCCTTTGGTTTGGTTTTGTTCCCTCAAATCACATTATCTGGACCAGAAGATACACTATGTTAATTAACAATTTAAAAAAACAACAAAACAACAACGAGTAGCTGAGCACTAGGTTAACTGGGGTACAAAATAATCACCTTGCCTTGCAGAAGTTACATCAACCATGAGGAAGTTTTGCACCAGTCAGGATTATTCCCCCAGTGCCCACAGGGTTGCTGGGCAGCTTTCTCCTTCCACATTGACCAACCTCTGGATGCCACGTTTAACAATTTACCTTCATGCCAAAGCCAACTCCTGCCCCAGCTAAAGGCTCATCTCTGCTGCAGCACGTGGGTACAGTGGGGGTCCCAAACTGGAGTCTGAGACAGCACAATGCCAAAGGTCATCACAGACTTTGCATTTACTTTATTTATGACCTGTTTCATGCTGCTTTACCTTCAGAGCTGCTCCCCTCTTGAGTTCCCATTTTCCAAGACTTTCGGCACATGTTGAATTGTTACCATCTGAGTAGCTCCATTTAACCATGTCCATAAAAGTGATCTGCATTTCTACAGGGAAAGGATCTGCTAGACTACTCACTGCTCAGGGACAAAAATTTGGCCCAGATGACAGTGGGAGCATTATCAGGGCAGACTAATCCAGCAGCAGCTATTGTCAGCTTCTTGGTAGTTTTCTCTTTTTCTTTCCATCTTTCAGGGGGGTCTTCCCACTCTCTGTCTCTTTTTCAGATTTTAAAATGTTGGCATCCCAGATCCCGACAGCTCCATTCAGTGGCTTCGTGTGAATTCATTCCAAGACATTCTTGGCTCATCTCTCCCTAACATCCATGTCAGCAGCCAGCCAGCCTGCCAGCCAAAATAAGGCTACTCACAAGCACTTTCCCTTTTTCTTTTATGACCAATGCTAAAGTAGCATCATGTAAGCCCCCTGTCACAAGCACCAGGTCCTTTCATCCAGGGTACACCAGGGTATGCACACCATATCCTGCATCATCACATCTCCAAGGTACAGCTTCCTTATCCACTCAGGCAGCACATATTCCATCTGCAGCCTCATTATTTAATGTTGGGGTTACTGCAGCAGCCTCTTTCCCAGCTGGAGGAGTGTATTCCAGCCCAGCCTCCACCAGCCCAGCCTCCTGACACTTGTGCCCTTCACAGACATCAGCTCCCATTCCTTCATTGACTCCTTTCACCCCTGGGCACTTGCACACCCCTCATCAGCATTTTCAACAACCTCACCCTTCCTTTTGCCTTCATTATCTGCACAATCCCCCTTGACCTCCAGTCATCTGCTGCTCAGCATCTGCCCAAGTTGCCAAGGGAATTGCCTTTCTGTCCCAGGGCTCCCAGCCCTGGGGAATAACTCCCTGTAAACATACTCCATGTACTGCACCTTTCTTTTACATCTTCCCTGAAGCCAGATGACAAAACAGAATCACAGAATCCATTAGGCTGAAAAAGACCTCTGAGATCATCAAGTCCAACCTATGACTGAACACCACCATATCAACCAGGCCATGGCACTGAGTGCCACATCCAGTCTTTCCTTAAACACCTCCAGGGACTCCATTACCTCCCTGGGCAGCCCATTCCAGTATCTAATCAGCCCCTCTATGAAAAGATTCTTCCTAATGTCCAACCTGAACCTCCTCTGGAGCAGCTTTAAGCTTTTGTCCTCTTGCTGGTTGCCTGGAAGAAAAGACCAAACCCCACCTGGCTAAAAGCTCTCTTCAGGCAGTTGTAGAGTGGTAAGGTCACCCCTGAGCCTCCCTTTGTCCAGGCTAAACACCCCCAGCTCCTTCAGCTGCTCCCCACAGAACCTGTGCTCCAGACATTCCAGCACCTTTGTTGCCTTTCTCTGGACTTGCTCCAGCCCCTCAATGTCCTTCCTAAACTGAGGGGCCCAGAACTGGACACAGCTCTCAAGGTGTGGCATCCCCAGTGCCCAGTACAGGGGACAATCCCTGCCCGGTTCCTGCTGGCCACGCTATTGTTGATTCAGGCCAGGATGCCACTGGCTGCCTTGGCCACTCGGGCACAGGCTGGCTCAAGGTTAAACAGGCTGGATCCACGGGGAGCTCCTCCTCCCGAGCACAGCATCATGGCCCCATCATCTCCTCACGCTCCCTGTTTTAGTCTACAGGCTGCCTGGGCTTTCCTGGCAGAACAGCATCCCCCCCTCCCACCTCACTGCCAGGATTGCTCATGGCCACCCTAATGCACACACTCTGAGCCCCGTGGACAGCAGCAGAGCAGCCCCTGTTCCCGTGAGTCACAGTGACTAATTTCCTACTGCCCTCCACGGCTGCACAAAGCCGATTGTCCGGCCGGGGTCCTGCCCACTGCACGCAGGCTCCCAACCCTGCCCCTGCCTCCCTACATTGTTCAAGGTCTTCCTCTCTGCTCAGACCATCCTTCTCACCCCTGATTACACCACTCTTCCTCTTCCCACAGGCCACCGACTTCTCATTTAGGGGAAAGGCAAAGCAAAGCTATAATAGGCCTGTAACACCCCAGATATGAGACTGGTAATAATTTTCTAAGTAGCTTTGGTCACACAAAGTTATAATGAGACAGTATTTTCACATGTGGCTCACCATCCACATTCTCCAGAGAGCATCCAGGAATCCAGGACCCCAAGGCTTAGAAAATACACCCCAATGCAGCATATAAAACAAAAACAGAACACCACAATAAACCCACTGCCAAAGCAGAGACAAGTCACAAAGCACCGTGTGGAAGAGCTTCCAGAGACGGTGTAAAAACTAATTGGTGGATCTTTCCAAGATCCAATCATACACACACACTACATGCAGCTTTGTTGGCTGTCAAGTGGAACTATATTTAAAATTGCAGTGTTTCCAGATCCAGATGAGAAGTGGATTTAATGCTGGCACCTTAGAGAAAACAAAACTTGTAAAACAATTTTAAAATTGCAGACTGTAAGAAAGATGAACTTGGATCTAAGTGTAGGAAAGGAAGTACTTTGCATGTAGCTCATGCTGGAATCGCAGCAGCAGCTGTAACTGTGTACACAGAACTTACACCTGAGCCTTGCTGTATCAGTGTTTGAACATGCCAAAAAACACACTGGCAAAACAATGACTGTGTCCAGCTCTAAAGCTGTAATTTAAGAACAGAATACACAAATGTTTCTGCTGATGTAGAAAAAAAGACTAAGAGCTGCAGCCAGCGTAACAGTAAAACTTCTGAAGACTACTAGTTGAAGAGAAGTAGAAAAACCCAAACAAACAAGCAAACAAGCAAACAAACAAACAATCAGTGCACACTGGAAGAAGACAATATGCAAAATTACATAGAGGACTGATTTGTCTGTCTCCTCTCTCAGCAGCCCAGAACATACACGAAAGATACAAGTGGATAAAAGACATCTCATGACATCCTTACTATTCCAAGCAAGTCCCATTTTTGCCGTCAAGCATTTGCTGTTTCTCCAGACTGCGAAACAGACCAAACTGACTCACCTCCATCCATCTGCTCCAGATCCACTGAAAACAAATGTGTGATGCAAATCCTTCACGGTAGGGCCTCAACCACACAACACACACACACATTTGCTTTTCTCATAGTATTTAAAGTTAATTATTTCTTTTTATGGAAGGATCAAAGGTCACTTCTCGGCAGAGTGACTAGAAATCACTCCCTTTAACAACCAAACGTATTTTCCATAGGAACTTCCCTGTCACGTGATGGCACCACCTTATACTGGATTACACAAACCAAAGACACATTGCCAGTAATTTTACATTGCCAGTAACTTTTCTGAGTTCAGGTTACAATACTGCCATTCTCACAAAACAAATAGGTTTTTATCTTTTTTTTTTTTTTAAAGCAGCAGTTCTACTAAATTAATAAGCATATTTCATCACAGATCTCTACTAACCTGTTGATCTCCAAGTATCCTTTGTCCATTTTACAGGAGTGCTGTATCTTCCTCATGATGATGATAAAATACCATTGTGAAATACCTCCTCAGCACAACATAGCTCGATCTCTATTGTATAGGAACTTCTCTTTTGCTGTCCTGCCTGCCCTTTTTAACCATGTGGGATTACTGCCACCCTGCACGTCTTCTCCCCGGCAGGATCATCAGTTAGACTTTTTGTGGCAAATGCTGAATGTGGTGTCAATGTAAGAATACCCTCTACTCCCTCCTGTGTCTACTGAAAACTAATTTTTGGTGGCCACAGGAGGAGGTGGCAACCTCATTTTAGACTTGTTTCTGCACTCCACCTGACACTTCCCACAGGAGCCTTTATGTCACAGACAGAACTGCACAAACACACAAAGCCCTGCTTTTTTGGATGACACTGTACCAGTCCAGCAGCACACAGGGAGTTTCTTTAGCCATTTCATTCAGGCCAGCACCTGTGGACCACGAGAGGCTGCACACACTTTGAGCTCGGGTTCACAGCCAGGTCTGGCGTCTCGCCCAAATCCTGCCCTGCGGTCACTTCTGGCCGAGTTCAGCTCTATTTCACAGCCCCATCAGCCCAGGAGAAGAAAAGGAGAAGAGGAACATGCTTGCAGCACGCTACCAGGTCCGGACCCTCATTACATAATGCTAAAGATAAAGGCCATGAGCGACCAGCCACGCTTGGAAATACCAGCCACAGCACGGCCACTGTCGCTGCTGGAGTTAATGCCACAAAAGGCGCAAACCTCGCCTTATTGCTGCGGCCCACGCAGCCCCAGCACCGAGCACAAGGAGCCACAGTCCCCAGTGTCAACAGGTGTTGCGTTCTTATTCAAAATATTTATTTAGCCAGATTCCTGCTATTATTCCCAGGCCAAGACGGTCCCATAAAGCAGGGCCAAGATGGGACTGGATTCAGCGAGCTGCCTGAGAGCTCTTTTAAGAGCACAAACACTACTTCAGCGTATAAGCTAAGGAAAGAATGGCACAGTTGGAGCCTCTTGACTAATTCTCCTGTTTATATCCAAATAAGAGGGCACTGTGGAACCTCTCTCTCCCCTTGGCAAGCTGTGAATTTCACTTGGACGCAGCCAAGCCCTATAGATGGGACCTTGTGGCTACCCCACAAAAGATTTTGGCCAGAAAGGGTAGCGAGGACATGCGGTTGAAAGCGGACCAGAAGCACAACAAGGGTTTGTGCACTGACATCTCGGCGAGGACGGAGCGCCTGCCTGGGCAGAATGAGAATCAGCGTGCCCGGGCTGCGGGACGGCTCCGCACCAGCCTGCCGCGGGACGGAGGCGGCGGGACCCGCAGGGACAGCGATGGGGTGAGGAAAACGCGATTTACAGCGCCCAGGAGAGCCCCGAGAGCGAGTGCCCGTGTGCCCCCAGAGGCGTCCCGGCCCCTCGCACCCCAGCGGGCCCGCCGCCCCCCGCTTGCCTTGAGCTGCGACTTGGAGACCTTCCCGCTGCGGTCGAGGTCGAGGGCGGTGAAGGCGTGCCAGATGGACTTGAGCAGCTCCTCCTTGAGCCCCACCATGGCCGGCCCGCTCCCGGCCCGCTGTGGCCGCCGCCGCTGTGCTGCAGCCTGCGCGGCCCCGGGGCCCGGCCCGGCCCCGCTGGCGCCGCCCCGGCAGCCGCGTCCCGCCCCGGCGGCGGCGGAGCCCCCTCAGCAGCGCTCCTGCTCCGGCCTGCGCCGCTTCCTCTCCGACCCCAGGTCTGCCTTTTCTTCTTGTTGGGAAACTCACGCGCTTAAATGGACGAGTGCGAAGATTTTTGTCCCTCTGCGTTTATTTCTGATGGCTCGGTGTAACGTGGATGGGAAATTAACGTTTGTCACTTTGCTGTTCTTCAGCGCGGTTAAAACACTGCTCGGGGTTTTCAGCTCAGTTGAGGTAGTAAATAAAACGCTCTTGTCATTGTGATGTGCTACTCGATAGATAAAATAAGCACTACCTGGTAATGAAAGCTGTCCTGAATATATCAGCGAGCTTGAAACTTTTCTATCTTTCCGAATAAACCCCCCCTGGAAAATCGTGGGTTTTTGAAGAGCAGGAGTCTGTGAATGGAATTTATGAAAGTCTCAAGTCCAGTGTTCCCAGCAGGATATACACCTCACGCTGGGGAGAGCAGCTTTTCCTCTTGGGATTTTTCTGGCCCAAAAGCTGCTTGGAAGGAAGGCTGCACACAGCTGGAGACAGTGCAGGGGGACAGCTAAAAATCCTCCTTGTCCACTACCTCCAGGGCAGAAGCCAGACAAATCGTGACTGAGAGGAGGGAGTTGTGTTCTTGGAAGTTTTTTTTGAGAGTTGTTGGGTGTTTGGGGTAGGTTTTTTGTGTTATGTCCTTTTTAATGCTGTGAGCTGGAGAATAAGCACTGGTGAGGGCAGCAGCTGTGCAAGGACTTCAGCCGAGATTATTAAAACAAAATACATTATGCATAGTTTCTTTTACATGTTGTAGGAAAAGCAAATTATTATTTATGTGTATTTGCTGTGGTCTCCATGGTCCTTTTTCCATGTATGGAGTCCCTATTATTTTGGCTAAGTGGTGTTTTATCAGTCTACTTAGCCAAAAATACCTCTTCAGACTGGCTTTGGGGAGAGAAAGTGTGGAATGGCCTTTTTGTACATCTTGATGGATGTCTTCTTCATTTCAGAATGAACAGCAAATACCATAAATCATGTCAGCAACACAGCCAGAATCCAAACCCCAAATGCACTGAAATCCTAGGCCCAAATAGGAGCCACTCATCAAGAGCATCTCTGTGAGCTTATTTTGCAGAAAAGGACAACGAGGGAGAAGAAGTGAGGGATGATGGGCATGGTCTTAGAAGGTACAAAACTCTCTAACACTTATTGACTGACAGAGGCTGAGAAATCAGACTCCTGCATGCACTATTTCCTGCAGTTGATAGATAAGCTCACACTTTTCTGTGTGTTGCCCACATACATAGCTTGAAATACTATCATTCACATAACACAGCCCATGATCACTTGAAGGTTTTATTTGCATGGATTTCATGCAGAACCACAAAGATCCCAAGCTCAAGACACATAATAAACATCGGGGGAAAAGAATTAGTTTTTGCCCAATTTTAATCTTCAGTCAATTGCATCATCAGAATAAAAATAGCACTCCAAGTGAAATAGTTCTGGCAGGTACAGTTTGACAACTGTTTTGTACCAGGTGGTGTTGGTTTATTGTGATTCCAGTAAGAAAGGCACTCAGATTCTAAAGTGTCACTTAAAATACCATTTATTGCAGCCAACATTATAACAGTGTGGATAGCCTTACATTCCTTCAGGAGCCCTGGGCTGTCCAGCACCCACCAGGTGCAGCACTTCACACAGATCCCGCCCATGGAAAATTTACAGCATTTTGGCCATTCAAGTTATTGCAGGATTTTTGTACAAGGAAACAGCTCTATGGCCAAACATAAAGGATGTTCACACCAGAACACATTGCTGCCATTTTCAGATAAAGTGCAGGGCCAGGAGCAGGGCACGTGAGCAGAGTCCACTGTAGGAAGTAATTCTAATTCTAATGGGTGATAAATCATAAGATTGGTTTTCTATATTGATGAAGACTAGAATCATCCACAAATTTCTGGTAGTTTTTATTCTTTGGAGATATCTTTTAGAGATGTTAGTTTCCCAGTAGCACAGTCAATTGCCAAACACAACCTGCCTTATTCACTGAGCATACCCTAACAGCCTTTTCCCCCTTCTTTTTCCTAACTTTTTGCTCCGTAATTTATTCAGGACTTTGGAATCCATAAATAATTATTTATGCCCTTCCCTCAAGATGGATACTCTGAACTATATCATTAACATAAAAAATTATTTTGATTAAATTTCCTAATGAATCTGATTTGCTAGCATTATAGCTGTTACTATTGCTAGAAACATGTAATCTTAAAATACATTAGCATTTCTCCAATTAGAACACAGCTATTCCACTTAAGAAGGAAAGAGACAACTTTTACATGTGGAGATAAGTTGGTAGCTGAGCACTCACAAGGTCACAGTAAACACAGAACACTCTTATTAAAGTGCATTAAAATACAGTTAGATTCTGTGAAAAGTCACTGAAGAGAAGCAATTGGTGTAGTTCACACATGAATCTTCTAATGGCAAGGACTTAATCTCTGCTTTCAACAGAAGTTCGGTGATTTTTTTTGGCAGTTTGGATTTTTCGTAAAAACAATAGAATGGGAAAACGAAATCAAAACAAAATGCCCCACAAATTGTAGAAAACAACAAAACCCCACCACACCCACACATATAAAAACCAACCAACCAACAACAAAAACAACAACCACACAAAAAAAAACTTCCACAAAGAAACCCCACTAAAACCCTGTGTGCTGCCTTTATTTTTCTCTTCATTCTTTTTGCTGGCTTCTGTTATTCCTGATTTAAATGACATGCTCAAATCCTTTGCCAGAACAGGATTTGTTTTCCACTCAGAACATAAATAGTCCCATTCAGGTCACTAGGTTAGCAGTCCATGCTTAAATGTTTCATTAAAATGAGTGGTTTGTACAAGTCTCAGCTGCTCCAGCACTTGGTAAGTTAATCAAGAGGATTATGCATAAACTTAGTACATGATTTTATATAGTCATACTCATATTTAAATCCTCATTGTTTTCATAGGATTGAATTAACTAAGTAAAACCAGTTTAAGTGAAGTTCATATACAGACAAACTTGCTGTGGAATGAAACCTTTGTTTTTTATGCTTGCCCAAAATAGCTTTAACAAAGTTACAGGACTAACTGCATCCACACCCAAAGTGTGAGTTATTTTAAGCAACTCTTCTGTTTTGATATGCTAGTCTGAATCTTTGCTTATCAAAGACTTTACATTCTGAACCTTTGAAGATAAGATTGACATGTAATCCATTAAACATGAATTAACATCAATCCCACTTAACCAAGAACCCCTTGATAACACTACATAAACTCTAAATTGCTTGCGTGGTACAAAAGCAAGTTCTGATGCAACTTCACATACTTCTGCTTTTCCTGAAAGTTGTCTGAGAGCTCAGCAACTTAATTTAAAATCTGTGCTTATTCTAATTTTGTTTCCTCACCACAGTTAAAAACACGACTGAGGGGAGGGAAAAACTGGCTCTGTCTCACAGAGTGACTCACAGCTTCAGGAAGGAGCTTTAGTTAGACCCTGCTGAGGCTCAGCCTTGAGGGGTCAATCACTTTTCTCTTGGTCCTCTTTGCAGAATTAATTACTCCTCGTTAGCCAAATAATAAGTATTTGTCAGGGAAGTTCTAACCAGAGGAAAGATTACGCACTTGAACCGTTACTAATTTTGTTTTATGCCACTGAGTCAGTTAAACTGACATCAAGGAAAGAATTCCGGCACTTCAGTTTTCTGCTCATTGTTAGCCCAGGGAAAATCTTCCCAGCCTTGGCTACAACAGTCATTTTCATTCTCCACAGGAAAACTAAATGGAAGCAAACAGAAATTGAAGTCCATTAAGCCAACTTTGCAGCAAACTGTGTTCTCAATATCTGCCACTTCACAGCAATGTTTAGGGAGAAAATAAAACCGAAGCAGATGCTAGTGTTTATTATCAATGTGGTAGTTTCTGAATAGACTACTCCTGCCATAAAACATCTCAAGGAAACATTGGGGGAGTGTCTAAAAAAGCAGTAAGTATATTTGACATAATAGCATGACCCAATCCTCAAGCCATCTGAGGAATTTGTGTTTTCTGTTATTTTAAAATACTTCAGTAGTTTTAGGTGAAACAGGAAGCAGCATTAGATGCTGATCAGAATGGCAGTTTAGTCTCTCCTACAAGAAACAAAAAGGAATTTTCCATTCACTTCTAAGACTTTCAAAGCAATCTTTAAAGGGATTACAGCAAGGCACACATATTTCACTATAGTTTTCTAGTATTTATAGACATGTGCTCAATACATGCTTTTTTATTTAAACTTCAGAAAACAAACATAATGTAGGGGTAAAACCTAGGTTGCCTTTCAGTTCCTCCCTGGCAGCACACATTTTATTCTACTCTTTCAGCTGATAAGGTATTTCTCACCAAGTTACAGGATTCACCATAGAGAACAAAATACCACAGACACCTGCAGAGAGGAAGAGGAAATTCAGTCCTATGTGTGCTGCAGTAACCATCTCATACCATCTTTTGGGATGGAAACTGGAAAGAGAAAGAGCCAATGGAAAAAGCCATTTAGGCAGGTTAATATAGAAGACAGTCAGTCAGAATCATAGAATCTTTAAGGTGGAAAAGACCTCCAGTGTCATTGAGACCCCCTGTTAACCCAGCACTGCCATGCTCATCACTAAACCATTTCCCTCAGTGCCACTCCACATGTTTTTTGACTTTCAGGGATGGTGGTTCCACCACTTCCCTACCTGTTCCAATGCCTAACAACCTTTAAAGTGAAGAGATTTTTCCTGATGTCCCATCTAAACCTCCCCTGGAGCAGCTTAAGGCCTTGTCCTCTTGTCTACCACTGTTACCTGGGAGAAGAGACTGACCCCCACCTGGTTACAGCCTCCTTTTAAGCTGTTGCAGAGAGCAATAATGTCTCCCCTGAGCCTCTTTTTCTCCAGGCTAAACACCCCCAGCTCCCGCAGCTGCTCCTCACAGGACACAGCATTGGAGGTGAGGCTTCACCAGTGCCCAGGGGGACAATCCCTGCCCTGGCTCTGCTAGCCACACTACTTATGACACAAGCCAGAATGCCCCTGGCCACCTGGGCACACTGTGGCTCATGTTCAGCCCCTGTTGACCAGCACCCCCAAGTCCTGCTCCCCTGAGCAGCTTTGCAGGCACTCTGCCCAAACCCCATAGTGCTGCCCGGGGTTGTTGTGACCCAAGGGCAGGACCTGTCACCTCACCTTGTTGAACCTTATGCAATGGCCTTGGCCTATCAATCCAGCCTTGACTCAATGTCTACCAGATCAAAAGGAGTTTAAAATCCCACGTGCTAAGGCATGGATCAAATATATGGGGGGATTCTGCCCAGATCATCTTAAGTAGATGAGAATGAAAAGAGGCAAGAGCTGCAGAGGCAGAAACATCACCTAAGGTTGGTGAGACTACTAAAGTTTGGGAATAGCAGGTGTTTCTCCTGTACCCCTGTCCTGATCCTGCAAAACCTTTCCTAAAATACTTCAATTATGGTGCCTTCTGCTGTCTGTAAATCAATAGATGAACAAGATCTTCTCCATCAGGATGCAGGCTGAACACGTAGAATCTTCCTGTGTGTAAATTCAGCAACACCAGCAGGTTTTATGTCCATTAGCCCACTTGTCTGGCAGAAACCTGAGGGATACACAGAAAATCATTAATCATAGTCAGACCACTTCGTCTGCTTTCATCGTGAGTCAAACATAAATCAGTTTAGACCAGCATGATAATTCAGATGTTGTGCTAAATGCTCATATTGTGTATTGCAAGGAAGTCAAATGACTGGCAAAAGGAAGATCTTTGAAACCAATGCTTCAGCTTTTTCAAGACTATCCAGAATCTTAAATTCATTTTTAGGCGTGCACAACCTCAGATCTCTGAGCAACATGTTAAACAATAATAAATTGCTTCCTGTTTAATTAGGCACAGCAATATTCTCTCCTTGGGGCACCTCCCTTTCCCCTTGCCCAATCCCATTATACTTTGGGAAGACAGAATCTTCATCCAATTCCAACTCTCAGCCAGAAGCGGGACCTCTGTTTCCTGAGAGCTGTCCTGCCCAGTTTCCTGCTGCTTTCTCTGTGCTGTGTTTCTGGAGCTGAGAACCTTCTGTCAGCTCAGCAGGACTCCCTCAGAGGCTTCCAGGCTTCACTGGAGGGAGGCAGGGCTCAGCAGGCCACAGCCCCGATTTAACTCTGCTGGCCACCTTTAGACCCAGGTCCTCAAGCCTGGTTGTAGCAGGGATATTTGTAGGTAGCACACACGGAGGTTTAATAAACACACACACACGTTACACACCAAACCACATAGACAGACACATCGTGCCTTTCCCAAGCCCACACAACCAAAGGGTGAGTGGGGATGGACAAATTAAAGGATGCTTACCTGAGCTACTGCTGGCAAGAATGTTCAGTCAGTGCTGCAGAACAAGACAACACCTTGTAACAATCAGGGTTGAGTGTGAGACCAGCCAACAAACACTTCAAAGACAAACATTCAGTGCACGGTTAATTTTGTCCAGCAGGTGTTGCTGGAGACTACAAAACAGGAAAGGTCCAGCTGGCCAGCTTTTGGGAGGGTGTCAAACACACGGTGCTGCCCTGCCCCAGATCAGCAAGGACAGGGTGCCTAAGTATACTTCTAGTCATGAAACTTTTCAATGTTATAAAGTAATGCACGCTGTGACACTGAAATCCTACTTTGGGATATACAAGCAGTGCCTAACTCCAGTTCTAGGTGGAGGTAAAACTTGTCTGTGACTTCCGAAATAAGCCAGATTGACAGTAAGAATGCAGGTTCTACATTTTAGTAATTCAGATTCATTCCAGCTAATAAGGTAACGAGATACTTGGAAACTGAAAAATGAACCCAACAAAAACTATAAAAAACCCCTAGACAACTGTTGTGTGGATACCTTACCAAAAACAAACAAAAAAACCCATAGAAAAATGTCCTCCAATTGTATTTTGACAGTAATGGCATAAACAGAATTTAATGTAGTATTTGAATACCAGATGTGATTCAGTATTTTTTTAAGTATACAATTTATGATTCAATTCAACGGTTTAGCCTGCAAACCCATCAGTATTTCTACAGACAATGGAAAGGTTTGAATTGCAAGATGAACTATCCAAACAGTGAATCAGTCCTTGATACTTGAAATTAATTTCTCAGTGTTAAATGGTGTCGTGTCTTTACAGGAAACTGAATCTGCAGGAGCTTTACTCCATCACACCACCCACTTTTCAGCCAGAAGATGCAGAAAGACTGAGCAAGACCAAGCAGGTAGTGTTGGCCAGTAATGCATCATGAGAAGATGGAGAAGACAAAGGAGTAGACAAATGTCTAGAGGAGGTAGGATACGAAATGCCTGCTTTCAAGTATTTTTACATTCACTTTGAGTTCTTCATGAAGTCATGTAGTTCTGATCAAAATAGTTAAGCTTTGGAAATTTAAGCTAGATGAATTCAGGAGAAATATGGTACATTTGCCACCCAACTCAAATGCTTGCTTCTTAAATTCAGATTCATCCTGTTATACCATGCTTGGCTGAATCTCAACTAATATCCAACTCCACATTTTTGCAAGAGGTGAGAAGCTTCTTCTTCCACCTGCACAGGCAACTTGCTCAACTACAGACAAGTTTGGCCCAAGTCTTGTTTTTGCAATAATTTGTAAACTACCAAAATTAGTGTAAGATTGTTCCTATTTAAAAAAAACACCTCCCCTTCAATGTCAGTAAAAATAGATACCATTTCTTACTCAGTAAACATCTGAATCATGAATCACTGGATGTTGGGAATATTCATGCATTAACACACAGTTCCCAAATTCTCTGTTCCTTCCCACTAGCCATTGTTGCAGCCAGGATTCACTGCCTCACCATCTGCATCAGAAAGGCTCATGAAAACTTAAGATAAAATTTTGAGATTCTTACTACTCCCCTACTACTTTAGAACCCTGAAATGCCCTTTTAAATACTGTCCTTGGCACACAGGAAAAAGCTAAAACGTCTAAAGTCACTCTAGTCCTATGGTTTAAACAGGGCACCCCTTCAATGGCACACAAAACCTGTGACCAGCACTAGACTAGACCTACAGAATTCTTCAGGTTGGAAAATAACCTTTAAGATAATGGAATCCAGCTGTTAACCCAGCACTGCCAAGTCCACCACTCCACCATGTCCCTAAGTGCCACAAGCACACAGCTTTTAAATAAGCCCAGGGATGGTGACACCACCACTTCCCTGGGCAGCCTGTTCCAATGCTTGACAACTGTTTCACTGAGGAAATGGTTCCTAATATCCCATCTAAACCTCCCCTAGCACAACTTGAGGCTGTTTCCTCTTGTCCTATCTCTTGTTATTTGGGAAAAGAAGCCGACCCTCACCTAGCTACAAGCTCTCTTCAGGCAGCTGTTGAGGGTGATGAGGTGTCTCCTGAGCCTCCTTTTCTCCAGGCTACACACCCCCAGCTCCCCCAGCTGCTCCTCACAGGACTCTCCAGACCCTTCCCCAGCTCCCATTTCCCCTCTCTGCACTCTCTCCAGCCTCTCAATATCTTTCTTGCAGTGAGGGACCCCGAACTGGACACAGCACTCGAGGTGTGGCCTCACCAGTGCCCAGTACAGGGGACAATCCCTGCTCCTGTGCCAGACTCACTATTGCTGATCCAGCCCAGGATGGCTTTGGCCACCTTGGCCACTTGGCTCACGTTCAGCCTGTGCTGTCCAGCCCAGGTCCTTTGCCACTGGGCAGGTTTCCAGCCACTGCTCCCCCCAGCCTGCAGCACTGCCTGCTGTTGTTGTGACCCAGGGGGAGGATCTGGAACTTGGCCTTGTTGAACTTTGTGCAGTTGTATCCTCAGCCCACTGCTGCAGCCTCTCCAGGTCCCCCTGCAGAGCCTTCCTGCCCTCCAGCAGATCCTCACTCCTGCACAACTTCGTGTCACCTGCAAAGTGCATCTTTCCCAGTGCAATACCATTCCTGAGGCTGCAGAGACAGGCTGCTCTGGACACTAACACATGGACTAGGATCCTTCTCCTAACTATCAGCAAGTGTCCCATCTCACTCAGTCCCACTCTCATGAGAAGGACTCACAAGAATTAGGCATGAGTGGGAAGCAGATCTCATCAGGACTTGTCATAGTATATTCCCAACTCAGTATTTTATTTCTGTAACTACAAAGTTAAATAAGTGTTACACGATATTAAACAAACAAAACTTTTAACTTTAATATTCAAATTCAACACTAGTAGGAACAAATAGAGCACAAAAGGGAAACATTGTTTAAAGTAAAATGAATGAAGAGACAAGCCAGTAATCAGAACAGTTCTTCTGTCAGCCTAGGTTCAGTATCAGCACCGGTTCCATGGCCACGTTCTGTTGCACATTTTGGAACTTCCAACTGAATAGTTAAGTTGTTGGCATCCCAGACTGCAGTTTCTGTATAGTACACTATAAGCATGATCAAACTTATGTACATAAACAATGAAAAACAACCTGAACACACTAAACAACTATTTACAAGTATTCCAACACAAGAAGAAAAAAAAACAAACATACAATAGCCACAAGAATGGGCAACTGAAGAAAATATGAACATTCAGAGAACCTTATTAGAAATAAGAACAAAACATCAATAGCAAAGACATTAACAATTGCACTAAACTAATACAGAGTCCAAAATATTAAGTTGGTGCATTTTTTTCACAATGCACTAGCTTTGAGAGAAAAATGCTGCCTTCACTAAAATGCAGCTTACATTTGTTTCACTTAATTGCTTTAAAAAGAAGCCTATTAACACAATAATGATTGTTTTAATGCTACAGTTTACAGCAAGGACATTGAACTAAAAATAGCAGCAGTTCCACATGGCACTTAATTCCACAGGTTCCTAAGCTGTGGTTTATGCAATGCCTACAAAGTGCTCCCAGTTGAATAAACAAATAAAATTCACAACGAAAGTCTACCTGACATCAGGTACGTTGACTGTAGGTGGCCTTAAAGCCTGTCTTTCAAAATTTATTCCCCCTCTGCTCCAAAAAAAAAAATTAATTATCAAAGTAAGGCCCCCTCCCTCCTTCTTAAAAGATTAGGGATATTGCTTCTTATTACAAAGCTGTAACACTACAAAGCAGCACACCACTATAGTGGTTAACCCTGGGACAAAGTAACATCTAACAGTGTAACCGAAGGCTTATGGAAAAACATCCAGGATCCTCTACAGACAGGACAGTAACCGAGTCCATCACTCCAACGGTTCACATACAATCAGCCACAGAGTACAGGGAAAACCCAGCAGCTGTAAATAGCTGTAGAACTGGTGATGGCAGGACAGGAGCCAGGCAGAGGAGCAGTGCCGTCCCTGCAGCTGCCTGCACTCCGTGCTCAGTAGATGGTGAGGCTCAGGGAGCGGTTCATCTTCTTGCCGATGAGCCGCGACGGGCGGCTCTGTGCCGTGGACCTCGTGCTCATCCTGTCCGTGAACAGCGCTCGCTCCTCGGCCGCCGCCTTGGCCAGCTGCGCCTTCTTCAGCTCTCTGCAACACAGGGACACCGTCACACCCAGCACAGCCGCCAGGACACAGCCTGTCACGACACGGACAGCGAACCGCCTACAGCACGTCACAGCTCAAGCCAATTCTAGGTCATACTCAGAGTTTTGATTCACACCCACCTGTTTCCAACCAGAGGGCAGAGGTGGGATCCTTGCCTAGGATTTCTTTTGAAAAGCAAGGGAAGGACATGAAAAATTCACACTACTCAAGATTCTGAAAACCAGCCTGTTACAAATAGCTTCAATTACCAGGACACAGTGGGGTGCTTTTACTTCCTAGCACAAGGCACGTGTTAAGTCAGAGTTCATTACTGAGGCTTGCCTAAAGGAAGCAGATTCAGGCACACCTGATCTTCTGTGGGAGACTCAGACACTTAGAGCACAGGTGTGGGTAACTGGCAACAGACAACTCGGGAAGCATCCTTTCCCTTCTGCATACCCACATCAAAAGCTCATCACCACCTCCATGGTTTTTGCCTAACAAAAATGGGAGCCTGCGAGGCAGAGTCACTGAAGGCAGCACAGGCTGTGCTCCTGTGCACCATTCTGCCAACTGTTCTGCTTCAGAGAATTACCAATACCTAAGCTGAGGACAAAGTTAAATTTAACTCTGGATAAAATAAAACAGTCCAACTAAAGAGCACACCTATCTTTATAAAGGTTTCCCCTATACACTGCTTTTCTCCTTTCTTCAAATACTGACATATGGCTAAGCCTCAGCCTTCCCCCATACTCTCTTCCTTCCACTATCTCAAACTATCCATTAAAGAATTTTCTCTGCTATAAGAGCTAGTATTTATAATTTTACTTCACATCTGGCTGCAAAGCAAAATTAAATTTTACAAGCTTGCTGCATATTGGTGTAGGTGTATTCAGTTTTAAGCTACATGTTTTAATTTAATAAGCAATTCCCATTCTTGTAAGCCAAAGTATTATTCATTAACACCCGTGCCCCATCTAATCACCCCCACATCATCACTGTGCCAGTTGACTGTAAGAGAAGGCAACCAATTTTCAGTCCTCTTCCTTGTGAACATCAGTCACAAATACACACAGGTGTTCTCACCCAACCACCACACCATTACCAGGAAATTGAGTTTTACAATATCCTTCTACTCTTCCCTAGAAGTCTTGACTTCTTGCCTAGAAATCTTGAATTCTTCCTTCCTCTGAGGAGGAAAATACAGTAGAAAAGCTAAGTTGCCTTAAAAGGATTCTTTTCACTGAAGATGACTTACAAACAAAAGTGGTATTTTAAATGGTTCAAATGCAGAAACTTAAGAAAAAACAAACCCAAACAAAAAAAACTCCTTTCCCCTCAAACTACTTGAAGTATCTTATGGAGCACTATACCATACAACGTTAAAAACTACCGTGACTAAATGTTGTTTTAAAATTATTCTTGCATTTACAAGGATGTATCCTTGTTGCCAGGCCAGGAGTCTTCACAAAACACTAGCTTTGCCAGTCTTCTAAGTGATGCAAAAATATTTTGTCTTCATACAAGCAAGCAATTTACCTCAGCAAATCTGCCCTTTAGCAACCTGCACTAATTGTCTGATTATTCTTTCAATGTAATTCATAATATTATAAAGATAACCAGCTAATCTCCTAAATCTGGCTGTGGTCGGACTAGCAATGGCAAGATAAGCAGGCAGCCATGGAGTGAACCTGAACATGAAGTTAACATCTCCATCCAAGACAAACAACTCAAAAAGAAATCAGTTTTCTATATTCCCTCATAAAAACCTGCCTATTACACATAACACATGCAAAGATAATCGTAGTGAAAGAGTCAGATGGCTGCTTATTAACTTACTAACTCATTCCCTGAAACTTAAGCAGAAATCAGACTTTCCTAAAGGGAATCTCTTCTTCCAAGCTTTAATTCAGAGTGAGTGCTGAGCCAGGGGTAGGACAAGATGACCTCTGGATACAAATGATTCTCTGGTAACCCAATAACACTGCTGTGTACAGATCAAGTTAGTGCAATAACATTCCTGATGTGCTACTTCATTTAAGTTCAAAATAGGTAATTTAAGTACTTTTCCAACATTTCAATGTACAAATTACCTAGGAGAACACAGACTCAAATCATACAGATGTAAGCTACACTATACCTGTCACAAAAGCGTGCACTGTCCTGAAACATTTGTTTAAAAGCATAATGTTTCTTATGCCTTGAATACTAATAGTGCTGTTGAGATTCCCTTAGCATGTTCAAGCACTTCTTTCTGTGGAGAAAGTTCCTTTTAAAGTTCCATGACCCAATTTGTACTCCCAGGTATGCACGTGCATACAGATTTGTGGGTCTCACCCACAAACAAGAACACTCCTGTTTTATCATCACTTCACTCTCAGGTGAAGTTAGAGATGAAGCCCTGCTGAAGGACCCAAGATCTACTTACTTCTGCAGGAGCGAGTTCTTGAACTTTTCAGCATTGAGCTCTATCCGGAGCTGCTCCGCGCTCTTTTTTGCAGCAGAGAGAAGCACTGAATGCTTCACCAGCGCCACAGCTGAAGGCCTTTTCTCAGGATCAGGGTTAATCATAACCTTGGGGAAAAAAAGGAAATAAGGCATCCTTGTTAAGGCCAGCAAGACAATAAATTACACTCATCAGCAAGCCACTAGAACAGGAGTTCTTACTTTTAATAAGTCTAGTAATTCTTGAGAAAGCACTTGTGGTAGTCTGGGCAGCTTTCCTTGCCGAATTTCATGCCATTGGTCCCCATTAGTTGGAAGTGGCTCAGCCCCAGCAGCACAGACGACAGTCAGAGCCAGAGCAAAAATATCTGCTTTCGGCAAGTGAGTGTAGTTCTTGAAAAGAAAAAAGAAAAAATAAATTCACCATTTTTTTTCCCAAAGCAAACAGCAGGCAGGCCTAACATCACTTTGCCACAAACAGAAGAGTTACCTCTTGTAGGACTTCATTTGCAAGGAAACGGCTGTCACCTTCTTCCACCTGAGGACTAGAGACTCGAGTCACATGGCCCAGGTCACCTGCAAGGAGAAAAAAAAACGTTACTTTTCAGAAGACAATGAGATGATATAATTATTTTGCACATAAGTGTGCTGTTTCTCACCTATTTTAAATATGACTCTATCAGATGACCAGTCATCATCATCACCTTCCTCTAGAGTTATACTCGGGACTGATGTTCTAGATATGAAAATGTTACCTGGAAAAGAGCAGAATTGTTAGAAGAAACATTTCTGTACAATTTCTACTTGACCTAGTTTCACTACAGTTTGCTTTAGCCATGCAGAAGTTCTATTTGTATATAAACCCTGTTCAAAGAGTGAGAATCTATAACTGACTTGCTGTGGCCCCTCTGCTGGGAAGGCAGCCAAGTATTATGCAAGTAGAGTCAATTACACAAAAAGGACCCAAGATAAACTCAACAGTTTAGGTCTGCTGGCCAATTTTATAACTGACATCTTTGTGCTCCTATTCACAACTTCAGGGAAGAATTTACAGTTAGTAAGGCGTGGCTAACTGTTCATTTTTCTACAGCAGATTAAATGAACTGAGCAAGTTGTCAATAGAGAGTAAAGTAGTTACAAACTTACTAGGTTTGATATCCATGTGTACCAGGGACATTGAATGAATGTACTTTAAACCTCGAGCCACTTGAAGCAGCAGGTCCTTCAGCTCTGGTTCAGTAAAGTAACGCATATTCCTGTAATTTTCACTTATGGCATCTGCTAAACTGCCACCTGAAACAGCATTAAAAAAACAAGTTATTTTTTTTACATCAAACAGCTGACAAAGTAACAACAACTAGCTCCCAAAATTAAGTGAATATGTCAAAGAACTTGCTGGCAATATGAAGCGTAAAATACAGTGCTGTATCCTCTTTTTAGCCATATAACAATATAATAAAATTATTTTTTCCTGTAGTTGTCACACAAACTAACAGGATATCAACACAAGGGAAAGGGCTCTCTCCTCCAAATCTCTGTCAGAGCATCAACAGTCACAAAAGGCTTCAGAAATCAGATTTCATTTTCCTTTTTAATGGAAACTCTAGCAGTTTTCTCCATTCCAGCCTGTACTACTATACAGGAGAAAGAACAGTTCTGCTGCTCAAACACCTCTCAGTACTTTGAGTATGCTTGAACATGCATGACTTGGTCTGCAACTTTGTACAGTTTTTCTTCATCCATCTGATATGCCTTTTCCAGAAAGAAATATCAGTGACTTGAGAGAAAGACAGCACGAGCTATAAGTAGGGTAATCAATTAATCAATTCCTAACTAATGTTAAGAGCTTGTAGATATCTGTCTGTCTTCTTTACTTACCATTGCAATATTCATTCTGTATAAGCATGTGATCATCTTCTGCCCATGCAGAGTAGTACCTCACTACATGAGAATGCTGTCCCAGAACTGCATGTGCATAGACCTCTCTCAAAGCATTCTGCCTGTTAGTCACAAAAAACAACAGCACATGTGAGTATTGTGAGGTGAAATTAGTACAATTTCTTCTAACAGTAAGTATTTCTAATTAAAATCTTACTGTTCAATTCTGTGGCACCCTAAGCTGGATTAGTATTTATGTCCAAACAGCAAAAATAATTTACATTACACAAAAGACTTAATGTGTGGAACATCAAAATATCAGAGTTTTGTGTGGGAGCCACACTTCCATTACATACTTGCCAACCAGTAGCAATAGCAAACTTTGAGATGCATGACTGAAGTTTTAGAGAAAAAAATAAAAATGCTCATCAGCCAAGGGTTTGACTGAACTCAACATTCCCTAAATTCTAAGTCTGTTATGCAATTTTGTGCAACCCAGACCAGTGGAGTTTTATGTTATAACTATTTGAGCACACTATAGTGTGTTCAAAAATAATATAAACTATTTGAACAACTATTCCCCAAACTATTGAAGTGTGGGGAAAAGTCCTGAATCACAGGCTCATTCACAAATGCCAAAAAATACTCCCAAACTGACTTAACTCATCTGTAGGTCACTCAAGCTGACAAAGATGAGGAGTCAGTTGGGAATAGTGCCTTCCTTTTATCTCTCAAAGAATCACCTTTGCAAGGAAGCGTTATTCTCACTTGGAGAACAGAATAACTGGGACAAACATCTGGCAGGAGAGAGGCCAATCAGCCTTTTCTCCCCAGTACTGCACAGTACCTGGGTAGTGGGTGGGGAAGAAAAAAAATAAGTAGCTTAAACTTTCTAACTATTTTACATTTAATTCATGTTCGTTTTATATTTTCCTCATAAATGTTTGTCCTAAAGCCATGTGAAGAAGAAAGACCAAGAGAAAACCTCTAAGTTTCAAGAGCAGGAAGTACTCACTCATCCACTGAGCCAGCCAAGGGTTTCTTGGAGCGTTTTATTGCATAGATGCAGCCATCCAGCCTCTTCACACACTTAAACACCGAGCCAAATTCACCAGACCCAATCTTCTCCAATTCATGGAATTCGGTTGCATACCGTGACTTCATGTTACTCTCGGTTATTGTTATCCTCTGCAAAGATAACCAAGGAGAATGTTTAGATCTGCAGACACACAAACTGCTAAAATTCATATCAAGGTTTAAAGATTAAGTACCTTAGCAGGCCTCATGGTTTCCTCTTCAGGCTCTCCATCGCTTGGTTCCATGTCCTCTCCACAAGAGCTGAAATTCACACCAGAAATAACATGGTTTAAGTAAACTTAAAACTGAAGCCCAGAAGCTGTTGAATTTTTCTGAGATCTACTTCTATCTGATTTTAATTAACTAATTGAACACTAGACATCTGTAAACACAAACACATAAAATTGCCATGCTAATATCTCTAATTTCTTTCTTCATGTTTCACACTTGTATTTAATGCATTTTTTTCCTCCTCAAAAAAAGACTGTGCATGGCTCATGCCATGAGTGGAAAAAGACTAGGACACAGCTTAGTCTATCTTCTCTGTACAGTAATTAAAAGATCTACTGCTAAATTATTATATTTTATGATGTGTCTTAAAGCACATACTTTAAGAGCTGTATTATACATTGCTAACAACCTGCAAGAAAAAATACTTTATTAGAAGCAATTTCTAACAAAATTTTTGCAGCTAAGAGTAGTTCTAAATACAAGCTTAACAAAGGAAGCTACAAGTCACTCACTCATTCCAGTGTATCCTCTTCCTCCTACGACATTTGCCTTCAGAGTTGTGAAGGAACATGGAATCGGGAGTGAAGGGATTGATGTTCACATGAGGTGTTTGTCTAAAATCTTCTTCTTGCTTCTCTGATTTCCCAACATTCATAAACAGTGAGCCCCCTCGAAGTTTGACTGAGCTGGAGCCTAAACCTTGTGCTTTCGAAAGCAAACTCTGTATTTAAAAAACAAAAACAAAACAAACAAACCAAAACATTTATAGCCATGATATTGCCTTAGACATGTAACAGTCAGGTCATGCCTGAAGCCATCGTTACAGTACTGTCTAATTAAACTTAGCATCAGCTGTTTCAATACCTGCATTTCCATCAAAAAGAATTTCTAAGAAACTATTATGCTTTGTACTCTATGTAGAAACAGTTCAAGCAAACAAGTATTAAATTTATTTTTAAAAGATAGGAAAGATGATGATTAGAGTAATCTTTTTCTGTCTTTAAAAATTTCATCACCTAAACTTCCTGGACAAATCTTTGTCCATTAAATGAACACAGATGAAACTCCAGGACAATCCTGTACTGTATCACCATGATTTTCATTTGTGTCATGTGGAAGCTAGGTCAGACACAAAACGATCTTTAGTTTCTACAGATTTAGGTGACAATCTTAAAAAATTAGCAAATGCAACATTTAATATTGCATTTATTACTGGGGCATTTGAGCCTACAAAAAATGGTTCAAGAATTGAGAGCAAGGCTGCACTGTCAGTTAAATACCCAAAACTGATCTTCTGGGTGGTAATTTGCCAGACCAGACATCTTCCAGGCACATGATGAAACCTCTCCCAGTTACACTGGGAAGTCTGCACCTGAGTCTCCTTCATCCTGCTGAGGATGCTGACGACTGCATCACAGGCAGGAGCATCACCTTATCCTAACAACAAAATAAAGATTTGACAGGACTAAAGCCTAAATCACCACGGGGAAGAATACTCAGCACATGGGAATCTCAACTGCAGTCTTCAAATGTGCACTAGATTTGCACCCGTGCTTCTCAGGACACACTCCTGTACTTCCACTGGATACCTGAACCAACTGATTCCTCCAAAGATAACCTACGTAGAATCTGGGCACCTAATTTAAGAATTCCACTGAACTGCTGTGTTAAGAATTTGTTTTTAGTATCACATTCCACAAAACTTTTGTATCTCTGAAGCATCTGCTCCTGACAAGTATAATCATCACCAGTTTTACCCTTTACAAACTTGTACCACTGATTTTTACCAGTGAAACTCACTGGAGATGGAAGCTGTAGAAAACCAATTAAGAAGGAAGCCTTCCTCGCACCTTAAGTCAGTTGTTTTCCATCTATAGTCTATAGACCCCTGGGAGATTATCCCTGGGGATTATCCCAGGATTACTTCTAAAGGGCTATATGAAAAGTAATGAAGAAAGGAAGGCAATTATCACTAGATTTAAATCCACTATACGGGATTTTACACAGCGTCGAGTTCAAAAGTTGAAATGCCTTCCAAAAGTCTGCTATTGACAGAGTTAAGAGCTACCCATCTCTCCCTCTAAACTTTGGACTCCATCAGTTTAACACCATCGACTGCTCACACAGCCTTTCACGTTTGATACAAGAATGCAGATGCTGAAGCAGCGCTGGCACCACGACAGCAGCACTCCAACAGGACAGGATCACAGAACCCATCAGGAGAAGCGCCCCGAGACCACCGAGCCCAGCCTGTGACCCGGCACCGCCGTGTCACCCAGCCCACGGCACTGAGTGGGGAAAGGCACAGCCTTTCCTACACACCCCCAGGCACGGTGACTCCACCGCCTCCCAGGGCACGCCATTCCGATGTCTGATCTCTCTTCCAGTGAAGAAATTCCTCCTAGGACGTGCCAGCTCACCGAGACACACGCAGGATCA
This sequence comes from Acridotheres tristis, assembly GCA_037013685.1. NCBI lineage: Eukaryota > Metazoa > Chordata > Aves > Passeriformes > Sturnidae > Acridotheres > Acridotheres tristis. Next base: position 3,361,486 of record CM072890.1, on the reverse strand, counting down.
CACCCCAAGTCGAGCTTTAACTTTTTGGCTACACCCCTGCCAACGCCCACTCAAGCACTTTAGGAGTTTTAACACTCTACTCTCGCACTTCTCAAACATACTTTCCACAAAACACTTCCCAACTCCGAAAACTTTTTAAAAGTTTCTGTACGACAAGCACCTAAGTGGGCGACTCGCCCCGTGCCCGTGTCCCGTGGGGAGGCGGCGCCGCCCGGCCCAGCCCCGCCCCAGCCCGGCCCGGCCGGAGCCCCCGGCGCGGAGCCGAGCGGCGCCCCCGCCGTTACATAACGGACCGGCCGGGCCCGGCCCCGCCCCGGCTCACCTTGGGCGTGTGCGGCGTGTCGAAGAGCCGCAGCTTGCGCAGGGTCTTGTGCGGCGGCGTGCCCGGGTAGTCGGGCAGCGGCGAGCCGGGCTCCTCGCCCCGCGCCCCCCGGTACCCGCCGGCCGCCGGGTGCGGCGGGGAGCGCTCGCAGCAGCGCCGGCCCTTGTGCGGGGCCAGCGGCGAGGGCGAGTCGAGCAGGAAATAAGCTCCGGGCGACTTGACCGGCGAGGAGCCGAAACCCTCCTCCTCCCACGAGTCCCCTTCGTCCGGCAGCGGCGCCGCCGCCGGCTCCATCTCCTCCTCCTCCTCCAGCAGGGGCGGGTCGCTCCGCGCCGGGGTGCGCGCGGCCGAGAGCGGCGAGTCCGCCTCCTGGAACGCCGAGTCCTCGCCGGTGCTGTTGGCGCTGCTGCTACCGCAGCCTTCCTCCTCCTCCTCTTCCTCCTCCTCCTCGCAGTCGCTGTGGGCGCTCAGGAACAGCAGCTTCTGCCGGATCGGGGCCGCCGCCCGCCGGGCCGAGACGCGCCGCGGCGGCGCCGCCCGCTGCAGGCTGAGGAAGCTCATGGCGGCCGCGCCGCTCCCGCTGCGCTGCCCGCGCTCCGCCCGCGTGCGTACGCCGCCGGTTCTGCTCGCGCCGCCCGAGAACGGCCCCGCCGCGCGCCGTTCGGACTCCGCGGCTTTCCCGCGACCGTTGGTCACGTGCCGCGCACGCCGGCCAATGGCGCCCGCCCACCGGGTTTGAAAACACGGCGCGCGGGGCGGGGCCGCTTTGGCGCGAGCGGGGGGGGCCGGGCCGGGCCGGGCCCCGCCCCCAGGCGGCCGCGCGGACGTGTCCGCCCGTGAGGCGCGCGCCCGCCGCCATTTTAGCCCCGGGGCGGCCCCGCCCGGGCAGCGGGAACCGCCCGGAGACGGCGACCGGGGCCGGCGCCCGAGCGGCCCGGGCACCGCCCGGGACACCGCCCGAGGAGCTCCGGGACACCGCGGGCACACCGCGCCGCCCTGCCAGGCTGCCGCTGCCCGCTCCCCTGCAGCGTGGTCTCGCTCCCGTTGAGTTGCTAGAACTGAGCGCGGAAAAGTATCTCTAATAACAGTCTTTAATATAAAAACAGTGCTAATAATAACACTAATAATAACAGCAGCAGCTTCTGCGCCAGTTAAGGACGCATTTTTCCTGTATTAAGCGCAGACTCGGATCACTGTATCCCGGTAATCGCTGCACGTGGTTTAAAGGGCAGCGGCGCAGGGGCCTGAGCCAGCCCGGGCTGCTCCTCCCGGGGACGCTTCCACACGGACCCGGTCCCGCCCCGCACAGGCCGTGGATGCTGGGGGCTGCTCGTCAGTCCTTTCCCTACACGTGCCACCACTTCGCTTCTTGGCTTCGTTTTCTGTTTGGTAACACCCAACCAATAAACCTGCCCCTCTTCTGAACAAATCGCCTTGAACTCCTTGGATAACAAAGCCCGTGGAAAAACAGGACTTCTCCAGCCACGAGAGCCCCGAAGCAAGGCAGCTGCGGGTGCCGGGGGAGCTGCTCTGTGCTGCCGCCGGCTCTCCGGGCGGGCACAGCGTTCCCTGGCCACGGAGGGGATGAGGATTCCCCGAGCGGAGCGCTGGGATGCTCGGGCACAGCCCCTCTCCTCCCCGGAGCTTCCCCTCCTTGCCCGGCAGACAAATCCTCATGTGCTGCCCGTGGCTCGTTCCTACGGGAGCAGAACCTCGGACCCACAGGGATGTCGGTGTCCCCTGTTCCACTTCTGGCTATTCCTCCCTCTTTAACTTCTTCTGACTGAAAATACCGGTGTCTTTGCAGACAGCTGCCCTGGTTTTGGGATAAGCAGTGATGAGCCACAGGAACACAAGTTTTGACATTTGCATTTCGGAGAAAACTGAAAACAGGTTTCAGAAAACTGAAAGTAGCCAACATAACCTATGAAAATGGAACAGAGATAGGGCTACATCAAGCCAAGTATAAATGCACTTGGTGTGCAATAATTTAGAACCACAATAACATCCTATTAAAAATATTCACTTTTTAAAATGAGATGTCCTGTATAGCAAGTACTAACTGAAGCATTCAAGTTTTAGAACAGATGATGTAAGAGAAAGCTATTTTAAAATAGACTCTCCACCACCTCTTTCTCCATTCAGAGCCCACAGAGGGAGATGCAAAGCAATTCTTATAATGTGACTCAAAACTTCCTAGCCACTATCTGTGGCTTGCTTCAGTCACATATGAAGTTTCCTTTTCTTTGAAAAAGTTTAGACTGTAAGCTTTCAATAACGCCCTCCCCCTGTAATGTCAAAACTTGCAGTTTCCTTCCCAAACTCAACCTAATGTAACTCAGGCTTTCTGGAGTCTACAGACACAGGTATTTGGTGACAGCAAGTGACGAGCTCAAGTTCAGAAGCCCTCTTGTAATTGAGTTTAACCAATTAATTACTAATCACTGGAACAGTTCAGTGGGACAAAATCAAATAGAACAACTCAGAGTTTGTACAGAGAAGAAAGTATTTCTGAAGAGAAAACAGGAGAGGAAAGAAAAAAAGAATAGAGAAATAAGGAAACCAGAGTAACCCAATGATTTTAAAAGAAAGTTTATTTCCAATCTGAAAGCAATTAAGAGAGGGAAGTACTGAATAAAGATGTAGCTAACAAAATGCACAGCTGCTATGTCAGAATTCACAGGCTCTCAACTTGCACCACTGCTCTTGGCTGTATTCTGACAGGACCATGACCAGTTGTGTTGAAGAGATGACTTTTTCCCAGCCTGAGTATGGAACTCTGCTCCCTGTCTGTCCCCTGTGACACCTGTGATTATTATGAGGAGCCCTAGGAGCAGCCTGGCTAAAGAACCCCACAGAGCCAATTCCCTCCCACAGAGCACTTGAGTGATGGACATCACCACAGGAGGAGGAAGCTGAGTAAGGAGCTCTGCAGGCTTCCACTGTGCCACACTCTGAGCCAAATCATCCCAAATTCTCTGAAGCTGATTAAACTGAACCTTTGTACTGCTACAATCTTGGAGACTCAAGCCCTGGTTCTTCCAGTAGATGTAACAGCACACAAACTGATGTCTAGGCAGTGCCTGACTGATATTCCTACAATTTTGAGTGGTTTAACGGTTTTCAGGATATATATTTGCAAAATTGGCTTCTTTTCCTTTTTATAATACTTGTTTTTAAGGTGCACTGAAGATTTTGCTACTAGAAATGTTTATCTGGATCAGTGCACACTCAGAGGCAAACAGCTGCTTTTAACTAGGAGTTTTCAAGCTCAAGGAAACCATTGTTTCCAACTTCTGTGGGTAGAAGGGGAAGTCAAATAATGATGAATGGAAGAAATAGAACAATGGCCAATTTGTCTGGCTGTCAGAACTGCCAGAGAAGTGGCATTGCCATCTTGTCAGGATTCCTGCATTTGCAAGCTTATCTGGAATCCTGCAAAACCACTTCCATCAAATTGGAAGAATTCTGGCTGAACCCCATTCTACATCAGCCAGCACAATTCACCTTATTATGAGAGTTCACCTTACCGTGGGAGGTGTAAGTGGAGTGAAAGAGCAGAAGGGGAAGAAGGTCAAGCTGCTTTTATGAAAAACAGAAACACTACAGGCACCTGTGCCAAGGCCGTTGGTGGAGAACTGAGAGCAGAGAGAGATCTTTGCTGTTTTCCCAGCTTTTATCTCGGCTTTCAGCAGGTACCCAGGGAGCAGTGTGCTTATCACCAGTGCCAGTGATGGCATTCCAGTGTTCACACAAGGCTTGGCATACACAGGGACAACAGGTCCCAGTGGGAATGTGCCAACAGGGAGCTGTTGTGTCTGGGCCACTGACAACCTTAAGGTGAGCAGTTTAAAGATTATTTTATCTGGGGTTGTGCTGCTAACAGCTGCTGTTAGCTGGCAACTTCTTTCTCTTCAATTACAAGGTCCAGAGTTAAATGAGTTTCCCATCAAAAATGGACTTTGTATATCCAAAGACATGCCAAAAGCTGATGCTGCCCGTCCTTGTTCTCTTTTTACTCTATAGTCTGCAGGCAGAGTGGACATTTCTCGGGGATTTATTCACCCAGAATAAATAACAACTCTAAATAATAACAGCAAGAGAACAAGGTAGAGAATAGAAAGGGGAATTTGACAGCACCACAGTTTCCACAAAGTAAAGAAGAGCTTCTGGATCCAAAATCTCGGAATTTCAGGGAAGATCTGAAGGTACTCAGAAGTTAAAATGTACAAAGTACATTTAAAAAGTACAGATTGTGCCAAGCAGTCACATACAATTCAGCAATTTTCTACGACTATGAGAGCACACACTCATGACAGTTTTCAGTGACTCTCTTTTTTGCTTGTAAGTCTGCCTCCTAACACTTGAAATCTGCTTAACGAGAAAATGGCAAAACAATCTGTTCCTGAGAGTTGTATTCAGGTAAGAAATTTCCTCCAAAACATCTGAAAAGTGGAAGAGACAGAATGATTGCCATGACTCAACAGGTACAATTAGAATGTCCCATTCTTCTGTTGAGGCCAAGATAAAATTATCAAAATAAAAAGATTTTGTACCAGCAATTAAAACCTCACAATGTCTAATGCAGAGAAACTAAGTAGTCACTACACTACTAATTTACCTCTGTCACTAACCTGTTTCCTTTTTCTCCTTCAGGGAAAATGCAAAACCATAAAAGAGGTGCTGTGCCTTTTTTCAAATCTACTACTCTTCTTTTAATAATCTCTTATGTACATCATTTAAGGTAAGACATTTTACAAACATTTTTAGGTGTGCAGATAAAAAGACTTCTAAAAAATCTGTCTCTTACTGTCCTGAATATATCTGTTTAGAAACAAAAAGCAGCTAATCCTGTCTGTCCCACAAACTCTCTTGCACTTTCTGATTTTTCAGTCATTACAACCTATATTCAAATCTCAATTAGCCCTACACCAAGGCAAAAGCCCCACTGGAGATGTATCTTTGGACTATTGTTGTGTCTCCAGGAGGTTTTTACATCCCTGTGGGGAGTTTCTGTTGAGCCAGCAGACCTGCCAGATGTGGGGAAGTCAGCCTCTTTCCCTTGTCTTGCCTCACCCTGTTTAGAAACCTCTCAGCAAATTCTACAGAACCAAGCAGTAGCACGATGGAGAGTCTAAAAGTCTCTTGAAAAATAAGTAAAAACCAGCAGCCAGTTAACCTAAAGACTGATGATGGATTTAAACCAAAGAAAGGGTAAAACACTGGGGAGGTTTTGACAACCACGTAAGATACTTTTTACTTAGAGGAAAAGTTCCACGCAGTTACTTGTGCCCTGAAAGTGTAAATGGTTTGTCATTCCTGTGAGCAAAATGCTGCAAATAATTAAACAGAACAGTAATAACCTAAAGAAAATCTCGTATTGTTTCAGAGCCTGAGATGGATTGGATTTAAGGAGATAAATACAGACTGTGTAGGACCAAGTGCTCACTTGTTGATACAGGCTTCAATGTTTATTAGGATAATTGATATAAGTTTGTTATGTTTATTGGGATAATTAAATTCTGCTTTGAATATAACCCTCAGTTAGAAAGTCTGGTATCACCCTGTTCCTGATAGGGTAAGGTGTCAGCCACTTAGTGCTAATGGTGATGGCCTAATGAGATTGTTGGATTTTCCTCTGGCCAAGTGAACTTCACCAGCAGAATGAAAAATAGAATCAAAGGAATGCCAAACTGATGGGGCATTTTACAATACACATAACACAACAAGGAAAAATCCTTGCTTCTCTGCCTCAGTTTGAGTGCAGTTTACTATCTCCAACAAAACAACTGAAAATGGCTCTTGATTTTTGTTTTGTTGTCAAAGGTGTCTATGCTTTAGAAGGTTTTTATCCATAGAGCAGAGGATACTTTTGGGAAAATGGTGTTCAAATATATACTTTCCAAATAAAAAAGTAGGAGGACTTAATTATAAACAAGGGGCTGGAGTTTGATTTTATGCATCTGTAAAGACAAGGCAATTTCCATTTTTTCAAGACAGAAGTGATGCATACTGAATAAATACATCTTTAAAGCTTTGTTTTAACTCTAAATTGATAGCTGAACAAGACACAAGTTACCTGTCATTTCCAGTCTCTTCAAAACCTTACTGCTTAAGAAAATCAGTTTGCATGCCACCCAAATATTAATGACATTTCACCTGTGCTGTTTGAAAATAACACAGAAAATCTGTTTCCATTCAATGACTAACTCAGAGTGAACAGAATAGGTTTGTTATGGGCCACTTCTGCATCTTGGCCAGCTTAAAGTGTAGAGTCTAACAAATCTCAACAGCTGTAGAGCTGGAGTTGCCAAATTCAGAAACATTTTTGTTCAGATCCTTACTCCACACCATCTTTCCTTGGTGGCTGAACACCGATTAAATGGGTCCCTGTCCCTGGGGAAGGCTCCCTGAGTGCACTGGCAAGAGCACAGCAATGCAGAGGGATTTCTCTGGCAGAAGCCAGAGCAGCCAGTGACACAAATGCCGGCAGTATTTATTAGAGGGGTGAGGAGGGTCAGGAGCTGGAGCAAAGTTTAGGAGGAGCAGCCTCCCCAGCTCAGCCGTCCTGCCCTTGGGCTGAGCAGACACCACGTGCCTGTCTCACACCCAGGATCTGCGGCTGGGTCAGCTGAGCTGGGTTAATCACAGCAGCAGGGATGAGGGCTGTTTACAGCAGGATTTACTCTTATGAACACCATTAGCTCTTTAGGGTAAAAGCCGTCCTGTTGTTATGCAGAGTGTGTCTGGCACAAGAGGTCATCAGCCTGGAGCACCGAAAATAATCACCTCTTTTACTATCAGAAGATAGCACTACTTTACTGCAGTAAAGCAAAGCCCACCATAGGGAAAAACTGGATAAACACTTAACAGGGAAAAGTTGACTGCGAGGTCTGCAAAGACTTCGGGCTTATTCCTTTATGGGGAGAAGCGGTATGGGCCCGGAGTTGAAATAGAAGAGAAAGATCATGACTGAAAATGTGGGAGTCAGTCTGTAAGAGGCAGTGATACACTGAGCTGATTTACTTTACAGGCTTCATCTTTTACCAGTTACTTCTTTCTAGTGTGCCAAAGAGGGGTACAATCTGTGGGTATAGAGATTTCTACTGCCAAACACCCAGTCCTGGCCTTTTCTTCCTCCTCCTGAAATCCTTTTTGCCAGTTTTCCTCCCTATCTAGCCTGATCTTGTCCTGTCTAAACTCCACTACAGGACCTCCCACTGCCAACATGCAGCATCAGCTACCAAAACAGCTCCTTCCACTCCTGGCTGAATGGAAAAACCACCAAGGTCTCTCCACACAGAAGAGGAGTTTGTTATGAAGGCAGGCCTTGCAGCTAAAGTACACAATCAGCTCTTCTTTAAACACTAAGCAGTCTAAGTCACTCTACCTTATTTATTCAGTAAGTTTGCCTTTGTAGAGGTAGCTAGCAAAACATGGAAGCACCACCTTTGACCTGGAGTTTTGCAAGAGTAACTGGTAAGAGTCACAGCAATAATTTAAAAAATACTACAGTTTTCCTGACTGAGCTGGTTGTGAATTAACACCTTGCAGCAAAACAACTTGTATGAAAGAGAAAGAATACTCACATTTGTACAGTGGTCAGGAAATGTCCTGGGAAATCAGAAGAAGTAAGAACTGAAGTTATTTCCTTGCTAAGTCAAAGCCACCTTTCCAGCCACTGTTTCCAGAAACTATTAGCAATGAAATTTAAGGGAAAAAAAAAAAAAAAAAACCTTGAACATTCACATCAAATGATACAACTTTAATTTCTAAAGGGTGATAAGTACTAAGAAACTGATCTAGTTGACAGGCAATTAATCCTCCTTGCATAGTACATTTATCTCCATGGGATATCAAAGATTTACAACATTTCAGGAAAACTGGCACCTAAGTGAGCAAGCAACCTCAATCCTATACAAAAGTTACAGACAACCTAAATGTTTCAAGTTTTACTTTGTAATTTATGCAGAGAATATCCTTTGCTTTGTCCCCATCTATCCCACAGTACTGTATTCTCACTGCACTTTACAGCTGGCTTCTGTGTAGAAAACATAAAAGGCTGCAGCCCCCACTGATATAGTAATTCACAATAAATTGGCTCATTCTATTCAAACTTGGCCTTTCTGAGGTCAAATACCTCAAGGTACTTAGTTATGGACTATATTTTTTCATGTAGGATGTGCACCTCACAATACTTGGGATTCCTTAATAAAGATTTTGTTCAGAGGCTGTTCAGTCCTTCCCTTGAGAAGGCAAAAGGTGAGGCTTCAGTTTCAGAAGTGCTCTTGACACTAATCTAAAACGAGCACCGAATCTTACAGGAAGCCAAAAATTTTTAACTTGCTTAACCAGCTTGCTAACAAGACAAGAGTAAAAACACTTCTTCATATAAAAAAAAAACAAAACGAAAGTTACATTTTGCTGGGTGTTATCGACATATCTACAATGGATTTTTTCCTTTACAGAGTGATAGTTGGAGAGGAGCATTGTACTTACATCATCATTAATCCCTTTTTTCTAGCAACTTGTGTCCTGATTTTCAAAAGCACTGATTATCAGCACATCCTAGGTACTGAATGGTAGCAGCAGGCACTCAGAACTGTTGAAAATAGACTATTAGTACTTGTACTTTTGCTGCAAATGCACCGTTTGAAAATAGTTCTCTGGAAAATGGGTAACTTCACCTTTTAGTGAAAATCACCCTTGTAGTGTTTTACAATGTCTAAAATAACTATTACCAGTATTTGCTTAATACACTATAGTGGATTAGGATCAAAATTAACGTCAAAAATTAAGTTTATCATAAATAAACTTTGGAAAAATTTATACAAGGCCGTAAATAAATAATTTGAACTTCAGTCTCAGTAAGAAGTAAAACAATACATCACACGACAATATCATCCTATCTAAACAATACAATCTTGCTATATTTTATTGCATAATAATTTGAGAGTAACATCTTAAGTAAAATATGTAAAGAAACAAAACCATTAGATTTACTTTCTTTAATATTGAACAACCAGTTCTTTGTACATAATCCAATTTAAAGATAATATAATTAGCACTTCCAGCATTAACAGTCTATATTTACAATGAATGAGATCGGGCAGATAATCTAAAGAGTATTCAAATCTGTATGAAACAAATCAAAATACGAAGATTTACAGTAGTAGGCTCAAAATCCAAGACTTTTCCATTAATGGAATGCAATTTAAAAAGGCTTTGTTGCCTTTATTACTTGTAAGGGTTCCTGAAATGGTTATTTAAACAGCTGAAATCTTCAGTAATGCCTTCATTATTTGTACATGACATTAAAAATTAATTCCAATACTTCTATTTTTCACTTGCTTGTAGACCAGTCTGAAATCTGATGAAAGGGTATCAAGGAAGTTTACTATATAATCCTAATTCCATATTCCTGAACGCAACGGTTGGAAGTAGATGATGTCAGTCCATTCCAAGGGTTATGTACACAAAACTTAGAAAATGTTCTTCACTCTTGCATAAAATGTGTACACAGTATCAGTGAGTGGGGGACTTCAAAGTTTTTATGGGCTGTTGCTGGCATGGACCTTTGTTGGTTGAAAATAAAATACCTTTCACTCTATTGTTCTGGTAGCAGTTTTAGAAGTTAATCATCAATCCCTGGTGTTTCTCCCTGTTGTATTCTGGAGGCTATTCTAATGGCTTCTTCCAGAGACTGTTGTTCTCCAAGCTGAAACAAACACATTTAAACTTAAGAAAGAAATCCAAAGTGTTACACTTGGATAATAAATGCATCAAAAAAGATTTGAAAGCACAGATCTAGATATCAAACAATACTTCAGCCTAAATAAGTGTGATCACTATTGTCACACCTCTCCTGGGTAATATACACCAGCAGCTATCTAATCAGCATGACAATTAAGATAGCTGCTGATAGGAGATTATACTGGGTTTCTATGTAACTACCAAATACATGTACTTCAAAGAGCTGCTGCATAATTAACACACTTCATGACACAAAGTAGGTGATATTTTACTTGGCAGATATTATAAAGCTGAGACAAGGCTTGCAGAAGTCACAGTGGCTGTTGCATTACCTCATTTTTTCACTGGTAGAGAAAACAAACATCTTCATTTTTCTTAACTCTGACTCTAGAAAATCAGCTCTTTGGAACTCCACATTACATTAATTTATAGAAATGTGTACATTTATTGCAGAATCCCAACTGCATAAAAAAGCTGTTGGGATGACATTGTTTGACTCTACAGTTAGTTCAGAGAGGAAATTATTGGCTCAGGACAAACACACATGAGAGTGTGAACGGTAAAACCAAGTTGTTTGACCTAATGGGACAACACTAAGTATCCCTTGTTATTTTTACAGTCCTGCATATCACATTCTGGATCCACTAAAATCAAGACCTCTATTTTCACCTAGTCAGGGCTTCAATAGGACTATCAGGCTACTGGCTTTACCAGTACTTAGAAACCAAATGGATTAATTTGTTACTACCAAAGTACAAAAGAAAAGTCAATTAAACCCTCAGGAATAACCAATAGTATTTTAATTTTGAATTCTCTCTCTTCTACTTGTGTATTTTAAGTTTAATTAATATAAAGAGACTTAAGTTAATGTTCCATTGCTGGTAACAGAAGACAGGCCTGTGCAGAGAGTGCCTGTTTTCCTTTTATTCAAAGGACCCACTGCTGAGGGTGCAAGTTACTTTATTCTTGCTTTCAGGCAAACAATTGCCTTGTGACCTGGTTTCTCTTACAGGCAGTTTTGATTAGTGCCAACTTAGCTCAAAAGAGAGGAGTTCAGAATTCAGAGCTTCTCAACTTTCAACAGCATCTGACTTGCTACTTTCCATTTAACAAAGGGTAAAATAACAATCTCTCGTTTCTGCTTCAGGATATTAATACTATTCCTTTCAATCTGAGCTCTTAAGAGCTCTTTCATACCTAGAAATTACCTTTTCCTGACAGTGTTTGAACAATGTGAGGAACTATTTACAGAGACTGCTTGTGCTGTGCTGGTTTGGCACATAACAGAAGGTCACTATTTCCAGAGATTTCTGATTATTAATTTTTCTATATAACTGTTTGCACTATTTTGCTATTAGCATTTCAAGGTTCAAATAAGAAATTTGCTAATTTTATAAGTTCATAGAAATGTATCTTTGAGAGTTTGGCTTTATATGTGTCAACCCTATATGTAAAGCTGAAGGATGATCAAGAGCACTTTTTCACCTGTGAGAAACCTGTGAGTCCATAAACAACTCAGTTGACCTGAAGCCTGAAGTTTGGCCTTCCCCCAGCCTTCCCCTTTTTTTGGAGTTCTACAGGTAGATTTGGAAAATCAGATGCTGTTTATTCCTCTTCCTAACCCTATATATTATTTTAAATATGAGATTATATGATTGTGAGCTATTTTATTTTTCAGAGAATCCTATTTATTCAAATCATTTTATTACCTGATTAGGTATCTTCCAGCTCTAGAAAAAAAATAAAAATTATCCTCATCTTACCTGTACTGCAATTTGTGTCCCATTGGATGTAGCCAACAATGTAACAGGTCTGGTTTCTGTAGTCACTAGATGGTGTCCGTGCTGCTGGTGTCCCATTTCTGAGGAGGCACTGTGGAACGCTGCTAAGTCTTGGGCCACAATTGCAACCTTCAGGACAAAGGGACACAATCACTGCCTGGCAGATCTGTTCCTGCTCCTCACCTCATGCCACCACTGCCTTGACACTTACATTCAAAGCTGGGATCGCTCATGAGCATAATTGTATTGTGCAAAAGAAAAGTTGCCATAATTGTGTCCTCCAAATTACCTATTAGCTCTTAAAATAGAAACATCCTCAGGACTGCAGCAATTCCATAAATGCACCTGCAGACCTGTGACTGTTTACACAGAGATTAACAACTATCCTCATTTTCACGTGGTGCAATTTTAGAACAGTAGAGTGCATTTTAACTTAAAGATAACATCGTATTTGTAAGGAAAGTTAGCTGTTTTATCTGTACATTAAAAACCAACCCACAGATACATACTTACACAAATGTTTCCCATCTGCCAAATAAACTACAGTCCCATAGAATCATACTAGATTCTATTCTTAGTTCTGCCACATTTACTATGTGACTTTGGGGAAAAATGCTTGGCATTTCTAGGTCTTATTTTACAGACACCCAAATGAATCATTGGAGTGGTACCTCAGCTCTTTTTCTTGGTGCCCTTTTGTTTTTAAATCATTCCACCATCTGCTGAGGTGCAGCCCTAGAGAGGAACACACCAGGCACAGCCGAGGGGAATGTGCTGGCCAGGTCTTTGCTGAGATAAACCTCCACCACCGACAGAGGCCTGATGGCTCAGGGGCCCCTAAGGGACACGACCAGGTGTGTGTCTCACCTGCTGTCCCTCGGTGCCCTCTGCAGTGACCATGGCCACGGAGTGCGTTCCTGCCGAGGAGATGACGGCGTCGTGGGCAGGGACCGTGATGGTGGTGCCATCTTGTGTCACCATGGTGATGGTGTTGCCGATGGCCTGCATGTCTGCCTGGGAAATGTTCACCTGCAACACACGGCAACTGCTGAGCCACGGCAGCCTCTGCCTGCTGCTCAGCTCATTCCATCTGCCTATGGCTGGCACCTAGCCCTGCATCACCTCGCAGATACACTCACCTGTCTACACAAAACAGTTTGGCTTCAGCACTAGAGGGGCTCTAGACTTAATCCCAGAGCCTACAATTCCATGTTAATCAGAAATTATCCCAAATAAAAGCATCACAGATTATCTATGCATGGGTCTTACACAGAGGTCAATGGGATTCAAGGCTGTACCACCTGACATACTTTGATCTTGATGGAAATAATAAAGAGCTCAACGAGGGCTTAGAATTTAAGCCACAAATAAACAATCCATAACAAGTTAATTATATAAATTACTGATGTCTCCAGTATAAATGCATTAGGGCATCAGATATAATTTGATGTTTGATTTACAAGGTAATAAATCCCAGAACTGAAGTCAAGCTGAAAGAAAATTTAAATCTAAGAATCCTATGTCAAGGCTTCTGCAGGCCTTCATTTTAGTAGAGGGTAAAAATGCCAGTTACTTAGTATTGCTGCAATGGCCAGAGCTGGCAAAACAACAGGCCCCTTGGATATTGTATTTCAGTCTGAATTCAGAATATATCTTTCATTTTTTACTGGTATTTCAACTGCCCTACCAGCTGATACAGAAACTTTTCCCAAAAGCCTTCAATATACTGTCACAGTGTTGAAATCCCCTTCCACATTGATTTCATATGAAATCCTTAAAAATACGTATCCATGGAAAACCTTAAAAAAAAGACAGCCATAGGAATGTTGAAGTGGAAAATAGTATCAAAGGATCCCTTATCCTTTAGTTTATGTTAGAACCTGCACACTACCAACCAAACCCTTGTAAAGGAAGCACCTGGACTGAAAAGACTTCCCACCCCTCAACCCCTCAAAGTGAGTGCAGACAAGACAGTGAAGATGCCCATCAGATATAACAGCATAATCTGGGAATTGTGAGAAACCTCAGGAACAGGCTGTATAAATAACAGTTGTTGAATCAGCCCTTTTCAGAGTGACAAGGATAACAAGGAGACACCAATCCCCAATACCTTTGTATTAATACAGTCTTATGTGTCAGAATATGTGGTTTCACTTAGATACTCCACAGGAGGCACAACCCTAAACATATCCTGACACAGCTCCAAAGAAGCTTCTTTCCTTAAGAAACCCACAAACATTTATCAAGAATCCTATGTGATTTCAGAAGCTACAAACCTGTGCCTCAATTCCCAGCATGGTTTTGTCAGCACTTGAACACTGCAGTTACTTACATGTTGGGTTCCATCCTGGGATATTAGTGCTACTTGCTGCCCTAATCCCGACTGAGTAACTGTAGCAACCTGTGCAGAAATGACATCTTCTCCCTCCACACCTGTCACGTAGGTGATCTGGGAGCCTTTGAGCACATCTTCACCTTGACCTATTGGAGACAAAGAAGGCAAGAGGATACTTTAAATGCTCTCAGGAGAGCAAATGACAAGGATTAAGTCCCAGTCTTGTCTGAAGGTTTTAAACACTCTAACAGAAAAATTTAGTGGAAAGATGAGAAAAATAAAAGAAGGAAAGATACCAGAAGCAACTCAGAAAGTCTTATTTTGGGAACACGGGGTATAATCTTCTAGCAATGAGTCTAAAGACACATAAATACTATGTCCACATTTAGTTTGTAAGCAAATATAAAAAGGTGATAAACACTTCTAATATATTCATTACATGTTAATCTCTCTATGCAAGGGACTCCATGCAAACACAACTGGATTTTCTTTTTTTAAAGTTATTAATTAACAAACATACAGAAAAACATAGCGATGCCTTTGTGTGAAGATTTAAGTCAGTTCATTGTCTCGATAAATGTTTAACCTCAGCAAAGGAATGTTATCATTCCTTTAAAGGAAGGAATTAAGATATAGCAAGTCTGCTTGAGGCATTCAGTGCAGTTTCCCACAAACATACAGCAAAACAACTTTTCTAACTGGAACAGTTTGTGCAGGTATTTCCAATCTTCAGGCACATTTAAAAATCACAATTTTACAAGTGTTTGTCCTATCACAGTATTTTCTTCAGTCTGATCCTTTATAATCATAAGATTCAATACTCAGGATACCATGAACAGCATACTCTGAGGAGTATTGCAGCACAGCATCTCCTTTTCATCTCTGCCTCTAGCAAAGTTTACAAAAACTGCTCTAAACCACAGCAAAACCAGCCCATATCACTGTGCTGCAAAAACAGATTTTTTTCTCAAGGCAGAGCCTTAACTCCCACATGAAAGATTATCACCAGCCATGGTGTTTATATATATACTCTTTGAAAAATCCCTAACAAAAGTCCAGTTAGTTGTAATCAGTTTAGAGTCTCTCTGCTCCCTTCCTCACATTCATGTTTTTAGCAGGTTTGCTGAGACTGCAACTCAAATTTCTCTCTTATCCCCATGACTGCTATAAATGAGTTTCCTATTTGGCCAATTACCATGCAATTTCTGTTTACAAGCTGTCTACCACCTTAAAAAGTCTTACAGAGAAATTAAGATACATTTTTAAGTACTTGAACTTTTAACCTATGTTTTAATTTTGCTGGCTATCAAAATCCCCCAGCAAAACACCATCCAGCCCCTTTTTTTTTTTTTAAACTAGAGGTTCAAAGGCTGCAATTCTAACCTGGAGGTGGCTCAAAGAAAGCCTCTTGTTCTTCCTCAATGGGCTCTGTGTCGTTGTGTGCTGTCCGTTTGTGCATAGCAAGGGTAGAAATCTGCTTGTAGGTCTTCCCACAGTGATTGCAGTTGTATGGTTTGGAATGAGTATGTACAACATGATGTTTGTATAAACTGGAATACTCTGTGAAACGTTTGTCACAGCCAGGAACTGTACAGACATAGGGTTTCTCCCCTGCACGGGAAAACAAAAAAGTATAAAGAGAACTTTATTCAGGATGCACAGGAAAAATTGTCAGTAAATGATATTTAGGGACAAACCTTCATTACCAATCATACTTTAATTTCAAAGGCAACAGAGAAGCTCAACCTCACAAAGTTTATCAATGCAACATCTTACTGTCTTTTTAAGAATGACTGCCAGTACAGTTTGAGCCCATTTCTCTCCCTATCATTCCATCTAAAACATCTTTCTGATGAAGGCAGAATGATACAGACTGAAAGCTGCAATTTCAGTTTGTCATTGCACTGAGAATTTTGTTCTTTTATTACTGGAAGCCACATCGAGTTTCCCTCAATGATCAGATATATTGATTGACTAGTATCACTTTTGAGTAATGAAAGCTCTGAGGAAATGCACAGGAAGCATGTGTATAAACAATTATGGTTTCATACAGAAACATCTTCCATTTAAAAAGTCAATGAAACAAATATCCAAATTACATTGTAAACTAAAAAATATAAACTGAGATACAAAACATCCCTCTATGAAGCTTGTCTATGTTTCTATAAAATATATAATGGTACCAAGCTGATAGGGCTATCACCAGCTTTTACATTTTAGAATCTTCAAATGTGTGCTCATTATTTCTGCTCCCTAACTCTGAAAATCAAGTTAGGTAAGTATTTTCACATCCAGTCTATAAAAAAGGAAGTTTTGACCACAGTTTCAGCAGCAAGGAAAATACAGCTGTGATGAAAGGGTGACTCATAACAGTGAGCCAAAGTTAAGCTCAGATTGTCCTTTACTGGTATTTATCTGAGAAACAGCTCACAAGGGAGGACAGCCTCAGAATCATCATAAGGATCCAGCCCGATGTCCAGTTTAAAAAAACCTGGTATCCAAACCAAAATTATTCTGCCTTGACAGCAAGGTGGGAAATGGAACTGCTTAAATATCCTCAGCTGAGGGGAGAGGAGGCCCAAACAATTACCAAGCCAAGTCATATAAACATGACTATACCCCATTAACCCACCAGAACACTGACCACAAGAATGACACAGCCTCTCGCAAGCAGATTCCACTTCCAAATACAAGAAATCTCTCATGTACCTGTGTGTATTCTCACATGATTCTTATAATTAGTTGCACTGGCAAAAGCTCTCCCACATCCTGGCTCTGTACAGTAATAAGGCCTTTCACCCGTGTGTGTCCTGATGTGAACCTTTCTGATATTAGATGTTGTGAATGACCTGCCACATCCTTCAAAGGGACACTTAAAAGGCCTTTCACCTGAAAAAAAAGACAAGAAAAGGTACACACACAAAAGGGTTACAAAAGAGTGAAAATCCTCAGTTACATTTAAAATTAGGTAGCTTTAAGTTCCTACACTCAAGTCTTATCTTTGAGATCCTCAGTCAGAAAATCCATGAACATGCCACTGTGGAGTGTTCTAGTTTAGCCCAAACTAAAAAATAATCAGGAAAATCAGGCAGTCTGTAAGCTAAATTATGAAGCACTTAGATTAATACTTTAACATGTATAAAACTGACTCAGTTGCTTGGATTAGCTTCCACACTGCCCATAATCTAACAACTATTTAACAGCCTCCCCAATTCATACATCTATTATCCAAACCAAGTGTATCATACCATTGACATTTGACAATTGTTGATGCTTCAAATGAAATAAATACCTTCATGACTTAACATATAACCAAAATAAACACTGATTAGTAAAACTTGTTACAGAAAGCATTTAACCTTAAAAAAGAACAAACTTTCCATAGAGAAGCAGCCATGAAACTCAAGTTTCAAACCCCCAGACCAAACCAAATCACAAATACAAATATCAGGTTATTTTAGAGGAAGTTTAAGGACAATAACTTAGATCACTGCACCAAAGCATTTCACTGTGAACAGCAGACAAGGCCAATCAATAATACTGCAATAACCCTGACCTTTCAGATCTATCAAAGCACACGGAGAAGAGCAAAGGGGGTTAAATTTGGAGACGTTGGAGCCACTGACAGGCGGTCCTAATGCAATTTCCCACTTCTAGAGACAAGTACATTCCACACACTGTGCTGCTTTACCAAAGAGCAGAATCTGAGAGCAAGAGAGAGCAGAACACCCCTACAGATACAACCATAGGTACTTAACAACAAAAGAACAAGTCCTGATCGACAGCAATACCGCTAAACTCCAAAGCACTTCGCTCCTTGGCAGAGGAAACTGCTGTTCCCTCCTTGGGGCAGCTGTTTTGGGAAGGTTTTCCAGTTTCCTGCCAAGGCAGTGTGTACTCCCTGTACGCCTCAGTGTTGTGTTACCATGGCTCCCCTAATCCCGGCTTCAGCCAGGACCCCAAACACGTCTGAAAGCAGCAGAGCCAACCCCACCCAGCAACAGACCCTGCGCTGGAAACCAAACACATCTCTCCCAAACAATGCCCGCAGGAATGTCACCAGACCGGTCCCTGAAGGGGCCTTTTCAAATTCTAATGTCCTTCCCAGCAAAGTGACCTGTTTCCAGGTGACAGAGAATTTCAACTCCAGAAATGCAAAACCCTGAAGCTCTACCCCAGTGCAGCACGAGGTACCATCCAGAGCATTTTCTCATGCCAGGGCTGTGTGTCTGGGGAAGTCCTGGAGAAAGCTGAGGCAAGCACCTGATGGCACTGGAAGTGAGACTTGACTCTACTCACAGAGGGGGAAGAGCCACTTGTGCAGGTAGAAAATGGAGAAATTGCCGAGCCTGATGTACCCACTAAAGGAAGGGGAAGGTCTGTGAGCCATGGCAGAGCCCGGACCTGCCTCCCCTGCTGCAGCTGGCACAAGGCATCAGCTCACCCTGCCCCATCCACCTGCACAAAGCAGCTGCTGCAATTTCCCTCTCCTTCTTCAGCTTCCTGAAAACACTCATAAATATCAAATAAGACACCTCTGGCCCCTGGTCTGCTGGGAGATGATGATGCTATTACTAATACTGTTCAGGTGGGTAGGTTACATAGGGCTGGCTCAAATCTTTTGTCTCAGTTGCTGAACAGAGATTAAATTACCACACACCTTCTGTGGCCATAACAAAGGAAAGAAAACAGTCCACAGCTAATAAAGCTGTGTGTGCTACAGAAATCTTTCACTTCATAGTCTGTACTTGATGCAGTGCATATCAACAGTTCTCTTCTAGAATTGAGATATGTGTTCACCTTGATGTTTAAAAATTAAGACAGCACTAATCCCAACAGAATCTTTTTGTGGATGGAAGTCCAAAAAAGCAGGAATATCTTGATGTAATGCTCAGTTTTTACAACTTTTATTACCTATATTTACATCCTACCCCTCATATTATTCGTATTTTTAATTTGAAAAAAGTCCAAATCCCTATTTCTTTTATTTTTTCTTCTTGACTCACAAAGATTCAAACAGCACAGCAGAAAAGATTGTCAGTGTTCTAGCAGAGACATAAATATATTTAATGGAACAGGTTAGCAAGTGATAGATTGTTCTTCCTACATTTAAGGGTTGTTTTTCTTTTTTTTCCTTTTTTTGGAAGATCACAGGCACAAAGAAGACATTGTGCAAACTTGTTTTACACGTGTGTGCACCCACAGAGTTTTGTAAAGTTCAGTGTGTGCTGTCTAGAATTTGTGGTTTGGCTTTCAATTTAACGTTTTTAGACAAAACGTAAGATTTTATTTTTTGTGCCTTTGCAAGTTTTAGTAACAGTTGGTTTCCTGTAATATTTTTGTTTTTCAGCTGGAAGAAGAGATGGGAAATGAGGATATCAAGCTCAGAATATCAACATTCATGAAGCTGGCATGCAAGTTATATTAAAGCACCAAAACTGAGGAACACTGAAGCCATTTCTAAAAGGCAAGACAGATTACTGAGGAGAATTTCCTTGTTCTGTTACAGCTGCAGATGAAACTGTAAAGGCAATGAGACTCAGTGATGATGTAAGTGATGCACTGCTGTAAGTTAGTGCATTTGCAGTAGTGGTGTGAATGCTCAAGCACTTTTCCCAAGCAAAGCATGCTGGATTTGCAGTAAATGAGCTCACTGGGCTTCAGAAGGAGAATAAACACAGGCTGATTTTGTCAGTGTCAGTCACAGAATGAGGAGAGAGGAAAAGCTCCAAACCCAGCCGGGTGTCAGAAGAGAGCAGGAGTGTGTGCTGGCAGTACCTGTGTGGGTCCGGATGTGCTTCTGCAGGTCGCCAGAAGTCTTGAAGGATTTGGTGCAGTTCTCCTCTGTGCACCGGTAAGGCTTTTCCCCAGTGTGTGTCCTCACGTGACTCTTCAGCCCATACCCTGGGGTCAGAAGGGATTTTAGCACAAATCAACAAATCAGGCCACTCATAAACCATCCCAGCAAAAGCTCTGCTTGCCATTCCCATCAGGAATGTGGATGACTAAAATTTAGTCTTTCATTCTTCACAAGCTCTTCGTTCTACCCTAGAGAGCAGCAGAACTCTGGGTAACAGTTTAGAAATTCTTGGATGCTTTATTTTTGAAGAAAATGCATTTCCATAAGATTTCTCCTTCCCTTCAGAAGGATAAACTGCAATTCTTATAATGTGGACAAATATTTATTCTGCCTTCTGAGGAAGCCATTGATGGATTCCATCTAGTTTTTGCCTCTTCCCACTACTGTCATAACAACATTTAATTATTTGCTCATAGGAAAAGCAATAACCACTAACGAAGTCAGCAGTAAAATCACATATACAGGTACTAACCAAGAGCAGTCATAGACATTCATTCTCTTTAAGATTACTTTTAGGAACTCATCATCATCAAAATCTCTACCAGTCTGAAGTGAACTTTTGCAACAAGCATTTAACCAAGATTTTCTTTCAGCACTTCCCTGAAAAGATAATGACTGAAGAAGCCTGAAACAGTAATTTTAGAAAATGAACCTGAATTTCATTAGCTGAAAAGATGATTTTTTTTCTAGTTGTCCCAACCAACTTAGCAGTTAAAAAAAGGCAGTATTAAAAACTTACTTTATTCACAAACAGTAACAAGCAGGAGGAGCTAGTCTGGAAAAGATTACCTGTTGCAAAGGCTTTGCCACATCCAGGATGTTCACACTGGTATGGTCTGTCTCCTGTGTGAGACCTTTCATGCACCTGTTGACATCCAATACAGCGACTTAATGAAATGTTGTATCTGGTTACTTCAGCACAGAACAGTTCATTCTTAAAGCCAACATATTTTATTTATCTTACTAAGATTCACATTGAAGTGTCTGTTTATATCAGTGATGAAAAAATAATGAAATATGGTAATAACATTTTCCCTAAAACTAAAGATGTCTCTTTCCAAAGTCTAACCTGATCCTGCCAGTCAGTTTGGCACAAAACCCTTCTGTAAATACATGCAGAGTTGCCATCATGCACTGTATTAAAGACAGGAGGTAAATATGCCTCAGAGGCCACTTTCTATCTGATTTTTGACTCCACTGAATGCTTCCAATGACGCTTTTTTATTGCATGAAACCTCTACAGCAAGGACATCACTTTAGCAAGTGACTCATGAAGGCAACCACTGACTCCTGCAGTCAGAGACAAAGCAGCACTGGGAGGAGGTTACCTCATCAGCAGGGATTGTGCCAGCCCCATACCATTCACCACTGCAGTAATTCCTTGGCTTAATTTTAAAAAAGAAGAGAATTAAGAAGCTGCGATCTGGGAAGAAAAGATGTTCCAGCTTTTCACTTTGAATATTAGTTTTGAAGAGTCTCGCTTTGTACTATGATGGTGAAGTATTTCAAAAAGTGGAATTTTTGCATGATCATGCATACATGTAAAGCTGATAAAGTGAATGCTGGATTCCAGAATTCCTGTGACACTGCTGGTGGAAACAACCTCAACATGCTGGCAATACAGCAGTTGAACACGATCCCAGAACACTAAGTAAACTCAGCTGAGCACCACCAATTACTGTAAAATCAATCCAATAAACATTTGACAAAACAGCCCCATTGCAACTGTCTCTCTCTCAATTTCTATTACTTTTAACCACAATCTTTCTTTGAAAAAAAACCAACACATCTACAAAGCAGCAATGCACATTTTACATCTCATCACCTTAAGATGGTGAGCTGTTGTGTACAGTTTTCCACAGCCATCATAATCACAGCGAAAGGCTTTCTCTCCAGTCTGTTGAGATTTTGCAGTCACTCTTGTTCCATGTCCTTGCAAGACAATCTTAAGAGAAAAAGAAAATTTAAAAACTCCAACCACATACTAAAAAAGCAACAACTAAAATGGATCAGAGAAGTTACACGCTTTATTTTGCTATTAAGCCAGAGTTGATTCTGACAGGTTTCTTTTGTTTCTCTTTGCTTTACTATGCCATGTATTTCTGAGTCCTCAGTAAATAATCTAAAAATAAATAACTGAAAATCATGATGGAAACAGTAAAACATATTTACTTGTACCTAGCAAATTTAAAAGCTTGAATATTGAGTCAAATAACAAAGGCAAATAATTTAAAATATAAGCACAGTAGTAAAATGACCAAAATAGTAGACAAGTCTTAGATTGTATCTGAAGTGCTAGATCTGTTTCTAAGAGAAGTTAGTTATAAATCAGACCACCTTCAAATACAAGTTCATGGAAAGGCCAAACAATAATTAAATGTCCTTAGAATGAGCACTTTTTGAAAATGAAGGAAAGCATTTTATACTTGGCCTGCCATGCATGTCTTTTGATCAAGCTAATCAAAGCATTGTGAGCTAGGTTCTACTCTCCCTCCTAGCATGACAAGAGGAAAATAAACAGCACAGCTTCAGGAGGCAACAGAAACCCTTGTAGAGGCTCCTGCATACACTGACATGTAAGAAACATTCCTACAGGCTGAGCACAGAGGCACAAGCCCAGACATCAGCACTTGATACAACTCTGCAAAGCAATGGAGACTATGTTACACAGTCTGTCCTTTTCAATCACCTCCCTTTTCTTACAGATCCAATTCCATTCCAAACTGTCAGAAGAACATGGCACAGGATGGCTGAGGAGACAATACTCTCAGCATAAAGCAGTGCCAGCTGCAGCAGAGTGCTCACACCACACCCAAAAGGGTTCAGAATATCTCTAAGGATGGAGACTCCTCAAGTCTGCTCCCAACGTTCACATTCCCAACTAATTCTTCTGGGCAACTGAGGCTCTGCCAATTGTCTCCCTTGGCCAGCTGCTCAGTAACCTGCTCTAGAACATCCCTGAATTCCAGAATGCTCCTCGTGTGCCCTTCTGGCAGATGCTGAGGATGTCAGAATTCCTCATGGGGATGTGGGCCTGTGAACACGAGGCTCTTCCAGCTGTCTGAAGAAGGTTTCATGTTCTTCCTCATCATGCCCTTGTGGCAGACAGTCACCAGCTCAGCACCCACACTGGTGTGAGCCAGGTCCCATCCCAAAGCCCTGTGCAGTCCTGCTGCTCTCCTTCCCCACCTGGCCCTTTTAAAGAGCCTGGATCCATCAGCACAGCACTTCAGTCATCTGAGCCCTCCCAGCAGGGAGCCTGCAGCAGCACACACACCTTGATCTCCTCTGTCAGAGAAAGCACAGATTTGACTGCTGACACCTTTCCTACAGATTCTCCAGAGAGGATGGAACCTTCAGCCTGTTCATAGGACTAAAGGAGCAAAGTTCAAACAAGATTTTTAATCAGCTGAAATGTTCAACTCCATCATTTCAGTAAATCTTCTCTAGAAACCACAGAGAAAAACAAGCTCCTGGATCAAGAAACCCATTACTGATACTATTGTTTAACCTAGGACAGGATGAATCACAGGAATCACTTCAATACATTAAGGATCATGAAGAATATGCTTGGTTGAGTACCTACACTGAAGCACTAATTTTTTTTGTATCAGTAAACCTACTACTATTTCTTTCTTGTTCCAGCATATGAAAACATGTATATGCTTGCTAAGTTCTGTCATAAAGCTCAAGTATGCCAAAGTTTAAAAGAAAATGAAAACAATTCAAAAAACAATGTGCTGATATCTGCAAGGAAATAACCAGCCATAATCTTACCAATATTAAGATGGAAACAAAAACTGGGGAGGAAGCATCTTTCTAATAACATGGAACTTACTGACAGGAACTGTGTATTTCAAATACTTTTAAACAGAATGAATAAATAAACAATTTAAAACCCCCTGTTTTTAAGAGATCACAAATGCATCCTGAGCTCAGAGAGGCAACACAAGAGAAAAAGATCTCGGATCAGATTTTTCTATTGCACATATAAAAGCAGAATCATATAAGCAAAGTGGGCATTATGAACAGATGGCTATGACAGGTTTGAAAGGAAATAGTGAGATATCCATTTGGGCACACAAGGTCTTTTGTTTTCCCATGCAGAAATCACAAAGAGGTTTTATGCTTTTTTTCTTTGCTGAAACACCTAACTAACCATGGGCAAGTCTGAGGGACTGCTTAGCAGTGTGACATCTGCTCTGTTCCCTGGGGACTTAAAAAGTTTATAAATATACACCTATTTAATTCTACATCTAAATATGAGACTATTTTATATATTATCTCTTTATACATATGAATACATAATGACTTACAAGTAGGTATCTACTTAAATCAAGATATAAGAATGATTTATATTTTCATATATAATTGATAGCTTTGGGCCCCTTCAGCTGAAGGCCAATTGTAGTCACCTTATAAGGGCCAGAATGTGAGACTAAGCCTCTCTACCTTTTTGAAATATCAGATCTTGTTTTGTTTGGAACACATAATCCTCCATAAGATTGGCACATTTCCATATTGCACATATGTTGCCATATATGTATAAGATAAAACCACATCCACATTCAGTTTGCTTTGGGGCTGAGGCCAAAATCAATATTTAGGTGGATACTGATTACAGGTAATTTTGCTTAATATGCTCTTATTTCAGGTAAAACCAACAAAGATTTTATCTGACTCTTCCTTGAATTTTGCCTTTCATTTGAGTTGTATCCCTATTCCAACCTGCAAGTGTGCAAAGCCTCTGAATTTCTTAATTTCATTTTCTGGAACATGGTCCAACACAGTAAATAATGCAAGTATTAGCAATTCTTTCCTTCCACAGTCATGCCACACAGGCAAAAGTGGAGTGTCTGCAGCTTTAAATCTTGTGGGATCTAACTTGTAAAAGATTAAAAATAGAAAATTTGAGCTAACTGTGTAAGAGGTGAACCTGTAATTATTCCTTTCACAGATAATGTATTTTGATTTTGGAAGAAGACATTTTTCCTCCTTGTCTACTTCATTATTTCTTATATTAGGCAAAAAGGAGAAAAGGTTTGCCCCATTCTCAATGCAATGACTTTTCCATTTTTGATTTTGTTACCTGAAAATGAGGATATAGAGGTTTTAGTATTGCTTTAGTTGCATATTTGAAGCCCAGAATACATTTTTCTTTGTCTTTCCCTTTAATAAGGTACATTATAATACCAAGTACCATTCACCTTACATAATTTTATGGACCCCAGGGAAAAAAGCTTGAGACTTAGTAAGTTGCACCTGTATTTTCCTTTACCCTTCGAACTTTTGGATTAATCTTTTCACATTTAAAGGCTTTTACATTTCTATGTATTAACAATATAGATCCAGAAGAAGAAATTGGAGTATTTTTCTGTTCTTTATGCATTCTCTAGGAGCAACAGTCTTAATTACTGATTCCTTATAAGACCTGCAGTAAAGGTCAGGGACCCTAACAGGGTAAGTGGAATCAAAATAAGTCATTAAAGAAAGAACAGCTCTAGACCTGTGCCTGGAATGGTCTCTCCTACAAGAAATGAATTAACTGGGACAGCATTTTTCTGCTTCAAATACTATCACAAATCAGCTCCTTCTCTGGAAAAGTACTTCTGAAATACTTATACTTTTATTGCTTAAATACTCGGGCCAGTTTGAAAAATCTTAGAAAGCCAACATAATTTTAAAGAACTTTTTAATGGGAAACCCTCCTAGAAAACAGTAAGTATTAGAAGATTTTTTTAAACCTCTTGTGACAGGATCTTGTACAGAGTGAGATAATATAATTATCTGTATAATTTGAAATCTACAACTTCTGAAGGGTAGAAGCAAACCCTAGTTCATGGCTCTAGGGCTGCCTTTCATGCACCTTGCTGGGCAGAAAAGACAAAAGAAATAAATATATTCAATTATTTTGTATTAAGCACATACCTGCATTTTTTTATCTTGTTCATTTTCACCTATAATTCCTGTGCTACTAACACTGTCATTTCCATCAATAGACACCTGAAAAACAAAGTTGAAATGGGAAAAATATTTACAGGTTACTTTTATTCATCTGAGAAGCAGAGGGTTACAGACATTGCTGGGGGTTTATTATTTCATAGCTCTCTAGCTCCCTCTTGGAACGAGGTTATCCCACAGAACATCAGCTTACATAAAAATCACCACCTGCAGCACCTGCATTACAGAACAGGCCAAGTGAGCATAGCAAAGTGCTTTTAGAACAGGCTAGCAAAGACTGCAAGAACTAAGGATATTAAATTATTAGACACACGAAAGTATTACAACAAATCAATAAATTTAACAATATTGAGTTCTGACCAAAAAAACCCAAACATTTACTTCTTTTTTAATAAAGGTATCTCTCACTCCTTGTTAAGCTATCTCAAATAGCACAACTGCTTTTTGAATCAAAATACCTAAGACAATGTGTTACATCTCAATTTGAACTAGTCAAATTACAACTAAACAAGTCTTGAGTATTGCTACATAAGTTTGTTTTTAAAGACAGTTTCCAGGAGGAGATAGGTATTGCTGTTTCCAAGGAGCTCATAAAAATATTTGAAAGACTGTTAAGATGTTAATGTGACATTTTTATTTGAATAAAAATGTAATTACCCAGTTTAAACAAACACCCCACACTCTCTCACAAGCAGCAACTCAACAGGATGTTACCATTCACTATATAAAAAAATTAAAGTGTATTTTGCATAGTTTCCCATTCCTTAATTGTCTCTGTATTAAGCACAGGCATCTCTGCATCCATTATATTCAAGGCTAAGACTGATGCACCTAAGCCTAGTCTAACTCATTTTATTCTTCTCTATTTATTCTTCTTGGCAGGAACCTTCCCCACCCCGGGCTGCTCCTGCCCTTTCAGCCAAGAGGCCCCAGGAGAGCCCTGAGAATTTTGGTGCCTGTGTGAAGGATCCTGCCCAAAGCAGCAGCCCCCAGCACTTTGCTTGCACACTGCCATGAACTCATCCCACAAGAGGTTTTCATACTCTCTCTCTCTCTCTCTCTCTGTAAATTAGACAATTATGAGCAATATACTTTTGGGAACTTGGAGCTAAAACAGTAATGAGGAAAGTGACCAAGCAGAGGCAAATTTACATTACAAAAAGATTAAAAAGAGTGTCAGAAAGCAGGTAATTTTTTGGTTTTTTTTTAAGAGGGAAATAATAGCTATTTTGGGAGCTTCTCCAAATTTTTAAAGGAAGGGGGGAGAACCTGCACAGAAAGGAGACTTGAATTACTTCATCCTGAACTTCCTGTTGTTGGTAGAGAAAAGAACTGCTGACATGAAATTAGAACTCGATCAACTATTGGAAACAAATGATCCAAAGAGAATGGTGTGCATGTGCTGAGGCATGCACAAATCCCAGTGACTGCACTTTGCCAGCAGCTGTCATGGCACAGGAAAGCAGCTTAAGGAAAAAAAAAAAAGTGTTGTAACCTCTTCACAATTCCATCAGCTATTCTGCAATGACCTTTTCTCCTTGGCTGCTTTGGGAGGATGGTGGCATTGACTCAGGCCAAAATGAGAGGACTCTAGTTAAATCTGCATGGGCTTTGCATGTTGTGGAAAGCAGTACTGTGCCTGAAGGAGAAGTGAGGGACAATGAAAAATATGCATGTTCCACCACTTCCAGTGAGCTTCTAGGTACTCTGCTTGGATGTCTTTCTATGAACTCCCTTATATTCTACACTGATCTTTCTGTTTCTGCCTGTTCCATAGGACAAGGAAACACAGAAGAACCACCACTCTCCAAATTCACCTTTCTTTTCTTTGCCCTTTAAGCTTCGAAAAGAAAGCCTTAAAAGAACCAACCAAACAAAAAAAGACACCCAACTTTAAACTTCTCTTTTGCAGTACTGTAAGAATTCTAGAAGGGTTCCATGGCAGATCTTTGAGCTTCTCCTAAAATACTCTTTTATGCTAAAGAAAGATTTAGTCTGCCTTCAAATGAAAACACGAGAACACCTACAATGAGTCAAACTAAAGGCAATCCTACTGCACCATTTAATTTCCAACAGCAGCCAGCAGCAGATGCTGGAGAGCACTAAACAAACAGGCCAAGCATGTAGTGATGCATTCCCCATAATATTCTGCCAACCTCCAAGTAATTTGTGGTTTATGAACTTCCTGAACCAGAAGTCACATGTTTCTACCTAATAGCCATGGACACATTTTTCTTCTATGAATTTATCTAATTACTCCTTAAATCCAAGGACATATTAGTGTCCACAATATTCCACAAGCAGTGCTTAACTTTGAGGTGTCTGAAAAAGTATTTTCAATCTTCTTGAAGCCATCATGTGAGAGTTTCACCTGATGTTTCCCAGTTCTGAAACTGGTGCAACCAATGACAAGTCACTACTCTTGTTTGGGCTACTTAAAATTTTATAAAATCCTATCATACACTTACCATGTGTATTCAATTTCTTCCTGTACCTTTTTCAAAGTGTCTGTAACACCAGCTATGAAAAGTGTACCTTGCCTTACTATGAAGTGTGCATGGACATGGAAGAGAATCATAAAACCACATTTCTCCTTTTAGGAGAGATCCAGGGTTCTGACCACTGAGCTATTTTTTTTTTGTTGTTTTTTTACACAAACCAGGTCCACTGCTTGGAAACTCACTTCTACTTACTGTCCCCTAAAAGTTCCAGCAGTACCATTCAGAATAAGGTTATGAGATGAGAGCTTAAAGAAAACAAATTTTCCTAAACAAACACACAAGAGCACTACAGAAAACAAATTCACATTACAGAATTAAAAAACCCACATTGAGATAAATAGGATGAAAATGCAAGTTTATTTGCATTTCTGCGTTTCTTCTTCACCTTCTCAAAACAGAAACATATCACAAATGATGATTAATATAGCTGCTGGTTAAGAAGGGCAAAGCTGTGACTGATTTAATCTAAATGAAATAGTACCTGTGGAATGTGTAGAAGCTTGTGATTACAGTTCAACTAACATCAAATTACCTTTTTATTTATGAAATGCTAAAACATAGCATCACAACACAATTTGACTGCCTGCCTCAGGATCTCTCAATTCTAACAGATAGAAGCATAATGAAAAGAATAGTGAATAAGATATTTAATTATCCCAACTGGCCTCCCAAATTTTGACAACTCCTGGGGACATTAAGAGGACAGACTTTAAAATATATTCTGCTTTTTCCAGAGCAATACAAGCACTGATGGCAATTATCCAGCAACTGGGACAGTGCTTAACTACACTCATGGAAGTTGCATTACCCATTACCACACTTACATCATGCTTCACAGAAGTCTAGAAAAGTGAACAATGTGAATTTTGTGCATCCTACTGCATTTTTACTATAGAAAACAGGGATCAAAGAAGTTTTTTTTTCTGAATTCAGTAACTGTCTGATTGTCTTTTCTACATTTCATACCATGTGTTGTCCTTGCTCAGTACACCAGACCATATTCTTCCCATTCAGGAAAAAAAAATTAATCCAGCAACAGTGCTTGAACAAGAATAATTTGACTTTGTCCTTCTTTCCAAACAGTGTCCTTTCCAGAGACTCCTTTGCAATGCTGTCTAAACTGCTTTCCAAATCTGACTGCAGTTCAGTGTTCAATCTTTTCTCCTTTTTATGCAACACTACACACCAGAGCTGCTCATGACAGCAAAGCACAGTCATGACAATTTGGTGTTCTCTCTTCTAGGAGTCTGACACTCGCTCAGTTATAATTTTATTTCTTAAATGACAATTGGCTTGTGGTGCCAGGTATGTTGTGCTGTACATTAAAACACGAAAGATAGAGAAAATGCCTTGCAGGGTACCTTGGCTGCATACTGCTCCAAAGCACTGATGGTGTCTGGGTCGATGGCAGCATCTCCTGTGTGCAGTCCTGCCACTGTGCCATCAGCCTGGATGGCTAAAATGGTGTCTGACTGTGGCATCTGCACTGTGTGGTGGATGTAGGCTGTGGTTCCATCCTCCAGCTGCACAGCTTGCAGTGCACTCTGGTCATAACTGTCTGAGGAGTGATATTGCAAAGTGTTAGGATTCTGAAAGGAGCAGCAATGTGCTCCAGGAGAAACTACTGCTCTCCAGGAAGTGCCCCCTGAAGTCATGCACACATATGAAATACATGGGAAACAGAACTACCAGTATATGAGAAATATAAACATTTAAAATAATACTATGAATAACACAGGAATTTATTTTCAAGACAACACCCCCCATAGTTTTATTTCTACAATTATAAAAGTACCAAAAAATTTATATTGATCTAGCTTTATTTACAAAGGAGATCGGGAACACAAATATGCTTTCCATTTCAAATCCACTTATAATAAAATGAAAATAATATAAGAAATCTACTGATATCATTACTTCAGATTTTAGATCCCACACTTTAAGAAGAGAATCACGCAAATATGCAAAAGAAACACAAAATATAAAACTATTTTGAACAAAAAAAATCTATATTATATTCTTTCTTCTTACTATTGTTGGTTGTAAAATGTCACGCTGGTTTAAACAGACTTAAAATATATACTTGATCACTTTTTCTAGAGAAGTGGTGCTATTTCCAAGACTAGTGTAATCATCTTCTGCAGAAACATAAGTTATCATCTGGAATAACTACATTTGCAATCTTGACAGTCAGCTGTCACATTTTCTGCCCTACTACCTAAAGGTATATACTCACTTTAATGTGATCCTGGGTTGGGCTTGATTACATTTATAATTGTTACATGAGGCCCAAGTAAAGAACTGCAACATTTCAACAATTTTCAGATGTCAAAATTAAAGCAACAAGTAATTGACACCGGGAATCCCATTAAGATGATAATTTTAGAGAGTATCCTGTTTGACACTGCAGAAGGTAGTTGAACAGTGATGCAGTAAATCCCATTTGACACACCAGTTACCTTTTGAGGTGTGATGGATAAATGCTGTAGTTCCATCTTCCAGCTGAACCGCTTGTCCATCTTCCAGGCGCAGGCTCTCCCCTGCTCAGAAGGAAGAATTACAGCAAGGGGTCAAAGAATCCATTAGAACAAAAGATAAACACTAAATACCCAGCATTACAAAATATCTAAGATCTCTTCATGACAATTTCCATTAAAATAAGAAATCAAGCTATTATCATTACTGTTAATTATTTAATATCAATATTTAGCAGTAATACATTATTTTATAATATATTTTTTGTATTAATGCACTCACTGCTTTTAGGCATGGGTACGTGTTGAACATAAGCAGCAGAACCATCTTCTAATTGAATCACTTGGCCATCCATTAATTTACCATCTGAAATACACAGAATATTTTAAAGAATTTTCATTGTGCAACAAATCACAGTTTTCATACATAGTTGATACTTTCTAGATTAACATATAAATAAAATATCCACAAGAAATAACGTTTGGTAAATAGAAAGTACAATTGTGACTGTACAGAGCTTTTAAAATTCAGGGATTAAAAAAACCAGAAGAGATCTGCTGTCTTTTTTGTTAGGCAGAATGCTGACATCTGGGTTTGAACCATAAAGATCTCTTCATTTTTATTTGAATTATATTCCAAATTTCATTTCTGCATCTTATTAGTATCAAACCCAAAAGATTTATTTTATAGTATTACCGAAATTTCCAGCTGGAATTGGAACTTAGGAAACACTGTAGAGATTTTACCTGACTTTACAGAGGGTTAGAAAGGGGAACAGCCCTTGAACAGCCATGACTGTGCAGTCCTCTGCCTACCTTTGGAGTTGTGCTGAATGTAAGCAGTGGAGCCATCAGCCAGGGTAACTGCCTGCAAACTTACACCTTCCATGTTTTCCAAGTTGTCACCATCTAGCAGGGAAAAAAAGTTCACTATAAGCAGCATGGAACCCTAGAAATCTCAGCTTAAAGACCTCCAGAAATTATTACATCCCCTCAAAGCATATTGGTTTGACAGATAAGAAGAGCAAGCAGTTCTTACTGGATTTCTGGTTCTGAGACTCTGACACTTATTAGGGTCATTTATTAAAGATTTTGCTCAGTAAACATGACAGCTAAACGTCATTTTCCTTAAGTAATAAAAATACAATATCACTGAATAAATAACTACAAAGCTGAAGTTTGAGGAGAACTATGAATTAAATCATCAGGCTCAACAGTGAAATAATGACACACATGCTTATATTGATAATTTTGTTTTGTACAACACTACTTGTCATTAATACACACAAAACTATTTAGATTAAAATGCAGGTTTAGGAGAGAGCTTGTAATAATGTAAAATCATAAAGCTGTCAGGAAACATCAAGTTTAAACCAATTTCAAGTCATTATCTATTTTAAAACTCAACTTGCTTAATACATACTTAGGTATCAACTGAATTTACAAAGTATAACACAGTAAGACTACACAAAGAATAAAGTCAGATTTTATATTTCATCTATTTTTGGCACATTTACACTTCTATTATCTTAATTAAAAGATAATTTCCAGCCAGAATTAAATTAGTGAATTTAATCAATCTTGGTTAACTGTTGTCTGCTGAACTTTTAATTCAGAGTACACGACATGAATTTTAGTGTTTTATCAAAAAGAAAAGACATAATAATGTAGAGGTATTTTAACCTGAAGGTTCACCTTGCACAGCTACAGCTTCTGTTAGACACAGAGTCACGTGCTGGGCCTCCATTCCTCCTCCAGAAAACTCTGTCATTCCCTGAGAGTCTCGATTTATCTGAGCTAATAACATTGTCTACCTAGAGAGAAAATATTCAAAAAACAGAAAATTGAAATACAGAACCAGTAGTACATAATCCCAGTTTAAGGTGATTTTTATACAGCTGCTACAAATATTTCATGTTATGTTTTGCATAAAATAGATGCAAAAAATTATTTATTTATCCAGAAAATACTTTGAAGGAATAAAAGTATCTAAAATAGGTAAGTATTACTACCTCAATTAACTTAGATGTTAAGGACTTCAGGTGGCAATTATTAATATAAAGTGCATCAACAACATTTATATTTCAGTTAAATACAAATTATTTAACCAATGTACAAAGAATAAAGGTGGTAATGACAGTACAGGTAATGGTAACTATTTGTCCCCAGAACTGAAATAAAGCTGACAAGTCACCCATAGTCACCCATGACAACAGCAGGGCTTTATCTGTATAAATCCAAGATTTCTCCAGTGCCAGTAAAAGGTTTAAAAACAATGACACACTGCAAAAGTCTAACTGAACAATTCAACTGTTTCCCTAGATTTTCCAGAGGTTTCTATTTAAACAAAAAAGCAACCAAACCAAACAAAGCAATCTGTCCTTTAAAATAATGAAGTAGCCCATGATAAAACTTGTTAATTAGACAAAAGGACAGTGATCAGGGAGTGACTGCTGTATCTCACAGCACCAGACAGAGCCATCCCTTTGTCCCTTTGCAGACTCACATTTTTACCCAGACATGTTTTAATATGGGAGATCACATCACAGCTTTTAATCCTACTGTGGTTCTATGACCTGCTGGTTTATAATTCAAGGATGAGAAGAATAATCTAGGGGGTTTCATTTATTTATGATTACCTTTATAAATATATTTAACTATTTTTACCTCTACAGTCCAGAAATCTGCTCTTGAATAAGCAATTCATCAACAGTCTCAAAGACCACTGAGAAAATTGTACTTCTCTCAAAATTAAAGAAAAAGGAGCACAAAATCAGACCATGTAGGTACTCCAGTGTGCCTACAGTATTTAATAAGGTTGCCAAACTAATTTAGTAGTTGAAAATCACACCCAAGCAATATTTTTCAAATACATGTAACTGTATATAGTGAGCCAGACTTTTTCCTAGAGCTGCAGGCTAAGTTTTTTATTTCCAGTTAATGGTACAGATACAGCTTAATAAAGGAAGTAGAAAGCAAGGGTACCTTTGGGAAAGTTTTAAGCCTCCTGCTTTTTTCATAAATTACACTGAAAATCATACAAAACCACCAAGACATTGCTAATGATCAGTGCATAATTCTGTAAGAGATATGCCTTCCAAGAGCCATGTCCATAATTTCTATCTAGAACATTAAGGAAATTATAATACTGCCTTGCAATAAGAAATTTCAACCTTGACCAACCAGCATCAAAAAGAGAAAATTAAGACAGAAACCAAAATATAGTTCAAAATGAGTGTGAGGGGATTTTTTTAAGATCCAAGAGAAGACAGGTAAGTCTTCCCAACATCCTTGTCAGGAAAAGAAGCTTTTACAGAAAATGGGGCCTCTAAAAGAGATGTAATACACAAGAAAAGGAGAAGCCATCCAGACTAAATTGCATTTATATAGTTGTCTCTGAAGAAAATGAAAGTTTGTTTGGATACTATAATCTAAGAGACAAGGAATTGAATGAGGATCTAGGAGACTCTGAGTTCAACTTCTTCCTCTGCCATGTCCATGACTGTGAGTTTGGAAAAGTAACTTCTTTTCCTACTACTTATTTATCATCCCCCCATCTCAAAATAGGCAGAAAACTTTTACATAGGAAGCAGTTTGCTCACAAACCAAAAATCAATCATGATGTATCTACAGACTGAGCCTACACAGGCACAGAAACAAAGCAGCCCAGCATTCATGTAGCATGCTGCAAATAGGATCAGTTGGAAAACAAATAAACAAACAAAAAACCGAGCAGCAAAAGGAGTTTTATCCAGCCCAGTTTGCAAGGGCAGCTTTTCTGGAGGTACTGCCAGTTTGTAGCAAGTTAAATTAACAAATTCTGATGTAATCTGCTAGTGGTACCCAGAGGCTGGCTGTCCTCTGCTAACAGGGGTCTGTACTGTCAGCATTTTCCAGGCACTCAGTTTTCAGGACACCTCATGGAAGCTGCAAAACAGCTGCACCATTTCACAGAGCAGAGGAGAAAGGCTCCACAGCCACAGGTGTTGACTTGAACCAGAGAGTGAAATTCCAGCAGACTGCACCTCGGGTCTACTTGAGGAGTATTACCCTCTCTCAGACAAAGTAAATTTTAATAAATATTATCTGCCTTGCTCCACAAGTCAGGGCTCTTCTCCCACCTTTGGGCAGCAGTGAGGGAGCCAGTCCATGCAGACAGCTGCGAGCAGAATTAACTGCTTAAGGCGTGAGTAGCTACTTTGTAAGGAAAATAAATCTAATGCCAGAATAATTTAAGAACTGCAGGAGCAACAGTATTTAAATAGTTTCACAGTGTTTGTTACTGTAGCATGGCTATCAACTCTCACACACAAAATTCACTAAAGGGAACTGCTGCACACAGAACAATGTCTACAACTTGCCTCTATTCCAGAGATCTGGACAATCATACAAACTCACACAAGAACTCAGCAGCAATCAAGTCTGTTTCTCCCAGTTCCAGCTCCTTTCAGTGGTCACTTCCAGCATATCCTCCTCTCAGTCCTCTGTCCTTCCACTAAGTTCCTTATCCCCAGCTCCATCCCTTCTCCTTGAAACACCAATTTCCTTCTTCAGTCCTATCACCACACCAGATTTCCAGGACATGCCTCTTCCCAGATATAATCCCATCCTTGTCAGAATAATATCAAATACTTCATGCCCACACCAACTCCTTCTGCAATTAGTCCCCAGGTCTTCTCTTGCTGCTGGTGTGTTCTGTGACCCCTCACACCACTGTCTGTGCCCTTCCTGCCTCTGTGTCAGCAGCTCATGC
Source organism: Acridotheres tristis (assembly GCA_037013685.1). Taxonomy (NCBI): domain Eukaryota; kingdom Metazoa; phylum Chordata; class Aves; order Passeriformes; family Sturnidae; genus Acridotheres; species Acridotheres tristis. Next base: position 3,325,746 of record CM072890.1, on the reverse strand, counting down.
TCAGACCCACCTTGGAGTTCATTCATCCCCCACAAGAGGCTGGAGCACTGGGGTCCCCCCAAACACCACCCCAGCTCTCACTCCCTCTGCAGGGACACAGCAGCTTTGCTCTGTCAGCACAGGAAGAGAACCCTCAGCCAAAAGGGTTTGTGCTGCTGCTCCCTTCCAGCCTCTCCTCTTTGTCCCCAGGAGAACACTGACTAACCAAACAGGGCTGGAAAGATGCAGGAAAGATTCAGAGTTGGTCTGTGTTGAACAGAAAAGGGTCAATCTATCAGACAATGATGCTACAGCATCACTGGGAAGAGCAGTCAAATACAGGAACAAATTGCCAATACAGGTATGGACTCTCCATCCTTGTAGAGGTTCAGAGCAATTTGACACAGCCCTGGGCAAATGAGACTTGCCTTGATCAACCTGAACTAGAAAACTTCTGAAAGTCCTTCCAACTTCCCCTGCTCTCTGATAATCATTTCAATAACACACACATTTAAAATTGCATCACCTTGCTGTTTGTGTATCATCTACCCTGCAGATCTACTCTCCTAACATTTTTAAATTTGCTTTTTCAAAACCAGCTGGTTTTCATCAAATTCAAATCTCTTCCTTGCCTCCACTTTAGTCAGTCTCTTCTGTTTTCTCCTCAGCTTCCATCAAATTTGTCTCCATCATTTTTCTGATCTGAATCTCACCACCTTCTTTCCCTAATCCACATCATTGCTTTCATTCCTCTGCATTTACATCAGTAAGCTTTTTTCTTTAAATCTTCTGTCTGTTGGGAGGTCTGTCATTAAAAATCTAAGAGAGATTTCCTTTACCCACTTCAAATATTGCAGCTCATTACTTAAAAATCCATTTTTAGGAAAAGCCAGGAAGCCTGGGGTGGGGCCTGCATAGCAGCAAGATTGACACACGTGGATTCTGCTTCATCTCAAGAGCTGTCTTACAGCAAAAACAAGGACAGGCTCAGTCACGAAGTACTCACTGAAGTGAAAACTTGAGACTTGACTTTGGGAACTCTTGCAAATCTTCACAGATCGTACGCAAGTTGCAACTGTCAATTTTCAAAGGCACATCAACGACGAGATTTGGACAGACTTTCACACGGACAGTAACGTGTCCTGCATTCCTGAAATGATTAGTCACCAAAATATGTCTGTGGTATCCATGCAGAGAAAAATCTTACTATTCTTTTAGACGGTTAAAACACTTCTCACAGAAAAATTAGTCTGAAACAGAAAATCTCGGAACTGAAAAGAGTGTCTGACCCCAGGCAGTCACCCCCTCTAACACTGATACCTTCAGCAGCCATCCAGCAGGGCATAGAGGTACAAACTCTTATTAAAAAAAAAAAACAAAACAAACCATCACCCCCTGCAAATCACCTGAACAGAAAAAAATACTCTCAGGTACACATTAAATTCTCAACACTTGGAAACCAAAGGCATGTGAGGGGGAAAGGATGGTTAAAAAAAAAGATTTTTCATGAAGAGTTCATCAAGTTGCCTATCTAGAGAGCATCTCCTGTACTTTTCCCTCCACCAACACTCAAACAAATAGGATTTTCTGGGTGCTATCACTTGTTTTGGAGAAAAGACACAATGTTAGAACAAAGATTTTCATGTAAACTCAATCTAACAACTGGAAGCAGGAATCTCCACTGAAAATGAAGAATCAAGCAGGTAGGATTCAGGCAACTGAAGAGCAAGGGAAGAGCTGGCAGAGGGCAGGGCTGCTCTGGAGCAGAAAGGGGTTTGGGCCACTTGGCAACTCCAGCAGATGAGAGAGCCCAGTGTGGCTGGAAAATAGCAGGAATTCGTCATTTAAATAACTGTACCAGTGAATTGCTGGACAAAGGAAAAAAATCCTGCAGTGACAGTAGCACAAACGCCTTAGAGAGACAAAGATGATGCTTAGAGGATGATTAATGGGAAATGGAATAAAGTTTGTAATAGCAGCCATGGAAGAAAACTTACTGTTAACAAAATACAAACTTAGAATGTGCAAAAAAACTGGGAAAGAATGACAAGAAAAAAGCTACTCCAAACATTCAGCAACTCCGTGGTTGTTCACTCCCCTCATGCAGACAGCACTGAGAAGTTTGAAATAATATGCATTTATTTCATTTGAAAAGAAACATCACTTTTATTTTTAATACACTTCTAAATAATGTACAAAAACATTGTGATTTTATAAAGCTTATAAAAACAGCAAATAAAAACCAATCAAGAAGGGTAATATGGCAAATAATACAGAGCCTCACAATAGTGAAACTTTTATTTAGGGATTTTAGAAAACTGTATTCCCATGTTTGACAAAGCTGGATCCTAAAATCAATTCAAGTATGTCTGCAGTACAACGTAATTTTTTTCTGAATTAAATACTGCCTACCTTAAGGTCCTTAGCAACTGATATGATTGCAAGTATCAGTAGTTTCACAAAACTAGTCTGAGTAACAAATGTGTGAAAACTCAAAATTAGTACCTACAATTAATAATCTGGTTAAATATATTTCAATTGATAATTCACATGTGTTACAGTCTTTTGAGTCTCAGTGCAAAAAAAAAAAAAAAAAAGTCTGACTGGAAAAATGACTATTCCACAAAGTTTTTTCAGACAACCCAAGAGGACTTTTAGTGTTTCTTCCCCCACTAATTACATAAATAATTTTTCATCTTTAAGCCCAGGAATACACACAGGAGAATTAAGACTCTTTTTACAATTTTACTTCTGCTCCCCTATGTAGCAGAGTGACAATCTTTTACAGTATTAAGCAGAAATCTGTAACAGGGTCAGAAATTAAATCTAGATCCTCTGGGTGCTTTGATCAAACACTTCAGTAGATGTGGATTTCCTTCTTCAGGAACAGCCCTTACCTTTCCAGGACTTTACTGCACTGAAAAATTGGGGTTTGTGCTGCTGTCACTCAGCCTGACTTTCAGTGACTGTAACAACTACTTAATGTTGGGCACTTCTAAATTGCTGTGTGCTTTCTCACATAATCTCAATTTCTTTTACTCTATTTTCTCCAGTCTCTTGTAAAGGCAAAACATCATTAAACAGCAATTTCCACCACATTAATCATCCACAGTATAAAATGGAAACAAGACCAAAATACAGAACAAAAACCTCTCCGACAGAATCTGGTAACATCAGTTGGAGTCAGGTAATTAAACAGTAAATCACATAATCACTTTCTAATTTCCTATGTGGTAAAGAAGAGTTGTGAATGATAAACCACAGGCCCTAAGTCTGGTCCTGCAGAAAAACCTGACCAAGAGTGAGAGCACTGTCAACTGCACCAGCATGAATACACACTCTGAAGCAGTCAAACTCAGGGCTCTTTTTTATTCTTTTTACAGTATTCAACTTGCCTGTTCCACAGGAGTTACATCCCAGTAATCATACAGTTCAAGACTAATTCATTGCCACAGTGTTTGGCATTTTTTCAGAAAAAAAAAAATAAATGCAAGACCAAATTTGTCATTGCCTTAACCACACATCAGTCTGACTTCAGTGTGAGCAGTGGGAACCACATTTAGCCTGACAAAATTACTTCATGCTCCAGCAGTCTTTTTCCCCCAAAAGTCACTTCATACAGTTTATATTGCAAATCCCATCTACAAATTCTGAATGTTAGAAATATTGCCAGATATCAATCCTTGCATTTGACAGGTACATTAAAATAGTTGGATTAACTGGTGCAAATAAAGAATATTTACAAATCTTTACTTTAACTAATGAGATTATGTGTGTGTGTGTATTTTCACAGTGTGGGAAGGCAAAGGTTGCTATTATTTTCAAAGGTATGGCAATTAAACACAGGGAGGTTCAGAAAGCCACCAACCAAGTTCTACACATGTAGAGAACACTCAGGCTGATCCCAAATATGACTTCTAACTTCACACATTTCTTTAATATATTAGAGAAGAAATTACTAATTAATGAAAGGAAGCCAGAGTAGTTCCATCAGCACATGAGCTGCCAGCAGTGCTGACAGAAGCTGAACTCCTGCTGCAGCTCTGGACAAGCATCTCACAGCAAACACCCAGATGTGATCCATGAGCACATCTGCCCTGGGTGCACTATTCCAGCAGCACAGCTTCCTGAGCCAGAGGTCTGAAACAGATTTGGGAGTCTTCTGACAGAGCCAATTCCAAAAATCCTGCATGGAAGCTGACAAGCAATTGAGATCCATGCAGGACTGCCTGCAGAGGTACAGATATTAATGAAGTACAGAAAAGCATATTAATGCAGCTGCTCAATCAGCAACACACCAATGACTCAGTTTTTATTATTATTAGCAGTAGTACTCAGCAGCAGCAGACTGGCTTGAGGAAGGGCCACCTAAATAATCTGTCCCAAACACCAAATTGCAGCATGGCTGGAACAGCCCTGCACCATCAGGAATTCTGCTCTGTGTGCACAGGATGCTCTGCAAATACAACTGTGCAACTCACCTACCAAAACTGCCCTTCAAGGTCCTCTCAACACAGGTGGCATTTCCTGTTCAAAGTTAGGATACATTTCCTGGCCCAAACTGTATTATCAGTGCTCGGGCATACCTTCCTTTCTAAAGAACCCCAACCCCATTTCTTTATTGCAGACTGACTGGTAATAAATTACTTGTGTTTTAATAGTCGAAAAAAGTTTGGGTAACTAATCTGCACTCAGAAAAAAAGCTGAATGGCAAGTCAACTGATTTACTGAAAAAACTTAGAACATTATTAATAAAGATGAAAAAAAACCAAAATTAAAGCAATTTTACAGCACATGATAGTGAGATAAAGCATTTCATTCCAAATGGATTTTCACTCTGGAAATGTGAAGGGAAACAGATTTAAAGCACCTAATAAATGATTCAGTGTGTTTTTAAAACTACTGGCTTTTGTTTGGTTTTTACCATCAAGTGTATATATATAGCTAAAATATGTATGCAGAAGGCATCCAGCCGATGCATGTCACAACTAAGTCACTCCTAGAAATGAGCAGTGATGCCTACTTACTCTAAAAAATATATACAGTTAACTTCTGAAGTACTTAATGGATCTACTTATCCCTTAAATCATGAAATCTCCAGTTATACCAGTGTTTTAAATAAAACTGGGAACATCTGGTGATTGGCTGAATACTTAAGGGCTAAAAATCTGAAAGAAACTGAGACCTACTACTTCTATTGTTGTTTTACTTTCATGCCAAACAGACTTCTAACTTTTTAACTGTCAAGCAATCACAAAAGTCTCTTATTTACACCACCAAAACAAATGAATCCTGGCCATCCTTTCAAATCCTGCAAATCCACTGAGACTGCCAACAAAAAGAGGAATTTTGAGTGGGTTGTTTTGTGTGGCTAGGAGTTAATTAGCAATCTGGTTAAGTACATTACAGATGTATCAGCATTAGCCATGACAGTTCATGGCAGTGCTTTAGCAAGGGTTGTATTTCAGGAACCGAAGGGGCAGCCTGCAGGATTGCCAAAGCCAGATTTACAAACAGAACTAGAAACACAGTACATCAAAATACAGCCTTACAAAACTCTGTGCAGCACCACGTTAGCTATGTGTAAATACACTTAAAATATGAGCAAACCAACTAACTTGCAAATACAGACCCATCTTCCAATTCTAGAAAAAAATCTGTCATCAGAAATGAAGTCCAAGAGTATTAAGCAGGTAATTTTCTGCTCAAGTGTATACAGAGGGTAACATTCTGCAGACAGTAAAATACAGACCGAGTTAAGCATTACATAATTTTAAGTGTAACTCTGATGTCAACATTGCAAATTGCAAAACCTGCTGGAACTGTAAATTCCCTTCAATACTGAAAATTTCATTTATTTAACAAATGTTATCTTGGTGGAGCAAAGTACAATCCCACCATACAATTAAAAAACAGCCACGTAGCCCAGAACATTTTATCAGACGAAGTCACTGGAAACATTTACTAATTTAATTCAATTTGGTTTTGAGCAACTGATCAGTGACCCCTGGTACACAGAGGGACACAAGCAAAATCATATTCCCTTAAGTAACTACAACTAAGGGCAGATCAAGTTACACTTGGGTACAGGCAAAACCCCACTGTCAGATGGGTCACAAGGCTTCCTTCCCCTCCTCCCTGGAAAATGTGTCCATGGGGAGACACCTGGCTCAGCCTCCTCACTGCATGCTCAGAACAAGAGCGATGCACACCTCAAGTTACAGGGATCTGCACTTCAGAGCTGAACTCGGGCTCAAGAAGAGAATCCACTGGTTTGGATCATAGTGCGTCCTAGGGATCCATAAGCTAAGCATAAACCTTCCTCCCATCTTTTAGGATTTTTGTGACACAAGCCACAGGAATAAACTACCCAATTCACGCTGTCTTTACTAGGTGCACTGAGGAGATAAAAAAACCAAGCTGCCCCCAATTAATGTTGAGCAAAACAGCACTGCTGGTGAGCTGCAGAGATGTGCAAGAGATGTAGCAGCAACACAGGAAAAGAAAAAGAAGTGGGTGAGTGGCAAGGAAAGGCTGGCCCGGGGTGCCGTGCTCTGTACATACATGTCAGAGGATGCAGGAGTTACAGAAGAAATCACGGGAAGCACAGATCACGAGGATGGCCAAGGAAGGAAGCAGGTACAAGTCAAAATGCAGACAGGAAAAGAGTAACTACAAGAGCACCAAGACGGGTCCCACCCTCCTCATGAATATTTGCATTCTGGCCATTGTAAGGTCTGAAGATGGAAGAATTGCCCTGATTATCTGTGTGTGCAGAAACCCATCCCAATTCGGCCAAGCCCTCTGGAAAACAATTGGCTTCACGGGTGCCTGCTAACGACTCCCCAAAATGTAACGGCGCTTCTCAAAGACTCCGCCTAAGCCGAGCATGTGTTAATCCAAAACTCTTAAGGCGAAGACTCACGTGCAATAGCAAGGGAAGACCAAGATGGGGTAAACGAAGCCATGCTGAGCAAAGTTAAGCCGAGGAACCCTCATCCTTATCCCCGTGCCCATCCACAGAGGCAGCAGCCAGCACCTGGAGCTGGTCACTGCTCAAACTCCTGACAATTCCCTTCTCCTGGACAGTACAGGACAGCAAAATGTCCACCGAGCTGAAGCAGCACACAACTGGAGATATTTTAAATAAAAAGCCTATTTTACAGCCTAATCTGGCACCCATTACCAGGGACTATTCATCACTTGACGACTGCTGTGCCTCTCTCCTCTGAGAAAAGCAACAAAAACTACCTAAGAATGAAGACAGTGAAGTCCGTGTGACTTTCTACCTACAGTACCTTTAATACTTTTTTACGTATTTACTTTATTTTAGCCTGTAATATAAAGCAAAATTACTCCTCAGATAGGTTACTACAAATTAAATATTAATTACCGTAACAGTTTAAGTAAATTATTAAATCAATTTGAAATACACTTCTCAAAACTCTTTCAAAATGTTTATTTTTACATCTCATTTAAGCTGCAATCCAATACCAAAGCAATCGTCTGTTATTTGACCAATATTCCTGAGGTTCCTTTTCTGCAGTGATACAAATCGCTTTTGACACAAACACAGCTTGAAAGCTCAAGGCATTAATGCAGAAATACAAAGAAACAAGCCATGAGAACACGGCTACATCGTACTCTGCCATTCTAAAGCTGTATGGCAAACGCACAAAGCTAACAATTGCTAATTCATTTTTCAGGTACCATCACCTAGAAGCTAGAACAGAAATATCCGGTATATAGTCTGCAGAGACAGCTGATAGACAACATTTGATGCACAACCTCAATTAAACAAGAAAAAAATGTTTGCTTTGAAAGACTGTAGGGCTGTAGTTCCTGTGTCACTGGATTAGAAATAACATTCCTTACAAATACTCCTATCACTCTGCATATGATGGCAAAAGCAATTCTCTGATAGTTGAAAACGAAGCCTTAAAAATTTAAAACTTAAGCAGAGCTGCTCAACCGCAGTCTTCTTTTAAAAGAAAATTTCAACTTGCACGTAAGTCAAGTCATTTTATCTGGATGAAAAAAGCACCACAAATAAGGCCTTATCAGAAAAAAAAATAAAAATCTTTGCATTATTGCAGGCCATTTTTCTAGAGGAGTAGATTCTCATTATCCCGCTCTATCAGAATTTCTAGCGAAAAAAAAAATGAACGGCAGGAGCAACGATTAAAAAAAAAAAAGAAAAAAAAAAAAAGATTAAAACGCTTTTGCGTTCTGGCGAGGTGAGCGAGATGCTGTAAAGCAGCCGCGTTTCAGGAGGCCGGACGGAGGCAGGGCCCTCTCCCGGGAGAGCGCGGCCAGGCCGCGCCGCAGCCCCGCGCCTGGGGCAGCATCGCCGGGCTCTGCGCGGGCCCGGCCAGCGCGGCTGCACTGCCGCTCTGCGCCCCACAGCATCACACACCGCCTCTGGAACCGTACCGGCAACAAAAAATATGTGTTTTTTAAAAAAGGGGGGGGAAAAAAAAGAAATTAAAAAAAAAAAAAACAAACAACGGGGAAAATGTAAAAATATATGAGCCCCCCCGATTTAGGCACGGCGGGCGCGGGGCCCGGAGCGCCCCGGCCTGCGGCCCCCTCGCCCCCCGCCCGTGACGCAGCGCCGAGCGGGCCCGGGGGGGCGGCCCGGGGGACCCCCGCGGGCCCGGCGGGCGGGGAGGGGCCGGGCGGGCCCCGCCGAGCGGAGCGGCTTTATCGCCGCGGCTCTGCCGCTCGGGTCGGTGCCGCCCGCGCCCCGCTGCCCCTGCCCGCCTCCCCGAGCACCGCCGGCGGGTGCGGCGGGCGCGGCGCGGCGGCCCCGTCCGGAGATGGCGGAGGGAGCATAAGGCACACTGGGTAAAAGCACATTTATATACGAACCTCGCCGAGAAATTTTCCAACAATTCCTCCGTCCGACCACCATGCACCAGGACAGGAAACGGCCGCTCGGCGCCGCCCGCCCGCCCGGCACCGCCCCGCGCTCCGCGGGCGGGGCCCGACAGCGCCGGCTCCGCCGCTCCCATTGGCCGCGCCGCTCGCGCCGCCGCCGCCGCCTCCCGCCATTGGCCGTCTCAGGGCCGCGCGGCGGCGCCCATTGGCCGCGAGCCCGCGGCCCCGCCCCGCGGCTTCATGGCGTCGCGGCTGTGCCGGGCGCGGGGCCGCCGCCATTTTGTGCTGCGGGTAGCGAGGCGCCCGCGCGCCAGCGGGGAGCGGCGCCATTTCCTGCCGTCCCCCGGCCCGGGCCGGCAGCGCCTGAGGCGGCGGGCACGGGGACGGAACGGGCAGCGGCCGCCGGGACCCCGGGGAGCGGATCCGGCTCGTCCGGGGCCGTCCGCGCTCCCTTGGGCCCCGCGGGGCCGCATGGCCGGGCCGGGGACAGTGAGCGCTGTGCTCTTCCCTTCCCGGCCTCCTCCCGCATTATCTCCGGCTGCCATTCCAGCCCGCCTCTGAGGGAGAAGGACGCTGTGCTTAAAGCTCTGCTTGGGAGTATTTCATCGTTTAGGTATGGCAGCGTGTAATAAATAGTCCAAAAAGCTCCAAGTCTGAGGCAAGCAAAGCGTGTTAAGGTTAACTCCGTAGGGGATTTTTCAGAAAACCCTATTGCGCAGTTGACGCGAATTATCCCCATTGATGGGACAGTAAGCCCAGCTCTGATGGACTTACTGCGTCTTCCTGAACATGAGAAACATAAGAGCATTAATGTTTTGCTCCAGAATAATACTTCGAAATTCTTACAGCCCAAAATCATTGCAGTGGTACAAAATGCCAAAAAAATTCCTACTCCCAAACAGGCCTAATGGCCAGCAGATTTTCTCTTAATGTACTGTTTCATAATTTTAAGTTTTCAGCCAAGTACAAGCTGCAGTCATCAGTTTGGGTCAAGGTACAGCAGCAGTGAAATACCCAAGACAAAATTCTATTTCTGATTTGCCAACTCCCCTTAAGAGATTATTTATTAACATCTGTAAAATACTACAGTCTCTATTTCCCATTCTGAAATGCTTTGTTTCCAGAATCAACATATTTATTAACATATCTGTAAAATACTACAGTGTCTATTTCCCATTCTGAAGTGCTTTATGTTTCCAGCAACAACAGTTTGCTAAAAAAGCAGAAATGCACAAACCAGTGCCACACCATTTAAGATAAAGCTGCGTATTGATTGCAAAGTAACTGATAATTAGCAGCAGACAAAGCTTTTCCAGGTGGCTCATTCTGGGTATGTAGAAGGTTCCACAGAGAAAAAGAAAAAACATAGAACTTACCAGGTATCCATTACTAGGCATAATTAAAATCACCTGCATGTTTAGTGGCAGGTAGTCAGTAATTACTCCACTGCAGATTTGATAAATCTTGCAGTAAAAGTCCTAGACTTTGGGAGATTGGAACAGAGCTTTGCTGTACTATGCTGATACATGTGAATAATTCGTTGAAGACAGTGATAAAAAAATATATATTTAATTAACCCATTATGGCAGCATTTTAAAAAAGTGCCTATTTTTTCTATTTAAGAGTTGAAGAGGGCTCTGGTTGTGCCTAACATTTGTTTGGAGAAATATTTTGGACAGGGAAATACCAACCTGAGAGCTGTGCAACTCAAGCAGGACTCTACTGTAAGGATACTGCTACATTCAAAACACCACACTGAAATAAGTGAAGATAAGGATTTGCTTTAGATGTTTATTAATCCAAGGAGATCTTCCATAATAGAAAAAAACAGAGGCTTCAAATTTCCCATCTCTTCCTTTAGAGTTGCATTATCCTTGAAAATGGAATGGATAAGTGCAAGTTCTAGGAGGAAGATCAGTTTTTAATTTGACATAAGTGTATCACTGAAATTGATATATTGCATCACAAAATGCGCTATCACCACCAACAACAATGCAAAATTGTTCTGCAATTTATATAAATACATTTCTTGGAGCAAAGGAAAGCAAAGTTCTAGATCCATTCTTAAAAAAGATGCTCCTTGCTAACCAGTCTAGTGACACATAAAAGCACCCTTGAAGTAAGACTGTATTCCTCACACCAAGATAAAATTCTTCCCTCGATTTGTGACTTGAAAAATAGAATTGTTCCAGAACTGACAATGGCACTAAAATTGGTCATTTCCCCCTATTTTTTTGTCATCTGCTTTATACATGGAGCCTTCTCACTGCTGCTGTCGTGTCTTCTGCCACGAGGCCCAGAATGGCTCATCTGTCCTCAAAGGTTCTCACACATTTTTAGGATGTATACGAGGGTAAGCAGATACCCAAACAGGCAGATGTTCAGAAATGATTTGTCAAACTGGGTTTTCCCAAGGAATGCACAGGAAAAGGCATGCTGCAAGTACATTGGTCAGCTTTTTCTACAAAAATAAAACCCTGTCTAGAGAATCCCTGGGGCCAGAGGACACCTGGACATGCCTGTGAGGTACAGTCACAAAGCCCCAGGTGAGGTCTGCTCTGTGCATCACCTAAAGATGCACAAGAGCTGCCCTGGCTCTCACACCACCACCAGGATGGATATTCCCATCCAAGGCTTCATTAGTTATTTCACCTCGGGTGCTTTGCATTTCAGGTGTCCCATGGGTCCTGGGGTAGGGCTCTGTGTCCCACCCTGGCCCCCCAGGTGTGGGGAAACGTTTCTGGGGTGGAGAGGTTGGAAAACCCCTCCTGCTGCCTGGGAAGTGCCAGCACCAGTGGGAGGCAGAGTGTGGGGCTGGGCAGCTCAGCAAGGAAACCCCAAAGCACCACCAAATCCTGCTACTCTGCTGATGCAAAAAACCACACCACACAGACCAATTTTCTGAAGACTGCATTTTGAGTATCATAATATATATATATGTGCATTTCATTTTTACAGATAAAAACTCAGTTTATTTTTAACCTGTATTTAAATTTTGGAGGCTTACATTAAATTAAGGTAGCTTGTTTAATATCAATTGTAACAGCAGGTGACATTTTTATATAAAAACAGCCTAAAGAAAAAAAAAACCAACCCAAACATTTGATTTAAAAGACCTGACACCAGTGATCTCAAGGCAAGATCAAATGCCAATGGATTTTGCTTTTAAAAAAGAAAAAGGGGGCATTTAAGCCAACCCATTCACAGCCTCTCCCTGCTGGCTTCTTCATACAGTGGTTTTGATAGTGGTCCCAGAGGGAACTGTATTTTGCCTCTCTAGCTAAAATACTAGTTACTATAGCAACTTCGAAGGAAGAAAATTGTGGCTTCAAAAACTGAAAGATTGGCAAAACTTCAAATACACTGTCTGGATCAGGCAGACAACAGCACACACCAATGCTGTAAGTGCAAAAAGAGGGGGAATGAAATGCAGGAGTAGTGCACCTGCACTACCATGAGCTGGGAAAAAAAATATTTTGCACAACTGAGGAGGGGGAAAATTGCATTTATATACCATAGCCCAGATCAGCCAATGACACTGTTGTTTTTAATAGATTGCATATGTAGATGTTTCACCCATACACTTCAATTGACCTTAAGAACTTCACAATCTCTTTTACCTGCTTCAGAGAGGATAACTTTTCTTTGTGCTTACAGTACACATTTGTTCAATTTTCTAGCTTGTACAGTGAGATCTTTAAAAAAAACAAACGACACGGAGGGTGTTGCTATTTTTTCTTTAGCAGCAATGAAATATCACTAACCCCTTTTTACATATCCGAATTCAAGTCACAACCAGAGGTGACTGCACCACAAAGTCACCAGGTACAAAACTGCTAGTTCATTTTAAATTAATAACTTGAAATTATTTTCCCCAATACATCCCTTATTTTTTTTATTTTTATAAACAGCAAACATTTTGCTATTTTTGTACATAGGCTAGCAGGCTTGTTTCAATATGAAAGTGCTAATTCATTTACAGATTTATCAGTTATGTAGTGCTACATTAAGTGTCCAATATTCTACATATGAACAATCTTGATAAATGGAAATGATGAAGATTAAGTAAGGCTATCTGATTACCTTATCTTATTTACATTAAAAGAATAGACACCCAGTATTAGGGATAAAAGGGAAAGAAACTGGGCAAATACTCATACTGCCACAGGTGTAAAAATTAAGTCTGCCTTCTAGCTTGTACTGTAAATGAGACATTTTAAATAGTCCTGCAGCCCATGTCTGGTTTATTTTCCTCAGAAAAAGAAAAGCTGCCTTCATGACATCCCCTCTTGATTTCCATTCTCCAAAGTGTGTCATTTGAAGCTTTAAATTCAGATTCTTCCTATCTTCAAAAAAACCTCTGGTTTGCTTTCCAGTATCAGGTCGTATAATCAGGTCCCACTTCTGGGGCTTTTGTCCAATCTATTTATAAATTAGTTTAGAGTGAGTTGTAGATAACATGAACCAGTTCTGGAACCACTATTGGGAGGAACACAAGCTCTTCACTACAATCACACAGTAGCAGGAAAAGTGATAATTCAATTCATTCCTGGGGCAGGGCCTCCAAAATTAAATGAAGTTGGCACAACTGGAGCATTGAATTTGTATCCTCCATGCTTTTCAATCATTTTGGATTCTAAAACAAAACAAAAAAAGGAAGAAGTTTTAGTGTGTGTGTAGGGGAGAAGACAGACCAAGATTCTGTGCCTGACCACTTTGGGTCTCTCAGAGATACAGGTTTGACCTGGGGTTACCCAGCAAAGGATGCTCAAGTGGTAAAGAGCCAGGCCCCAAAGAACAGATGGGCTGACTATTTACTTATTTTAACTTCTCAATATTGTTATCACCACACTTAGATGAATTTGTACTTTAGAAAGCCCACACTTGAGCTTTTGGACATGACTGTAGTTTAGAAACAGGGTCTGAATGAATGCTGTACTTATAAACTTGGTAACAGGCACACAGTTCTTTCTGATTAACATCAACAGGCTTTGCAGTCAAATCAGTAACAAGAGCACATGTGCAAAAAAGCAGTACATAGATATTGGCTAAATTTTCAGTGTTCCTATCTCAATTCAACAATGTAAGCAGAAACCACCACTGAAGCACCAGAAAAAGCCTTTTTACACATGCTGCTAGCCAAGCAGGTAATTTGGATTTAGGTTACTAGACCACAAAACATAATTCTGAGAGAAAACTACCAAGTTGATCACTTTTCATTTTCAATCAAGATCTTTAGACATCTGAGGTCCACATATCCATCACTGTAACTATCAGTGATAGTTAAGGTTTTACCAGCCTTCAAACACTGCTGTAGGACAGGTTTTATGGTAAAACAGGTTTTTACAAGCTCTAATAAATGGACAACTGAAAATCAGGTTGGTAATTTAGGCTGTACCTTTACTACAATCTAAGTAGTGCAGAAAGTGGTTTGTATTATTCTCAGACAAGATAATTACCCTTATGAATGTCTTATGTTGGTCTTAGAGCTTTCTCCTAAATGAAACTGTTGCAATCTCTCTGGGAATACAGGACAGCTCATATTATCTAGCAAATCTGCATTTTGGCTCTGTTTCTTTGGAAACAGGCCAGAAAGATGTTGCTAATGGAGCATGGGGGAGAATCCCTCACAGCTCCACAGAACAGAATCTCTCAGCTCATAGAAATTCTTCTAAGCTACATTAATAAGGGACAACTGTATTTCAAATTTCAAATCCTTCAAACAGGATGTCCCCATGTGTGGTAAATGGCCTAAATGTATTATCAGTGTGCTCTGATAGTAGGCAAAAATTTCCCATAAGGATCTGGTTAAGTTAAACTTCACAACTTCTCTGAAAAAACAGCACAAAGCAAACAAATAAACAAATACACACCTCTAACTTATTTGTCTCCATAAAATGCAGAAGTACATAATTAAATCACTTATTGTCTATTACATGACAGAGGTCAGAGTGAAACTGTATTTTATAACCATTAAACTGGGATCAGTCTGAGTACAAACAAGCTTTGTGAGGTGATTTAGGCTGTTCTCTCATAAAAACCACTTACTAAATGTGTATTCTTACTACCAATCTTTTTATAGAAAAATATATGAATTTCTGTTTTGAAACATCTGTAGCAATTGTTCACTAAGACAGAGGATATGAGGCTGGACTGCTTCCTCAACATTCAGTCTTGACTTTAGTGTGACATATATTGGCTTTCACTCTAAAGGGAAAACTTAGATAAAACTTCTAATAAATTTAAAAAACTGTATTATCTGTAATATTTAATAGGCTTAATGATGTGGCTTTACAGCTGGTACTACTTTCATAATTTAGTATTTTCCTACCCACAGAATCCTTGTCTCTCCCAGCTGGACTCTGTCACATCTCAGGAAAGAATTTATCACCACTTGATGTGTTTGTTAACATACCTGGAGTTCATCTACCTTCAGGTAATCAAATCAATTGTTTTCCAATCCAAGCAATTAGGACAAATATGCTTTTATTTCCTTGGCCTCCTCCCCAAGTGTTTCTACCATTCCTCCTCCCACCTGTATATTGCCACCCAGTTTGTGCATTGAGGCTTTGTGACCTGACAATTTGAAGAGATTTCCAACAACCCTATTTTGCAGGAGACATTATCAGGCTTGAATTACAGGCCATTTCTGTATTATGCTCCTTGAGCACCCGCAGGGCATTCCCAGAGCAAAAGGAGGCATTGTTGGTGTGAAGGGGGGGTGCAAATACCGTGTGCTGCCCGCCGCTGATCTGCCAGGGTCGCTATGTCCTGCAGCTGCTTCCTTTGTTCTTCGTTCAGGCCCTGTGTCAAAGCCTGGTACCACACAGGGTTACGGTTCTGAATTGCTGCAGCAGAAAGGAAAGTGTTGATTAAAGTGTTCTACAGCTCAAACCTTACTCACTCACTGCCATTTTAATCAGAGGAATATTCTGTTACAGTTACATAATTCAAGACATTTAAACACCATCTGACCTCTTCCCTACCACTGTAAATTCGTTCAAGCATCTCCCTCTGCTCTGAAAGTTTAATGATGGCATCTCCTTTCCAAAGAAAGGAATGGTTCAAGCATGTATTGGAAAGCCTGTTGGGAAGTTTTGAACAGCTTCTAGTTTACAACAGTGTACACTAAAGTTGAAATGTAACTTGTTGGCCAGGAAAAGAAATAGTTACTTACTCTGAAAAATTGTTTTAAATATCTGATATTCATCAATAGGGTTGTCTTCATCATCAATAATTGTGGAATAGCCTTCCAAAGCAGTCTCTTCAGCATCATCTTCTTCCCAGTCTTCATCATCTCCATCTTCACCTGCCTGTTTTGCTAGAATTTCTAGATATTCTTGACCATCTTCATCAATGTCATCTTCATCACTCCCCAGCTCCTCTGAGTTAATTATAAACAAAAAAAGGTTTATCGTGAGAACAGCAAGAACAATTCTTTAGAAATGTGGCTAATTAGATAAAACAGGCAGTGGAAGTGGTAACAATACATTGCAGGCTGGAAAGGAGGGAGCTCATTTAACTCAGCCCTGGAAGTCAGTTTTTAAGAGGGAGTGGAAAGTAAGTCAGATATACTTAAAAGTTGTCAAAAGATGTTCCATGTTCTACTGCAGAGCTTCGGTTTTGGAATTAGGGTACTCAGAAGAATTCCACAAAGGAACTCAGTATCTCCATCAGAAAAAAAATGAAACATACAAAATAACATCAAAGGTTCCATCTCCATACCTGTTTCCTCATCTTCTTCAGCTTCATCATCATCATCACTGTCATTTTCATGCTCTGCATGACAGGCATATGCTCTTTTCAATCCATTAAATAAAAGGATAAAAGCTGGCAGGATCTGCCCAGCAACTTGATTTAAAACCTGTGGTATTTGCTCCAGATCAATAAGAGCACACAAGCCAAGCACGCACATCTTTCTGTCATGAAGTCTAAAAACAGAAGAGTAAAAGAGTTGCAAGTTTTGTCATGATTTACAAGCAGGTCATACACAGGTGTATCACTGAGAATCCTCTCCAGGAGTACAAACACTCACCCCAGGAAACAGTCCACATCATTAAGCCACTGAGTAATGAAGTGATTGGTGACAGGCTCCACATTATTGGGGAAACGAAGATTTTCCAGCGTGTTTAATAGTAAATGAGGATTGTAATACAAAGCAGCTATGGCAACCTGCAGGCACATGGTTCTCAATTCACTGGTTTTCACTTCTCTGGTCAGTCTCTCCAAGGCAGCTTCCACAAACAAGGGTATGCACTGGACAGTGAGAACATTAAACACTCAGTGATCAAAAATAAAACTTGTCCTTCTGTACTGCAAGAGTGTGGCACATAAACACAGATGGCATCAAATTGAGTCATTTTTAATTGACAGCAGAAGTCAGATACAAAGATGAAATGAAAATGTGGAAATATTTAATCACATAGATTTTGTGACATCCTGCACAGCAAATGTGACTTCTGGTTCTATAATCTTGTGTACTTAAAATGGAAAATAGAGAAAATGTGTACACTAGGAAGTCCAGAAAAATCAACTTATTCATCTCTCAAATTCCAACTGCCATATGTGCATAATGAAGTCCCTGGTCCCTCTATTACATTGATTTGGATTCTAGGAACTTCATTTTCATTCCTCATTATTTCAAAGCTATGAGCTTTGAAATAATTCTATCTTGAGATAGAATAATTTTCATTAAATATTCACTAGAATTAACTTAGAACACAATTAATTGACTTTTTAGAACCAAGATGCTCCTGAGGTGGCACTCTTACAGGCTCATGAAAACACCAGAGTTGTGCAGTGTCCTAAATTCTGGAGCCAAGGTGTGCAGGAACTCTCTGCTGTGCTGTCAATGAGCAACCACATGAACTGCTCATAACAAAACTCATCTTTATTATGTAATATGAATTGATTATGTATTAAGTATTTTAAAAATTTTAGCCACCAAAGTTGTTACCAACCTGATCAATGCCACGCCCTTTACACTGAAGAATAATTACTTCTAACAGCTTTGCTGCATGACATTCTGCATCTTCTCCAGCAACTCCTGTAAGGACCTGAAGCACAAACATTACTGGTGGTGTATCCCCTCCCTTAGGGAATATTCTCTATAGACTGCTTTGCTTTGAAAAGCTGGTATGAATTTACCCCCTTTTAACAATGCCAGCATGAACAGCCATCAGTGAAGCAGCAGATCCACAGCAAAGGCTCAGTGTGACAACCAGAGGTTGCAAACTGTGGAAAGTGGGCAAAGCTAACCTACATGTACAAATATTCAAGATCTCTATGGATGCTGAGCCTACCACAGTTACTGTAAAAGCATCAGCTGCCCTTTTGCCAAGGGTTATTTCCATACACAAAAGAAAAACTTTCCTTATGCATTAATGTACTGATTAAAAATGGGATATCCAGTGGAAGACCATGCAATACCTAAAACTTGTGTTAAAAATTCAGTGTGCTCAGCTAACACCAATCACTAAGTGGTCATGACAGGCTAATTTTATATATAACATTCCAAGAAATTGGCCTGGTTGCAACTTCTTTTCAAACAAAGGCTGGCAAGAATTATTCACTAGTATTTATAGAATACTAAAATAATGATTCACTGTAATATTTAAACATCTTCAAAAGAATTACTCAGGAAATAGCACGGGCAGCACAGCTGACAGCTCACCAAAGCTCTTACATAGACACCACACCCCAAAACCAGGAGTGGAAAACTGAAATCCCCACATGTTACTATTAGAGATGATAAAACTTTAACACACACCTTATAAAAAAGTATTCCTTTTCTCACATGTGCTAACACTCTGGAAAGCTGCATATTCTACATTTTGACTGGACAAAGAAAGCCCAGTAATACAAAATAGAAACCCTGACCACAAGTGTCTGGACTGAGTCAGACCAACTGCATTCTGCTCCCAGCTTTCACCACTGACGTGGCACAAATTTGGGAAAGTAACTTTCTGTTCCTTTACCTCCATCCCTACACCACTTATTTAACTAACAGGTGTCAGACCTTCAGCACACATACAGCACATGTGAGGCTACAAACCCCAGATTAAAGAATCCACCTACCTTTTGCAATCTGTCCTGCATGCCCATAAGCACAAAAGTATATTGTTTATTCTGCTTTTGTTGTGTGTGATTTATTTTTCCCTTCTGCCAAAGGCATATATCTGAAATTTTGATGCAATCTCTTTAAATTTCTCTG